>CM019719.1:7962500-8562500 GCA_009760885.1 Achatina immaculata | reverse complement strand
AGAAGAAAATCCCGGTAACTCTTCCAGCCTGCATTCTTTGAGAATTACTTTCAGTGAACCGTCACAAGATATGTCAGCACTTTCATCCGTGACTCTCAGCCTACAACACCAGAAAACGTGAACAAAAAAGTTATATGTCCCCCATAAAGGATTCCCTGAAACATCGGTTGTTAAAATGTTCACAGTGGAAAAAAACCTTGAGTTTTTGTCAATGATCCCCTTCCCCCATGGCAGATTCCGCGGACCCCTGGAGGTCTGCAGACCATAAGTTGAGAACCACTGTTCTAGATATTAAATATTTATTTTAATGAATAAACTGGTAGACTATACGAGCAGCTTTTTAAGCAGTTATTTGACCCTGTCTTAGAAGAGACAGTGCGGCTGGACTGTGTGTGTGCGCGCGCGCGTGCGTGGTTGCTGTTTGTCTGATATGAAATGCCATACACGAGTAGCATAGAAAGGGTCTAGGGCAGTTTTTCCCAACCTTTTTTTGGACCATGCCCCACCTTATCATCTCAAAGATGTTTATCCTCTTACCCCCCCCCCACCTCATGCATCATAGCAGTCACCCAAGTTCTGAACAAGTATAACGTAAACATATTCTAATTCCAACCCCCCCCCCCCCGGTATTAAATTTGTCCCCCAGAATATTATAATTGCCCCCCCCCCCAGTATTCACTATGTCCCCAGAATATTCTAATTTCCCCATTCCCACCAGTATTCAATTTGTCCAGCAGAATATTCTAATTGGCTCTCCTCTAGTATTCAATTCGTTCCTCGGAATATTCTAATTTCCCCCACCCCTGCCCTATTCAATTTGTCCCCCAGAATATTCTAATTACCACCCCCCCCCACTATTCAATTTGTCCCCCAGAATATCCTAATTGCCTCCCTGTGTGATACACCCCAGACTTGGAAACACTGGTCTAGAACAAGAAAAGGTGGCTACCAAAAATAAAAAAAGAAATATTCCTTACATTTCCCGTGACCTTTACTTCTAGCGGTGATGTAGAATAATCGAATAATCAAACAGTTTATGTCTACACGCTGCTGAAATCAAGGGACATAATGCGTCATGTGTCACTTAATGTAAGAATTATCTCTCCTGGTGATAATGTATATCAGGATAATTGATGGATATTTCTGGCATGTGGCTGCAGTTTTCCCTGTAATAACGCGGTTTTGATAAGCAAATGTTTTACAACTGCAACCCGCATGGGAGTACAACAGTTATATTATTGTTATCTATTAGTTCTGTTATTGTTACTTCTTTTCTTGCTTTGTGTTTTAAAGATAATGTTTAGTATTTACGTCTTGTAGGTTCCTTACAGTTTCTGGAGATCGCTGTAGGAAGACAAATGCAGATGTATAGAGCAAGTGCGGTGTTATTTTGTAGAAGAATTCTCCGAGTTTTAAAGATGCCTTACAGGAACTCAATGAATGTACTTGTCAGTATGATAATCCAGTTCCCAGTACATTTTATGTCCCATATCTGAAATAGCAGATGTGATGACCACCATAATCCAATGCTTCAGAATATCCAGATCCTGTGGAAGTGGAAGTACATGAACACCTTCGTTAATGTACCCTCACACGAAAAAGTCACAGGGTATCAGGTCAGGAGATCTATGGGGCCACTGCAACAAATTTCAATTGTTTGTTGCTCAAGCTGATATATCAACCAGTCAATTAACAACTGATACATCAACCAATCAATTCTTCCTCAAGCTGATACATCAACCAGTCAATTAACAACTGATACATCAACCAATCAATTCTTCCTCAAGCTGATACATCAACCAGTCAATTAACAACTGATACATCAACCAATCAATTCTTCCTCAAGCTGATACATCAATCAATCAATTCTTGCTCAAGCTGATACATCAATTAACCAGTTAACATGCTGATACATCAACCAATCAATTCTTGTTCAAGCTGATAAATCAACCAATCAATTCTTGTTCAAGCTGATACATCAACCAGTCAATTCCTGTTCAAGGTGATAAATCACCCAATCAATTCTTGTTCAAGTTGATACATCAACCAGTCAATTAACAACTAATACATCAACCAATCAATTCTTATTCAAGCTGATACATCAGTCAGTCAGTTAACTTGCTGATACATCAACCAGTCAATTAACAAGCTGACAAAAGAGATACTAGTTACAGAGCCTTCATCGAAAAGAAAGCCCCATAAACCTTCCGCCTGGAAATAGCTGGTAAAAAGACTTACACTTGTTGCGTTGGCCCCCTAGATTCCCTGATCTGAAAACCTTGTGAGTTTTCTTGTGAAGGTACCCACCTAAACTTCCACAGGATCTGAACATTCTGAAGCAGAGAATCATGAACGCCATTGCATCTATTTCTCCAGATATGCGACATAAAACCTGGTTGGGGTTGGTTTGGGGATGACGACTCACATTTAGCTTATTGTAAGGTATATGTAAAACTTTGAGAATTTCTGTACACGATAACACACATACTTTCTCCGTGTAGCTGCATTTGTCTTCATACGATGGTCTCCTGAATATGTACAGACACCTTTGAAACACCCTGTATTACGGATTATGTCAAAATAATATATGCTGTTCAAAAAAAAAAAAAATGAAAAGAAACACAACACTACTGTAGTCGTAATGAACACCAAATTTCAAACTTGTATCAAAGTTTTATTTTACGGAATTAATGTTTCAATCTTGGCATGAAGA
Organism: Achatina immaculata; assembly: GCA_009760885.1. NCBI lineage: Eukaryota > Metazoa > Mollusca > Gastropoda > Stylommatophora > Achatinidae > Lissachatina > Lissachatina immaculata. The sequence continues at coordinate 8,559,787 of CM019719.1, read as the reverse complement.
AACTTTAAGACTTTAGCAATGAAATGATGTTCACTAAATTTGGTTTGGACTTTTATTCTTTGCGACTGAGGCCTCCGTTTCAGTAAGGTGATTGACCTCCTCTGTTCGCTATCAGAGAACGACATCTCCTTGACATTGATCCAATTAGTCGTTGGATCTGTTATTGTGGGATGGCTGCCCACTCTTCCCGCAGTGCCAGAGACAACTGTTGAATTCATCCCATAAATGTTCTACTTGGTCCATGTCTGATGATATGGATGACCACGGAATGGTCTGGACGTTGTTGTCTGCGAGGAACTGGGCAGTGAGTTGTGCCACATGAGGTCGAGCGTTATCCTGTTGAAAAATCGACCCTGGTGCAGCCAGAAGTGGAAGGATACGAATACGAAGAATTTCAGCGACGTATCGTTGGGCATTCAGGCGTCCTTCACTTTGCACCAGGTCACTTCTTTCCATGAAGTTGATCGTCCCCCACACCAGTACACCTCACCACCACGTGGAGGAGCATCGATCACTCAGTTCTGGGCGTAGCGCTCATGGACTCTGCTGTAAACTCTTCTCTGTCTATAGTGTCGCTGGAGCAGAAAGAATAATTCATCACTAAACCAAACCCTTCTCCAATCATTCGCAACGGTCCATTGATGTTGCTGGCTCGCCCACTACAGTCGGTTCTGGCGATGCCGGTCCGTAAGAACAGGACCTCTGTAGGGTCTTCTAGCCCAAAGACCAGCGTGCAGCCGGTTCCCGACCGTTTGATCTGAAATTCGACGAGCTGCTGTCATTGGCTGGACTGTTAAGGATGCAGATGCACATCGATTCCTGAGGTGACGCAGCCGTCTGAAGCTGTCTTCGGCACGAATTGTGGACTATGGGTCTTCCACTGCGTAGCGGGTCTGCAACTGAGCCAGTTTCTTGAAATCGTCTCCAAAGGCGACCAATGGTGCTTGTAACCACATTAAATTGTCTGGCCACTACACATTGTGACTGTCTAGTCTGTAAACGTCCAATGATGATGAGTCGTTGTTCTGTAGTAAGATGAGCCATACTTGGGCAGTGAATTTCCAAATGAATTGATTCGAGGAGCGTCAATTTCTTATAGGCATTCAATAACATGGTCATTGAGTTTTGTGGTGAGTATGTTTCTCGGGATTCTTGTGAACCTGTCATGAGTTATTGTCAAAAATGCTGTTTTAACTAATGTCGCTTTTCTGTGCTCATGAATCATCTGCTGAGTACAATTCAGGCCAACACGTAAAGTTGATGTCCAAGTAAACGTTTCAGGCAATTTGCTCTTGTCTGATCAGCAAACTTCATTTTAAATCGCAACAACGTATTTGTTGAGTTTTGTTTTTGAAAAGCGTATATATATATATATATATATATACTAGAACGTTATGCCCTCTGAGTGTATAGAAATTAAACACCCCTTTTCACCTTCTCTCTCTCTTTCTTATTTCCCTTCTCTTCCCTGGCTGTTACGTTGATCGCTCATCTTATTTAATAACATATCAACGACGGTACCTCAACAAAAGGTCAGAGCGACATCTTAAACCGCAGAAACTAATAAGCTAATGTCTAGCTAATCAATTTGCATAATAAGAGGGAGCACCCCGGGGTCTCTAAGGGCGTATTTATTGTGAGTGTTGTATTTTAGAGACCTGATTAAGCTCTTAGGTCTCCAAGTGAAAAGTCGACGGTTGATAAGGAATGTCGACGAATTTACGGGAATCTTGGGAACTGTTAGACTTTCCCGGCTGAAGAGAGAATAATATCGAGGATTTGCAATCAGGCCTGAGGTAAATGAACCTGGTTATGGCTGATAGAGGTCGAAATACGGGTCCGGTGGTGGCTAATACCAGTGACCGAAATTTGGTCAAGAGCGTAGACAATCCTGGAAATGTCTAAATCCAATGACCGCACGGCCGAAAATAAATCCAGATCTCATGGACAAACGGCTTAGAGAAACTATCTATCTGTCTGTGTATCTATCTGTTTATCCATCTGTCTATCTTTTTGTGTATAAAATTAGATTATATAAACTCATCAGATTTATACTCCATCTATCTACTTTTATTTTCTTTGCAAACTCCAGCTCCCTTTGTAGCAGTATTCGTGTATAAATTGTTGGCCTTGTTTTAAGGGCATTATTGTGGGTTTTCTTTTTGAACTTTCTCGTGCTGAGATCTTTCGAGAATGTCACGGAGGCTGGAAAACCCGGGACAGGAAATTGTGTGGCCAGGATGAGTGCGTGGAGTTAGCCTGGTTCTGAACGTGTATCTATGTGAACGTTTCTTTTTGGTGTGTGATGTCTTCGAGGAACATATGAACGTTATGGTTGTACTGCAGTTGTAAGTATGACTGGACTTGACACATGTCAGGGGTACCCTGCCGGCAGTCGGATATACTGTTATTTTCATCAACATTATCATCATTCCATCAATAAACGTTCCAAGTCACCGTTATCCACGATTTGCTTAACCATCTGTACCAGCTGTCGTCAGTGTGAGGTTTTGAAGAGCCTGGATGAGAAGTATGTCTGGAACAGTGTTTAACTAATCTAGAAAGTGAGAATGAGAGCTGGAATTCTGTGTATAACTAGTCCAGTAACCAACTTACGAAGGTCAATATGAAAGTCTAACTTTTTATTCACGTGCGTAACGTGAGCACACCGATACGTTACGGCCTTGAGAAAAGCCCCAACTACACACAGAAAAAGACAACCACCAATTCTCCTATACCGTGTATATCTAGTGCGCGTCACGCGTCTCCATAGCAACTTGCCCCTGTTTTCAGTCTTGGAATAACTAAACTCCTGGAAACTCTTCCATAATTGAATACAACTTACTTCTAGGAAGGTAAAAGCAGCCCTATCTAACTCTGAAATTATCAAAGCTTCACTGTTAACACACAAACTTTCCTTGAGCCATTGGCACATCTGAAGCTCATGTGATCAGCATGACATCTGACTGCCTTTCTTTATTCAGAAGGAGCCACGTACCTAATTCTACAGCTTCATGATTGAACCATCGATCTTCGCCTTGAAGCCAGTGCACTCAGAACTGCGCCATCCAGGCGCCAAATAAACTGCCAGGATCACTTGCTTGGGCTAAGCTTTCATTAAAAGAAAAACTCATGACACAACCATGCAACATTTGGTTTAACACATAGAGCGCTATCTGAAGTTTCAACTCTGTTAACTCTTTCCACGCAGAGATTCACGCTCTTCACACCGGTTACTTAAATAACCGTGAATTGATAACTTTCATGACTGTAACGCTGGTCTTGAGTGTCTGGTCCAGTATAATCAGATTTCTAAGGTCATGCGGTGTGTTGTGTACAAAAACAGTGACGTAGGCAGTGAAGTCAACGGTGTTGTTTTTTTTTTACATAAGTTTGTTAATAATCTCATTTATCATCATCAGGCGCTGTGCAGGTGGGCGCTGACGGTCAAGCTTCTTCACAGATCTCATTCTCTGATATTTTTCATCAGCTCAGCTGGTGATTTTTGGTTGTATCATCGCGTTACACCATCAAATGATTTCTTCTCTCTCTTAGTCTTTTTCTTCCTCTCCTCCACTTTATCTTTCCTGTTGTTCTGATGTTTTCAAGCCCCGCCCCTTCTCATATGTCCAGTGAATGATGGCTGTCTTTTTCTTAATGGATTTAATTATGTTCCTTTCTACATTTGCTTTTCTTTGACATTCTCTGTTTGTTGTCTTAGGTGTCCGCGGTGTTCTTAGCATTCTTCTAATGAACCACATCTATGTTGCATAATATAATATAATATAATATATTATAATATAATATAATATATTATAATATAATATAATATATTATAATATAATATAATATAATATAATATAATATAATATATAATATAATATAATGCAGATTTTATTCTCAGTAGAAAGCTGCTAACACTGGTATACATTGTGACAGACACAACATTGATTATAAACTGAAGCACTGTGGCTTGGTTTCGAGAAGAATTTGAAAAGAACGGACACACACACACACACACACACACAGCTAAAACTCTACCAAAACACGGAAGATGTCTCACGCAAATGAATTTCCGTAATGATATTCGATCTCGTGTCTTGTTTTGTCTTGTCTCCTTCCTCTATACCTACCAGTTTTGAGAGGAAAAATAGACGACTTGATAAGCTTTATGGATTTGCTTCATATACGGGGATATTTAGTTTCTGTAATTCTACTCCCTCCAATCTCTACAATGCCAGACCTCTCCGTCTGTTTCCTAGAGTTCTTAACGTAAATGGTTTCTGTGGTGTACCGTATGGTCGTAGTCGTGTGACGTGGCCAAACCATCTGACTCGCTGTTTCTAGATGTATTGTAGTGCCGGTATTACTCCAACTTTTACCCTGATGGTGTCATTTCTGATTTGGTCTCTTCTTGTTACTTTTAGTATTCATTTCGGTCAGATGAACAGGCACTAAACGATGTTTTATGTAAAAATGTTCCTGAGCCGTTTTGAACCTGAATATTGTAAAATACAACAAAAATGCAACATATATACTGTACTTGCAAGATAGGATACGGAGAGCAACAGTCACCAGTCGGGGAGATCAGATAACAAAATGAAGAGATCTGAAACACAGATACCGCAGGCGCGATCATGATATACATAGAAATGAAGTGGTTTGGACGAGTGAACAGAATGAGGCCGTGTTAACCAGCGCAAGAGGCGTGTAATCCCTGGCACTGAAGCAACCAGAGTCCCTCCTAGAACATAGCAAGTTGTCTTAACACAGTGTTGTGAGGCTGCCATTCAAAAAAAAAATAGTAGACAAAGCACTTGAGACGTCAGAAAGAGAAAAATGGTAAAGAATTACCTGGAACTCGAACCACTGATTCTGTTAAGTTGAACAGCCACCCAGCCACGAGAAACCGGGCACAATTCCCTCCGCCGTCTAACAGAAGATGGGTGAGAGGAAACCCAACAGACATCAAATAGTGTTTAATAAAAACTTGCAACCCTTCACAACACTAAAAGGCAAAGAAAGAAAGAAAGAAAGAAAGAAATGATACGAGTGTGTGTAAATCTTCCTCATCCCCCACCCACCTCTATCCCCTTTAGCTCTGATCTGGTACCCGACGATTATCACGCCCTCCGTCCACTTAAATAGGTTCTTCACTGGGTCAGGTTCACCTCTGCTAATTAGGTTACGGAAGCCGTGCAGACCTGGATTCAAGTACGGCCGAAAAGCTTCTTGTCCCAAAGAATGAAGAAGCTAGTGGAGCGACCCGCGGGTGGACTACGTGGAGATGTAATGTAACTATTATTGTCATTTGTTCAAAGCTACCGGTATTCAAGGGTATGTTGCCTTTCTCTCTGGTGCTCACAAATACACAGCTGTCTAACCAGTTCAAAATCCCATCAACTCCAGAACAGGAAGTTAAATTTTGCCATGACAGCCAAGGACAGACAGGAAATGGGTACTCTTAAATATTTAATCGCTGATGTCAAGAAACCTATCTTAGGATAAAAGACTTCTCTTAGCGCAGTCACATTCTCCCAAAAAGATTTTTCAGCAATAAGGGTACAAACAAACTGCAAAGTACTATCTCTTGTACTTTTAAATAGATTAAAACCATACAGCAAGAGCATACTGGGGGACTATCAAGCGGTTTTTAGGAAGAATAGATCAACCATAGACCAAATATTTTATTCAGGTCAAGGAGCAGAAAAGTACTGGGACTATGTAAAGCAGGTTGCTTAATTATTGCACGATGTTCACAGATGACGGGTCTTCACTTAGGCGGGTCACAGCTTATCAAGTTATATAGACCTTAATGATGGTATTTGTACTTCTGTTGGTGTCTGCATACTAAACGCCTACAGACGAACTTTCCCCCAGGCTCGGTCATTCTCTCAGTGGCAAAATACCAGCACAGAACAGCATTAGAAAGTTATACTGATGTTAATGGTACACTGGATGACGAAGAGACGATGTGACGAATGTGACAGTGGCACGACCACGAACAATTCCAACAACACATGTCAGGACGTAACTTCAAGGCGTCGACATAGAGCAAGTTCCCGGCGTCTACTAATGTCCTAAGACTTCAACGCCGTGGGATTCTGCTGCTACATTCTATCCTAATGATCTATTACATACTAGCTACACATTTCATAGACTGACTAAACTACAAATTCCTAACCAAAATAGAACTTCAACTCTTTCTAGATTCTAAATCCTATCATTTTCCTTTTTTTCCTATCTTGTCGTCTGCTCTTTTTTTTTCGTCTGCTAATTCAAGTGCCGCACGGTGCTTTTTTTTCCCAGCCGAGCGACACCAGAGGATCGGGTTTTCCCGATCACTCTATACATATTCTAATATACTGCTACATATGGAAAAGAAGTACATAATGTCTTCATTGACTTCAGGAAAGCTTACGACAGCATAAATAGGAACAGCTTATGGAAAATTATGAAAGAATTTGAGATAGCTAATATGTTAATCATTTTGACTGGAATATGCATGGAGGATGCACACAATATAGTAATATATAAAGGAAGAAAATCAGAACCGTTCTATATAAGAACTGGTTTAAAACAAGGTGGTAAGTTATCTTCATTACTATTCAGACGAGTACTAGAAAAGTTAACCAGAAAAGTGAAAGAAGAAAGCAGTACAGAAGAACAAGCTAAAATACTAGGATACGCTGATGACATCGACCTAACAGGGGAAACTATGCAAGAAGTCATCAATACCTGCATACACCTGAGAGATGTGACACTAAAAGTGAAATTGACCGTTAACGAAAATAAGACAGAGTATATAAAGATATCAAGAGACCAGAGGCAGAATTATCCAGATTATATAAATGTTGGACATATGATCATTAGGAAAGCAGAAACACACACATATCTAGGCACAATCTTCAACAGAAGCAACATAGTAAGCGATAAAGGGAATCGAATATACTTCGCCTTGCAATACCTGTTAAAAACCAAAATCCTGTCCCAAAACACCAAAATAGCAATCTATAAAACTATAATAAGACCAGCCGTCATGTATGGATCAGAAGTGCAGCAAACAATGAATGAATGAATGAATAATCTTTATTTTTAAAAGGTAAAGAATTGGGCACACAGGCTCGTTTTTCATTCTGCCCTTCAAAATTAATCAAGAAAGATAAAATAACAATTGCAGATCTTTGAGAACAAGATCCTAAGAAGAATATTTGGGCCCATAAACAACAGTGGAGAATGGAGAGCTATAAAGAACACTGAACTGGACAGCTTATTTAAATATCAACAATTATAAATGTCTTGAAACTGAACAGACTACGCTGGCTGGGGCATGTAGAAAGGATGGAAGAGAACAGACAAACGAAAATGGTGTACAAGAGATGAGGGAAACAAGAGCAAGGGGTACACCAAAACAGAGATGGAAAGACAACATAGAAGAGGATATAAAAGAAATTGGTGTCACCAACTAGAGAGAGAGAGAGAGAGAATGAATGAATGAATGAATAATCTTTATTTTTAAAGGGTAAAGGATTGGGCACACAGGCCCGTCTTACATTCTGCCCTTCATCACTCCATCTTTCATTCTTCCCACACACTTGATTTAGTACAAATATACAAATTAAATTAGGAAAAACATATCAAAAGAGTGTAAGATGTAACTACTACATTCAAAGTAAAAGAGAAGAAGTAATTAACCTAATAAAATAGCACTCACGCACACATACACACGCAGACATATACATAAACAAAAATACATTGTTAATACAGATCTTCTAACATATGTTTTTAACACACATTAAAATAAGTTCTAACAATATCTAACAAGTTGCTTTTCTAACTATGTCATTGAAGTACTTGATGGTTTACGAGCCATGTGTTGAGAGAGTGCTGGTTATTTTACGGAGGCATATAATTACAAGCAAGTAAATAATGAAACAGGTTTGAGTTAAAGGATGAAGTATTACCAATGGATTTTAAATTGTAGGGGAGGGTGTTACAGAGCTGTACTGCAGAGTATGCAAGGCTTTTCTTGTACAGATCAATCCTGGGTTTAGGAAGAAGACAGTTTTTTAAACGCTGGCTATGTTTAGTGTTATACGTAAACAGTGACCACAAGTAAGGCGGAGCATTGTGCGACAGAATTCTGTGAACAAACTTAACTTTGTTAAAAATGATTCTATTTTTGAGGGGTAGAATTTTGAGTTGTTTGTGTTGATCTACAGTCTGTATTGGGTGTTTGTCACAAATAAGATTTAATGCTTGCTTGTGAAGTGAGTGGAGCCTTTTTGTGTTTGAGACTGAGCATCCATCCCAGATTGTGGAACAGTAATCTAAGTGTGTTTGTATGTGTGATTTGTAGTATATTTTTCTTGTGTCTTTGTCGATAAAGTGTTTAATTTTGGTTAATTGGTAAACTTTCTGTGCAATCAAGTTTGTTAGGTTATGTACGTGAGAATTCCAAGTTAAATGCTGATCAATGATGAGTCCTAGGGTTTTATGTTCGTAAACTTTTCTATTGCCTTAGTCCCAGCACAAAGCTGTAGTGAAGTTTTTGTTGCATTCTGCAGTTTCTGTCTTGTAGTGATGAGCATGGATTTTGTTTTGTTGGTGTTTATCAACATACCATTTTTATTACTCCATTTAATCAAACTGTTTATGTCATTTTAGAGCGTTGTCTATAGTTTATTGATGTCATAGTCACTATTGTAAACAGTACAGTCGTCAGCGAGAAGATCACATGAAGATTGCTTTAAATGTGAGAGAGAGAGCGAGAGAGATTAGGAATAGAGAGGAATGGAGGTGAACTGTATCTGCAGCAGAGCCTTAAAGGGTCGGAAAGCTGAAGAGGAAGAAGAAGAAGAAGAAAAAGGATAAAAATAAGCTGGTAATAAAGATAAAAATATGAACATGCCAAGTCTGTCACTGATACACCTTATATGATTATTAGGTTTTATTTTAGTTATTTATATTTCATTGTTATTTTATTGTATCTAGTGTATGTCTGTTAATACAGGGCGTCATTCATTTCTGTGTGGCTGAGGGATATCGGAATTAGACCTTCGCCTCGGGTTTTGGAGACTGCGGGTTCGAATCCCACCAGAAGTGCACGGGTTTTGTTTTTTTTTTGGTGAATCTTCCAGCCTTTAATTTCCCTTATCTCCAGGTAGTGGGACCGAAAGCCTGTGTACTTTGTCCCTGATCTCCAGGTAGTGGGACTGAAAGCCTGTGTACTTTGTCCCACACTTTAAAGATCTCTCGGCAGTTGGAAATCTCAAAAAGAGTAGGCCAGACAGCTGCCACCGGGACAAGTTTTCTAGAAAGTGTGCCACGGAAATGCTGGCAGGTGCCTGGGATCTGTGCTGTCTGCCACACGCTGTCTCAGGTGTCCTCGAGACGAGCATATATGAGGGAATTTATTGACCGCGGCTATTTTCCCAACAATGAAGGAACGAAGGAAGAACTATTTTCTTAAGTGTGTGAATGTCATCACATGTTGCCTGTAAGATACGCTGTCTTATTTGTGTGTAGTTGCTGCCTTCTTAAGTTGTACTCTTGTTCTGTTTTTTATGTTTGTTATCATTGTTATAAATTTTTCAGGTATTTTTTTTTTTTGGAGTAGGAAAGTAGGAGAGATAGCGGGAACATGTCAGACTGGCTACTTTGTTCTCTGTTCTCCGTTGTCTCAGCGATAAGCCTCGATCGCCAAGAAAAGTGTGGCGAATTTCTTCTGTGGAAATATTTCTCAAATAGAATAACAGCATTCTTATAGCCACATCCTTTCTTACGCGCCACAATTTCTGGTTTTAAAAAGGAAGCACATGGTGCAGCGTTATAGAATGGTTTACAAACTGCAAGCCAAAACATTTCAGTTCAAGTAGCAGGCAAGAAAGACTTCATGTATCTATACCAAGCAATGATTTTCTCTATCGCTGTTTACATGTAGATTTTGGTAGTTAAGTTCCTGAAAGCAACACTTTCTCATAACCTTGCCTACCACAATTCCACAGGGTTTTGACTCCTATATCTTCGTTCTGAAGTCCTTCATTTATAGCACAGACGACTCCTAGATTTGTTAAAAGCGGCCTCAAGTGGCTTTTACCAGAAGTTTCGCTGTATTTTTAACAGTACTTGTAGGCGTTAGAGAATGGATGTTAAAACAGTGAAGTTATCTTCAAATGTCCAGACGTATTTTTTTTTTCTATTTTACTGATGTGTGAAGTTTGTGGAGTTCTCAAACAGTTCCTGGGGAAGGGAATTATTAAACCAGAAAAAAAACATGTTAGAAGATAAGAGAAAAGTTAGAGATAAGCGACGTGATAATTAAGTTATTTTTTTATTTCTTGCCTATTTGAAGTTGATTAGTCATTTTTGTACTGATTAATTTGTTATCTATTGTCTGTGAAATAAATTTTGACATTTGATATGTTACTTTTTAATAGAAACTGTCTTGTGATTTATTATTGTTTAATAGTAGCTGTATTGTGATTTGTTATTGTGTAATAGTAGCTATCTTTTGATTTGTTATTGTTTAATAGTAACTGTCTTATTATTTGTTATTGTTTAATAGCATCTGTCCTATGGTTTGTTAGTAACTGTCTTATGATTTGTTTTTTGTTCTTTTTTTTTAAGCAAGATTTATACTCTGTCGTCTATTTTAATGCTAAGTGTATTATTATCGACTGTTTGTCTACCACTGATTGATTTGTGATTTGTTGTTTGTTAAACACTGATTGTCCTATTATCTACTGTTTCTTTATCATTGACTGATGTGTGATTTATTGTTTGTTGAACAGACTTATGATTGATTTCAGCTGATGCAGAAACACAAAATAACAGTGACCTCAAGACACACCTACTCGGGGCCGTACTTCCACGCCCACCAGATCAACCCTTTCGTGAAGATCGTGAGTGAGACCAGGCATAACACCAGAAGTGAGTACACTTAAACCTTTCCTTCATCAGAGCCACTTCAGCCAGGCAGCTGCTCACTCAGCCATGTTCACCTCACTTGGCTATCACGAACTTGGAAGTTGATGGTTGACGGGGGCGGTTCAGTAGGGGAATAACATTTAAAAAGGAAGAGGGGGGGGGGGAAGAACGGCTAGCCAATCATAGCAGAAATATGAAGATCCGCCCCCTAACTACGCATATTCTCATAAACATCTGTTGCTAAGTCTTTGTTTAAAAAAAAAGAGAGAGAGAGATTTATGCCCAAGCTCTCCCACTGGACATTTCCTATTTCTAAAATCCACTTCATCTCATCTTCATAAAGCCACAATTCAGTTGATCTTATTTTCGTAAATCCCTAATCCACTTTGTCTCATTTTCATAAGTCCACAATCCATTTGTTTTCTATTTCATACAAGCCACAATCCATTTGTTTTCTATTTCATACAAGCCACAATCCGTTTGTTTTCTATTTCATACAAGCCACAATCCATTTGTTCTCTATTTCATACAAGCCACAATCCACGTTGTCTCATCTTGACACAGTCGTCTACATAGAGTTGTTAAAAATGTTTTAAAAATGCCCGTAGCCCTTCTTCTGAAGTGTAACCCGCAGGCACTGGCCATGTTCTCTAACTCCCTTCATATGAATCCCTCTGCTTTTAGAACTTTCGTTGTATCTATTCTCCATCTATTCTTTGGTATCCCTGTCTTTGCTTCTCGTGGGGGCTCCATGTAACAGCCTGTCTGATTATGCTGTCTCAGTTTGTGTCGAATTCAGCTCCATTTTATTGTTATGGTATATACACTGATTGTTTCTTGTTCTGTCTGTCTCCAGGACTCTTCAGTTCTGATCTTGTCCTGCCATTTAATGTCAAGGATTATTCTGAGGGATTTGTTTTGCAAGTTTCTGCAACTTTTCCTGTGCTGTCTCCGAACCCAAGACATATCACCCATTTTTATTAAGCTGGACAGGCTTAAGCCCAAGGGGCCCCGAAGAGTAGGGGCCATGCGGTCAAGAGAAAAAGGACTGCAAATGTAGAATAAACTATGTTTTCAAGAAAATGGTTACAAAGTAAGGATTAAGTTTGGTGAAGAGTTAAGGGGCAGACAATGATGTTTGTGTTTGGTTTGTGTAATACAAATTCATATAATAATAGAAGAGATCACTACTAGAACGAACGAACAAACGAATATACTTTATTTCCAAAGGGTTAAGAGTAAAGCCATATATTAGGAGAATGGGCGCACAGATCTGAGGGAAAGCGGAGGCCCCTTATTAAATTTAGCCATGGGGCCCGGGAGTCGGTTAATACGTCTCTTTGTTAATGTAGTTGCTAATACGTCTCTTTGTTAATGTAGTTGCTAATATGTCTCTGTGTTAATGGAGTTGCTAATACGTCTGTGTGTTAATGCAGTTGCTAATACGTCTGTGTTAATGTAGTTGCTAATACGTCTGTGAGTTAATATAGTTGCTAATACGTCTGTGTTAATGTAGTTGCTAATACGTCTGAGTTAATATAGTTGCTATTACGTCTGTGTGTTAATGTCGTTGATAATACGTCTCCTTGTTAATGTAGTTGCTAATACGTCTGTGTGTTAATGTAGTTGCTAATACGTCTCTGTGTTAATGTAGTTGCTAATACGTCTGTGTGTTAATGCAGTTGCTAATACGTCTTTGTGTTAATGTAGTTGCTAATACGTCTGTGAGTTAATATAGTTGCTAATACGTCTGTGTGTTAATATAGTTGCTAATACGTCTGTGTTAATGTAGTTGCTAATACGTCTGTGAGTTAATATAGTTGCTAATACGTCTGTGTGTTAATGTTGTTGGTAATACGTCTGTCTTAATATAGTTGCTAATACGTCTGTGTGTTAATGTTGTTGGTAATACGTCTATGTTAAAGTTGTTGCTAATACGTCTGTGTGTTAATGTTGTTGGTAATACGTCTGTGTTAATGTAGTTGCTAATACTTCTGAGTTAATATAGTTGCTAATACGTCTGTGTTAATATAGTTGCTAATACGTCTGTGAGTTAATATAGTTGCTAATACGTCTGTGTTAATGTAGTTGCTAATACGTCTGTGTGTTAAAGTTGTTGGTAATACGTCTGTGTTAATGTAGTTGCTATTACGTCTGTGAGTTAATATAGTTGCTAATACGTCTGTGTTAATGTAGTTGCTAATACGTCTGAGTTAATATAGTTGCTATTACGTCTGTGTGTTAATGTCGTTGGTAATACGTCTCTGTTTTAATATAGTTGCTAATCTTCTTATATCTTATATCCTTCCTGTACCGTTAAACTAAGAATTCTAAGAAGTATTCTAAGAACAGTCATCACAGAACCAGGCATAAAAATTGGAGGATACAATATTAACAACCTTCGGTATGCTGACGACACAGTACTGATAGCTGAGAACCAACAATACCTGCAAAATCTCTTGGATAAAGTCGCCAAAGAAAGTGAACAGAAAGGCCTTACTTTGAACATCAAAAAGACGGAGACTATGGTTATATCTAAGAAACAGAATCCACCAGCATGCAGTATTAAATTAAACGGAACTAGTTTAAAGCAGGTGTAGAAATTCAAATACCTTGGAGCAGTAATAACTTCAGATGGGAAATGCAGAACAGAAATTAGGAACAGAATAGACCAAGCAAAGACTGCATTTCAGAGAATGAGAAACATATTATCCAACACATCCTTATCAATGAATGTTAGAAAACGAGTCCTAAAATGCTATATTGAACCTATCTTGTTATATGGAAGTGAATCATGGACAATAGGCAAGTCTGCACAAAAATCATTGGAAGCAGCAGAAATGTTGTTTATTAGAAGAATGTTGCGAATCCCCTGGACACCAAAAATAACTAATGAAGAATGTATGAGAAGAGCTGGAGAGACAAAAAAACCTTGTCAAAAAGATAAGAGAGAGACAATGTACTTTCATAGGACATGCAATGAGAAGAGGGGGCATTGAAAATATTATAACAACAGGAAAAATAGAAGGAAGACGATCAAGAGGAAGACCAAGAGAAATGATACTGGACAGTATGACGGGATGGTGTGAGAGGAGATCACCAACTGAACTGATGGCCTGCATGAAGGATCGGGTACTCTGGAGAAACATAATAGCCAACGTCAGTCGGCACGGCACCTGATGATGATGACGATGATGACCATTAAACGTCACATAGTGCTCGCAAGGTAGTTCTCCGATTTTTCCTCTTTTCGGCGAGCTTTTCAACCTCATCAGAGGATTTTATGCCTATTAATTTGGCCTCTCTTAGCAATGTCCTCTTCAGAGTTTTACGCGGTCTGCCTCTTTTTCTTTTTCCTGTTGTGATAGCTTGTTTTGGGATTATCTGATTGTTTCTTCTCATCACGTGACCAACATATGTCCATCTCCTTTTCCTGATCACCTATGAGACTGGTTGTTGTTCAGTCATCTGTCTTATCTCTGCATTGTTCTTGAATTCGTTGCACGTGGTGCCGAGTATTTTCCTTAGGCATTTGTTTTCAAAAGAGTCTAATTTCTTGCCTACTTCTTTAGTTGTTTTCCAGCTTCAACATGCATAAATGACGGTGGATATTATATTTGAATTGAATAGTCTTAACTTGGTTTTTGTGCTTATAACCTTTGAATTCCATATGTTCTCAAGATTCTTCAAGATCGATGCTGCTTTTGCAATTCTAATTCTAACTTCCTTTCTGGTGTCACCAATATGGTTTATGTAGCTGGCAAGGTCTGCAAATTGATTGACATCTTCAACACTTGTCCCTTCTACGTGTATTTTTCCATTTTGATTAAGGGGAAGTTTCATTATTTTTGTTTTGTCCTTGTTAATTTCAAGTCCTATTTTGCTAGCTAGTGAAGACAGGATGACTGTTGTTTTTTTCTTGCATGGAATTCACATTGTTACTGATAAGAATTATGTCATCAGCAAAATCAAAATATTCTAGTTGGGTCCCATGTACCCAGTCAATACCTGTGTTACCTGTGCAGCATTTTTTCATTATAAAGTCTATTGCAATTCCAAAAAGCAAAGGAGACAGTATACGTAGTTGTTTCTCGCCTGTTTCAATCTGGAACCATTCACTCATCCCTTCTTCTGTTTTTGACTGCATAAGTATATCCAATGTAGAAGTCCTTAATGATGTTGACAATTTTAGATGGTATTCCATTCATTCATTTGCATGTGCCTTGCGGAACTTTGCCTCCCAAACAGCACTCCTGTAGGCCTATCGGTTGTGAGCAAGATGGCCTGCTGAGGATGCATCCATTTGCAGATCGTCAACGATGTCTTGCAGCCATCTTCGCCTTGGTCTTCCTCTCTTTCTTTTTCCCATTATGTACCCTTCCAAGACGATCTTCTCTAGATTATTATGACGTTTAATGTGTCCAAAATATTTCAGTTTTCTCTCTTTAATCCTCTTTACTAGCCAGACTTCTTCAATATTAAGCTCTTGTAGTATAGATATTTTTTTTGTGTCCACGATATTTGAAGAACTCTTCTGTAGCATTTACATTCAAAGGCATTTATGTGTTTCTCAGCTGTTTTGTTAAGTGTCCAGGTCTCACAGTCATATGTAGCGATGGTATTCCATATAGACTTAAAATTCTCCACAATGAATCTCTGTTTATGCTATCAAATGTCTTATGAAATTCGGTATTAGTGGTCTCTGCTTTTCAATATGTTCTTCAAGTATTATTCTTAGAGTAAAGATCTGGTCAAGACAGTTTCTCCCTTTTCGAATTCCTGCTTGTTCTTCTCTCATTGCAGTATCCACTATATTTTAAAGTCTATTCAAAATGACCTTGTAAAATACTTTTGATACAGCTGATAGTAAGGTTACTCCTCTCCAACTGTTTCATTCACTAAGGTTGCCTTTTTTTTTTGGTATTTTAACAATGATTCCTTTCTTCCATTTAGAAGGGACCTTTTCTTCTTTCCAAATCTCATTAAACATTCTTTGTAGTTATCTCATGTTTCACTATTGATAGCTTTTAACATGTCGGGTGTTATTTCATTATCACCTGCAGTTTTGTTGTTAGCCATTAGATCTACTGCTGTTTCAATTTCATGGAAAGTAATTTAATCTAGATTGACATTTAGTTTGGGGTTGGTAAGTCAGTTTCAAGGTTTAACAATTCTTTTGGGTGTGGTCGATTAAGTATTTCTTGAAGTGTTCAGCCCATCTTTGCTTTTGGTCTTTACTTAATGTAAATAAGGTTCCAGTTTTGCTAAGTATTGGTCTTTCTTTAGATTTAATAGTACCTGTTAGTCTCTTTTGTATGTTATATAAAGTTTTGCTGTCTCCTGTTTTTGCTGCTTTCTCTGCCTCTTTCGCCATATTGATATGTATTCTCTTTTGTCTTTTCTAGCTGAGCTTTTTACTTTCTTATCTATTTCTTTGTATGTCGCTTTCGCAAGATCTTTTCCAAGATCTTTCTTTACATTCAACATGTCTAATTTGGCTGCTCGTCTTTTACGTATGTACTTCCATGTGTTTTCTGATATCCATGCTTTTCTATTTTTTTTTTCAGTCCAGAGCTTGTTTTTGCTGTTGTGATTATGGCTGTGCTGTAAGAATTCCATAATTCGTCAAAACCTATCTCCTCTACTTCACTGAGTGTTGTGGAATGATTGTAAAGTTCCTGACTGAAATTATTGTTAATATTCTCTTCTTGCAGGCTTTGGCTGTTTATCTTTCAGTGTATTGATTTCTTGTGTTGGCTTATACGTCTTATGTTGCTAATACATCTTTGTGTTAATTCAGTTGCTAATACGTCTGTGTTAATTTAGTTGCTAATACTTCTGCTTTAAAATAGTTGCAAATACGTCTGTGTTGATGTTATTTTGCTAATACGTCTCTGTGTTAATATAGTTGCTAATACGTTCCTGTGGTAATATAGTTGCTAATACGTCTCTGTTTTAATGTAATTGCTAAAAGTATGTAGAATAACAATGTTGTCAACAGTTTGTTGAAGGTAACTTACATTAAATAAAAATAACCTTCAGAGCTATAATTACTAACACTACGGCTTGCAAATCTCTACAGACAGCGTCTTGTCGTGAAAGTTACACATTGCTTGTGGACCACTATGATTTATGATCCTTTCATTGTCTCATGACATTTCCCTTTTTAGCTCTTAAAAGACGATTTTGCAGCAGGTGCATGCACTTCTTAGTTCCTATGTGTAAACGATATCGGGAAAATAAATGTTTTTTCTAGACTTCATTAAACCCCTTGGACTATCTCGTGCATTTTTGTGTGTGTGATGTTTCTCTCCACACTTCAGTTTTCCGGCAGATCTTTGGAGCTTTCCCCGGGACTGCTCTCAAACTTAAATGCTGTTTCTGTTTCTTTGTTAAAAAAAATCTTCACAGATTTATTTTAGGTTGATCATTCTTTTAAGTATAAATGAAGTTGTTTATCATCTTAAACGTGCCTCGAGCATTTCATCGTTACCCCTGCACTTTTATCTTCTCAAATGTAAATACTCGTACATAGCCCAGAAGGAGGAAGATTTTGTTGCTTCTGTAATAGAAATGTTTGCGTCGTCTATTGACGTTTTAACCCTTTCTTCACCTGCTCAGAGCCTCTTTAGATTCCAGCACATGAATACAGACACTTTTCATGTTTCACTTCTTGTCAAAAGATTGGAATTTTATTCCCTCTACAAACCTTACCGAAAACTGATTACAATCTGCAGTTTACGTTATGTTGGGAGACCCATATGAGTTCGTGGGTCTGATGGATCACCTACAGGATCTGGGTCTACTGGACACTGGAGATTATTTTGTGGTTGGGGTCACCAGAGATACTTATGAACTGGACAAACCACAAGAATTCTTGCAAGGTAAAAATGTTGTGTATGTGTTTTCTTTTCTTTTGGTCTCCAGGGGTGTCGTGTTTTGCTTCTGTCACGCTTATACCTGTATTTTTCTTACAAAAATATTACTTTGGTAATGTCATATTAATAGGTTCGTCAGTGAAAAAGTAGCAGTTTCATTGATAATATGTATTACACGTAATGTGACTTACTTTATAATTTAGGAACAGCTTTATTCACTAACAAAGGATACAAGTACAACATTTCGGCTTTTGACTGTTTCGTATAACAAGCAGAATAAAGAAATAGGTAAAAAAAAGATAAAAGCAAATTTACAATTACAATATATAACAAGAAAGAACAAATATATCCATGCTACTAGAACTTAATACTGAAGAAGGTTGGCTAGTCTTCTTCTTCTGCGTTCGAGGTTGTCGGTCACTTTAGATCCTGATCTCTGTCGACGTGGCAATGCCCGCAGTCCTCTTCAGATCCTGATAGAAGCCCCAGAGCTTCTGCCCCAAGCTTGTGTCCTCTGGCCATGTCTCACGCCTCAGCTCTGCAAGGTTTGGGCACTCTTGAAGGATATGTTCTGGAGTCTGGACTCCACTGCCACATGGACACTTGTCTGTGTGAGACATTTTGAGTCGATGCAGATGGCTTAGTAGTCTGCAGTGGCCTGTCCTTAGGCGGAAGAGGATGGTTTGCTGATGTCTTTGTAGTTGGTGTATTTGATCTGGTTCATTGTTGCATTTCAGTTACTTTTTTCCATTCAGATCTGCACTGGTTACGGATTAAACAGAGAAAACTAAACTTAAATATTTTGTACATATTAAACGTTATGAGAATTGAGAGAAAACCGTCTTGGAAGTGTGCCTAATGGGTAAAAGAAAGAGAGGAAGACCAAGGCGAGGATGGCTGCAAGACATCGTTGATAATCTTCAAATGGATGCATCGGCAGCAGGACATCTTACTTACAACCGAGAGGCCTACAGGAGAGCTGTTAGAGAGGCCAATTTCCGCAGAGGATATGCAAATGACTGACTGACTTAATATGTAACAAATACGAATATTTGAATAAAATGGGTTACTGATATTGTGAGTAGTGTGTCTCAGTGTCCCAGCGTGTAAGAAATGTTGACATAGATAGAGAGGTAAGGTTTAGTTTTACAAAATTATAGAAGGAGTGAGAAAAGTGAGCAGAAACAAGAATGATAGAAATTCCGATGAGCACTTAAAATAAAGAACATACAACTTTCAAATAGGAATGGTTACAGACGATTATATAAAATTCTGATGTGAACCAATGTGTATTTATGTATTTAATTGTATGCATACAATCACTTGTTTATGTTTACATAGGATGTGTATCTGTAACATTTTTTGTAGGCACTTTCACGCAAGCTTGACTTCAGCTGATAGTACTTGAAACATTACAACAATTGTACACTCGGATTTAAAGCCTTGTTCAGTATTTCTTGAGTTAAAAATGAATCAATGCATGAAGAAGAATAGACTGCTACCTGCTCCCTGAAACCAGGCAGCATTAAAACTACAAAGAGTTAACTGAGAGGTTATGCACGATTGATTTTTTCCATCAGCAACGAGTTTTGTAGATCAGTGGTTCCACACCTGTGTTCTGCCCGACCTCAAGCGGCCCTCGAAGCATTTCTTGCAGTAGGGCTTCTACCACGACAGAAAACAAACTGTCAAACGTAACATAACGTAACATACACAGATCTTGCAGATGGTATTCTCTTCGCAGGCAACTCAGGGGATAAATGTCAGCGTTGTTACAACGATCAGAGAACCACGGAAGTTGCTGTTACACTTGAACACTCATGGTGTATAATCTGCACAAGATGATGATGAAAAGCACGAAGTGATGATAAAGTGATCGAGTAGCATCTCTCGACTGTTCCAGCGTGATTTACACAGCACACTAGTTCCGGGCGTCTAAAAATGGGAAAATATGACAGTGAGTCAAAAGTTCGTCACGTTTTTCGATGCCCTATCAAGTTTCCCGTCGTACATGATGTCATGATGTACTGACATTTGTATCGTCATGCTGAACATGTTCATAGCCATTTTTTAGGCTATGAATTGTGAGACAAGTGATCAGCAGAAGAAAATATGGCGGACAGCAAGTTTGTTGTTCGTGTCCTCTTTATCCATTATTGGAAGAAAGGGCTGAATGCCTCTGCATCTGCCAGCGAAATTTGACAATGTGGGAGGGGAAGGGACAGTTGACGACAGCATTGCAAAGAAGTGGTTCTAAAGGTTCAGGTCTGGAGACACCGAGGTCAAAGACAAGCCCAGGACGAGAAGCCACTCAACCACCAACGATGAAGCCCTAAGCCAAACTGTTGAAGACAATCCCAGCTCCAGTACTCGGCGCGTGGCAGCCCACCCGGGCCCTTCTCAGAGCACCAGAGTTCGACACTTGCACGAGCTCCGCTTCAGTAGCCCGCAGCCTGGACGTGTCCCCCACGATCTCCCTAGCAAGCTCAGAGACGTGTTGATGTTTGTCGCCAATTGTTGGCTAACTCACACGACAAAATGTTTGCCGTACCGTCACTGGGGATTTAAAAGTGAATTTTCCTGCGCTACCCCTACATAAGTATCCAAAGGTTCCAGCCAAGCCAGTTGGCAGTCGAGACCGGTCCGAGAAGTTGTTTTTTGACAGCAGTGAAATATCACTGCATAAATGGGACGAACTTTTGACTCAGCGTTGTCATAATTGCCGCCATAAGAACAGAAAGCCATCAACTAAACGAAACTTTCTACGCCGCATTGCATTAACTAACTACAAGAAGGTCATAGGTAGGTAGTAAGTGAATTAGAACAATTATGACTTCATGACATTACATATAAGATGATCATCGTCCGCAACTTTTACGCAGTTGAAAAAGTGGTCCTCGAATGTAAATTGATGAGAACCTCTGGTACAGATGACTAGGGAAAACAGTGCTCCACAGCGAAGATGACTTTACTAATGACCACTGGAATTTATGACAGAACCCAGAAGAGCAACAAAGATATAGTTTGCTGTTACTGTAGCCGTGTGTACACAGCATTGTAAAGCCTGTAGAAAACACTGCACTGAGAACCCCATCTATACTCACTGCTACCGACGCAGAGTTACACTGACAATATTTGAATCCTGGGGTTCCTGGATAACCGCCCAATGTATCAATGAATTAAGACGGTACTAGTTATACACCATAAGAAATAACATCTCATTAGCAGAAATGCAGATAAAACCACTGACAACAATTATTGAGGAAAGACGCTGGCGATGGTTGGGACATGTGCTCCGAATGACTGACAACTCACTACCAAAAATAGCACTAAGATGGACACCACAGGGGAACAGAAGTAAGGGTAGACCAAAAGAGACATGGAGAAGAACAACAAAAAGGATGTTGAGCAATAGAGGGCTCACCTGGGCAAGAGCAGAAAAAAAGCCGAAGGACAGGCATTTGTGGAAAACCCTTGCGGAAGCCCCATGTGCCCTGGGCACTTAAGGTTCAGAGAGAGAGAGAGAGAGAGAGAGAGAGAGAGAGAGAGAGAGAGAGTTATACAAATCAAATTCTGGTCGAATTAGTCAAAGGAAAAAGACAGTATAATGGCTATATAACAAAATTCCTTAAATTCTGGAATTCTGTTCTTGTATTTAACGTTATGGGGGGGGGGGGTGTTAACCGGGGATTTATTTGGTAGATTGAAGTAGTGGTTAGCGCCCTTATTTCTTTTTTAAAAAATACATATCAACTATAGGTCAGGTTTGACACGTTGAAGGTTATTTCTTGTCATGTCCAGGCATGGGATTTTTTACAGTTAACTAAAGTTATTTAGGACATGTTTGTTTAATTCGTTATTTTTAGTTACAGAAAAGCTTAAAATAGGATTATTGTTTTTAGTTTATTGTCCAAGGTCATAAACAGGTAATTTTTGCACGGATTGAGATTTTAGGCAGAAATGTTTTTATCACGATTTTTATCTTCCACGAGATAGAATCTTCGGGAAGATTTAGGAATAGGAATTTTAGTTCATATTTAAGGACCAAACTCTTACGTAGGATTATTATAAGGATTAGATTGATGAGTAGTTTGAGACTGATTATGATTGCAAATTCATTATATAGAGTTTGACTGAGAAGGATGTTTCAGATAGGATGCTAGGATGTGAACTGTTAGATTTTTTTTTCCCTCATGGATCTAATTAGTACATTTTTGATGCAGCAACGAGTTGTTAGAAATAGTTTATAACTTAAGAAATGTGAATTAGTTCTATTGAGATTTTTGAGGACTTTAAGTCCGATATTTTTGGTGACGTGAAGTTGTATTTAAGGATCCATTAAATTTTCAGTGAGCTAGTAAGGTGGCTCTTATTCCATCATGTTGAATGCCTGTCTCTCCTAGCTGAGAGTAGTGACTGTTGCCACTCCCTCCCTACATGGCGAACTAGTTCTTATCGGGAGGGGAGTTGGATTATTAATCTGTTTACTCAGTTTATTGCTACATCCTCACTTATTCACCACTCATTTTTCCTATAATAAATATGTGTAATTGCTATTATCAATTTGAATGTTAGTGGTTCTCAACCTGTTGAGATGTGTTCGTTCTCAGTTCCTCCGATGTAATCAGTAGATAAGGGAAGAAAAAGTATTACAGTTTATCACTTGGATGGTGGCTTAACACAATTGCAAAGTACTTTAATTAGTGCTGTGTCTTGGCACATACCATACTATCTTATTATCTTATATCGTGTATCCTTCCCGTGCCGTTAAACGTCACATATGGCTCGCAAAGTAGTTCGCCAATTTTTCCTGTCTTCGGCGAATCTTTCAACCTCGTCAAAAGGATTTTATGCCTGTTAATTTGGCCTCTCTTAACAATGTCCTCTTCAGAGTTTCACGCGGTCTGCCTCTTTTTCTTTGGCCTGTTTTGTTCCACTTGATAGCTTGTTTTGGGATTCTCTGATCATTTCTTCTCATCAAGTGACCAACATATATCCATCTCATTTTCCTGATCACCCATGAGACTGGTTGTTGTTCAGTCATCTGTCTTATCTCTTCATTGTTCTTGAATTCCTTCCACTTGATGCCGAGTATTTTCCTTATGCATTTGTTTTCAAAAGAGTCTAATTTCTTTTCTATTTCTTTAGTTGTTTTCCAGCTTTCACATGCATAAATGAGGGTGGATATTACATTTGAATTGAATAGTTTTAATTTGGTTTTTGTGCTTATAACCTTTGAATTACATATGTTCTCAAGATTCTTAAAGATTGATGCTGCTTTTGCAATTTGATACCATACTATACCATTCTATTTTAACTATCAACAAACGGCCAACAACAGCCTTCATCAAAAGCTGAACAACCACTGTAGGTACTTACATATTAAGACTCTTTCGGTGCCCGAGCATAAAAACACAGATGATCCGATTATGTAATTTTTGGCGTATGTGCTGTAACATTTATGGGGTCTAGTTGTAAAAGGTCAGTACAACAAAGCAGTTCTGTGTTCTAAAGCATGTTTATCACACGTGTAAGTACTTGTAAATGAAAGAAGATTCCGTGACTAAACATTTTTGTCAAACAAAAAAATGGTGTGAAAATATGGAAACATTTTTAGTAAATTTTTGGTTCACAAATAAAATTGTGTTCTACTTGCCATTAATTTCCTTCAAGTCCCCTGTAAAAATAATAGTCTGTCATATGTTTCCTCCTTTAGAATTTCATACAATAATTCATCATCATCATGTGCCGTGCCGACTGGCGTTGGCTATTATGCTTCTCCAGAGTACACGATCCTTCATGCAAGCCATCAGCTCAGTTGGTGATCTCCTCTCACACCATCCCGTCAGACTGTCCAGTATCATTTCTCTTGGTCTTCCTCTTGATCTTCTTCCTTCTATTTTTCCTGTTGTTATAATATTTTCAATGCCCCCTCTTCTCATTGCATGTCCTATGAAAGTACATTGTCTCTCTCTTATCTTTTTGACAAGGTTTTTTGTCTCTCCAGCTCTTATACAATAATTAGTAATACTTTTTTCGACAATTTATAAAATGATTGTATAAATAACAACAGGCAGTCAGTAACACACGCACACACACACACACCACAAGCAGCGGTAGTACAGTATCTCGATTACAAGTCTTCGAAAACTGGGCAAAACCACTGAAGTTTACACTGTCCACAATATATCGAACAAAGGCGGAAGTTATAACTTTCAAATGGCATACGCAGTGATAAGTTTAACGAAACGAAGCATCTAACGACGCATTGTTGCTAGGCACCGTACGGATAAACCGGAAGTGTCGGAAAATGGAACCGAAACACGGGTGGATTAAAGTTCATCTGAAGTTCAGGTCTTTTAATCATTGTAGTTCAAGATCTCAATAAAACGGAAATAAATCTTTGCCGAGCAGGAAGAGAACAGTAAGTAAGGCCGACCGAATCGATAAGAGCGAAATCTTTCTCCCAATGTCAGACTCTTGTGCTCCTGAATTGTATTTCACCTTACGCCAGAAGAGATTTTGTTCAGGGGCTTGTAGTAGATAGAGAGTGAAAGAAAGTTTCTATGTAATGTAAAAACAGTGGTTGGGTTAGTAAGAAAGTTTCTCTGTAATGTAAAAACAGGGATTCGGATAGCTAGAAAGTTTCTCTGTAATGTAAAAACAGGGGTTCGGATAAGAAGAAAGTTTCTCTGTAATGTAAAAACAGGGGTTCGGATAAGAAGAAAGTTTCTCTGTAATGTAAAAACAGGGGTTCGGATAAGAAGAAAGTTTCTCTGTAATGTAAAAACAGGGGTTCGGA
This sequence comes from Achatina immaculata, assembly GCA_009760885.1. Lineage (NCBI taxonomy): Eukaryota > Metazoa > Mollusca > Gastropoda > Stylommatophora > Achatinidae > Lissachatina > Lissachatina immaculata. The sequence goes on along the minus strand of CM019719.1, from coordinate 8,535,178 downwards.
TAGCAAGAAAGTTTCTCTGTAATGTAAAAACAGGTGTTGGGTTAGAAAAGTGTGTGTGGGTATGTGTGTTTTAAATTTACTTAGATTGTGTCCAGTTCTTGCGCTGAACATTTACTAGCATTAAACAATGAAGTGGCAGACAGACTTGCTATCATCATCATCATCAGGTGCCGTGCCGACTGGCGTTGGCTACTATGCTTCTCCAGAGTATCCGATCCTTCATGCAGGCCATCAGTTCAGTTGGTGATCTCCTCTCACACCATCCCGTCAGACTGTCCAGTATCGTTTCTCTTGGTCTTCCTCTTGATCTTCTTCCTTCTATTTTTCCTGTTGTTATAATATTTTCAATGCCCCCTCTTCTCATTGCATGTCCTGTGAAAGTACATTGTCTCTCTCTTATCTTTCTGACAAGGTTTTTTGTCTCTCCAGCTCTTCTCATACATTCTTCATTAGTTATTTTTGCTGTCCAGAGGATTCGCAACATTCTTCTAATAAACCACATTTCTGCTGCTTCCAATGATTTTTGTGCAGACTTGCCTATTGTCCATGATTCACTTCCATATAACAAGATAGGTTCAATATAGCATTTTGCTAGCCAGGCTAAAATAAATGGCAAGCTGAAAATGGACAAGGGTGACATTTCTAAATTTGTACTGGACAGACTGCGGGACAATAAAGAGCGAGAATAGAAGAATAATGTAGCTGTGAGGAGACTGCTGGAGCCATGACAAACTAAGGGCGCTGATAGGAAGTCTGAACTGTGTATGCAGAAAACGCATCATAAACAACCAACATTTGGCAGGAACTATCAGCAAACAAACTTGGATGGATGCTGCGGCATGCGGCGGGGCATATATGAGGTTGTTCCGAATGCAGTGAAGCCGGAACCTGAATTTTGAACCTTGATCCTTCAACGAGACGTGTAACTTCTACTCGTACCAGCACTGCCAGTATTCCTTTCCAGTGAAAAAGTTAAGAGATAGCATCGAATCCAGCCCGCCTCCTAAAGTTAGTCAGAATTCCTGCCCGTGTTACAGGGAATGTGCAAGGTTCATTTTCACAAGAGACAGTCGAATCACTTAGAGCTTGCCCAGTACGCAGTGATGAAATCCATTAACATTTAAACTTTTTTAAACATTTCACTTCAACAGTTCAAGGATTCAGAAACTAAGTTTAACCCGTTATTTTCACATTCTGTTTTCACGAAGCAGACAGCCATAACCGGCCTCCGATACATGATTAGCATTCCCACGGATGTTTCATGATAAAGAGGATTACTTTGTACCCTGTAATAGATTATTTTGTACCCTGTAATAGATTACTTTGTACCCTGTAATAGATTACAGAGAGAAAGTGCAGATGTTTGAGATTTAAGATTTTGCACTGTTAAAAGCCTTTTAAAAAATAAAACCTCATAAAATATTGAATTTCTCTGTCAAATCCCTCCATTCCGAGTCCACTTTCCGCGGCGCATGCGCACAGGGTACTAGTTTCTACAACAGGTAAACTACTTCACTGAGATAATATTGCACGAAAACAATGAAAATTTTAGGACTATGCTTTACAAGAAAATGCCTATAGCACGTATTATTAGCATTTAAAATGCAACACTTCTACATCAGAATTATGAAAAAAAGACATATTTTTGCTAAAGGAAATAATTCAAATTAAAAAGGAAAAATACGACGATTTTGTTGACTTTTGTTGACATAAATTAATGATTTTTGTATATAATCTGTATCTACTTAGAGACGTGGTTAACAAATTACCCCTGGTACGATCTGCTTATTACAAGTTTCATGATAGAATATTCACATGTTTCGTAATATTTCATAGTGGTGAGTTACACTGTTGCTGAGATACCATCTTGGAGTTTGTTTTATTTTCATCAGTCGCCAACAAGTGAAGGATCAAGTCAAGTGTAGAGTCACTTTGGGTAAGGGCTACGTGTTATGTGAGTAGGAAGTCAGAGCCCGATTTGAAAGTGGAAGACTTAGGCACATCATAAAAGACTAGGATTTAAATTTTGTGGACGTACAAATAATAATGAGAAACGGCCGACAGCTCAGATGATGCGTCACATCATGATACTACTGAGAAACCCATTCTCTGACCGGCAGCTGAGATGATGAGTCATATCATGATGAGACTGAGAAACCTATTCTCTGACCGGCAGCTGAGATGATGAGTCACATCATGATGAGACTGAGAAACCTATTCTCTGACCGGCAGCTGGAATGATGAGTCACATCATGATGAGACTGAGAAACCTATTCTCTGACCGGCAGCTGAGATGATGAGTCACATCATGATAATACTGAGAAACCTATCCTCGCACCAACTTTCTGTACTGAATGATGCATTTAAGATGTAAAACTCCATCAGTGAGATCTAATCTTTCTTGCAACAATGAGAGTTCTCCTGAAAGAAATAACTAACAGGTAGCAGCCAACCTACCTACCCGAACAAAACTTTTCAGACAGATGGTGAATAATTTCTTTTCCATATTATCGCCTTCGTTATCATAATTCTTGTTATGTTTTGTGCTAACTTTGAATATCTTTTGCCATTGAAAATGCCTTCTGATTTGTGTGGCAGCCGTATAGCTTAACCTCAAGTTTAACCTGTCATAAACACTTTGGTCTTCAAGGACAGCACTTTGTGCATCTCATTACCCTACTTCTGCATCCTTGTCTCTGTTGCTTCTTACACCTGACTCTTGAAGTTTGTTTTTTGTATTCTGATCAAATAACGAAGAACTTACAACAGTAAAAAACTTTAGAATACTTATGTAAGTATTACAACAATAAAAACTTTAGAATACTTAAGCAAGTATTACAATAGTACACACTTAAGAATACTGAAGCAAGTATTACAACAGTAAAAAACTTCAGAGTACTTAAGTAAATATTTAAAAAAGGTAGGTAAAGGTAATCCTGTCATGCCTTAGAGGCACATAGGGATATGGTGTTAGTGCCCATATTTTCCTTGACCTGTCAGCACACTAGAGGGTGATATGGTCAGTATCACGCCTGGCTGCCTTTCCTTCTCCAACTCCAGAAAAAGTCAGGTACCCATTTCTACAGCTGAGTGACTGGAGTGCCTCTGGCCGGATTCGAACCCCCGACCTTCGCCGTGAGAGACCAGTGCACTAACCACTTCGCCACACACCAGTAAAAAACTTTAGAATACTTAAGCAAATATTACAACAGTAAAAACATTAGAATACTTAATCAAGTATTGCAACAGTAAAGGCAATAGAATGTTTAAGTAAATATTTCGTCTGTACTGTAAAACTTTGGAAATAATTTAATTTTCTGGTCAGGCTACATCTATCGGAAAGTTCAAATGTTAAACTGTGGATTTGTAACTTGTATATACAACTTCTGCAAACTTTCTCAACGATCTCAAGTTTGTGTATTAAAAACAAATGATTGTAAATTTAATGTAAAATGTCTAATAATAATTATAGCGTGGCTTTTTATATTCATCCTCGTAGCGAGTAGTCGCATCCGGGTGACGTACATGTTAGAGGGAGCTTTTTAACGCTCTCGCCGACATACTTGCGTCTGAATCTTCTGCGTCGCCATACATTGTAAAATGGGAGTTTGACGTGAGGCCAACAACCTCATCCTGAGACCCATCTAGCGGCGACCCTAGATGGGGAAAAACCCTGCCATTATGGAATCTCGCAACAGTTGTAACAGAACATCAAGGTCACCAATTCTGCCCGTCGTTGATAACGATCGAAAATTCATCGGCCCCAAATGCAGAACAAAAATCGGATTTTGGAATGTAAGAACGATGGCCACAACCAGAAAAACTGCCCAGGTAATAAAAGAAATGGATAGATATCACCTGGATGTGTTGGGCATCAGGGAAATTCGAGGGCCAGAAGCAGGGAAAAGAATGGCGGAAAACCATAAGTTAATAATAGATTCCAACAGAGACGATGGGAAACACTAAGAAGGGGTGGGTATAATTATGCCTTCTGTGGGAACAAAAGAGCCTTACAGAGTGGGAATCGGTGAACATTCATATGATAAGAGCACGATACAAAATAAGGCACGGAAGAATGACACTCATACAAAGCTATGCACCCACAAACGATACAGATTATGAAATAAAAGACGATTTCTATCACCAGCTACAACAACTTATCAACAAAGTACCTAAACACGACATCTTAATTGTCATGGGAGACTTCAACGCCAAGGTAGGAAAAGATAACATAGACGTCGAAAAAGTAATGGGGAAAGAAGGAATTGATACAATAAATCAGAATGGAGAAAGGTTAATTGAAATGTCTCTAGCAGAGGGCATAGTCATTGGAGGAACAATATTTCCACACAAAGAGATTCATAAAACAACATGGGTATCTCTAGACGAAAGAACCAGAAACCAGATAGATCACTTTTGTATTAGGACACAATTCAGAATATATCTGATAGATGTAAGAGCATATAGGGGTACAGATGTCAAGAGTGATCACAACCTGTGTATAGGGAGGATAAGACTTAAACTGAAAAGCCACCACAAGAAATCAATACTCAGAAAGATAAACTGTCTTTTAAGAAGAAAATACCAACAGTGATTTCAATCTGGAACTTACCAAACATTTCGCAGCATTCAAAGAGGTAGACGAGACAGATATAGATGTATTATGGATTTCATACAGCACAGCCACAATCAAGGCAGCAAAAGCAAGTGCTGGATTGCAGTCAACAAGTAGAAAAGCATGGATATCAGATAACACATGGAAATACATACATGAAAGAAGAGCAGCCAAATTAGCCATGCTGAATGTAAAGACATATCTTGGAAAAGTTTTGACAAAAGCAACATACAAAGAACTAGATAATGAAGTAAAATGTTCAGCTAGAAGAGGCAAAAGATAATATACGGACAATATGACAAAATAAGCAGAAAATGCAGCAAAAACAGGGGAAGCATAACTCTATATAACATACAGAAGAGGCTAACAGGTGCTGTTACCTCCAGAAAGACCAGTCTTTAGCAAAACAGGCAACCTATTAACATCAAGTAAAGACCAAAAGCAAAGATGGGCCGAATACTTCCAAGAAATACTTAATCGATCACACCCAAATGAGTTAATAAATCTTGAAACCGATTTACTAGTCCCACAACTAAATGTCAACTTAGATGAATTTACACTTAATGAAATTGAAACAACAGTGAATTTAATGGTTAACAACAAAGCTGCAGGTTAAGATGAAATAACAGTCGAGATGTTTAAAGCTGTTAACAGTGACAACATGAGCCAACTACAGAGAATGTTTAATAAAATTTGGAAAGAAGAAAAAGTCCCCTCCACGTGGAAAAAGGGAATCGTTGTTAACATACCCAAAAAAGGCAACCTTGGTGATTGCAATAACTGAAGGGGTGTAACCTTACTATCAGTTGTGTCAAAGGTGTTTTGTAAAGTGATTCTGAGTAGAATTAAGGATGTAGTGGATACTGCAAAGAGAGAAGAACAGACAGTGTTTCGAAAAGGGAGAAGCTGTCTTGACCAGATCTTTACTCTAAGAATAATACTTGAAGAATATACTGAAAAGCAGAGACCATTAATCCTGAGCTTCATTGACTTTAAAAAAGCGTTTAATAGCATACACAGAGATTCATTGTGGAGAATTTTAAGACTATATGGAATACCATCTAAAATTGTCAACATTATTAGAGATCTCTACTACGGATATATTTGTGCGGTCAAGACAGAAGAAGGGATGAGTGAATGGTTTCAGACTGAAACAGGCGTGAAACAAGGATGTATATTATCTCCGTTGTTTTATGGAATTGCCATAGACTTTATAATGAAAAGATGCTATATAGGTAAAACTGACATTGATTGGGTACATGGGACCCACATAGAAGATCTTGATTTGCTGATGACGTAACTATTATCAGTGACAATGTGAAATGATTGCAGGAAAAAAAAACAGATTCCCTGTCTTCCTTGGCTAGCAAAATAGGTCTTGAAATTAACAAAGACAAAACAAAAATAATGAAACTTCTCATTAATCAAGAAGAAAAAAATATATGTAAAAGGAACAGTTGTTGATGAAGTAAACCAAATTTGCATAATTTGGCAGCTACATATACCAAGATGGTGACACCAGGAAGGAAGTTAGAATTAGAATTGCAGAAGCAGCATTGTCTTTCAAAAATCTTGAGAACATATGGAATTCAAAAGTTATAAGCACAAAAACCAAGTTAAGATTATTCAATTCAAATGTGATATCCACCCTCATTTATGCATGCGAAAGCTGGAAATCAACTAAAGAAAGAGACAAGAAATTAGACTCTTTCGAAAACAAATGCCTAAGGAAAATACTTGGTATAAAGTGGAACGAACTGAAGAACAACGCAGAGATAAGAAAGATAAACAAACAACAACAACTTGTCTCATGGATGATCAGAAAAAGAAGATTGACACAAGTAGGCCATGTGATGAGAAGAAACAATCAGAGAATACCAAAACAAGTATCAAGTGGAGCACAACAGGCTGAAGAAAAAGAGGTCGACAACGTGAAACTCTAAAAGAGGACATTGTTAAGAGAAGCCAGTTTAGTGGGCATAACATCCCTTGATGAAGTTGAAAGACTCGGCGAGAACAGGAAAACTTGGCAAACAACTATGCGAAACATATGTGACGTTTAACAGCACGGGAAGGATGTAAGATGTAAAAAGCGAGTAGTCCTCTTTCTAGGAATGAATCTACTACGAGCATTTCTATTCGAAATCATATCCGACGGACCAAAAAAAAACATCAATTATTGTTATTCGGCTGAAAACGTAATACTGTATGGTGTATCTCTTCTTGACATTATTCATACGTGACACGTACAGAACTAGTACCACGTCACCAGGAAGTAGTAAAATGTGCAAGTCAAACTGTGCTACAAATCATCATCATCGTCATCATCATCATCATCATTTCATGCAGTTCCCCCCCCCCCCCCACGGAAGGTTGGCTGCAGTGAATCTCCACTCTGCTCTGTTTCTTGTCTTCATAGAACAGTCGGCCAAGCCGGTCCCTGTCCATCTCTTGATGTAGTCCATCCATCTCTTGATGTAGTCCATCCATCTCTTGATGTGGTCCATCCATCTCTTGATGTGGTCCATCCATCTCTTGATGTAGTCCATCCATCTCTTGATGTTGTTCATCCATCTCTTGATGTTGTTCATCTATCTCTTGATGTTGTTCACCCATCTCTTGATGTTGTTCATCCATCTCTTGATGTTGTCCACCCATCCCTTGATATTGTTCGCCCATCTATATCGCTGTCAAGCTCTTGTTCTCTTCCCTTCTATCTTGTGCTACGATTACAGTTACTTGAACATTGAATAATCTTTTATTAACACATATGTAAGTCAATATACTCTCATAGGTTGCTGAAGTGACGGTTGTTGTAGTAAGAAACATTTTATGTATGCATTGTTGTGATACAGTGATAGTTAACACTTGTAAGGAAACACACGGAGTTTAATATGTCAGAGGCATCGATACAACCACTTCTTGTCACTTCGTAGATTCCCAGGATCTGATTGTCAGCGCAGATCTCGGGATCAGACTTGCCCCGAATATATGGGTTTATAAAATGTATTAATAATGGAAGATAAGATGTACCAACGGCATATACACATTGTTAAACTCTCCACTTGTAACAGCCATTATGAAAAATAACGGACAGAGGATGGAGGAGGATAGACAAACAAAGATGGCCTATACATAAGTGGTGAAAGGAAATATACCAAGAGGTAGAACTCTCTCTCTCTCTGTCTCTCTATCCCTCTCTCTCTTTTTCTCTCTCTTTCTCTCTTTCTCTCTCTCTCACACTATATGCTCATCACTGCAAGACAAAAAACTACAGAACGCAACAAAAACTACGCTTATAACTTTGTGCTCCAGTTACAGAAATAGAAACTACACTTATAACTTTGTGCTCCAGTTACAGAAATAGAAACTACACTTATAATTTTGTGCTCCAGTTACAGAAATAGAAACTACACTTATAACTTTGTGCTCCAGTTACAGAAATAGAAACTACACTTATAATTTTGTGCTCCAGTTATAGAAATAGAAACTACACTTATAATTTTGTGCTCCAGTTACAGAAATAGAAACTACACTTATAATTTTGTGCTCCAGTTACAGAAATAGAAAACGTTCATGAACATTAACCTCCCGGCGTCGCCATTGATCAACATTTAACTTGGAATTCTCGCGTACATAATCTAACAAACTTGGTAGCACATAAAGTTTACCAAACAGCCAAAAATTAAACACTTTATCGACCAAGACATGATAAAGACATAGTACCTATCATATATACAAACTCACTTAGACTACTGCTCCACAGTCTGGGATGGAGGTTCCGTCTCACATACAAAAAGATTCCACTCACTTCACAAACAAGTAATAAATCTGATTTATGACAAACATCCGTTACAGACTACAGATCAGCACAAAGAACTAGAAATTCTACTCATAAAATATAGAATTATTTTTAACAAACTTAAATTTGTTCATTGAATTTTCAATCACAATGCTCCGCTATTGTTTAGGTCCACCATTAAACACGTTCAACGTTTAAGTAACTGTCTTCTTCCTAAACTCAGGATAGATCTGTACAAAAAAAGCTTTGCATTTTCTGTAGTACAGCTCTAGAACTCCCTCCTCTACCATCTAAAATCCACTAATAATACTTCATCCTTTAACTCAAGCCTTTTTCAGCATTTACTGGGTTGTAACTATATGCATGCATCTTTCCCATAGCAACATATGCCTGTGAGACCTGGACACTTAACAAAACAGCTGAGAAGCACATAAATGCCTTTGAATGTAAATGCTATAGAAGAGTTCTCCAAATATCGTGGACACAAAAAAGAACAAATATATCTATACTACAAGAGCTTAATATTGAAGAAGGCTGGCTAGTAAAGAGGATTAAAGAGAGAAAACTTAAATATTTTGGCCACATTAAACGTCATGATAATTTAGAGAAGACCGTATTGGAAGGATACATAATGGGAAAAAGAAAAAGAGGAAGACCGAAACGAAGATGGCTGCAAGACATCGTTGATGATCTGGAAATGGATGCAGCAGCAGCAGGCCATCTTGCTCACAACCGAGAGGCCTACAGGAGTGCTGTTTGGGAGGCAAAGTTCCGCAAGGGACATGCAAAGGAATGAATGAACTATATGCCTCTGTAGAATATCTTATAGCATCTCATACCACCGAGTTCTGTTCTAAAAGAACATAGTTCTAAACATAATTTGTTTGATCTTGTATCTTGTTAGAAATTATCTTAGTAAATTTGCGAGAGTGGAATGTCAGAAGAATTCCATTGAAAATGTATTTATGTGTGTGTGTATGTGTTTGTGCGCTATCTGGTTAGATCAGTTACCTCTTATGTAGTTTATTATCCTGTATTTGTGAATGTAATATTTTCATCTTGCATTCTGTATAGATATATATATATTGTTTCATGTAGTTTCATCTTGAATTCTTATATATATATATATATATATATATATATATGTATATGCACAAATATATTTGCAATGGAATTCTTCTAACATTCCACTCTGGCATATTTACTAAGATAATTTCTAACAAGATACAAGATCATCGTATATATTCATGTAATTTTGTATACATTATTAAACCGAGAGTGTGGGAAGAATGAAAGATGGAGTAATAAAGGGCAGAATGTAAGACGGCCATGAGCGCCCAGTTCTTCACCCTTTTAAAATAAAAGTCATTTTTTAATTTTTAAAATTCAGAGATAAATTAGATAGCACTACATAATATTTGACACCAAACAATCATGAGGTTTTTTTTCTAGTGATTTTCGTGTTTGAGATGACCAAATAATATTTTGATTGTTTGGTGTCAAATATTATGTAGTGCTATCTAATTTATCTCTGAATTTTGTCTCATTTGTTCAAGCCCTCTAATTTAGCTCTGGATTGTGTCTCATTTGTTCAGGCTCTCTAATTTAGCTCTAGATTTTGTCTCATTTGTTCAGGCTCTCTAATTTTTCTCTGGATTTTGTTTCATTTGTTCAGGCTCTTTATTTTATCTCTAGATTTTGTCTCATATATTCAGGTTCTCAAATTTATCTATGGATTTGTCTCATTTATTCAGACTCTCTAATTTATCTCTGGATTTTGTCTCATTTATTCAGGCTCTCTAATTTATCTCTGGATTTTGTTTCATTTGTTCAGGCTCTTTAGTTTATATCTGGATGTTGTCTCATTTATTCAGGCTCTCTGATTTATCCCTGGATTTTGTCTTAATTGTTCAGGCTCTCCAAGATGTCTCATTTTCTTACTCCTGTCACAGGTTTCTGGCGCCATATTTCTGTTTCCTGTTGATGAACTGTGTACGCCTGGAAACCAGGAAGATATACCGGCACCTTATAGCGCTGCCATGTTTTTATTCACATTGACAGCATTTCCTCTTTGTTGATGTCTTCTTCATATCGTGATATGACTTCCTTTCCATTTCTTAATTTGGATTCAGGTCAGTGTCTGTCAGATGTTGTTAGTGCTCCATAATATTTGAATTTGATCATTCTTTGTGATTCTGTTCAAGTCCTCCATAACTGTTGTAATGTCTTTACGTTTGTTGGGTAATCAAGAGTATTGTGAAAATCAGTTTAAAAGATGATGCTGCCTTTGATATCCACGTGAAAGTATCATTTAGTATTCAAAATGGGAAGGAAAATGCTGTTTCGTCTGCAAAATACATGGGATTGTGTAGTATGCAAAATACATAAGATTGTGTCGTCTGCAAAATACATAGGAGACTGTGTCGTCTGTAAAATACACAGGAGACTGTGTCGTCTGTAAAATACATAGGAGACTGTGTCGTCTGTAAAATACATAGGAGACTGTGTCGTCTGCAAAATACATGAGAGATTGTGTTTTATGCAAAATATATAGGAGACTGTGTCGTCTGCAAAATACATGAGAGATTGTGTTTTATGCAAAATATATGGAAGATTGTGTTGTATGCAAAATACATAGGAGACTGTGTCGTCTGCAAAATACATGAGAGATTATGTTTTATGCAAAATACATGGGGGATTGTGTTGTATGCAAAATACATAGGAGACTGTGTCGTCTGCAAAATACATGAGAGATTGTGTTGTATGCAAAATACATGAGAGATTGTGTTGTATGCAAAATACATAGGAGACTGTGTCGTCTGCAAAATACATGAGAGATTGTGTTGAAAGGGTACATAATGGGAAAAAAGAAAGAGAAGAATACCAAGGCGAAGATGGCTGCAAGACATCGTTGATAATCTGCAAATGGATGCATCAGCAGCAGGGCATCTTGCTTACAACCGAGAAACCTACAGGAGAGCTGTTAGGGAGACAAAGTTCCGCAAGGGACATGCAAATGACTGACTGTATTTTTTCTCTGCATTTTGTTTCATTTGTTCAGGCTCTTTATTTTATCTCTAGATTTTGTCTCATATATTCAGGTTCTCAAATTTATCTATGGATTTTGTCTCATTTATTCAGACTCTCTAATTTATCTCTGGATTTTGTCTCATTTATTCAGGCTCTCTAATTTATCTCTGGATTTTGTTTCATTTGTTCAGGCTCTTTAGTTTATATCTGGATGTTGTCTCATTTATTCAGGCTCTCTGATTTATCCCTGGATTTTGTCTTAATTGTTCAGGCTCTCCAAGATGTCTCATTTTCTTACTCCTGTCACAGGTTTCTGGCACCATATTTCTGTTTCCTGTTGATGAACTGTGTACGCCTGGAAACCAGGAAGATATACCGGCACCTTATAGCGCTGCCATGTTTTTATTCACATTGACAGCATTTCCTCTTTGTTGATGTCTTCTTCATATCGTGACATGACTTCCTTTCCATTTCTTAATTTGGATTCAGGTCAGTGTCTGTCAGATGTTGTTAGTGCTCCATAATATTTGAATTTGATCATTCTTTGTGATTCTGTTCAAGTCCTCCATAACTGTTGTAATGTCTTTACGTTTGTTGGGTAATCAAGAGTATTGTGAAAATCAGTTTAAAAGATGATGCTGCCTTTGATATCCACGTGAAAGTATCATTTAGTATTCAAAATGGGAAGGAAAATGCTGTTTCGTCTGCAAAATACATGGGGTTGTGTAGTATGCAAAATACATAAGATTGTGTCGTCTGCAAAATACATAGGAGACTGTGTCGTCTGTAAAATACATAGGAGACTGTGTCGTCTGCAAAATACATGAGAGATTGTGTTGCAAAATACATGAGAGATTGTGTTGTATGCAAAATACATGAGAGATTGTGTTGTATGCAAAATACATGAGAGATTGTGTTGTATGCAAAATACATGAGAGATTGTGTTGTATGCAAAATACATGAGAGATTGTGTTGTATGCAAAATACATGAGAGATTGTGTTGTATGCAGACTACATGAGAGATTGTGTTGTATGCAAAATACATGAGAGATTGTGTTGTATGCAAAATACATGAGAGTTTGTGTTGTATGCAAAATACATAGGAGACTGTGTCGCCTGCAAAATACATGGGAGATTGTGTTGTATGCAAAATACATGAGAGATTGTGTTGTATGCAAAATACATGAGAGATTGTGTTGTATGCAAAATACATGAGAGATTGTTAAGCCCTCTGCGAGATATGTGACAGCGAGTGATGCCGCCGAGAATTAAAGATAAACGTAGAAGCAGCGCTTAACTTGAAGGAAATTTTAACAGGGATACAAACAAGACTTAAGAAGCAGCACACACACAGACATATACAGTAAACGTATTGTAGAGAAGATACAAGAAATTTTAACAGGGATACAAACAAGACTTAAAAAGCAGCACACACACAGATAGATACAGTAAACGTATTGTAGAGAAGATACGAGAAATTTTAACAGCATCAAAAGTACATTTACCAAGATAAGATGAACTTATGTTTAAAACATTCAGAACCAAATGAGTCAGGCAATTAAGGGAAAGACAAAATGACAAAGATATACGTGATAAGGCAAAACGAATTGATGCTGGCCACTGCTGCAAACCGAGCATTATTACTGCTACCGACATGGCCATAACTGACCCTTGGTTATTGTTCTGGTATGCCGTCTCTGTTACTCTCATGGGAAATACAGGGAAAGTCAAAAGTCCTTAACTGGATTAAGCACAGCAATAAACCTAATGGAACATCAAAGATACATACATATTTGATGTTCTCGGGCCACGTGGGTGTTGTGTTTTTTGGTCTGGAACGATTTGACCAGTGACCTTTTTTGGAAGCAGTTTAAGGAAAATGGAGGAAAAAAATGTGTTAAAAATCCAGATGTGGAACATTGGCTGGGAGAAAAATGAAAACTCTCATGTTTCTGAAAGCAGTTTTTTTGTGTGTGTGTGTGTGTGAACTGAAACTGGAAAGGTTGCGAAGTCCCCGTTGACCTTATTTTTGGTTCTTACTGTTAACTCTCGTTCTTCTGTTATTCTGTTTTTGATGAATATCCTAGTTTTTTGGCGGTGCTGTTTTTACTGAATATTTTAGTTTTTGGTTTCTACTGTTTTTTAATCGGAATTCCAGTTGTTGTGTTCTGGTGTTTTAATGGATATTCCTAGTTTTTTTTGGTGGTGATATTGTTACTGGTTATTCTAGTTCCTGGGAGGGGGGGGGGCTTTATGTTCTACTGGTTATTCTAGTTCTTTGGGGTTTTGTTGTTAGTGGCTATTCTAGACCTTTGATGCTCATTTAACTGGTTATTTTAGTTTTTGGGGCTTTATGTTTTTACTGGTTGTTCTAATTATTTGGGGCTTGTTTTACTGGTTATTCTGTTTTTGTTTTTGTTTTTTTTTGCTTATGGTATTTTCACTAGATGACCCAGATCCTGGAAAACATTTCCTTGATTTTTTTTCATGCAATATTCTTATGCATGTTTTCACCTTCTTCATAAGATGAATGTGTTTCTCGTCAACTAATTCATTCGTTAATGTTCTCATAAACTATGACAGTTGTAACCTGTCACATTGTGATGGGAGAAAAGAAAGAAATTATGATTGTTCTTCAAGGCTCCCCAAAATAAGGATTCCTTCTTAATTAATACATTACTATTGAACAAAGATGTCTTAGAACAAATAAAGAGATGTCGTAGAATAAATAAAGTTTCCATGGCTTTATCGGGAATAAATAATCATGAAGCGGCCTGATACTTGCAAAAATAATTATTCTCTTATTTATCTATAATAATGCGCTGATACTTTCAAAGATATCTTATGTCCTTTCCGTGCCGTTAAACGTCACATAGGGCTCGCAAGGTAGTTCGCCAATATTTCCTGTTTTCGGCGAGCTTTTCAATCTCATCAAGGGATTTTATGCCTATTAATTTGGCCTCTCTTAACAATGTCCTCTTTAGAGTTTCACGTGGTCGACTTCTTTTTCTTCGACCTGTTGCGTTCCACTTGACAGCTTGTTTTGGGATTCTTTGAATTCTTTGACCGTTTCTTCTCATTACGTGACCAACATATGTCCATCTCCGTTCAAAGATATAGATAAATGCTAAAATGTTCACACTGTATTACTTTACCTGAATTGACTTTCACTAATGTTGTGTTGGATGAGAGTTCTTCAGTTTGATTAAATCACTGATTTTTTATAATCTTAAGTTTTCATTAATTATGTCCTGTTAGTTGAGTGTGTGTGCATATATATATCATCAGGTGCCGTGCCGTTTTTACTGGGTTTTTTTTCTAATTCTTGGCTGTGGTGTTTTTACTGAATATTTTAGTTTTTGGTTTCTACTGTTTTTTAATCGGAATTCCAGTTGTTGTGTTCTGGTGTTTTAATGGATATTCCTAGTTTTTTTTGGTGGTGATATTGTTACTGGTTATTCTAGTTCCTGGGAGGGGGGGGGGCTTTATGTTCTACTGGTTATTCTAGTTCTTTGGGGTTTTGTTGTTAGTGGCTATTCTAGACCTTTGATGCTCATTTAACTGGTTATTTTAGTTTTTGGGGCTTTATGTTTTTACTGGTTGTTCTAATTATTTGGGGCTTGTTTTACTGGTTATTCTGTTTTTGTTTTTGTTTTTTTTTGCTTATGGTATTTTCACTAGATGACCCAGATCCTGGAAAACATTTCCTTGATTTTTTTTCATGCAATATTCTTATGCATGTTTTCACCTTCTTCATAAGATGAATGTGTTTCTCGTCAACTAATTCATTCGTTAATGTTCTCATAAACTATGACTTTTAAACAGTTGTAACCTGTCACATTGTGATGGAGAAAAGAAAGAAATTATGATTGTTCTTCAAGGCTCCCCAAAATAAGGATTCCTTCTTAATTAATACATTACTATTGAACAAAGATGTCTTAGAATAAATAAAGTTTCCATGGCTTTATCGGGAATAAATAATCATGAAGCGGCCTGATACTTGCAAAAATAATTATTCTCTTATTTATCTATAATAATGCGCTGATACTTTCAAAGATATCTTATGTCCTTTCCGTGCCGTTAAACGTCACATAGGGCTCGCAAGGTAGTTCGCCAATGTTTCCTGTTTTCGGCGAGCTTTTCAATCTCATCAAGGGATTTTATGCCTATTAATTTGGCCTCTCTTAACAATGTCCTCTTTAGAGTTTCACGTGGTCGACTTCTTTTTCTTCGACCTGTTGCGTTCCACTTGACAGCTTGTTTTGGGATTCTTTGAATTCTTTGACCGTTTCTTCTCATTACGTGACCAACATATGTCCATCTCCGTTCAAAGATATAGATAAATGCTAAAATGTTCACACTGTATTACTTTACCTGAATTGACTTTCACTAATGTTGTGTTGGATGAGAGTTCTTCAGTTTGATTAAATCACTGATTTTTTATAATCTTAAGTTTTCATTAATTATGTCCTGTTAGTTGAGTGTGTGTGCATATATATATCATCAGGTGCCGTGCCGACTGGCGTTGACTATTATGCTTCTCCAGGGTACCCGATCCTTCATGCAGGCCATCAGCTCAGTTGGTGATCTCTCACACCATCCCGTCTGACTATCCACTATCATTTCTCTTGGTCTTCCTCTTGATCTTCTTCCTTCTATTTTTCCTGTTGTTATAATATTTTCAATGCCCCCTCTTCTCATTGCATGTCCTATGAAAGTACATTATCTCTCTCTTATCTTTTTGACAAGATTTTTTTCTCTCTCCAGCTCTTCTCTCATACATTCTTCATTAGTTATTTTTGCTGTCCAGGGGATTCGCAACATTCTTCTAATAAACCACATTTCTGCTGCTTCCAATGATTTTTGTGCAGACCTGCATATTGTCCATGATTCACTTCCATATAACAAGATAGGTTCAATATAGCATCTTAGGACTCATATATATATATATATATATATATATATATATATATATATATATATATATATATATTAACAACCTTCAGTATGCTGACGACACAGTACTGATAGCTGAGAACCAACAAGACCTGCAAAATTTCTTGGATAAAGTCGCCAAAGAAAGTGAACAGAAAGGCCTTACTTTGAACATCAAAAAGACAGAGACTATGGTTATATCTAAGAAACAGAATCCACCAACATGCAGTATTAAATTAAACGGAACTGTTCTAAAGCAGATGCAGAAATTCAAATACCTTGGAACAGTAATAACTTCAGATGGGAAATGCAGAACAGAAATTAGGAACAGAATAGGCCAAGCAAAGACTGCATTTCAGAGAATGAGAAACATATTGACCTACACATCCTTATCAATGAATGTTAGAAAACGAGTCCTAAAATGCTATATTGAACCTATCTTGTTATATGGAAGTGAATCATGGACAATAGGCAAGTCTGCACAAAAATCATTGGAAGCAGCAGAAATGTGGTTTATTAGAAGAATGTTGCGAATCCCCTGGACAGCAAAAATAACTAATGAAGAATGTAGGAGAAGAGCTGGAGAGACAAAAAACCTTGTCAAAAAGATAAGAGAGAGACAATGTACTTTCATAGGACATGCAATGAGAAGAGGGGGCGTTGAAAATATTATAACAACAGGAAAAATAGAAGGAAGAAGATCAAGAGGAAGACCATGAGAAATGATACTGGACAGTCTGACGGGATGGTGTGAGAGGAGATCACCAACTGAGCTGATGGCCTGCATGAAGGATCGTGTACTCTGGAGAAGCATAATAGCCAACGCCAGTCGGCACGGCACATGATGATGATGATGATGTGTGTGCGTGCGTGCGTGCGTGCGTGCGTGCGTGCGTGCGTGCGTGCTGAATAGTCCTTTGTTCTTCCTTCAACTTTATGTGCACCACCGAAACCACGATTAGCTCATGCCCCCGCATACAGCGCTTATTTTGATACATCGTTTAATCCGTTGCATTATGGAAAGATTAATCGTCATTAATTATTTTGTTTCGTTTGATCGATGTGAACTCAACAGGTTTTCATTTTGCAAAACTCGGAAACATGTAAACGATTATAAAAAAAAACTGAACGACTTGTATGAGACGTGTTTTACTGTGTATTCAGTTCTGTTCTTGAAGCCGATGTCACATGAGGAGGTGGCAGTCTTTCATGTGATACAGCAAGACAGTTCACTAAGAAAATGTTTGAACTGATCATGTAATTTTTTAATACATTTTCTCGAGCTTCCAAACACTTCTGTCCTACAAGGTGATGTGTCCGTCGGGCAGCCTTCACACTTCACTCCTCTGTGTCTTTGTCATAATCATGTGGAACATTCGTTATTGGTTAAAAATCAGTTGTTATTTGAAATATTGACCTTTTTTTCATTTGAATTAGCGACCTTTTCTGTCATTTGAAATACTGACCTTCATCTACATAAAGAGACCTTCTTATTCAGTCCTGAGTCAGTCACGTGGTTGATCTTATATGCTCCATATATTTTTTTTAAAAAGTCTTACTACCGAACGCCATTAATCTGTGTCTTCCATTTCTTCGCTCTGTGACGTTGACACGTCATTTTCTGGTGTCATTATTATATTGTGTCCTACCCTCATGTTCTTTCTCCTGGATGTTCTGACATTCATGAATTAGTCTTCGCTGTTTACAGTTTTTTTATCTGCAAGTTACGCGTGAAGGAAATAAGTCTATAAGAGAAATTTTTTTTTATTCGAAATAAGTTTATATGGGATCTTATTTTTTTGTTCGAAATAAGTCTATATGGGATCTTATTTTTGTTGTAAATAAGTCTATATGAGATCTTATTTTTGTTGGAAATACGTCTATATGGGAACTTATTTTGTTGGAAATAAGTCTATATGAGATCTTATTTTTGTTGGAAATAAGTCTATATGAGATCTTATTTCTGTTGGCAATAAGTCTGTATGGGATCTTATTTCTGTTGGAAATAAGTCTGTATGGGATCTTATTTCTGTTGGAAATAAGTCTGTATGGGATCTTATTTCTTTTGGAAATAAGTCTATATGTGATCTTATTTCTGTTGGAAATAAGTCTGTATGGGATCTTATTTCTGTTGGAAATAAATCTGTATGGGATCTTATTTGATAACATTTGTATAAGAAACGGCTGGTAGGTGCTCCTGACATGAGTCTCACCAGCCGCAGGTGTCCTGAGGGATTTTAATAGATTGGAGAGCGACGGCAGCGGGGCCGAGCCGTCTGGATGAAGTCCAAGAAAACCGCGTTGTTATCGATATGACCAGTTATTATCTGGAGGGGGGATTGGAAAAGATAGGCTCTGACTGTTTACACTGACAATCTGTGGTAAATTAATAAATATCTGCGAATTTACAGAAGTCGATACCAGATGTCCGTACATGCAAGAAACCAGGATAAACTAAGAAAAATACAGACTATTGCTATACAAACACATAGTTATTTGGATATGAGTGGCGTGGAAATCTGGTCGATAAACTGTAACAGCGACTTTCTCTTTGTGAAGTCTGAATTGCCAGACTGGACTTAAAATGCCATCCACGTGTTAGAAAACATTCGCATCCGTAATAATTACTATTCTATTTTTGGCTTTTTTTTCTTGTTCCTTGCTAATATGGTTGTGCTAGTTTTCCTTCTGTCATTGGTTTTAGTTTCTGTCCTGATTAATAAATGTTTCTCTTAGCAAATGTACGTACATCTGCCATTGGATATAGACGCTGCCTTTGCTGTCTTGTCGTGTATTCTTCCTCATGTAGCCGTACTTTCACTGTTGGAGGAATATATTTAGTTTCACTGTTGAAGGAATATATTTACTTTCACTGTTGAAGGAATATATTTACTTTCACTGTTGAAGGAATATATTTAGTTTCACTGTTGAAGGAATATATTTATTGTTAGGATTCAGTGGTTTGCTCATCGCTCTCTCTCTCTCTCTCTTCTCTCTCTCTTTTCTGTCTCTCTCTTCTCTCTCTCTTCTCTCTCTCTCCTCTCTCTCTCTCTCCTCTCTCTCTCTCTCTATTGCTCAGGATACACATTTCTGCTTATAGCAATAGATTTCCACTTTAGTCGATCCTTTGCCATCTTCTTGGCTGTCTCCCACGCCAGGCCATTGTTTATCATCATCTTCTCATCTTCTTCATGACCGATTTCGCATGCTTGGCCTACTTCATATAAGAAGTTATTTCAAGTGTCTGTTATTTCCTCCCTTCAGTTTCTGCCTGGACGGCCTCTACGTCTGCATTTTCTGCTTCATAGGAATATTATTAAATCTACTCCGTGACCTATTATATTATTAATACTACTCCTTGTCCTATTATATTATTAATGCTACTCCTTGTCCACTGTATAAACGTTACTTCATTGGTCACCATTTCAACACTTCGTAACTGCATACAAGCATCATCATCATCATCATCATCATATTGTAGCATCTCCTGTAGCAGGTTCGATTGTAACGGTCTTCTAACTGACAAATTTAAAGAAGAAAACATACTCCAAAGAAACCAGGATAAAGAATGGTTTATGGATAAACTACCCATGTTAAACTTGCCCTGTTCCAGTGAGAGATGTAAGAGTAAAAGAGATCATAATGGACAGACATGGGTGTCGGAGTCAGCATAGACAATCTCTCTCAGCACCTGCGGCAGTTTCTGTGGTAGATTTCCTGGAAAATTTGTCCGGGTACCGGCCGTCTAGCTTACCCGTGTGTGATTTCCCGGTGCTGAGTTATGTGTAACATGGGCCAGAACGCACACGGGACGTTCAGTCCCACTGTCTATAGACCAGGTCAATTTATTGCTGGAGAATTCGCCAGAAAAAATCCCCGCCACTTCTGGTGAGATTCGAACCTGAGACCTAAAAAATGTACCAAAAAAAGATGAAGAGACGAAAGTTACTGTAGAAAATTATAAACAACTATACGACATACACGCAGCTCTAGATTGCCTACAGAAAAGATGATTTTTACACCCGATATGCAGCTCACACTCAGAAACCCAAGCAAAAAGAGTTCAAGTATTTCAGCGAGGTAGAAGGAAGTGATAACAGACTTCTGGTACGTGTGATATGCAGCTCACACTCAGAAACCCAAGCAGAAAGAGTTCAAGTATTTCAGCGAGGTAGAAGGAAGTGATAACAGACTCCTGGTACGTGTGATATGCAGCTCACACTCAGAAACCCAAGCAGAAAGAGTTCAAGTATTTCAGCGAGGTAGAAGGAAGTGATAACAGACTCCTGGTACGTGTGATATGCAGCTCACACTCAGAAACCCAAGCAGAAAGAGTTCAAGTATTTCAGCGAGGTAGAAGGAAGTGATAACAGACTCCTGGTACGTGTGATATGCAGCTCACACTCAGAAACCCAAGCAGAAAGAGTTCAAATTTTTCAGCGAGGTAGAAGGAAGTGATAACTGACTCCTGGTACGTGTGATATGCAGCTCACACTCAGAAACCCAAGCAGAAAGAGTTCAAATATTTCAGCGAGGTAGAAGGAAGTGATAACAGACTCCTGGTACGTGTGAAAGTATCTGCTGTAAAGCTGATACATGTAGACGAATTTGGCTCTAAATACTGGGTTGTTATTGTTTTTCATAATAATTTCATTTTTCCTTTCTTCCTTCAATTCTTTCCTCCTGCCTTCCTTCACTGTACCATCTGCGGTGTACTGAGATATTTCCATAGCTATCATCGTTAATAACAGCTACAATAAAGCTGCAACTGTCCGTTGCATGCACATAATGCACTTCAGTTTACAGAGACATTATATGTTCAGAATTGTTCTTTTCTTCCCTCGTCGTATTTCCTTCCCAACATCTTTCAGCTTTGAGGGAACAGATAGATTTCATGATGAGGCTTGGCGATATTTAAGGCTTCTGCAATTTCCTCTTTCCATTTATTTTTTTTCAACGTCAAAATCGAAGAATTTTAAGGAGTTTGTGTGTTCAATTGATCGATTGATCTTAACATTCCCATTTCTGTTCCGTCGCCCGTTCCCATAACCAGTGTAAAGTGTATATAATAACTGATTCTGTCACGCATGGAGTGAAGGTTCGTTCCTTTCGTTCACAGAGGAAGGTTAGTGTTGTTCTCCTTGGTTCACTCCCATTCTCCGGATGTATGGGCTACCTCCCCGCACAATATGTCCATAACAGCTTTAGAGATGTGCAGTTTTAACATACTTGGTTTACCTGCAGTGAACAGCTATTACAAAATAACAAGGAACATTTATATCAATCTTATATATATATATATATATATATATATATATATATATATATATATATATATATATATGCTGATTAGACGTAGACAAACATGGCATGTTTGACAAATGTCGTGCTGTCTAAGTCAATGACTTGATACTGGTTGTCAAAGCTTATTTGTCGTGACCAGCAGTCATCTCTATGAGATGTACAGATAATCATATTTGAACGGCCACATTACACATCACGAGAGCTATCGTGTGACAGATAGTCCGCGAGGGCAGGATATAAGCTCATGAACAGAGAGTTCTAGCTCCAGGTTTCCTGTGGCAGAAATAAGGAACATTATTACTGGAGCCGCTGCTAAGATAATCGAAGGAAAATCGAAGTATTTATTTTTCGACCTTTTCAGACAGTCACGAGTTGTGGGGTTTGTTTTGCTCTGGTTGTTCAAATTATGGACCCCGTTTTCCGCTGGTTTCTGAGGGAATTATCTGACTGGGCACGTAATTGCCACATGAAGTGAATGATCACTCAGTTGAGTGACAGATGAATTTTATCCCTAAACTTTACTCTTAGTTCTCTTTCTCTGCTGGTCACTTTTGTGTAACATTCTTTAGAGTTTTTAGCAGCTGAAAAGTGTTGGAAGCAACATGATAGATAGATAGATAGATAGATAGATAGATAGATAGATAGATAGATAGATAGATAGATAGATAGATAGATAGATAGATAGATAGGTAGGTAGGTAGGTAGGTAGGTAGGTAGGTAGGTAGGTAGGTAGGTAGGTAGGTAAGTTAGGTAGGTAAGTTCGGTAGGTAGGTAGGTAGGTAAGTAGGTAGGTAGGTAGGTAGGTAAGTTAGGTAGGTAAGTTCGGTAGGTAGGTAGGTAGGTAGGTAAGTAGGTAGGTAGGTAAGTTAGGTAGGTAAGTTCGGTAGGTAGGTAGGTAAGTAGGTAGGTAGGTAAGTTAAGTAGGTAGGTAAGTAGGTAGGTAGGTAGGTAGGTAGGTAGGTAAGTTAGGTAGGTAAGTTCGGTAGGTAGGTAGGTAAGTAGGTAGGTAGGTAAGTTAGGTAGGTAGGTAGGTATGTAGGTAGGTAGATAGGTAAGTAGGTAGGTAATTAGGTAGTTAACAAAGACGGTTCTTTTAATTTATTGTTTTAAACCACCTCCCACCCGCTGGCTACATATATACCAGGAACTGCATGTGCCATGACTGTTTGGCTGTCATCAAGAATCAACTGACGACAAATTATCCTACGGGGGATATTCAGAAAGTAATGCACCACATCGTTTTTCTCAGGAGCTGTTTATTTAAAAAGCATGAAATTTATACATAATATACATGGATATGTCATGTAAACATCGGTATTATTCAAAATAATCTGCATCAAGTTATACGGCTTTACGCCAGCGCGAAACAAGTGCATGTATTCCTAGCCCGTACCAGATTTTCTCTTGATTATATAGCCATTTTTTCTCTGCATGAATCACTCCTTCGTCATCTTCAAATCTTACCCTTCGGAGTGCATCTTTAAGTGGACCAAACAGATGAAAATCAGAGGGTGCCAAATCGGGACTATAGGGTGGATGGGATAGTACAGTTCAACCCAATTTGGTGATTGCTTCCCGTGTTGCCAGACTTGTGTGAGGGCGCGCATAGTCTTGAAGGAGAAGCAGGTCTGCTGGATTCTTGTGCGGCCGAATTCTACGAAAACGCTGACTGAGTATTTTCAGTTTCTTAATGTACGCTTGCAAACTGATTGTCTCTCCTCTTGGCGTAACATCCACAAGAACCTAAATGTCCCAAATGACAGTGATCATGACCTTTCCAGCTGAAGGAGTTGTCTAGAATCTCTTTCTTCGTGGTGATTGCAGATGATGTCACTCCAATGACTGTCTTTTTGTCTCAAGTTCAAAATGATGTGCCCAGGATTTGTCACCTGTTACGATCTTAGCCAAAAAGTTATCTCCCCCAGCATTTAAATACTTCACCAATTCAGAAGAAATTGTTTTCGTTTGCAATCGATGTTCATTTGAGATTGCTTCGAGGAACCCATCTTGCGTAAACCTTAGACAATCGGAGAGCTTTTATAACAGCATTTGCATTACCATTGCTGACTGACAGCTTTAATGCCAATTGTTAAGTAGTGATACGCCTATCAGTAAGAATAATGCCCTTAGCGCATTTCAACATTTCTGCCTTGGTGGCTGTGGCAGGACGTCCACAGCGCGGCCGATCATGCAACTCCTTATCTCCGCTTATTGATTATTTAATAGACTGAAAAACTTCCATACACATCACATAGACGCTTGTGGATGTTCACAACAGTTTCCTTTTCTGCAAAGAGAAATTCTATCACAATTCATTGCTTATGCCGCCAGTTGCTAACACACTCCATTTCGACGGCTAGGGCAGCCATAATCTTCGTCCGGTTTGGGTGTAAATCTGGTTCACACAATCGCCATATGCTACATTTAAAGTGTGCAAAATTTCATGCTTCTATCTTCATTATTAGCTGAAAAAGAAAATGATGTGGTGCATTACTTTCTGAACGTCCCTCGTATCTTCCTAAGAAAAGTGTAGTGTTGATTACCTTTCTTTATTCATTCTTCTGAATGGTCCACCATCTCTGTGATTTTCTGGGCTTCATAACGTCAGTAGTCAAGTCTTTCAGTATAACAATCTCCCATACACAAACCGCTAAAGGACCGTAATCGACCTTTCTCTGGGACTATCATGCATAAACTACATGCAATTCCAGGGGGGTTAACTGCATTGAACGGAGGCTGAAAGTTACTGCCCCTTCTTGTACTAAAACAGAAGCGTGTTTGTCCAGTATTTTATTTTTGTATTTAATGTTCTGGTCTTGCATTTTTGCTCCCTAATTTTATTTATCCACATCCCCATCTTTCCTTCTCTCTACATTCACTGCCCCTTATGTTGTAGAAACATGAACATAAATAAGAAAACGGAAGAGAAAACGGAGTCCGCAGAAATCTGTAGATATATACTGACAAAAGGAAAACGAAGAAAGAGGTAACAAATCAACTAAATTAATAAGAGAAATAATGAGAGATAATAACGAGGCAGACAGTTAAGATATTTCAGGTATATCTCTCTATCTCTGAACCTTAAGTGCCCAGGGCACATGGGGCTTCCGCAAGGGTTTTCCACAAAAGCCTGTCCTTCGCCTTTTTTTCTGCTCTTGCCCAGGTGAGCCCTCTATTGCTCAACATCCTTTCTGTTGTTCTTCTCCATGTCTCTTTTGGTCTACCCTTACTTCTGCTCCCCTGTGGTGTCCATCTTAGTGCTATTTTTGGTAGTGAGTTGTCAGTCATTCGGAGCACATGTCCCAACCATCGCCAGCGTCTTTCCTCAATAATATTTCAGGTATATATAGAGGTATAATGCTACAATGAAGAACACACTTGGAAGAAAAGTTGAAAGAGAAAGAGCAAGAGGACGACAAAGATGTAGACAACCTAAAGCGATGGGCAGGATTCGGTTTGGCCAGGCGAGCTGTGAAAACAAGAGACGCTGGAGGGTCATAACACTAAACCTTCTCCAGAGACGTTATAAGAATGAACGAATGAATGAATTAATGAATGAATGAATCTTTATTTTTAAAGGGTAAAGAAAGAAAAACAGTTAGTTGGGACTTCAGACCTGGTGATGAACTGAACATCACACATCTGAATGTCTTCTATTTGCATTTTCTTTTGGACGTACTCACTTTATACACGCAGGGAACTTGTAATGGCTGCGGCAAAGATAATTCTAAAAGAACAGTCAGACGAAGCATAATGAAGTCAGGTTCTAAACTTATATTGTCTGTTATAATACTTCAAGAAGTTCGAGTACGATAAAACTGTTATGTTGCTGTTTCTGTTCTTAATTCTAGATCTTGATTGATTTGAGGCATGCACGAACCACTCATTGTCATTATCTTTATACGACGAATAGTCGTGGCAGTGACAACATTTGTTATTCTTTGTCAGTTTCACTACAAGTTTTTGTCATGTATAGTGTCATTTCATTCGAATGAATTCTAGTAGACGTTATTTTCACACACGTCAAGAATAATCTCACGGATACTACGAGTTTCAGTATAGGAAGTCTCTGCACAAGTTACAGATTCCGTTTAATTCGGTTTAATAGTGATTCAGATACGATAGCTGGTAACACCACTTGGACTAGAAAGTACATCTCCTTGGTTCATCACGGAATCACTGAAAACTATGTTTCACGACGTCAAATCTATTATCATATTCGAGATGCAGCACTTCAGCAGTGTTCTCAACTTCAGAATACTCTTCACCTGATACGAGAACTATTCCGAACTCTGTGCTATATTAGATTTGCACCACGTGGTCAACTAGTTGCGGAAGCCTTCCTCGTCTGAATCATTTTATACAGAGTTTCAAAATTATCAAATCTGCATTCTCCACGCAGTACTAATAGTTATTTTCTAGCTTGAAACACATCTTTGGTCTGTCCTGAAACTACTTCTGGCTCTAAGCGTGTCCTAAAACTACTTCTGGTTCAAAATTGCTTGTCCTGAGTATCTATTTTGTCCTCAGTGTGCCCCTCTTAAAACTGCATGCCTGACTTATGTCAATTGTCCAATAGGACACACCCCTAGACCTTTTCATTGGTCAGCTGGTCAAGTCGGCCCACTCCCTTTTTTCAAAACTGCATGGAAACTGCATCCTAAGATTAGCAGATATACGTCCCGTGTGGCGTATAATCTGTCTGTACAATTTTCTCATCAAGTATCAGGTGTCTGTGATACCTATGGGGGGAATTAGTCCAGATCTGTTTACAGTGTCCGTCTGTCTGTCCCCGTATTGTTGATTTAATCATTCAGTTTAGTCGCTTCAGGACTACTATAACCTGGGTTTATCTCTTTTAATCTGCCTTTATTATTCTCGTCCATCCTATTATTGTAACAAAATTGCTAATAATACCGTTGGAGTGTATTGTGTCTCAAATTCTTCTTTTTTTTTTTTTTGGACCTCGTTTCTACGTATCAGTAACAATCTAGTATAATAAATATACCAATAGTAAGAATAATAATAAGAATAACATTAATAATAATAGTTATGGTACTATACTAATTTACAATGGACTGTGCTACAGAATCAGCACAAACCTCCGCCTAACTTTATAATGTTATGGTTTAGGTTTTATTGAAGTTCTCACAAACTATTCCTTCTTTCGTCTTCTGAATGAGTTGAGAAACTAAATTTCACATAGAGATCTGCACTATTCCTTCCATCCAAAATTCATGAACCATCTACAGACAGCCAGGCAGTGGGAACTATATTCCAAAGATCATGTAGGAACCCGCTAACTCTTTTCTGATGACCTCTTCATTTCTCTCCTAACAAATAATGAGGTCGCGTCATGTTCCAGAAGCCTGGATGAACTGTGATGGTTTCTGGAGTAAAGCTCGATTGTCTGAGTAACAGCGTCATAATGTCAGGTGGATGACACTGTCATGGATGTCATTCTGTGCTCCCTGTTTAAGGATGAGTTGCATATTGACAGTGAGTGTCGCTGTGGCGTTAATGACGGGCATTAGGGCGGCGACTGTTTCATCAGGAAACTTAAAATAACTCCAGGCTTGCAAGCAAATCTGGGTTTGTGTTTCCATTTCTGATGAGATCATCATCATCATCATCATCATCATCATCATCATTTTACCATCTTCGTGGCTGTGATCATAACCATTTTAATTATTATCATCATGATCACCATGATTTTGTTACCATCGTCGTCGTCGCCATCATCATCATCATACCATCATCATACCATCATCATCATACCGTCATCATCATCACAACTCTATGTTAATATATAAAAGAATCATTATCGTTACCCGCTGGACGAGATCACAGATGCTCTGATTTGGCACGAGAATCTCACAGCAAATCACGTGATCCGTAGAAACTAGCTAGAAACACTGACTAGGGCATAGAACTCATATCCTTTCATCAGTCAACTCCCGAGACTAATGATCCAACCACTCCTTCCCCTAATATCAGTGTATTAGTGTTTATCATATTTCAAAGACTTATAGCGATCTCAGCGATCTTGTTAAATATGCAAATGATCATGCTTTACATGATCTGCTACTGTTTTCCATTCCTTTCCTCTGCTAGCATTGACTGCTCTGCCATGACCTTTCTAGATTTATACCGAATGCCAACTCTGAAAAAGAACAGAGCTGTGGTATTATCCTGGTTTACTAGTAAGCAATAACTGAAAGACCTTGGAACCGTTCATTATAGTGAAGCACTGATTAAAGAACCATTTCGTCCTGAAACACAACGTCTACATTATCAGGGTTTCTGTAATGTTTCTACAGATTAGTCTACACCTTGAACCTCCATGATTACATTTCAAGATCTGGACTGGAAATACAGTCTTTCTCATCTCTCAGGAAAAGATGATTATAAATTTGGTTCCGTTACCGTATAATTAATCTTTGCTGTTTACAGTTTTTTAACTGCATGTTAGGCTTACAGGAAATAAGTTTGTTGGAGATAAGACTACAGAGTCATATGTTTGTAGGAAATAAAACTACAGAAAGTCTTATGTTTGTTGGATATAAAACTGCGGAGAGTCTTATGTTTGTTGGGAATAAAACTGTGGAGAGTCTTATGTTTGTTGGAGATAAGACTACAGAGAGTCTTATGTTTGTTGGAGATAAGACTACAGAGAGTCTTATGTTTGTTGGAAATAAAACTAAAGAGAGTATTATGTTTGTTGGAAATAAGATTACAGAGAGTCTTATGTTTGTTGGAAATAGGACTACAGGGAGTCTTATGTTTGTTGGAAATAAGACTACTTAGGGTCTTATGTTTGCTGAAAGTTTTTGGTGCGGGTGGGGGGTTCCTATTTTTACTGAGAGCAAATTTCAGTAAATGTAACTAGCACACGAGAATGGATTACTAGTCATCTCGTACTTCCTTCTGGCGCTATCGAAACTTAAATGTCAATCATTTTATAAACGACACTATATCATGGTATAAAGATTTAAAAAAGGTAGAAGTAAAAGATAATGCAGAAATCTGGTGCATAAATAGTTATCACAAACTTTCTTACTAAACTCTACCTATAGGAGAAGAACAAATCACTGAAAGAGAAGATATAAGTGTAAAATATAAGACCAGTGTAGAAACTGTTTATGGCTGCAGTGTAAGGGACGCACACATAAAACTAGGAAGCAGAGACCAACACGTCACCGAAGGAGAAAACATCTTCAGGATAAAGATTGCAAGACAGTGTGTCAGGATTGTCTCCGCGACCACTTGCGTCACTACAGCAACTCATCACATGAATCCGCGTCTTATGTCTCGCTCATCTGTGATAAGACTGCTTGCCTGCGGTTTATTTCTGTGGAATACTTTGTTTATGTCTTGGTTTACGTCTTTACACGAGCCCATCACGGTCGTTCAACTGTTGTGGCAGTTAATTTGGGTGACTCATGGTGTCTGATAGCCCTGTGACCTAGAGTCTGCGTTTCACCAGAAGGTTCGGAGCCTCGCAGAGCTGGCAAGTTTCATTTCTCAACATCCTGGCACGAGATCTTTGTGGTGCATAATTTTATCCTCGTGCACTGCCTGAAATGTCAGCTCATGTGGACTTGTACAATCCCTAAAATCAGCAGTTTTAGCTGTACTCCGGGACTGAAAAAATATCTGCCATAACCCGCTCCCACAACGATTCTGTGCCTCAACATCTCTACAGCACCGACTGCAAAGAACACCAGCTCGCAGTTGCAAGGAGTTCGTGCAAATACAAGTACTAACATCGGCTGATTTTAGTTTTACGTCTACCCTTAATGCCCCCAACAGCTGTGACATGTATAAGAACATGGAATAACTGATGAAAAGAAGAAAACAGCATAAGGAGGATGCTTAAAGTCAAAGGTAGGGAGTATCCTCATGTACGGACAGCGAAAGAACACTGAAGTGATGGGAGGAATACATAAGAGAAACTTTCTGCGATGAAAGGGAAGAAGTAAATATAAAGAGTAATAATGACGGACCAAATATATTAACCCCAGTAGTGAAAGACCCTAAACAGCGTGTGAAAAACAACATAGCACCAGGACCGGATAACATAACCAAAAGAAGACACAGAAACAACAGGAGAATCAGCACTAGAATAACAACAAAACTGATAAATGACATTTACAGTAGTGGTTATATCCTAGACGATCTTCTGACATCAATATTTATAACCATGCCCCAGAAAAAAAAAACTAGAAGCATTAGAGTGCGAAGATCACAGAACTACCAGAAAAAAAAACTAGAAGCATTAGAGTGCGAAGATCACAGAACTACCAGCATTATGAACCACTCGACAAAGAAAATTTGCTTCTCATAATCATGAAGAGAATTAGGAGTAGGATAGGACCTGAAATTACAGAAGAACAGTGCAGATTCAGTGAAGAAAAAGCACAAGTAACGAAGTATACATCATAAGAACACAAATATAAAAGGTGGTAGAAGTGAAAAATATCTTTACCTATGTTCTATAGATTATTGTAAGGCGTTTGATCAAGAAAAGCACAAAGAAATGATGCAGATGTTAAAAGACATAAACATAGATGAAAAAGACCTGAGAATCATAAAACACTTATATTGGGAACAAAAAGCTGCAATCATGATTGATAGTCAAATAGAAGAGTATAAGAACATAGAAGTAGGAGAGTATCAGAACATAGAAGTAGGAGAGTATCAGAACATAGAAATAGGAGAGTATCTGAACATAGAAGTAGGAGAGTATCAGAACATAGAAGTAGGAGGGTATCAGAACATAGAAGTAGGAGAGTATCAGAACATAGAAGTAGGAGAGTATCAGAACATAGAAGTAGGAGAGTATCAGAACATAGAAGTAGGAGGGTATCAGAACATAGAAGTAGGAGAGTATCAGAACATAGAAGTAGGAGGGTATCAGAACATAGAACTAGGAGAGTATCAGGACATAGAAGTAGGAGAGTATCAGAACACAGAGGTAGGAGAACGACAAAGATGCATTTTGCCTCCTGACCTCTTCTCCCTCTATAGCTAAAGGATAATGAGACACATTGAAGACATGCCTGGAATAGTAGTGGGCGGTACAGCCTAAACAAGACACAATGAAGACATGCCTGGAATAGCAGTGGGTGGTACAACCTAAACAATCTAAGATATGCAGGCGACATGGTACTAATAGCCAAAAGCGAAGAACGCCAAGCATTGTTCGACAAAATAGTATTTAAAAAAGCGAGGAGAATGGAAGTAGTTTAAATAAAATGAAGACAGATCTCATGGTCTTATCCAAGAAATAAACACCAGCAAAATGTTACATCAAAGTAAAAGGCACAGGATTAAATCGAGTGGGTACATTCAAGTACTTAGGGACAATACATAACACATGACGAAAAATATGAAGCCCAAGCCAAGTCAACATTTATGAAAATGAAACACATAAAGTATCCAATAAAGCTCTGTCGATAAATACAAAAAAGAGAGTTATTCAGTGCTACAGCAATGTTTGTATGGTTCTAAGCAGAGACAGCAAGCAAGAGCACTCAGAATCTGCTGGAAGCAGCGGAGATGTGGTTCCTAAGAAGAATGATGAGAATACCGTGGACAGCCAAGAAAACGAATGAAGAGGTTCTTAAGTGAGGCTGGGCAAAATAGAGAAATTATGACAAAATTCAGTTGTCCATTTTGTGGGCACCAGGTGAAGATGAAGTGACTGCTGAGATGTTGAAAGCAGAAGAAACAGAAACACCAAAACAACTTTGCCGGATATTACAACAAATTTGGGATTTAGAAAAAGCCCCAGAGGAGTGGAAAACTGGTCTTATAGTAAAACTACCAAAGAAGGGTGACCTCAGAGATTGCGGGAACTGGAGAGGCATTACCCTACTGCCACTCACTAGTAAAGTATTTTGCAGAATAATCATCAACAGAATTGTACCAACACTTGAGGAAAAACTTCGGAAAGAGCAGGCAGGATTTAGGAAAGGAAGATCATGCATAGACCATATATTTGTACTTAGACAAATATTAGAACAGGCAAATGAGTGGCATAGCACAACATATGCATTATTCATAGATTTTGAGAAAGCCTTTGACAGTGTCAACAGAGATGCACTGTGGAAAATCCTAAGATGGCATGGCCTCCCCCATAAAATAGTTAATGTAATCAAAGCCCTATACGAGGGTTTTCAGTGCAAAGTTATCTGTGGAGAACATACCTCCAGCAGCTTTAGGGTACAAACAGGAGTGAAACAGGGATGTGTACTATCACCAACATTATTTATCTTGGCAGTAGACTGGTTAATGAAGGAGGCAACATCAGACAAACGCAGAGGATTACAATGGACCCTTGACACAGTGCTGGAGGACCTTGACTTTGCGGACGACATTTGTCTATTATCAAGCAGTCACAAAGATATGCAAGATAAAATAAACAAGTTAACCCAGAATGCAAACAACATAGGACTAAAGATCAATGTAGGAAAGACAAAGTTAATGAAGCAAATGTGAACAACAGAAATGTACTCAGAGTAGATAACAAGTTAGTGGAGGAGGTCAATGAATTTGTATACCTTGGCAGCAGAGTAGTAGAAAATGGAGACAGCACAGAGGACATCAACAGCAGACTTACTAGAGCAAACCAGGCTTTTGCAATGCTACAGAATATATGGAAATCAAATAAACTAAGCATAAATATGAAAATCAGGATATTTAAGAGTAATGTTCTAAGTGTACTACTCTATGGAAGTGAATGCTGGAAAATCACCAAAACCATAGAAAACAAGTTGAATTCTTTCCAGACTAAATGTTTACGTAGAATTAAAAAAATATTTTGGCCAAACACCATAAGAAATAACATTTTATTGGCAGAAATGCAGATGAAACCACTGACAACAATTATTGAGGAAAGACGCTGGCGGTGGTTGGGACATGTGCTCCGAATGACTGACAACTCACTACCAAAAATAGCACTAAGATGGACACCACAGGGGAGCAGAAGTAAGGGTAGACCAAAAGAGACATGGAGAAGAACAACAGAAAGGATGTTGAGCAATAGAGGGCTCACCTGGGCAAGAGCAGAAAAAAAGGCGAAAAACAGGCATTTGTGGAAAACCCTTGCGGAAGCCCCATGTGCCCTGGGCACTTAAGGTTCAGAGAGAGAGAGAGATGACAAAATTCAGAACACAACAGTCCAGATTTGTGGAACATGTTTTGAGAATAAGCAGACTAGAACACATAGTGACAACAAGAAAACTGGATGGACAAATGGACGGAGTAAGACAAAGTAACAAGATTCTTGACGTACTTAAAGAGTGTTACGGAGCAGGGCCCACCACGCATCTTATAGAAAGAGCAAAAGGACAGATCTTTGTGGATCTCTGACGACCAACACCTGGCTGGCATGGACCAAAAGAGAGAGAGAATACTCTAAAGACCAAAAGTTGACTGGCATAGACCAAAGCGAGAGATAGAGAATACTCTAAAGACCAACACCTGACTCGCATGGACCAGAGAGAGAGAGAGAGAGAGAATACTCTAAAGACCAACACCTGACTGGCATGGAGCAGAGACAGAGAGAGAGAGAGAGAATATTCTACAGAACAACGCCTGACTGGCATGACCAAAGCGAGAGAGAGAATACTCTAAAGACCAACACCTGACTGGCATGGACCAGAGAGAGAGACAGAGAGAGAGAATACTCTAAAGACCAACGCCTGACTGGCATGGACCAGAGACAGAGAGAGAAAGAGAGAATATTCTAAAGACCAAAGCTTGACTGGCAAGGACCAGAGAGAGAGAGAGAGAAGAATAATCTAAAGACCATAGCCTGACTGGCAAGGACCACAGAGAGAGAGAGAGAGAGCGAAAGAGAGAGAGAGAGAGAATACTCTAAAGACCAACACTTGACTGGAAAGGAAGAAAGAGAGAGAGAGAGAGAATACTCTAAAGACCATCACTTGACTGGCAAGGACCAAAGAGAGAGAGAGAATACTCTAAAGACAAACAGTTTACTGGCAAGGACCAAAGAGAGAGAAAGAGAGAGAGAATACTCTAAAGCCTATCATCTGACTGGCATGGACCAAAGAGAGAGAGAATACTCTAAAGACCAAAACCTGACTGGCATGGACCAAAGAGAGAGAGAGAGAGAGAGAGAGAGAGAGAGAGAGAATACGCTAAAGACCAAAGCCTGACTGGCATGGACCAAAGAGAGAGAAAGAGAGAATACTCTAAAGACCAACACCTGACTGGTATGGACCAATGAGAGAGAGAGAGTGAATACTCTAAAGACCAACAACTGACTGGCATGGAGCAGAGAGACAGAGAGAGAGAGAGAATACTCTAAAGACCAACGCCTTACTGGCATGACCAAAGCGAGAGAGAGAGAATACTCTAAAACCAAACACCTGACTGGCATGGACCAGAGAGAGATAGAATACTCTAAAGACCAACGCCTTACTGGCATGACCAATGCGAGAGAGAGAGAATACTCTAAAACCAAACAGCTGACTGGTATGGACCAGAGACAGAGAGAGAGAGAGATAGAGAGAGAGAGAGAATATTCTAAAGACCAAAGCCTGACTGGAAATGACCAACGAGAGAGAGAGAGCGAAAGAGAGAGAATACTCTAAAGACCAACACTTGACTGGCAAGGACCAACGAGAGAGAGAGAGAATACTCTAAAGCCCATCATCTGACTGCCATGGACCAAAGAGAGAGAGAATACTCTAAAGACCAAAGCCTGACTGGCAAGGACCAAAGAGGGAGAGAGAGAGAGAATACTCTAAAGACCAACGGCTCCCTGACATGGACCAGAGAGAGAGAGAGAGACAGAAAGAGAATACTCTAAAGACCAAACCCTGACTGATATGGACCAAAGCGAGAGAGAGAGAGAGAGAGAGAGAGAGAGAGAATACTCTAAAGACCAACGCCTCCCTGGCATGGACCAGAGAGAGAGAGAGAGAATACTCTAAAGACCAACACCTGACTGGCATGGACCAGAGAGGAGAATACTCTAAAGACCAACGCCTGACTGGCATGGACCAGAGAGAGAGAGAGAGAGAGAATACTCTAAAGACCATCACCTGACTGGCATGGACCAAAGAGGGAGAGAATACTCTAAAGACCAAAACCTGACTGGCATGGACCAGAGAGAGAGAGAGAGAGAGAGAGAGAGAGAATACTCTAAAGACCATCACCTGACTGGCATGGACCAAAGAGGGAGAGAATACTCTAAAGACCAAAACCTGACTGGCGTGGACCAAAGAGAGAGAGAGAGAGAATACTCTAAAGACAGAAGCCTGACTGCCATGAACTAAAGAGAGAGAGAGAGAGAGAGAGAGAGAGGATAATCTAACAGTCTTCGGTGTCATGGCAAGAAAAGCTACAGCTACATCTAGAGCGTTGTTCTCCTGAATTCTAGTCATTTCTCTCATTAGACGACTTGTCCAGAGTCCTCCATCTTTCCACACCAAGGCCATTTTTTTCACATTACTCTTAGTAGTCCTAATATAAGCGTATTATAGCTCTTGATGCATTTAGACTATATACTCCTATCAGGGCAGTTACATTCAATCTTCAGGCCTTTTCCAGGGTAGTTATATTCAATCTTCAGGCCCTTTCCATGGTAGTTACATTCAATCGTCAGGCCCTTTCCAGGGTAGTTATATTCAATCTTCAGGCCCTTTTCTCGATGACTAAGTTACTGACAAGCCGAATCCTCCGCTAGCTGTTAGATAATGCCAGTCCTTAATAAGAAAAATGCTACTTCCCCCTCAGTAATCACATTTACTATCATTTTGACTAAAGAACATTGAAATTAGAAGAAGGAGAAGACTTGAACGGGTAGATGTCTTTACTCTGATGAAGGAAGACGGAAGATTTCTATACACATCATGATACTGATTTTCTAAAAAAAATAGGAAAATGTTGCAATAAAATACTAGTATGTTGATATCATGTGAGATAGATATATCAACGGTATAAGAAAAGATTTGATTCAACATTATATTAACGATATAAGAAGACATTGAATCCCCAAGGAAATAGAAAACGACGAAGGTCTAGACTTACTTGGAAAAGAGA
Source organism: Achatina immaculata (assembly GCA_009760885.1). Lineage (NCBI taxonomy): Eukaryota > Metazoa > Mollusca > Gastropoda > Stylommatophora > Achatinidae > Lissachatina > Lissachatina immaculata. The sequence goes on along the minus strand of CM019719.1, from coordinate 8,499,416 downwards.
AATTATGACAGTGCTCAGATACAAGGGATTCACATGGAAGGAAGCAGAGAATAATTTTAAAAAAACAGGAATGACTGGAGAGCCTTTATCCATGACCTATGCTCTCCAGGGAGTGAAAGGCGATGATGATGATGATGATGATGATGATTCAACACAGACCTGGACCCACACTTGCTGTAAGCGGAGAACTACAGTAAGATGAGATCAGGTCAGGCGTGGTTTTGCCTGAAGGGCAAAGTATGAACTTGTCCGGAGCGTAATTATGGACTTGACCGGAACCCAAATATAGACTACACCGGAGTCCAAGTATGGACTTGACCAAAGGGCAAAGATTATGATCCTAATCTCGCCCTATCTCTACTTTCATCTTATCTCTAAAACGAGCAGTGGAACACTCCATGAAATTCAGGATAAGACTGTCTACTTTTTGTCTCTTTTGTCTAGAATTTTCACATGAATTTTTCAGATACCCAGTGCGAGAATACAATATCGTTGAGTTTATTCAGTTAGAACGAAGTCTACATTATCCGGGCAGTAGTAATCCAGAAAGAAACTGTTCTCTTAACTTCTGATATGTGTGCTCTATTCAGCCCAAACTGAGACGACTTTTTATTTTTTTTTTATTTTCAGACTTGTCACTGTTCAATCATGTTATATATTATATATATATTGTTATATTTTATATCTCTCAGCTTCAATGTGAATTATGGTTGTTATATGAACAGCATATTTGTAGAATGTCTGGAATAGAGTGAAAGATGTATGATAAAGGGAGGAATGTCAGACGGGCCTGCGTGCCCAGTTCTTAACCCTTTTGAAATAAAGATCAATCAGTCAGTCAATCAATAAATGTTTAGAAGTTACCAAACTGTGATTTTTTTTAATGTGTAAGCTGAAGATTCGGTATTTGATCTCTGCGGTCTTTGATCACTCAGTCCGCTTTTCAGTGTTACTGTAATACAATTTAGTCTAATTCTAATAAAGTTCTAAGAATCTAAAATTGTTTTTGTGATGTATGAACTTCAGTAGTAAGAAGTGTTATTTATTACTTTGAACATAAAAAAGACAGAGACTATGGTTATATCTAAGAAACAGAATCCACCAGCATGCAGTATTAAATTAAGCGGAACTATTCTAAAGCAGGTGCAGAAATTAAAATACATTGGAGCAGTAATAACTTCACATGGGAAATGCAGAACAGAAATTAGGAACAGAATAGGCTAAGCAAAGACTGGAGAGCCTTTATCCATGACCTATGCTCTCCAGGGAGTGAAAGGCGATGATGATGATGATGATGATGATGATGATGATGATTCAACACAGACCTGGACCCACACTTGCTGTAAGCGGAGAACTACAGTAAGATGAGATCAGGTCAGGCGTAGTTTTGCCTGAAGGGCAAAGTATGAACTTGTCCGGAGCGTAATTATGGACTTGACCGGAACCCAGATATAGACTACACCGGAGTCCAAGTATGGACTTGACCAAAGGGCAAAGATTATGATCCTAATCTCGCCCTATCTCTACTTTCATCTTATCTCTAAAACGAGCAGTGGAACTGACTCTATGAAATTCAGGGTAAGACTGTCTACTTCTTGTATCTTTTGTCCAGAATTTTCACATGAATTTTTCAGATACCCCGTGCGAGAATACAATATCGTTGAGTTTATTCAGTTAGAACGAAGTTTACATTATCCGGGCAGTAGTAATCCAGAAATAAACTGTTCTCTTAACTTCTGATATGTGTGCTCTATTCAGCCCAAACTGAGACGACTTTTTATTTTTTTTTTATTTTCAGACTTGTCACTGGTCAATCATGTTATATATTATATATATATTGTTATATTTTATTTTATATCTCTCAGCTTCAATGTGAATTATGGTTGTTATATGAACAGCATATTTGTAGAATGTCTGGAATAGAGTGAAAGATGTATGATAAAGGGAGGAATGTCAGACGGGCCTGCGTGCCCAGTTCTTAACCCTTTTGAAATAAAGATCAATCAGTCAGTCAATCAATAAATGTTTAGAAGTTACCAAACTGTGATTTTTTTTAATGTGTAAGCTGAAGATTCGGTATTTGATCTCTGCGGTCTTTGATCACTCAGTCCGCTTTTCAGTGTTACTGTAATACAATTTAGTCTAATTCTAATAAAGTTCTAAGAATCTAAAATTGTTTTTGTGATGTATGAACTTCAGTAGTAAGAAGTGTTATTTTATTACTTTGAACATAAAAAAGACAGAGACTATGGTTATATCTAAGAAACAGAATCCACCAGCATGCAGTATTAAATTAAGCGGAACTATTCTAAAGCAGGTGCAGAAATTAAAATACATTGGAGCAGTAATAACTTCACATGGGAAATGCAGAACAGAAATTAGGAACAAAATAGGCTAAGCAAAGACTGCATTTCAGAGAATGAGAAACATATTATCCAACACATCCTTATCAGTGGATGTTAGAAAACGAGTCCTAAAACGCTGTATTGAACCTATCTTGTTATATGGAAGTGAATCATGGACAATAGGCAAGTCTGCACAAAAATCATTGGAAGCAGCAGAAACGTGGTTAGAAGAATGTTGTGAATTCCCTGGACACCAAAAATAACTAATGAAGAATGTATGAGAAGAACTGGAGAGACAAAAAAATCTTGTCAAAAAGATAAGAGAGAGACAATGTACTTTCATAGGACATGCAATGAGAAGAGGGGGCATTGAAAATATTATAACAACAGGAAAAATAGAAGGAAGAAGATCAAGAGGAAGACCAAGATAAATGATACTGGACAGTCTGACGGGATGGTGTGAGAGGAGATCACCAACTGAGCTGATGGCCTTCATGAAGGATCATGTACTCTGGAAAAGCATAATAGCCAGTCGGCACGGCACCTGATCATGATGATATTATTTTATTTTATTCTTTATGTACGCGCGTTATTTACATTTCATTATTTTGCTCAGCAATTTTCGTCGCTTCATTCACTCACGCAAAAGAAGGGCATGTTCGAGTTCCTTCTCACGTATAAGGGGCAGATAACCAGAGTTAGTTATGATCCTATCCCACTACTCCGTAGTGCCACTAGAAAGAAGGAGTTGTACCATTTCAGTTTAGCTTTTTCCTACTGGAAGTAGCCGTTTCTTCTAGCACAGATCATCCATGATAAGAATGGGAAACACAATGATTTATGTGAACAGCTGGCTAAGGAAAAACGCTGGCTTGTGTGAACAGGTGGCTCAGGGAAACACACACTGGCTTATGTAAACACGTGGCTCAGGAAAAAACACTGGCATATGTGAACACGTGGCTCAGGTAAACACACTAGCTTGTGTGAACAGGTGGCTGATGGAAAAATACTGGCATATGTGAACAGGTGTCTGTTACGGCAGGGAAACACACTGGCTTTTGTGAACAGCTGACTCAGGTAAATACACTGACTTGTGTGAACAGTGGCTGTTACAACAGGGAAACATACTGGCTTGTGTGAGCAGGTGGCTCAAGGAAAAACACTGGTTTGTGTGAACAGTGGCTGTTACGGCAGGGAAACTTACTGGCTTGTGTGAGCAGGTGGCTCAGGGAAAAACACTGGCTTGTGTGAACAGGTGGCTCAGGGAAAAACACTGGCTTGTGTGAACATACACTAGTCTATGTGAACAGGTGGCTCAGGAAAACACACTGGCTTGTGTGAACAGCTGGCTCAGGAAAACACACTGGCTTGTGTGAACAAGTGACTCAGATAAACACACTGGCTTGTGAGAACAGGTGACAAAAGGGAAAAACACCGACTTGTGTGAATAGCTGGCTCAGGGAGACACACTGGTTTGTGTGAATAGCTGGCTCAGGGCAACACACTGGCTTGTGTGAATCGCTGGTTCAAGCACACACACTGGTTTGTGTGAATAGCTGGCTCAGGGCAACACACTGGCTTGTGTGAATAGCTGGCTCAGAGAAACACACTGGCTTGTGTGAATAGCTGGCTCAGGAAAACACACTGGCTTGTGTGAATCGCTGGTTCAAGCACACACACTGCCTTATATGAACAGCTGGCTTTTACTGTAGGGAAAAACACTGGCTTCTGTGAATAGCTGATTCATATAAACACTCTGGCTTATGTGAAGAGGTGGATCAGGTAAACACACTTGCCTGTGTTAACAGGTGGTTGTTAGGCCAGGGAAATACATTGGTTTGTGTGAACAGCTGGTTCAGGGAAACACACTGGCTTGTGTGAACAGCTGGCTCAGGAAAACATACTGGCTTGTGTGAATAGGTGGCTCAGGAAAACATACTGGCTTGTGTGAATAGGTGGCTCAGGAAAACATACTGGCTTGTGTGAATAGCTGGCTCAGGAAAACATACTGGCTTGTGTGAATAGGTGGCTCAGGAAAACATACTGACTTGTGTGAACAGCTGGCTCACTGAAACACAATGGCCTGTGTGAACAGCTGGCTCAGGGAAACACACTGGCTTGTGTGAATAGGTGGCTCAGGGAAACGTACTGACTTGTGTGAACAGCTGGCTCAGGGAAACACACTGGCTTGTGTGAATAGGTGGCTCAGGGAAACGTACTGACTTGTGTGAACAGCTGGCTCAGGGAAACACACTGGCTTGTGTGAATAGGTGGCTCAGGGAAACGGACTGACTTGTGTGAACAGCTGGCTCAGGGAAACACACTGGCTTGTGTGAATAGGTGGCTCAGGGAAACGTACTGACTTGTGTGAACAGCTGGCTCAGGGAAACACACTAGCCTGTGTGAACAGCTGGCTCAGGGAAACATACTGACTTGTGTGAACAGCTGGCTCAGGGAAACATACTGACTTGTGTGAACAGCTGGCTCAGGGAAACATACTGACTTGTGTGAACAGCTGGCTCAGGGAAACACACTAGCCTGTGTGAACAGCCATGTAAACCAACCCTTTACTCAAGTTCATGAATTTGTCGCAGTGTGAGAACTACTCCCGTTCGAAGCTACAGGGGAGACTTACCGCACCCATTACTTACAGATAAGAGACACACACATACGAAAGTGGCCTTTGTTCGAACCCCGGGGCTTCCTTCTACATGAGATAAATTCCAAGGAACAATAACCCAGGCCCAATAACCCTTCTCGTTATTTCCATCTTCAAGCAAGTCCAACAACTCTTTCCATTTGATCACACTTCACGTGGACAGATTTAACCCGCCATTCATTCTCAAACAAGAATTACTTGCAACCATTCCAGGCTCAATTCAGCGAACAATGAACTGTCTTGGAAGGAAATGAAACTCCTGTTTAGAATGGCGGAAACCAATGAGGAAATGTCAGACAAGCCAAACTGGCAGGATTGATTTTTGAGTTGGAACCCATCTTTATACTGAAGCAACACCGTTACGGAGAAGGTAACATTATCATGTTATAAATTCGTCATGGAAATTCCAATAGTAGATTTTGTAATAACGACTTAGTTATTTTCAAGGCAGACATTACAAAATCAATGCCGGCAAATTATAAATCAAACAGAATGGAAGGGAAAAAAAATGATAACTTGGTTATCAGATGTGGAAAAACACTGAAGAAAAAGTTAAGAAAACGAACAGTGAAGGATTTCTGATATTTTGACAGTTACTGTTAACCTCCCGATACATGACAAACGAACACTTTTCTTTAATTAAAATCATAGCTGCAATGGTTTACCGGCATATGATGCCATGAATAGTTTAGAATTTCCGACAGTTTCAAATTATGAACAAACCATTAATGAATAAAATTATGTGACTGTAGTCATTTTAGTTAGTTTTTTTTTTTGAAGAGACGTTTCTGGCTCAATGTAAATAATAGGTTAATGACTTTGAGTTACAATGAAACTTGCCTAATCTAAACGATGTAACTAAGACCATCTAAACTGGCTTAATCTAAACCATGTAACTAAGACTATCTGTGTGATCTCCCAACGATTACTGTATGGGTATACAACTATACACGAAGCCACTGCAGTAAAGCTGCGGTACCAAAATGTATAAATTAGGGAAAAAGTAGGAACAGCTTTATTTGTGTACTCGATAAGTAATAAACCTGTTCCTACTTTTTTCCTAGTTTTTACATTTGCGTTATCTGATCATGTATATATCTGTTATAAAATTTTGATAACAGGAAAGAGTCAATTTTTTTGTTTCTAATAAACACTAGAGGGTCTGGAGTGAAATGTCTTTCACATACGTATGTTAACGCATGTAGGGTAACATATCACCAGGCCCGTAGAAAGCCATGTCAGATGATGGGGGGTCAGCTACTAATAGGCCCAATATAAAGACACGGAAAACAACCTTCATAAATTGAGAAGAACCTGCACAAGGAACGTTATAGTATTTTTCTGAAGTTTGTCTCTTATAAGAAAAGAGAGCCCCCTTCAACAGCCTGGGCTACCGGGTACATCCCAAATCTCCCTCTCCTGTCTGTGGGCCTACAAATTACTCGTTTACATAAATAAAGAAATACGTGGGAAGGTTATGTTGTTAATTTAGGATCTGAGCATTTTCCTTCGCCAGCTAAAACCATGTTAGTTCTTCTTCTTCTTCTTCAAATTTTGTTTAGTAGATAGTCATTTATAATGTGTGTAGTTACTTCTGTACTGAGTGAATGTTTAAGAGCGAAACGTAAATGTTATATTTTATTTTATGTCTCTCAGCTTCAATCTTAGTTATGTTTGTTATGTGAACAGCATTTTTGTAGAAAGTCTGGAATAGAGTGAAAGATGTATGATAAAGGGCAGAATGTCAGACGGGCCTGCGTGCCCAATTCTTAACCCTTTTGAAATAAAGATCAATCAATCAATCAATAAATCAATCAATCTTCTTCTTCTTCTTCTTATTCTAAATCCATCTTCTGTGAATTGCGAGCTAGATGTTCTTTGCAGCCGATGCGATAAAGATGTTGAGACACAGCATCGTGTCGGATTGAGAGCAGGTTATGGCAGCTGTTTCGTTTTTTTACATTCCCTGCAAGTTAATTTTTATCATAGAGCCCTATGATTCCTTAAGTTGATTCGATATGGAGGGAGGTACAGGTATGTGCATTAAAGTGTGTTGGAAATTCTCGGGAAAATCTTTGTGGATGTTTTGAGGCAGGGTTACTGGAGACTGTCCACCCAAATCCAGCCAAGAATATATCCTACTTAGTCATGAGTGCTCCTAGTAACAAGCTGCTGCTTACGTTGCGACGGGGGAGACTCCCACATCATCGAGCCAATGGTTATGGACTTCGCAGAGAACTTTAGTCCAAGCTTAGTTTTGAAGGACGCCATAGTAATCGGCCTCCAGTTCAGACTCGATCATCATCATCATCATCATCATCATCATCGTCGTCGTCGTCGTCGTCGTCGTAGTCGTAGTCGTCATCGTCAATATAAAAAAAATTCAAAGTTACAAGGAAAAAATATCGATTTTTAAACATTAGTGTTGTGAAAATGGTTGTATGTGCCATCATACCCTTTCATTATGTCAAAGAATCATAGCAGTCTCGAAACAATGGGAGACTTAGGATTACAGTAATCTCGAAATAAAATAGTTAAAGTTCTTAATAGGAAGCGCCCATTAAAAAAATGAGTAGTTTTAGGTTAACGGTTTCCGTAGAAAAGATTGATGTTTTGAGAACAAAGAGGTTAGCAACAGGAATAATATTAAAAAAAACTAGGTAGACTGTGTTTTATCGATTTTCTTCGCTTTTCTTAGCTCTCGTCAGCGGAGTCAAGTCAGTCAGTCAGATCAGTCACTCGTAAGTTAGAAGACGGCACGCAGAGTTATGATCAGTCACTGTTAAGTTAGAAGACGGCACGCAGAGTTATGATCAGTCACTCTAAAGTCAGAAGACGGCACGCAGAGTTATGATCAGTACAGTTACAATCAGTCAGTTAAGGTTGGTCATAGTAACAGTTAGTTGCTGGCAATCAGTCGTTTACGTTAGGAAAGATTAGGAAGTGAAAGTTTTAACAGTCTTGTGTTAGGAAGTGAAAGTGTCTGCAGTCATGTGTTGGGAAGTGAAAATTTCTGCTGTCTTGTGTTAGGAAGTGAAGGTTTCTGCAGTTTTGATTAGGAAGTGAAAATTTCTGCAGTCACGGGTTAGGAAGTGAAAGTTTCTGCAGTCATGGGTTAGGAAGTAAAGGTTTCTGCAGTCATGGGTTAGGAAGTAAAGGTTTCTGCAGTCATGGGTTAGGAAGTAAAGGTTTCTGCGGTCATGGGTTAGGAAGTGAAAGTTTCTGCAGTCTTGGATCTTCATTTGGGTAAAACAGCACAAATCAAGGTCGCAAGTAATTTGATTTTCATTCAGACAAGTTCAGTCAGATGTTAAGACAGGTTCAGTCAAATTTTCAGACAAGCTCAATCAAATGTTCAGAAAAGCTCAATTAAATTTTCAGACAATTTCAATTAAATTTTTACACAAGCTCTATCAAATGTTTGGACAAGCTCAATCAAATGTTTAGAAAAGTTTAATTAAATTTTCAGACAAGCTCAATGAAATGTTTAGAAAAGCATAATTAAATTTTCAAACAAGCTTAATCAAATGTTTAGAAAAGTTTAATTAAATTTTTAGACAAGCTCAATTAAATTTCTAAACAATCTCAATCAAATATTTAGACAAGTTCAATTAAATTTTTAGACAAGCTCAATTAAATGTTTACACAAGTTCAATTAAATTTTTAGACAAGCTCAATCAAATGTTTAGACAAGTTCAATTAAATTTGTAGACAAGCTCAATCAAATGTTTAGACAAATTCAATTAAATTTTTAGACAAGCTCAATCAGATGTTCAGACATGCTCAATCAAATATCCACACAAGTTCAATCGGATTTTCAGACAAACTCAATCATTTATGCTCAATAAGATGTTCAGACATGCTCAATCAAGTGTCCAGACATGCTCAATCAGATTTTCAGGCAAACTCAATCAAATGTCCAGTCATGCTCAATCAAATGTCCAGACAAGCTCAGTCTAGTGTCCAGACATGCTCAATCAGATGCTCAGACGAAATAAACAAAAAAAATATATATATATATTGGTCTTGCATGTCACGAACCAAGTAGGCATGTTCTAACGATGGAAATGGTGGAAGTGGCAGCGGAACATAGCTGTGGATCTTCCCATGAGAACGCGGACACGGCTGTGAGAGACATAAATCATCTTTTATATCTTGACAGAATGAGAACAGTGACACAATGTTTCCCTCCCCAACAAATTAGCCATGACCTCAGTTATCACATTCGTGTAACCCGGAGATTGAAAGTGGAGAACGCTAATGACAATATATTTGGGAGGAGATATCGAACAGAAACAAGTGTGAAGCACTTTCAGCTCCGAGCTTACTGTTCACTGCTCTAAAAAAGTATAAATTAAAAGAGTGCAGTCATTAGATTTCTTCGGTATTTCTGTGTTCATCATTTTAAAAAGAGTTTTTAAAAATCTGAAATTTTATATACGGGTCTCCTTGTGTGTCCTGGAGGATGGAGTCGAGGGAAAAGGGAAAGAGAGAGAGAGAGAGAGAGAGAGACAAAGAGAGAGACAGAGACAGAGAGAGAAGGAAGGTGGGATACTTTGATAATCAGACATTGATAGCTGCTTAGCTAGAGCGGTTGCTACATAGGAACACGTTTTTAGTTTTACTCTCTCTCTCTCTCTTTCTCTCTCTCTCTCAAAAAAAGACTTGGTCTTTAATATTTCGAAACCGTGTGTCCCGGGTGTAACTGATCTGTGCTGAAAGGGCACGGCCATTTCATCCTTTTAATCAAATGTAAACACTAAAATTTAGCAACCAATCACCTCTCGTTTAAATATAGCGGCTGTAACTTGTCTTAGCAAAATATGTTCATGTGTCTCGGATGTTGTTCGGTATGTTTAGTTCTTTTTTTTTATACAAATGTTAAAAAGAATATACAAGCTCCGACAATTAAATAATGAGACTAATAACATAAAAAATAAAATAAACAGCATTTGAAGATACAACCTGTATTTTATTCAAAGTAAGCCCCATGTGCACTGATATAGCGAGTGGCACGATCTAACAAATAGTGGAACAACCTCTCAGTTCTTCTGTTGGTGTGGCCTTAAACTCGATGTTACGGCCCTTTGGATATCACCGGTATCGTCAAAGAGGGAGACAAATCTGGCGAATAGGGTGGATGGTTGAGAACATACACTTGTTTTTAGGCCAAAAATTATTTCTCTACAACTACCGCCCGGTGAGCCGGTGTGTTATCATGAAGAAAGAAAAAACTGCCAGGTGTTGAACACTCGGGTCGGACTCGGAGAATCCTTTTCAACAGGCGTTTCAAAATACTTAAATAAACTTTGGAAGTGATAGTCTGTCCCTGTGGAATAAATTCTTTGTTAATAACTCCTTTAATGTCATAGAATCACACCAGCATTGTCTTCACTTTCGACTTTTGAAGACGAAATTTGTTGCCTTTTCGTGATGATGATGACTTCCTCTAACCACTTTGACATTTAGTTGTGGGATCATAGCGGAAAATCCATATTTCATCCTCTGCAACAATCAAATTTAAGAAATTTTTATTTCTGCAACACGTTTTGATGTTGTTTTTTGCATACTAAACAGGCCGATGCTTTTGATCATCAGACAACGAATGTGGTAGAAACCGGCAAGCAACTTTTTTCTTGCCTAAATCTTCCACTAAAATTTTACGAATTGTCTCTCGGTCAACATCAAATTCATCTGCCATCATCATCACAGTCAAATAATGATCTTTTTGTTTACGTTCTCTGACTTTTGCAATGAGTTACTCATTCCGAACAGAAATTGGGCGTCAATGTCTAGTTGCATTTGTAATCGTTTCCACACCACTTTTAAATTGTGAATATCGCCTGAATATCTATGCAACAGATAAACAATTATCTCCATAAACTTGTCGCATTAATTCAACAGTCTCAATGGCATTTTCCCCCGAGTTTTAAACAGAATTTAATGTTAGCTTTTTGCACCATGCTGATTACGTAACAATGGACCTCTGACTAGATCACCAAAATAGCGGCTTGTGTGACGTCTGCTTGTCGGGCGGCGATGACAAGTTGCCAGATCATAGATGAAGGTTGCCTCTTGGATTCCATGCTTTGCTTCATAGATGGCTTTTCTTTGTCTTGGCCATGATAAAACCAGTCTCATTACTTAATTGTCGGAACTTGTAAGTCTAATGTAGGCTTATTTTTTTTAAACACATGAGCCAGAGAGATAGAAACAAGAAGATTAGCATAATTTATTCCTTGCGTCCTGAGGACAAAGAGTCTCGCATCACAAAACGTGAAAACCTCTCTGACCACAAAAACAGACTGAAGACGGGAGCGGGATGGATGGAGGAACAACTGAAGTTATTTTTGCATGAAAGATCCGCGACAGAAGGGTTAACTCACTAATTTGACAGGCCGGATATATAACGAACAGTACCGGATACAGACCGAAGAGCGCCGGAGATAAACGATCGCACTGGAAAATCGTCAAATGTGATTATCTCATCAATCTCTACGCTTGACATGAAGGAGAATTTTACACTGCATGACTTGCGGGAGAAGACGTGGGAAGATTCAAAATACAGAAGATGATTACAATAATTTTGAACCATATGTGGAAGGTATTAGTCTAGATTCAGGACACATCATATGTAGCATGGCCTTGTAAGTATTGATTATAGTTGTTATTATTATTATGAATATGTTGTAGACATAACAGTAACATCTAATAGCAACAGAAAAAGCAAATAGGAAAATTAGAGAAAGGTAGAAAAACAAACTTCCATGACATTAGTATGACTGTATACTGACACAAGTAAACAGAATAGAAATGACGAATAGAAGAGACAGACACAATGAAAAGCGAGGACACAAAATCCCGAAATGAATGAGCAAGATAATGACTTAGGTAAATGACAATTGTATAGACGGAGTTGACACGTATTAGTCTGCTAATCTTAGGACGCTACAGCGTACGGTTTTTAAATACGGGAGTGACCAACTCGGCCAGCTGACAAATTAAATATTTAGAGGTGTGGGCTATTGGACAATTGACTTACGACATATAAGTCACGGGGCAGTTGGAGAGGGAGGAAGATCAGAGAGGAACTGGAGACAGAGAGGGACGATCGAGTGGGTAATCGTCCGACCAAAGACGGTCAGTAAGCGAAGACCGAGTCAGACGGCAGAGGAAGACTGTCAGAAGAAATCAGAAGACAGACAAGAGAAGAACAGAAGGACAGACAAGAGAAGAACAGAAGGACAGACAAGAGAAGAAAGAGGACAAGACGATATTAAATCAGAAGTAGTGTTAGGCGGAAGATGGGTTTCAAGTGATTCAAGTGATTAAGAAGAATTAACACTTTTGAAACTTCGAGTACATTGATTTAGTCGTGTAATTGATTGACCACGTGTTGCAGACCTGATGCATTTGAGACTTTGTGAAAAGGATGCAGACGAGGAATTAGTTGACCACGTGTTGCAGATCTATTAGAAAACAAGGTTTAGAATCTTCCTAGTATCACGTGTACAATATCTTGAAGTTGAGAACATTGACGAAATGCTGCATGTAGAATATTCTAGAATTTGATATTGTGAACAAATGATTATCTGCTTCAACGACGAAACTAACGAAGATTTATATCATATGACATCTTAGTACGATAGTACGCTGTTCTCTCGTGGCTAGACGGCTGCTTGTCCTACCGGAGTCCGTGTTCGAATCCCAGGTAATTCTCTTGTGATTTTTCTTTCTCTCACGTCTCACTAAAGTGCTTTGTCTACGATTTTTTCGAGGTTTAATCCTACAATATTTGTTCTCTTACTTATTCCAAGCGATGTGGTCAAGAATAAATCTGATACCTTAATTGTCAGAATAAATGAATTCAGTGAACATTTCATCGGACGTGCTGATCCAGCGATGTGGTAAAGTTTTGTGAAACCTGTGATGTGTTAATCAAAGAGCATCTGTAAGCTTCAATACTATAGAACTATTCAGAACCCATTCTTTAGTCAGAAATACATAATTCACAATCTTCTATATTATACATAGTCATTCGGCTGCTATGTACTTTCTAATCTGAAACTGATATGTTATTAGGAAAAATTAGATGCTCTTTCTACTTTCTACATTTTATATATTTACATACGCACTGTCCGCGGTGAAGTAGGACATGATATTTATATATGCAGGGTCTCATTGTTTGTGCTTTGCCATTACAGTATGGCCTCCCTCTACCTTAGTCATATACGTTAGCACCCTGTTTGATACAGAATTACCATGTAAAAATGTTAACGCTAAAATCTAACACAAATGTGAGAATGATTTGTTTTTCTGAAAGGCTGAAACGATGAAAGAAAACCCCGTGAATCGAATACCTAAAAAAAAGATATCAAAATAGAAACGATATTAACACATTTTCTCCACTGGACTCGATACTCAACATTCAGCTATTCACATTTGTCAGTTCTTGAAACAAACCACATCCGGTATCCTTGACTACATTTCCGGTCGTATCCAGCAGTGAATAAACACCCTTTCTGGATTTGATAAAATGGTGTCAGATGTCAAAATATGGTAACGGGTTTCGATTGGCTGAGCGAGGTATTGATTTCCCGAAAGTTGTCAGGAATTTTTTTAAATACACTTTTGTTAATTAAACACTACAAGCAGCCCCTACTTGCTATTGATTTTGTGTTGGATAATGAAAATCTCAATGCACTATTTCAACCATTACCGACATTTGTCACGTGACAGACCTTTTTACCTCCATGAGAGTACGTCGCGGTTCATCTTCACCAGAGTTTTAAAATTCACCACATATTAAATATACAGCGCAATCTAGACTTGAAAGGGGGACCACCACATGTCCCCTTGAGAAATAGTCTGAGAACCCCAAGTTTGACTTCATGATATTATTATATTTTGCCAGTTGCAAACTTTGGGTTACCTCACATATTTCAGTCTGATTTTTTTATAAACATAATTTTACCCCTTTTTTCAATGATAAAAATAGCACATAATTCTCTGGTATGCCTTGCCCTGCAGGCAAATATTCAATAATTTGAATAGCAGTTTTTCTGTTACGAATATTTCTTCTTCCTGTTTTATCTTTTAATCTTACTTGCACTACATTTTTAATCTAAACCTAATGCTAATGAACAATTTCTAAGACACACAAACATATTTTGTTATGAAAAATCACAGCCTCCATGTTTAACAGTCGCATGTGCCATTTTTATATGTGGCCTCGCTGTCTCTGGTATCTTGTTCAGTTATATCTGCTATAATTTTATAACAGTACTTATAAGTTATGCCGTACCATTCTATCTCTTTCACTTCTTTTGTCTCGCATAATGCCCTTTGTATGGTTCAGCATACTTTTATTATAACAGAACGCACATGTATTAGTCACACCCTACAGGAAAGCACTAGGTCACACACTGCAGTGAAGAACCAAGTCACACCCTTCAGTAAAGCACCAAGTCACACCCTGCAGTGAAGCACCAAGTCATACCCTGCAGTAAAGCACCAAGTCACACCCTTCAGTAAAGCACCAAGTCACACCCTTCAGTAAAGCACCAATTCACACCCTACAGTGAAGCACCATGTCACACCCTCAGTAAAGCACCAAGTCACACCCTGCAGTGAAGCACCAAGTCACACCCTGCAGTGAAGCACCAAGTCACACCCTGCAGTGAAGCACTAGGTCACACCCTGCAGTAAAGCATTACGTCACACCCTGCAGTAAAGCACTAGGTCACACCCTGCAGTAAAGCACTAAGTCACACCCTGCAGTAAAGCACTAGGTCACACCCTGCAGTAAAGCACTAGGTCACACCCTGCAGTAAAGCACTAGGTCACACTCTGCAGTAAAGCACTAAGTCACACCCTGCAGTAAAGTACCAAGTCACACCCTGCAGTAAAGCATTAGGTCACACCCTGCAGTAAAGCACTAAGTCACACCCTGCAGTAAAGCATTAGGTCACACCCTGCAGTAAAGCATTACGTCACACCCTGCAGTGAAGCACGAAGTCACACCCTGCAGTAAAGCACTAGGTCACACCCTGCAGTGAAGCACCATGTCACACCCTGCAGTGAAGCACCATGTCACACCCTGCAGTGAAGCACTAAGTCACACCCTGCAGTGAAGCACTAAATACACCAAAACATCGGGGTGAAGGCGCTGTCTGATTGACAGTCAACAACCCTCAGCTGACATGCTAGCCTAAGTGTAGAAACCATAGGTGGTCACGACCCTGCCCTACCTTTCAGTTGTACCCCAGGTAACAGGCAAAGCAGGGATCGCAATAGTTCCCACGGTGGTGGAGTATGCTAAATAAGCACTGCACAACCCCTACTTTTTAACTCCATTCAAGGACTGGAAAAAAAGTTAGCCGCCACAACCAGCTCCTTATCCGATATGCGGTTGTGTCACAACAACTCCACTGCACCAGGTGAAAACAACATCAGCTTGCAGTTCCAGTAAAATATAACAAGAAAAACTTTGCATCTGCTTTCCTCTTATCAGTACAAGCAATGTTTTTTTTTGTCAAGACGACCATCAAATTAAAACATAAACCTGGTTAGCTACTTCTTGTAATACGTGTAGCCAATAAACTGACCGCATATGTGAATAGATTCAAGCAAAAATCCTGAATAGATTCAGAGCAATAATCCTTAATAGATTCAAAGGTGAAACACGTTGATCAAGATACTCACCTGCAAGTAGGTGTTTCTAAAGCATAAAAAATGAGTTTGTTTATCAACTGACTCTACACAAGTGACACCGCTTTTCTAACTTCTGGGACTCAGTAAAGTTGCACGGCTGATACGCATTTGTACTCTATTAATTCTTTCACCACTGAATAAAATCTCAAGTCCGTATACAAAACTTTAAAAAACATGGCCGCCATATTTACAGCGAAGTGTAGAAGGTGGCCGCATCATACATCCTTCCCGTGCAGCTGAAAGTCACATAGGGCTCGCATGGTAGTTTTATAAGATTTCC
This sequence comes from Achatina immaculata, assembly GCA_009760885.1. Taxonomy (NCBI): domain Eukaryota; kingdom Metazoa; phylum Mollusca; class Gastropoda; order Stylommatophora; family Achatinidae; genus Lissachatina; species Lissachatina immaculata. Next base: position 8,483,419 of record CM019719.1, on the reverse strand, counting down.
TGTTTTCAGCGAGCTTTTAAACCTCATCAAGAGATGTTATACCCACTAAACTGGCCTCTCTTAACAATGTCCTCTTTAGAGTTTCACGTGGTTGACCTCTTTTCCTTCGGCCTGTTATGTTCCACTTGATAGCTTGTTTGGGGATTCTCTCACTGTTTCTTCTCATCACGTGACTTAAATATATATATCTTCTTTTTCTGATCACCCATGAGACAGGTTGTTGTTTGCTCATCTGTCTTATCTCTGCGTTGTTCTTGAATTCGTTCCACTTGATGCTGAGTATTTTCCTTGGGCATTTGTTTTCAAAACAGTCTAATTTGTTACCTATTTCTTTAGTTGCTTTCCAGCTTTCGCATGCATAAATGAGGGTGGATATTACATATTACACTTGCAACAATGAATGAATGAATGAACTCATTATATTAGGCGCACTTTAAATTTTGAAACTCTAAAGAACTAAAAGAAAACTCGGAGACGCGCAGTTTTTTAAAATAATTTCTACTAAGTTTTTAAACAGTGAGTGAGCTAAGCATGTCGAAATGGACTGTCGTATAAATATTTGATATAGTAATAGAATCACCGAATACAAAGAAGGAAGAGAGAGAAAGGCACATGTAGAACCGCAGTGATACTTCGTACTGTGAAGGATTTTAAAACAAAATGGTGTGTAACTTTAGAAAAGAAAGGACTTGATAGCTAAACACGGAATAACAAGATATCTAGAAGAGACTGGACAAAGGACTGGCGAGGAACGATATAGTGACAAGTCTGTTGTGGTTTATCGAGTGAATTTCGATAAAACTTGTGCATCAAGCTTCCTCAAGTGGTTACAGAATGTCAACAAACTAGACTCTGTGGGAGACCATTGGCTCTGAGAGTGAAAAAGATCTACTGGACGGAAATTTGTGGGCGAGACCTAGACAAAGTTTCCAAGATGTGGTCTGGATAGTTGGTGTAGCTAGACACTAGCATTCTCGGCAGTCAGTGCTCCGTGCGATGAAGGAGAGAGAGAGAGAGAGAGAGAGAGAGAGAAAGGAGATAGAGAGAGAGAGAGGAGAGAGAGAGAGGAGATAGAGAGAGAGGAGATAGAGAGGAGACAGAGAGAGGGGGATAAAGAGAGGAAATAGAGAGGAGATAGAGAGGAGATAGAGAGGAGAGAGAGAGCAGATAGAGAGGAGATAGAGAGAGGAGAGAGAGAGAGGAGAGAGAGATAGAGACAGAGAGAGGAGAGAGGAGATAGAAAGAGAGAGGAGATAGAGAGAGAGGAGATAGAGAGAGAGGGAGGAGATAGAGAGAGAGAGTGAAGGATAGATTATGGTGAGCTTTCTAGAGGCAGAAGTCCTCTTAAGTTGGGGAAGTACCAACTCTGATTGAGGCCTGGACTTACGGACGGAGCGTTGAAATGGTCAAGCTAAATTTGAATGATTTTGAACTAAATGTCTGGCACGATTTATAAATTTACCTGGATTTTTTAAAATCAGTGCCTCACGTCTGACAAACACCTGAGTTATGAAGATATAAATAAATCATTTTTAAGTGACGAGTCGCATGTGCTTGAGATACCGAGTAGATCACATTAAGCAGAGGATACAACAAAGACCACGTTAACATGTGACAATCTAGCAAGAGGCTGTTGCTATGAAGAGAATGGCATTGGCAAGTGGCCGCTGCTGGAAAATTGGCGATTTTGTTAGCAGTATACAAATATTGTCAGCAGTATAAATATTATTAGCAGCATAAATATATTGTCAGCAGTACAAATATTGTTAGCAGTATAAATATTGTCAGCATTATAAATATTGTTAGCAGTATAAATATTGTCAGCAGTATATATTTATTGTCAGCAGTGTAAATATATTGTCAGCAGTGTAAAAATATTGTCAGTAGTATAAATATATTGCCAACAGTGTACAAATATTGTCTGCAGTATAAATATATTGCAAACAGTGTAAAAACATTGTCAGCAGTATAAATACAGTCCTCAGTATAAATCCTGTCGGCGATATAAATGTTGTCGGCAGTATAAATGGTGCAGTAAAGTCATTATTGTAGAAAAAAAACCAAAGCTAGCTTTGTTTATCAGTCTTCCTTGACAGACTTTTCTAACAGACGTCTTATATCAGGCTGTGGGAAGTGTAAGAAAACCAATCTTATGAAATCAGATTATAGATTTTAACAAAAATTATTACTTCATCCTGCTGTGCAGCGAGCAGAAAACAGAGAACAATTTGATGAAAATCTTAGTGGACTCTTTTCTTTGGAGGCTTTGCTTGAGAATATCTTTCAAACTAGGTCCCGTTTGCTAGCGAATATGGCACATATGCCAACAATCAGGATATGAGAAATGGTAAGTTTTGTTAGCACATATGGCACATAAGCCAAAAATAAGGATATAAGAAATGGTACGGTTTGTTAGCAAATATGGCACAGATGCAGACAATAAGGAAATGAAAAATGGTAAGGTTTGTTAACAAATATGGCACATATGCCAAAAATAAGGATATGAGAAATGGTAAGGTTTGTTAACAAATATGGCACATAAGCCAAAGATAAGGATATGAGAAATGGTAAGGTTTGTTAGCAAATATGGCACATAAGCCAAAAATAAGAATATGAGAAATAGTAATATTTCTTAGCAAATATGGCACATAAGCCAGTAATAAGGATATGAGAAATGGTAAGGTTTGGTAGCAAATATGGCACATAAGCCAAAAATAAGGATGTGAGAAATGGTAAGGTTTGTTAACAAATATGACACATAAGCCAAAAATAAGGATATAAGAAATGGTAAGGTTTGTTAGCAAATATGGCACAGATCCAGACAATCAGGAAATGAGAAATGGTAAGGTTTGTTAACAAATATGGCACATAAGCCAAAAATAAGGATATGAGAAATAGTAAGGTTTGTTAACAAATATGGCATATAAGCCAAAAATAAGGATATGAGAAATGGTAAGGTTTGTTAGCAAATATGGCACATAAGGCAAAAATAAGTATAAGAGAAATGGTAAGGTATGTTAGCAAATATGGCACATAAGCCAAAAATAATTATATGACAAATGGTAAGTTATGTTAGCAAATATGGCACATAAGCCAAAAATAAGGATATGAGAAATGGTAAGGTATGTTAGCAAATATGTCACAGATATAGACAATCAGGAAATGATAACAGTAGGAAATGAATGAAAAAGAACTGAGTTTAAATGGGAAGCAAAGTTGCGTGCTCTTCTGACAGGTATGGCTAAACAGAGCAAACATAATGTACTCCACGATCACAGGACGTGGCACAACAGCTTGACGACTGAAGCAAGGACCCGTGTAACAAAGCTTAGTGGGAAGTGAGGTTTCCTAAACCATCGTTTCCTTCAACACAAGAAATGAGAAGAGTCATCACAATTAGCGATAACCGGGCACCTTTGTTTTACCATCACTAACGAAAATAGCAAACCGGCTCTTGTATCATTTGGAGCGAAGGCAAGATCATCAAGTTCAAGGGCAACATTAGCAAACTGACACAGGAGGATTAACCAAAGACTCCATTGATCTCTTTATATCCATTCTTTCTCCAGGTATCTTTGATCTTAATGTGACCAACAGCACAGTCTTAGCTTACCGCCATTTTCTCAGCATCATCCACACGCCACCGCTAGATCCTAGGTACAAAAGCTTCACAGAAATTGTGGATCAGTATCTAGAGCTCCCGCCTTTCAACTTGGCCAATGTGTTCGGAAACGTCTCCAGACCACGTGATGTAAGTTATCTAGCAGATATTTCAGTTTAATGAATCTCTTTCAGCCTTCCATTTGCTACTCTGTCTTCTTATTTCTGTTTCTGTCTGTCTCTTCTTGTTTTTGTTTCTCTCTGTCCCTGTCTGCTTCTGTTTCTCTGCCTCTGCTTGCTTATATTTCTCCCTGTCTCTATTATTTCTATTTGTCCCTGTCTCTTCTTGTTTCTGTTTCTCTCTGTTTCTCCTTGCTTCTGTTTCTACTAATATTTAATTGTTTCTGCTTGTCCCTGTCTCTGTTTGTCTTGCTCTCTGTTGTTTGTCTTCCTCTCTGTTTGTTTGTCTTGGTTTTTCTACCAGTCAGTGTATTTCTTGGCCCCACTGCCTCGTGTATATGTACATGCAATATTTAATATCAGTTGTTACTCTAAATGTAAGCGCAGCTACTGATCACATTTTAATCCTACTCTGTAGTATTTTTCATCCTTAAAAAACAACAAATAATGTCCTCATTTCCGTACTCACCTGTTGGCCTACAACAAAATCGCTGATTGTTGTAGCACAAGAACCTGACAATCAATTGGCAGTTGTTGTCTGCCTGTTTCTTCCACTTCAGCTCAATCTTGACTCTTCTGAGTACATCTCCATCACACATCCTGCAGTTCCCACATTCTTTAAACCACTAAAAAGCTAATGACAACTGGTTATGATGCTTGCTCAGTAAAAGCTCCTTTGCTAACAATCCTCACTCAGATTTACTTGACTAAAACTCTTTATTTGTGTTTGGAAACAGCTCATCTGAGTTTTTATCAGTCCATCTGTGACGAACTCTTTTAACGTTCTAGACACTGAAGATAGAAAGCGAGAACGCATGGAGACAGAATCTTAAGACAGAAAGTTGGTTATTGCTACTGCAGCCGATGATAATAATGAAACATTGACGCAGTCAGCGATAATAAACAGCTTAGAAAGTTCCACAAACAGCAACATGGTTAGGGTAAAGAATTATCGTCCAAGACGAAAAGACTGTAACGCAGTTATATGTTACCCAAGATTTATTCTTATTTTTGGTTCTCTCCCTTTCTAATGTTACAAGATTCAAAAATTTTGATTTCTGTGTTTCTAATCAATTCTTTTTTCTTGGGAGTAATTACGAAACAGCGAAATGCTAAGGTCGACATTATCGATACCGCCCACTTTTAACTCCAAGTATAAGTTTGATTGATTTTATGTCTCCATGGCAGATTCGACCCGAAGCTGCCTATCTGTACGATGCTGTGATGCTCTACGCCCAAGTAGTTCATGAAATCATTCAAGAGGGCAGTAACTGCAGAGACGGAAGGGAGATAATACGGCGGATTCAAGGGAGGTCATACAAAAGTATGTTAGAAAAGACTATTTTGGGAGCTTCGAATTCTTCTAATATAGCAATGAAAATACTCTTTGTCTCCATCACTTATATTTTCAAAATTTTCTTTTATTTTGCAGGATATGAGTTTCACTAATTCTTCGGGACAAAAGTAATTATTGTTCTTCGAGTTTTATCATATTCTGTTTCTGAATCTTAACTTGGTTTTCGTTTGTTTTTCTCTAGAATATTTTTATGTACATTTCCTTTTTATGCAGTTTTTATTTTCATTTAAGAAGTTCTGTCGTTTTATAATATTCACTTTAGTTTAGTTTATCCTTACTCTTGTACCTTGAGGTGTCGAAGGGAGATAACATTTGGCACTTTCGGGCCAATAACATTACACAACACTTTCAAAAGATGTACGCGATCAGATGTTAGTATATTCACAAGGTGATGATGGCTGTAAGGATTATGTTAAACTGCTTTCTAAACAGATAAACATGAATACCAACATAATAATACTTGACCTGACTGACCAAATGGCAAGAAAAGAGAGAGACAACTCATCAGATAAGATACTGTTTGTCAGTTTAAAAAAAAGTAAAAGGTAAAATTCCCGTTTCCCTGCCATTAAGGCATTTAGGGGAATACGACGTTAGGCCCGTGTTTGCCATAACCTTCGGCACATGAAAGTCTGATGTTGTCAGTATCACGCCTGGCCGTTTTACCTTCCCAGATGTCTCAGGTACCCATTTTTATAGGCTGGGTCAACCCCGGGGCCTTTTTGGTGTGTACCAGAAAAAAATCCTGCTACTGGGTCTGAACCGGGTACCACTGGATTAGTAAACAGAGCGAGTGTTTGTCATGACCACCAGCAACTTGTCGGTGATGCCGAACATAGAAATAAATGAATGAACTTCGCTGTCAGGAGGTTAAAATTTATGTATGAGAAAACTGATCTCTCAAGTACTGTTTTTGTTCCATCACCAGCTCATAATCATGTCAGATAACGTCCTTGTGGTACAGAAAGGTGGTTCACTTTTGTAAGAAATAAAAGCAACAATGCTGGGACTTGAGGACAAGAAAATAAAAACAACAATGCTGGGACTTGAGGACAAGAAAATAAAAACAACAATGCTGGGACACTGAGGACAAGAAAATAAAAGCAACAATGCTGGGACTTGAGGACAAGAAAATAAAAGCAACAGTGCTGGGACTTGAGGAAAAGAAAATAAAAGCAACAATGCTGAGACTTGAGGACAAGAAAATAAAAGCAACAATGCTGAGACTTGAGTACGAGAAAACATTCACCAGAGCTCTAGATCTCTTTCTGCTTGGACACGTCACTTTCTCTTGTGCTACTATTCAGGTACCTCATAAGAGTGCCGCCCCTGTATCTCCCAGTCATGCACGAACTGTTTCTGTCTCAGGTGCCATGGGTTACCTCAGCAAGATCAACGAAGAAGGCGACGCCCAGGGCAACTTCTCCGTCATTGTGAGGAAACACATCGAGGGCGACAGGTGGGGGATGTACCCAGTGGGAACTTTCAGGCAGGACCCAAATGATGTTTTACCTGTAAGTTTTCAGTTATGCTCTATCACGCAAAATCAAAGCAGTTTGTTATGTCCCTATAATGCATATAACTTACGTGTATGGATGTGTATGGACATGAGATAAGTTTATTATTTGTTTATGTAATCAATTAATGTGTCTTCATGATTATTATGCTCATTAACAAATGCTGAATGACTGTGACTGAGTGAAAACTGTATGATGAAGGGCAGAATGTCAGACGGGCCTGCGTGCTCAATTCTTAACCCTTTGAAAATAAAGTATGTTCGTTCGTTCGTTCTTTTGTGACATGGATTATCTCCCATCAGTCAGTCATTTGCATGTCCCTTGCGGAACTTTGCACCCTTAAAAGCTCTCCTGAAGGCCTCTCAGTTGTAAGCAAGATGACCTACTGCTGATGCATCCATTCACAGATCGTCAGCAATGTCTTGCAGCCATCTTCGCCTTGGTCTTCCTCTCTTTTTCTTTTTTTTTCATTATGTACCTTTCCAAGACTGTCTTCTCTAAATTCTCATGACGTTTAATGTGTCCAAGATATTTTAAGTTGTCTCTGTTTTATATGATTTACTAGCCAATCTTCTTTATAATTAAGTTCTTGTATTATGTATATATTTGTTCTTTTTGTGTTACCATGACAACCTAAACAAGAAATATTTGGTAACATCCCACTGATACATAACCTAAACCTGTAACATGGATTATCTCCCGTCATAATATAACTGCTTATCTCGCTTTAGTTCATAACCTACATACCAAAGATCTGTCTACTTTCTGTCTACTGTCTACTGTCTGTGTCTACTGTATGTCTACTGTCTACTATCTGTCTACTGTCTACTATCTGTCTACTGTCTGTATACTATCGCGATTAAACAGGATTGAGGACCAGTATTACTCAAGAAAAGGTTACTAGACCTCACTATCTTTATAACTCTAGATCAGTGTTTCCCAGGCTTGTTCTGGCTGACCCTTTTCTCCCAGACCACATCCTCAACGCCCCCCCTCCCAGACCCCTTATGTACTACTCGTTCAATGACAGTTTAAAACTAGGATTACACAACTAAAAACTTCAACAAGCAAACCTGTTTATTTAAAAATACGAAGGAGTACATTTATAACTCACCTACTGCATTATTTTCTCAACTTTTAATGTGATGGATGAGTTTCATGTGGGGACACAAGTTTCTCAATATTAGGGTGAAAAGTGTTAAAAAGGAAGGTATTACTGTCCCCGTCAAAGAAGGAAGGTATTACTGTCCCCGTCAAAGAAGGAAGGTATTACTGTCCCCGTCAAAGAAGGAAGGTATTACTGTCCCCGTCAAAGAAGGAAGGTATTACTGTTCCCGTCAAAGAAGGAAGGTATTACTGTCCCCGTCAAAGAAGGAAGGTTTACTGTCCCCGTCAAAGAAGGAAGGTATTACTGTCCCCGTCAAAGAAGGAAGGTTTACTGTCCCCGTCAAAGAAGGAAGGTATTACTGTCCCCGTCAAAGAAGGAAGGTTTACTGTCCCCGTCAAAGAAGGAAGGTATTACTGTCCCCGTCAAAGAAGGAAGGTATTACTGTCCCCGTCAAAAAAGGAAGGTATTACTGTCCCCGTCAAAGAAGGAAGGTTTACTGTCCCCGTCAAAGAAGGAAGGTATTACTGTCCCCGTCAAAGAAGGAAGGTATTACTGTCCCCGTCTGCGTTCCATTTTCCCTAACGCTCCTCCCCCCCATTGCCCCTTTCCTTCTTCTGACACTTTATCTTTCACCGCCTCCTCCTCCGGGTCCTTTCCAATGCCGACGAGGGGTGTTATCGCCCACTTAGGGAAACACTGCTCTAGACAGACATCTAACAATGACTAATCTCCCACGATAGCTCGGTCTCTAACTGGCACCTCGTTCGTCGAGTCCACATTTAAAAGCCAGTTTGCACTGCCTTATTACAAACACAGATATTTGTTATGTTAAAACTCTTAACTTACACAGCAACATCCATAGCCCATGTTAAAACTCTTAACGTACACAGCAACATCCAGAGACCACGAACATTTTTTGTAATAAAATATCTGCGCCATGATTGACCAGTGAATGATGGGATATCACTTTGCAACGTTTAATATAGTTTAAAGTGAGAAACTCCCGACAGTGCAAGAAAAATGTAGTTGTGTGTTTAAAAGGGGAGGCTATTAAAGCTTTTAAATGGCTCAGGACAGGTTAAGGTTGTTAAAAAAATAATGTGAATTTTACAGGAATTTAAGATCAAGTAAGATTAAAGTGTTACAAAATGAAAGCGCTACGTGACAAAAGCAGCTCATTAAGAGAGTAAGGCAAGTTAACAGAAAAGTAATGATCATTTGATTGTCGTTGTTTTATTGTTTGTTGTGATTATTTATTCCTGGTTGTGGGTGGTTTATTTCTTGTCGCGGTGTTTGGTTGTGTTTGTTGACGGTTTATTCTTTTTAATGGTGGGTTATTTTTAGTGTTGTCGGTTCATTATGTGTGTTGCTGGTATATTGTTCTGTGTTTGAAATCGTGTTTCTGTACTACCAAACACTAAACACGTCTTTGACCACACACTGTACTGTACTGTGCTAGTATGTGTATGTGTATGTGCAGCTAACTGTCTTGAAGTATTTAACTGAATGTTCTTCATTAATTTTATTTTAAATTACAGACGTCACTATTTACTGAGCTGACGTTACTTGGTTACACCAGTGGCACAACAGACGTTACGTTGTTATATACCGTGTAACAATAACACCCAGGACAAACGACCACTTCATGTCTGTACACGAACATGACCAGTTACATGTAACCAACTCACTCAACACCACCGTTGACACTCAACATGAATCCAGTTATCACAGGATTCAACAGTTACAAAAAATCAACACAAGTTCAATGGTGAATTCCCATTTGTTAAATGCGTGTTGCAAATGGATGTGGTGTAAAAACTGATGGAAACAATTACAATAAGAATGGAAAACCGTCCGGGCGATTAACATCGCCATGGGACCCTCACACTAACATACAACATAAAAAGCATACTAACCTCATATATACTGAAAAACGCCTAATACAACATTCCAACCAAGAATCACATTTTGTCCTAAAAGGGACAACCAACCTTGCAACACTACTTACTAACTGTAGAACTTTTTTTCCTAAAAAGGACAACGCAACACATAACACTCTACACAATGACTTGTGACAAATTGTCCTAAGAAGGACAAATCCAATTACCAAAACTACATTCTGACTTAAGCACACATTTGTCTTAACGAGGACAACCAACTACATAACTTACATGACGAACCAAGTCCTAACAAGCATGCTTTCTAGAGGAAAAACTTACACACGACCTCTCTCTACAACATTCAGACGCGACCTCTCTCGCCAAATAGAACATGGAGATACTTTTTATGTGTTTGCATAAACAGGTGAGTTGCTGCTGCCACAGCTGTTTAAGCACAATAACCGGCTGTAAATAACCCATTCTGCAACAGAATAAACATTCTGTTACATGTTCATGATTTATTCTTTGTGTTTTTTTTTTCTGTACTGGCGGTTTATTCCCTGTGTTGGTGGTTTATTTTTTGTGTTGGAGATTTATTCTTTGTGTTGGAGATCTATTCTTTGTGTTGGCTGTTTATTCTTTATGTTGCGATTTATTTTTTGTGTTGGTGGTTTATTCTTAATGTTGATTATTAATTTGTTTGTTGATTGTTCATTCTTTGTGTTGGTCTATTTTTTATTTTTGTTGGTGGTTCATTCTTTTTGTTAGTGATTTCATCTTTGCGTTGATGATTCACTGTTGACGTTCACAATTTATTCTTTACTTTGTTAGTTTATTCTTCATGTTGGTAGATAATTTAATCAATGTTCTGCTCAACCTAACTTGAAGCCAGCCATGATCATGTAATCCATCCTGTATTTTCACGAACTCAGTAACATAAAACTGTTTCTGTGCAACGAGTCTTATCACAGTCAGGGACTCTCACTTGCTGTCACGCATCTGCAACCAGCTTGTCCTTCACGTTGATATGTGATGGCTCGAACCCACAATAGCGCCTCGGGAGATACAGCTGCAAAAACGGGTACCCCCCCCTCCCTCCTCGTTGACCCTGAGAGTGAAATATGACAAGACGTGACCTTCAGCAGCCTTGTCGCACGTCGACATGACAAAAAGCCGCTGGCGTTATAGCCTTTATAGATCAAATTATAAGAAAACAGAGTTAGAACTTTCTTGGACATGTCATGAGAAAACATCAATGGAAACAGAAGAAGACGGAGGCCAATACCGACAAGTGGCATGGAAATGAACAGTAAATTTATTTTTGTTTTTTAAATTGATCTGAAACATCAAGAATCTCACAAATGGAGAAACAGTGCGTAACTTTATCTCGTCAACACGGAGGGGAATATGACTCCCCAGTTTAAAGCCCACACTGTCCTCACTGCAGCCTCCCGTACAGGCTGTAACTAAATATGTCTCCACTGAGTTCCTCTTGTTTACCGGGCGGATCAAGACACAGCGCGCACATCCAAGCACAAGGAACAAATGTTTTTATTTACTGACTTACAAGAAACTGTACTTAGCATTAACAGCGTTTTCAAATATTGTTTAAAACTTTTGACACATCGCTTGTAAATTACCTCTTGTAATTTGGTTAGAGAGGTAGGAAATGTGACAGCTGTCAATCTTTCGCCACATACAGGCGGTTAATCCTAGCGTTCTTTAACTCTTCACTTATCACATGTGAATATTCACTCACACACGCCATTCTGTGTGGCTACTACTGAGTTTATTACTAGAGATCATCATCATGTGAACAGTTTTTATAACTTAAATAAAACAATTTATTTCAATGATCCCTCAGTTCATTAATTAAACTATCGCTTGCAAATCTCTTTCTCTCTCTCTCTCTCTCTCTCTCTCTCTGAACCTTAAGTACCTAAGGTGCATGGAGCTTCTGCAAGGATTTTCCAAAATGCCTGTCCTTTGCCTTTTTTCTGCTCTTGCCCAGGTGAGCCCTCTATTGTTCTTCTCCATGTCTCTTTTGGTCTACCCTTACTTCTGTTCCCCTGTGGTGTCCATCTTAGTGCTATTTTTGGTAGTGAGTTGTCAGTCATTCGGAGCACATGTCCCAACCATCGCCAGCGTCTTTCCTCAATATTTTCTGTCAGTGGCTTCATCTGCATTTCTGCCAATAAGATGTTATTTCTTATGGTGTTTGGCCAAAATATTTTTTCTAATTCTTCGTAAACATTTAGTCTTGGAAGAATTCAGCTTGCTGTCTATGGTTTTGCTGATTTTCCAGCATCCACTTCCGTAGAGTAATGAAGGTAGATAGAAGTGTATGTTGTAGTTTTACAAAGTGACAGAGGGAGTGAGTAAAGTAAGAATAAACGAATAGAAAGTATGAGAATGTAGAAATGAAAAACATACAACATCCGATATTTCGGCGTGACACTTTTTCGAGGATTACATACACAAACGAGACAAAAAAACAAATAACTGAACGAAGCACTTATCTTAATATGGCCTCCTCCAGAAGTAAGAAACAGAGAATTAATTCTCATACTTTCTATTCGTTTTTTCTCACTTTACTCACACCCTCTGGCACTTTGTAAAACTACAACATACACCTATATCTACCTTTATTAATTAAACCAGTTTTACTGCAGTCACCATCCCTTTTATATTCCGTAGTGTAGTACACTTAGAACATTACTCTTAAATATCCTGATTTTCAGAAGCAGTAGCAAGGGATTTCAAATTCCATACAGAAATATTAATATTTTAATACATAACAATAAAAGCATATCAAACAGACTTACAAAACCCAGAATATTTATAATAAAGGAAACAGAATGCGTGGAACTGTTTTTGGAAAAATTGTTTGTTAACTTTTTGTACAGAATTTCACGTATTTTTTTCAGTTTTCTATTTTCTTTTCTGATTTCATCGGGTCTTTAATCATCGTTAATATAATTACATTATGCTGGATCTGATTGTTCAGTTGTTTTTCAAAGCGTCCGTCTGTTATCCAAGATTTTTGCATTATTTCCATCGCAATTTTTGTTCATAGCACATCCACGCTCATTTTCATTATGTTATTTTTAAGACCTCTAAATGTTTTGCCTCTTACAATGAAAAAAAAAAGTTTATTAATTCTTTTCATTAAGCTGCGCATTTGCACTTATTTCTTTTTCTTCATTATTATCCTTCAGTGTTTCAATTATTTCACAACGTCTCTGGGCCCATTTCTTTCTCTTCACTTTTACGTGTACATCTTTTTTAATTCGCTAACTATTATTTTAATATTCATTTTGTTTTCTCAGATTATAATTTTTGTAATCTTCTCATTTTTTTTTATTTTTGTGCTATTAACTGAATTAATTATTTCCTTTCGGGGTATAGATTTTATGACTCTTTTTATTTTCCAGCATATTTTAAACTCAGTTTTTCGTCAACATTTTTTTTTTTTTTGCAGACAAACGTCAAAAGCAGTTTCATAAAAATATACATTTACTGGGTTTTTCATGTCTTTTCTTAGACAAAACCATTAAATGAGCTGTAATTTAGTACTACTCGGTCTTCATCCCAGACTTCTGTATTGTTGGAAATATCCGCACAGCGGCAAGCACGCTTCGACAATCCCAGGCAGCGACAAGAACATTTCCACATCTCTCCGTACAGACAGGCACGTTTAAACATTTCTGCGCACAGATAAGGAAGTTTCGACCTCTCTGAGCACAGATAAGGACGTTTCGACATCTCTGCGCACGGATAAGGAAGTTTCGACATCTCTGCGCACAGATAAGGACCTTTCGACATCTCTGCGCACAGATAAGGAAGTTTCGACCTCTCTGAGCACAGATAAGGACGTTTCGACATCTCTGCGCACAGACAAGGACGTTTCGACATCTCTGCGCACAGATAAGGAAGTTTCGACATCTCTGCGCACAGATAAGGAAGTTTCGACATCTCTGCCCACAGATAAGGACGTTTCGACATCTCTGCGCACAGATAAGGAAGTTTCGACATCTCTGCACACAGACAAGGAAGTTCGTCTCTGTACACAGACAAGAACGTTTCGACATCTCTGCGCACAGACAAGAAAGTTTCGATATCTCTGCGTACAGACAAGAAGCACGTATCGACATCTCCACTCCAACACAAGGAAGTTTCAACTGTTGCTCGAAAAAACAAAACACAGACTGGTATAAAAATGAATTAGAAGAACGCTGAACACTTTTTTATGAATACAGTTTCTCTGACATTCATGGCCGATTATCTGAAAGTTTCTGCTTTCCCCTAGCAGACATGACTGCGTATAGTATACCTAATCCTTTGCCTACAGTAAACGTAGTGTACCTAACTGTGCCGGCAAATATTCCCCCTTTTTTCAGAGCAACCTTTCCCTATAATAAGCGTGTCAGGTTCATGTTTACACCAATTACCCATGTTTGGCACAAAAGGAACGTCAGAGGCATGCAACCTTCACATGAAATACAGCTCATTATCGACTGTGCTCCGCTTCTCCTCCTGTATCAATAGAGGCTGCAACCTGGTTGGAATTTTAGACTGGTTATTGTTCAGAGATTAAAGTGATTAGTTCATTTCCTCTTTCCAAAGCCCGTTCAAGCGCTTTATCTTCAGTCTAGACTGACCTTTATGTCAAAGCTACTCTTACGTCTTCTCTTGAAAGGTCAATAACCAGAATTATGCTTCAGATGGAGACACAATACCGTGAATTTAACATTGCACAACGCCATTGTGTCTGGCGAAATGAAAGAGTAAATATTGTCAGTATTAACTTTTCAATAGCGCTTTCGCTAAATTAGTAAATTTCATTTAATCAAAATCAGTTTCTTTTTTTCGTTTTCGAAATAGAAATTAATTTGTAGCTTTTTCTTTCTATCTCAAATTCGGTCATTTTTTTTCTCCATCAGTGACACGAGCAGAATATTGGGAAAGTGGAGTTTGTGACGAATACTGTGCTGTTTTAGTGTGGAAGTCATATCACAATATTGTTAGTTTTCTGGTTAAAAATTTGGAAATTGGAAAACAGGGCAAGGCATGAGAATAGGTGTCACGTGTTCACAAGTTCCTCCTGTACCGTTTACAGCATAAGTTTTCAACTGATTCCTCCACGTTGTTGTCTGTGTGTGTGTGTTTTTCTGTTTCGATGCTTGTTAAGATTTTCAACTTTAGTTCAAGATTAATCCTTGGTATTGTTTACAATAGCTGAACTATCTTTCTTATTTATACTTTACTTCTCGTTTCTGTGTTTAAACAGAGTGCTTGTTTCTGTGTTTAAACAGAGTGCTTGTTTCTGTGTTTAAACAGAGTGCTTGTTTCTGTGTTTAAACAGAGTGCTTGTTTCTGTGTTTAAACAGAGTGCTTGTTTCTGTGTTTAAACAGAGTGCTTGTAATTGAGTATTTATGTGAAGTGTGATTATGTAATTCGTAATGCAAGAGTCTAGCTTGGTCGAAATGTGAACACAAAATGCCATAAACAAAACTATACTGCATAGCTCAGTTCTATAATCTAGCTATTATTAACGGCTATGAAATACTGTAGGATAATGTTATGTTTACTTGTTTAAAAAAAACTATTTGATAAACTTTTCCCCTCAATATGCGTTCCTATGCGCGTAACACATCTTGGCGGACCGTATTTTCCCAGTGGCCTGAGATGGAACTCGCCATGACAGGGGATATAAAATAATGGCGAACTAATGAATTCATTGAAAATAGTAAATGGTGAAAATATAGTTTAAATCTGGTTGAACGAGTATGGACTGAAGTAGACAACAGTATACAGACATTTGGGAAATGGAGGAAACTAAGAAAAACTAAGTCTTTGTTGTGCTCTATCCCTCAGATATTTCACTTCCGCAAAGGAGAAAGTATTAGCTGGATCAATGGGGTCCCTCCACTAGATGAACCCGTGTGTGGGTTTCGTCACGAGAGATGCATCCCTGAGAAAAGTAAGCAATCTTGGGTTCATGTAATCTGTCCTGACCGAAACACTAGTCTCTTTCTCTCTCTCTCTCTCTCTCTCTCTCTTCTCCCTCTCTGTGGTCATGCTGAAAGCTAATCCTAAACGCAACCTAGATCTAAATAGCTGTCTTATTCCAAAACCAAGGCTTGACTTATTCTGAAACTAATCTTTGGAGTACTGTATCTCACAATAAACAACTCATATTTCTTCTTACACATACAACTCATATTTCTTCTTACACATATAACTCATATTTCTTCTTACACATAAACATCATATTTCTTCTTACACATATAACTCATATTTCTTCTTACACATAAACATCATATTTCTTCTTACACATACAAATCATATTTCTTCTTACACATACAACTCATATTTCTTCTTACACATACAACTCATATTTCTTCATACACATACAAATCATATTTCTTCTTACACATACAACTCATATTTCTTCTTACACATACAACTCATATTTCTTCTTACACATACAAATCATATTTCTACATACACATATAAATCATATGTATTCATATAACTCCAAATATTTTTCTGCATCTGTTTATCTATATTATAGCCCCTTCTTCCCCCCCCCCCCCAACCACCCCCACCCTAGGAATACGTTTTTTTATCATTGCCTGTTCTGACTGACGAGTGGTGTATACTTACAAAATATCTGCAGTAACGCTGTTAATTAAGTATCTGCAGTAACACTGTTAATTAAGTATCTGCAGTAACGCTGTTAATTATCTATTCGACTATAGTCAATGTAAATACATGCTACGGAAACGTTTGCACATTGTCATAACATGTATTTAGCTACTTTACATAAGTGATTGTGTAAGAGAGTTCATGTAAATGTTTTGTCATGTTATTCTTGCTTGTCATGTATCAATGTACTAAATGCGCGTTTGTGAAAGAGAAGAATGTTGAAAGATGTAGGCCTGAATGTCAGAGTGGCCTTCGCGTGTGCAGTTCATTACCTTTTGAAAGTAAAGTTCCTTGTTCGTTTGTTTTGTAGTATTTTTCCACTTTTCAGTTCATTTCTGGTGACATTAATTGTATTCCTTAACTTCCGGTACAAAAAGAAGTCTACAAGAAAGTTAATTCATGAAAGCCAAAAAAAAAAAAAAACTGTATTACTTGCACTAAATGTCAGCTGCACTTCACACGAATCCCAAAATAAATTTATAGAAAACATTGTGGGCATTTCACAAACGCTTGATCAATAATGTCTGACAGAGGTCGAGTGACTTGAAACGCCTAGGACTAGTAATGTCATTTCTGTGTTTTCAAGCAAGAGAAAGAAGCCGAAAAACAGAAATGTGGCTTTTCTTATTTCATCTTTCGTCAATTTGGGGAAACGCCGAGAGGCTCTGAGAAGGTGTACAGTTAGGAATGAAGACCGGTCATTTGTATCTTTTGTTGTACGCGGGTTACTGAATGTGTCTTGTCTGTCCAGGCCTTACATGTTTTATCTGGTGACGATGTGAACGCTGGTTATTTGGTGATGTGACTGAGTTGTTATTTAACTTGGCCACCATAGATATTTTTGGTGGGACTTTGGAGAGGAGAACAGCTGTGTAGACGCAAGATAGGATATGAACGCATGGAAGTATGTGAGGTCTTTATCTGCCTACGTCGGTCCTGAGAAAGTGATTGAACAGGGAGTATATATGTGAGATGTTGGCTCTGGACTTATGCTTGGACATGTTCTTCAATGTAGTGGTCTTCTCTTGAGTCAGAGTCAAGTGTTCGTTTGCTTGGGTATTGTTGCATGTTGAGCTGTCACTGTTTACAGCGTGAGTCGTCACACGTTTACTCATCAACAGCCACATCATCTGTACACTTACAAGGGGCAGAAATGTATATGTGCGCGGTGGAAGATTTACGTACAGACACAGTTTATTTCTGTCTCTACATACAGAGATTGAGAGAATGCGAAAGAGATACACACACAAACAGAGAAAGAGAGAGAGAGAGAGAAAAGAGAACGAGGGTTTAATTGCAAAAAATATAAATGTAATATTGTGATAATTGATATAAGGACCGGATCAGTGTTTCCTTTCTAAATATACACTTCAATAATGAACATACACAACGTTCTTAGAAGATTTTAAAGTTCCATTGCATGACTTAGATAAAATGGTATACATAGTAAACTATATGCTATAAAATATGATAACATGACTTAGAATACATACCATGTATACTACAGTATATGTTATAAAGACTTTGAAGGAAAAGGCCATTGTTTTACGACAATTAACACATATACACACTGCAAGTATTATGTATTAATAATAAAATATAACATGTGTTGTCATTTAATAATAATAACAACACATAGTGTTTACTAATCATAACATACAAGCTTATTATCTTCCCTTCCAAGCTTACACGTCAGAGATCGCAGGAGGTGTGGCCGGAGTGTTGATATTCTTAATCATTATTGTATCTTACATCTTCTACAGGTAAGATATCACCTGTCTGAGACACGTCAGTTCTTTTTTTAGGTACATGGACACGAATAAATAATGAATGAATAAATAATGGACGTCAGAATAGGATTAAATCCGACAGAATAAGGCTGAAATACATAAATGTTGGTTATAGGAACTGCAGGAGCACCAGACAACGTGCACCGGTCCTGGAGCGTATGTTGGGTGATTTTGATGTAATGCTCTTACAGGAAACCCGTACAGAGTCGCTTCGATTTCCTGGATTCCAGTGTCATTATAACCCAGGGAGGGGGGGGAAGTTGCAAGGGGCCAGGCAATCCTGATCAAAGCGGAAACTACAACCTGAAATAATTGGCATGGAATGGAACACGGACAGCTTGGAATTACAAGGCCTGCAAGTCTGGGCTGGAGGTATAAGGTGGAACATAATTAATATACACGTTGTAACAACTCGCTTACAGACGAATAACAATGGAAGTTCTTATCTGAATTTGAAGATCTACCATGGGAAAGACTGCTGGTTTGTGGCGAAGTACACACTGGGGCAGTATTGGGGAAAATACGCAGGTTCGAGCATTAGACACTGCGTTGTTAGGAGTCATATAGTGTGTGGTGAACAGAAAGGAAGTGACGCGACTGGCAACAAGACAGCAGGACTCAGATTCAAACACAGAGCTGACTCTGGTATGGCTTATTGTTTCGGAACAGCAGATGTGGTTGGGGTTTTGTTGTCACCGCAATGGAAGAGTCGTGGCATAGGGTTCGGGAGTCCTTTGAAGTCACCACATCAAGCATGTGGCTGTGTCGGCGGCAATGGAATGTCCAGTTGCCCATGACCTACTTCGTGGCGTCATTGTGACGGATTCACAGAGTATGCTTCGTAAGACTGAGAAAAAAAATGGATTCGAAAAGAATGGGTTCATCTGTTACGCCAGTCAGGTGTGATGAGCCTTTACGTGGCTTTAGTGTCCAGGACATGCGGGAGTACATGGCAGTAAAGTAGCAGACAGAGTTGCTGAACAGCCTTCTTCTTCTTCGTAGGCATTGTCTGCCTATATCTGCAGTCCTGTCTCTTGGATACATTTTCACTGTTTTTATAATACAGCTGGACAGGCTAAAATAAATTTCAGGCTGAGAATGGACGAGGGGGACATTGCCGAAGTTGTACTGGAAAGACTGGAGGAAAATGAAGAGCGGGAATGGAAGAACGATGTAGCTGTGAGGAGATTGCTGGAGCTAGGACAAAGTAAGCGTGCTGGTAGGAAATCTGAACTGTGTGGCAGAAAAGGCATAGTAAACGAATACTTGATAGGAACTATTAGCAAACACATTCATGGATGGATGCTGCGGCATGCGACGGGGCAAATATAAGGCTGTCCTGAATACAATGACGCCAGAGTCTGATTATGAACCTTTGAAATTTTGGAAAAGGAACATGGACTAGTTTTGTGTAGTTCTACAGTATTTTTTAATGAGATAGGACCTGCTTTATACAATAATAATTTGTTGTCATGAGGTATGTAAATGGCTTGTGAAATATATTTGAAAAGAAAAACTAGTCTACAAGGTGTTATTCCAGTTCTTGGACATAAAGTCCTACATTACAAATATAAGTTAAGTATTGGCATCGCGGTAAAAACATGGCAGATGTGTTTAATATGAAGTTCTTTTCTGTGGTCTTGTGGTTTGTGTGTCTAGTAGGATTTTAAAAAAGGTAAACGATGTTCAGATTTATAACGTTTCGACATTTATCTTATCCATACAAAAAATACGTATACCCGATGTAAGCTAGATAACATATTAGAACAAAGACAAAATAACATATTTTTGACTCCTAATTAGTGTACTTCTTTACCACAAAACAACATTTTATTTAAGGACTTGTCCACACATTTACTGGAGTAATCAAAAATAGTGATGATACATTAATATTTATATCTTTGAAGCTTAGAAAGTCAGACATGCCAGGTCAGCTTGAAAAACGTTATTGAGTAATTTGTAAACTTATTTCTTGATACTGTACAGCTTTTCAAACTGGTATATTTTGTTTTCGGAATTAAATGTATATAAAAATATAAGGCACGAATAGTTTTGGGATATAAATATGTATATAAAACCAAATATATAAATATAAACGAAGTCACTGCGGCAAAACTGTGAGAAGAAAGTGTTAAGACTATTTAAAATAAAATAGAAGTGATTTATTTAAAAACGGGCACAGGAATGTTTCGGTTGACACCTTAAACATGCAAAAATATACAGGACAAAGAAATAGAAAAAGAAGGGGAAAAGTTCTCATCTACTCTTTCCTTACTCTTTCTTCGCCTGCAACTGATATTCCAGAACCCTCATTGCACCATATTACAAACCCTCTACTCCAAACACATTCATCTCTTTCACTCACCCTTTTCTCGGCTCATAAACCATTGTATCTCTCTCTCTCTCTCTCTCTCTCTCTCTCTCTCTCAATTCCCCTCTCTTCACCTCCACCTTACTGCCAGCCAGTCAGATTGGAATCACATCTCACAAGTCTTCATTTGAACATTCACAATACTTCACCACCGGCACTCCTAGAAGCAGCTTCTTGCAAGTCACAGCTACGTGTTTGTTGTCTATCACTGAAGTGAATCTGTATCTTCTCTTCTTGTCCTTTCTCATTGTCCTGTCATGTTTTTGTCATGATTAAGATGCAGACTGAAACGCCACAATCGTGGGCTAATTAATAAAACTGTTTCTAAGTTTTGTTTTAAATATCTTATATCTTTCCCGTGCCGTTAAACGTCACATAGGCCTCGCAAAGTAGTTCGCCAATTTTTCCTGTCTTCAGCGAGTCTTTCAACCTCATCAAAGGATTTTATGCCTGTTAATTTGGCCTCTCTTAATAATGTCCTATTCAGAGTTTTACGCGGTCTGCCTCTTTTTCTTCGGCCTGTTGTGTTCCACTTGATAGCTTGTTTTGGGATTCTCTGATCATTTCTTCTCATCAAGTGACCAACATATGTCCATCTCCTTTTCCTGATCACCAACGAGACTGGTTGTTGTTCAGTCATCTGTCTTATCTTTGCATTATTCTTAAATTCGTTCCACTTGATGCCGAGTATTTTCCTTAGGCATTTGTTTTCAAAAGAGTCTAATTTCTTGTCTGTTTCTTTAGTTGTTTTCCAACTTTGGCATGCATAAATGAGGGTGGATATTACATTTGAATTGAATAGTCTTAACTTGGTTTTTGTGCTTATAACTTTTGAATTCCATATGTTCTTAAGGTTCTTGAAGACTGCTTTTGCAATTCTGATTCTAACTTCCTTTCTAGTGTCACCGTCCTGGTCTATGTAGCTGCCAAGGTATGCAAATTGATTGACTTCTTCAATATCTGTCATTTCTATGTGTATTTTTCCATTTTGATTAAGGGGAATTTTCATTATTTTTGTTTTGTCCTTGTTAATTTTAAGTTCTATTTTGCTAGCCAGTGAAGATAGGCTATCAGTTTTTTCTTGCATGGAATTCACATTGTTAGTGATAAGAGTTATGTCATCAGCAAAATCAAGATCTTCTAGTTGGGTCCCATGTACCCAGTCAATTCCTGTGTTACCTGTGCAGCATTTTTTCATTATGAAGTCTATTGTAATCCCAAAAAATAAATATATCCCAACACAAAATGTTTCACACGAACTAAGAAGTTCCCATAGGGATAAAAATAGTAAGGGAAAAAAAGGAACTAAAAGCCAAAAAAACCCCTCCCCTTCCCTTCAATATTTCTCAATAATCTACTTATTCCTCATACGTGATTCCCCAACTCTCACCCCCCCCCACACAGACACACACACTATGATCTTATTCTCCTTAAAACACTAAAATAAGACCACTGCAGTCAGTCTTTCTTTTATATGTATATCCTCTTTCAAGAAGCGTAATCATTTCGTGTGACCCTACATGCTAAAATGAGATTCATGTCGTCGTTTTGAGATGTGAAATTTTTATAAGAATTTAGGTTGGTTTTGCCTAAAATCGAGTGCAAAATTTTTTTTAAAAAGCAAAATGATGAAAAGGTAAGAACATTTTAGTTCTGAATGTTTAAAGAGTAAGAGTTTCTGGTGACTCATTCGGTGCAAAATATCACAGGAAACAGAAATTCCTAAATATAAAATACTGACTGAATAACATATATACTTAGTATGGCAATATCACATAGCAAACAATACTATCTTGTAGTATAGTTATATCGATTCGAACATGTTTAAGTAATAATATCAAAAGAATACAAGTACAACAAATTTGTAGAACTCTACAATCAAGAAATATTTAAAAACTGAGAATAATATTCAAAAATATTTCAGCCATGGACATCTGACTGGCAGTGTAGTTAGTGCACTAGTCTCTAATGCTGAAGGTCGGTAGTTCGAATCATCCCCAGCTGTAAAAATGAGTACCCGAGTTCTTCTAGAGATGCAGAAGTAAAGACAGCCAGGCATGGTGCTGACCTCATCATCCTCCGGTGTGCTGACAGGTCAAGGAAAATATGAGCACTAACATTACATCCCCGTAGATGCCTCCATATCAGAACAGGACTGTCTTTAATGTTTCGTTATTTATGCAAATTTCTTATTAAATTAAATATACTGATCTAATAATTTCTTGGAGTTCTTCTTAACCAAGAACGGACCACAATACCACCACCACCACCACCACCACTACCACCACCATCATCATCATCATCTTCTTCTTCTTTTTCTTCTTCTTCTTCTTTTCTGCTTCAGCAATTGGAAATACGAGCAAGAACTGGCAGGACTTCTCTGGAAGATTGACTTCTGTAAAGACATTGTCCTGACCACAAATCATCATTACACAGCAAACCAGAACAGTAAGGTAATTTTCTCTCTAGATTGTCTTTTGTCAATCAGTAGTATCTGTCTATCTATCTGTCTACCTATCTTGTCTGTATATCTGTCTGTCTGTCTGTATTCTTCCACCACTGCCTGTGCTTCTGATTTTTTATGTCTGTCTTTCTGATTCTCTCCCTCCTTTTATCATATTTTCAGTCTTTGTTTTTCCATATCACAGTCTCTGTGTCCATATGTCAGTCAATTCTTCCATATTTATGTCACACTCCACTTCTCAGTTTGTAAAAATTTTCTGTCTGTAAAATTTTTTTCAAGTCTTGATCTAGAACTTGACTGTATCTTGACAAGAGTCTCAGTTTCCTTTCAGACGTCGCTGAACAAGTCCACAAGTCAGACCTCCTTGATATCTGTGGCCGACCTTGACACACGGCAACTCTTTACCCATGTCGGCATCTACAAGGGCACAGTGGTTGCCGTACGAAAAGTTAACAAACCTCACATAGAACTGACCCGCAGCGTGAAGAAAGAACTGAAAACCGTAAGCGTTTTTTTTTTTTACCTTTTCACAACCTGACAAATAGACAAGCTGCAGTATGTGTCCTTTCTGTTTTGTGTTTCATTTTTCTAACAAGAAGTCCCTGTAACAGAATATGTGTGCCAGGGTATGCAACTCTGCACAAACTCACGCCCATCATTTTGTTTATTTACTCAGGCTATCGGGGTGATTGTCCCTGTTTTTTTAGCTCAGTTTTGGGCGTGCTGTTATGTCGTACCCGGGGTTTGTGTGAAGGACTAAGACTTCGTTGGAAAAGCACGGAAGTTGTGTTTTCGAGTTATCATATGTTTTTCGTCATTTGTTGTGGGAATGTAATCAGTATAATATTATATTGAGAGAGAGAGAGAGAGAGAGAGATGTCCTCACTACTTGCGTTTTGTTGTTTCCTGCTGGATTCCACTTGGCTGTCGTGGAACATGCCGCTAGAAATTGATATCTGTCTCTGTTCTAGTATCCTTATTTTTAAAATTATTTTTAGCATCCTTTAGGATCCTTATTTTTGTAAAGAAATTAGCATCCTTAGTTTTCTAGAGAGAGATCAGTATCTTTAGATGACCGTGGCCGAAGATATGGTCGAGGGGAGTCTGAAGTGAATCCGAGTGCAATGTTCACTTCTTGTCATCAACAGGTGCGGGAGCTGCGCCACGACAACATAAATCCTTTTATCGGAGCATCGGTCGAGAGTCCACATATATGTATAGTGACTGGGTACTGTAGTAAGGGCAGCCTGCAGGTATGTACTATAGAACAAAGCAAGACAAAGTCTTAAGACACATACATAAATATCATATATGTAGAATGAAGATATGAAAGAACATACGAGTAGATAAATGTTGCCATACAGACGTAGACAAAACAGATGTAGCAATACATATGGAAACAGATGTAGCAATACATATGGAAACAGATGTAGCAATACATATGGAAACAGATGTATAGATAAATATGCAAGATATTGAAACAGATGTATCTATATAAATATGTAGGAGTATACAATGAAACAGAAAATGGAAAGTTTAATGCAAAACAGAATGCAGGCAGAACAACAGGGAGGGATATATAAATTGATAGGAAACTAGACAGACACACAGAGATATAAAAAGACAGAAAGACAAATAGACAGACAGACAAGCAGGCACACATAGAGAAGGACAGGCAGGGTAACACAGAGACGGACAGATGGACAGACAAAACAGAAAGGGCGGAAAGATGAATGAAAGAACAAACAAGTGCATGTTGTATTACTTATGAACGTTCCGAGAATAAATATAACCTTTAAACTGATTCACAAACACGAAGACATATAACACCACACTTCTTTCCTAGCTCGAAACAGGAGGTTGTAGTTTTTTAAAGAATGAAACAAAAATTCTCTTTCAGAGAGATGTTCTGGCAAACATTAGTTATAAACGCACACAAAGGATTCGTCCACAAAGACTGGAAGATAAAATACTTGTAATAGTCATAATCAAGACCAACAAATTGAAAAGGTGTATGATAAAAACAGACAGGTGGTACCGCTACGATTAATTCCCCTTTTGTCAAAGTTTGACCCCATGGCCTTCGTTGATGACATCCTTTCAGAATATGAATGAAAATATCCACATACTAGCCGTGTCTTCTTATGTATTATTTCATCCGCTCTTTGCAAGGATAGGGGCACAAGTGGATGCGTGTTAAATAACTCTGGTTTATTCCGAGATATAATTATACAGTTAAAAAAAAAAACACAACACTACTGTAGTGGTAAAGGACACCAAATTTCAAACTTGTATCAAAATTTTATTTTACAGAATTAATGTTTCAGTCTTGGCATGAAGAAACTTTAAGACTGTAGCAATGAAATGATGTTCATTAAATTTGGTTCGGACTTTTAATCTTTGCGATTGAGGCCTCCGTTTCAGTAAGGTGCATGGCCTCCTCTGGCCTGTATCAAAGAATGACGTCTCCTTGACATGGATCCGATTAGCCGTTGGATCTGTTGATGTGGGATGGCTGCCCACTCTTCCCGTAGTGCAAGAGACAACTGTCGAAGATTGGTTGGCGCTACGTCTCGCTGGCGGACATGTCTGTAGAGTTCATCCATAAGTGTTCTATTGGGTTCATGTCTGATGACATGGATGGCCACGGAATGGTCTAGACGTTGTTGTCAGCGAGGAACTGGGTGGTGAGTTGTGCCACATGAGGTCGAGCGTTATCCTGCTGAGAAATCGACCCTGGTCCAGCCAGAAGTGGAAGGAAGTGAGGACGAAGAATTTCGGCGACGTACAGTTGGGCAATCAGGCGTACTTCAATTTGCACCGGGTCACTTCTTCCCATGAAGTTGATCGTCCCCCACACCAGTACACCTCCACCATCATGTGGAGGAGCCTCATTCATGCAGTTCTGGGCGTAGCGCTCATGGACTCTGCAGTAAACTCTTCTCCTTCTATCCTGTCGCTGGGGCAGAAAAAAAGGATTGATAACAAAACTAAACCCTTCTCAATTCATTCGCAAGTCCATTGATGATGCTGATTCGCCCACTGCAGTCGGTTCTGGTGATGCCGGTCTGTAAGAACAGGATCTCTGTAGGGTCTTCTAGCCCAAAGACCAGCGTCGTGCGCCTGTTCCTGACCGTTTGATCTAAAACTTGACGAGCTGCTGTCATTGACTGGACTGTTGAGGACGCAGATGCAAATTGATCCCTGAGGTGACACAGCCGTATGAAGTGGTCTTCGGCAGGAGTTGTGACTATGGGTCTTCCACTGCACGGCCGGTCTGCAGCTGAGCCAGTTTCTTGAAATCGTCTCCAAAGGCGACTAATGTTGCTTCTAATTACATTTAATTGTCTGGCCACTACACTTTATGACTGCCCAGTCTGTAAACGTCCAATGATGGTGAGTCTTTGTTCTGTAGTGAGGTGAGACATACTTGCCCGGTGAATTTTCAAATGAATTGATTCGAGGACCGTCAATCTTTTATAGTCAGTCAATAACATGGTCAGTAGGTTTTGTGTTCAGTAAGTTTCACGGGATTCTCGTGAACCTGTCATGATTTATTGTCAAAAATGCTGTTTTGACTAGTGTCGCTTTTCTGTGCTCATGAATCATCTGCTGAGTATAATTCAGGTCAGCACGTGAAGTTGATGTCCAAGTGAACATTTCAGGCGATTTACTCTTGTCTGATCAGCAAACTTCCGTTTAAATCACAACATCGTATTTGTTGCGTTTCTTTTGTTTTGAACAGCATATGTATGACCGTTACTATTTCCTCAGTGAAGGTATCAATGTGTGACCTGTACTATTTCCTACGTGAAGGTATCAATGTGTGACCTGTACTATTTCCTCAGTGAAGGTATCAATGTGTGACCTGTACTATTTCCTACGTGAAGGTATCAATGTGTGACCTGTACTATTTCCTACGTGAAGGTATCAATGTGTGACCTGTACTATTTCCTCAGTGAAGGTATCAATGTGTGACCTGTACTATTTCCTACGTGAAGGTATCAATGTGTGACCTGTACTATTTCCTACGTGAAGGTATCAATGTGTGACCTGTACTATTTCCTACGTGAAGGTATCAATGTGTGACCTGTACTATTTCCTCAGTGAAGGTATCAATGTGTGACCTGTACTATTTCCTACGTGAAGGTATCAATGTGTGACCTGTACTATTTCCTACGTGAAGGTATCAATGTGTGACCTGTACTATTTCCTACGTGAAGGTATCAATGTGTGACCTGTACTATTTCCTACGTGAAGGTATCAATGCTCCCTGATATTTTTCACAAAGTAAACATTTAACGTCTCCCTATCCTTATCCTCGAGATAAGAAGTCAACTTCAGTCACTGATGTCATTTGTGGAGGTTGTCTGGATTATGTATGCAGTTACTGAATTGAAGGCTACAGCAGCCCGTTCGTTGCACCAGGGCCCATACCTTCAGTAAACAACTTGGGTTTAAACCCATTTAACTTCGAAACAAAAGTACTGAGTGTGATATTAACCAGCGATGTCAGACCAGTGCAGACCTGGGTAACAACATCTACCTACAAGCTCTGGATCTCAAGCATAAGGAAAAGATTGGTACAGAATCCTGGAGGAAATGCTGGACAGTGTCCTGATGCCTTGGATCAAGACTTAGCAGTTCAACTTCGAAAGAAGGGAAAAGTTGGATGAATCACTGACAGTGGTGGTGTCATGGTGAGCTTAGGAAACAGTCTTTAAGTTCTTTCGCAGGAACTCTTACAATTCCAGGTTGTGATCCTACATTTTCAGCTCAGGCTGTCTCCCGAATTCTTAAATCATCTTTCAGAAATGATTTTCACAGTTATACCTTGTTGTACGGCGGCAACTGCTGAAACATCACGAAAACCACTGCGTCAGCACTACTAACAAGACGAGGCTCCTGGCCTGCCAAACTAAAGCACTACAACAAATATTTTCTAAAACACAAATGAAGCTTTTCACTAGATGGATTTGGCGACTCTGCCAATCCTATTTCTCCTGTCATATTCTCTTCCCATCTCTTCATGTTGACAAGCTGAGAGTCTGTAGCTAGTCTTTTGTTACAGCAAAAGGGGGAATAATCTGATGCCATTTCGAATTTTACGAGATAAACGGGCATCTCTGGAAGAATACGGGAAGGCGGGTGTAGGGAAGTGTGAGGAAGAGAGGGAGAGAGAGAGAGAGAGAGAGAGAGAGAGAGAGAGAGAGAGAATGAAATTATTCTTACAACCAAAATCTTGAGGAAGAAAAATTAACCTGAAAATTTATAGATAAGTATGTATCTATGTCATTTTATCTACGTGATCGTTCATATATCCTGATCATTATTCCTGACAGGATATATTAGAGAATGAGGATATACAGTTGGATTCCATGTTCATTGCGTCCCTGGTGTTTGATATTATCAAGGTAGGTGTGTTGTGTCCGGGGGGTGCAGTGGGGAGTTCTGAAGGGGTAACACTTGTAGGAGAAGTGTGTCTGTTGGTGGTAGAAACATAGCAGTGGTTTGGTTAACTGTTTTGTTTTAACTATGTTGTTACACCTAGGACAGTAGTAAGAGTAGTAGTAATAATAGCAGTAGTATTATAGTAGTAGTAGTAGTAGTAGCAGCAGTTGTAGTAGTAATAGCAGTAGTATTATAGTAGTAGTAGT
This sequence comes from Achatina immaculata, assembly GCA_009760885.1. Classification (NCBI taxonomy): domain Eukaryota; kingdom Metazoa; phylum Mollusca; class Gastropoda; order Stylommatophora; family Achatinidae; genus Lissachatina; species Lissachatina immaculata. Next base: position 8,454,783 of record CM019719.1, on the reverse strand, counting down.
AGCAGCAATTATAGCAGTAGTATTATAGTCGTAGTAGTAGTAGCAATTGTAGCAGTAATGGTAGTAATATTATAGTAGTAGTACTCCGCTGTCATATAATGTAGTAATACTACTTCTGATAATAAAACATTACTTCACTTTTCTATCAATTTCTGTTTGCTGTCTGCTGGAAACTTAGGGGTAATCCCACATTCAGTGGATTACTATCACACAGATACCCCATTTTCCACTCGTGAGTCAACATCAACGTTTACCGTGTAATCCAGTGCGCTCTGCTATGTATGCGGATACTATGAGTTTTCATATGCTGTTTGTCCTAGTGTCTAGCAGATAGGTGAGCATTTCAAATGTAAGATCAGACAAAGGCCGTCTGCGGTAAAAGTATGTTTAATAAAAAAAATACAGACAAAGTGTATGGTTCACTTAAAGAAAACAAAGATAGAAAGATTGAGAAAAGTGGGCACTAACGAGAATGGGAGAAGATAAAGAATGTACAACGATCAATATTTCAGCAAGTGCTTTTATCAAGGACCAAGTGAATCTCAAGTTCACAACCTTCGGCTGTACACTAACGACTGTGCTGATCATGGCATTAGTAATAGTACCAGATGTGACTGTAAGACTGTAACAGTGGTAGTAGGTGTAGCTGTGTTGATCGTGCTAATGGAGACGTTGTGGCTGCTAGTAACATATTTTGGCATAGACATTCACAAATCTGACATTTAATACCACTACTTGATGATCTAAATTTTTCAGTGATCTGTTATTTTTGTCGGATGTGGAGTGGGTTACGATGGCTTCAGAATGAAGAGGACCTCACAAAAAAAAGACAGAAAAAAAACTATACGGATCCCAACAAACCTGCTCCTACTTGTATTAGCCCAGTTATAGGAGTACATCGGCCCTTTACCAAGAGCACCAGAAAGAAGAGGACTATAGTCTCTGATAGCTTTGGTTTCTTTCTAGCATCACTCCGTTACACAGCCACAGTTATCAGCATTTTGTACAGATCTCCATTAGCGTGTTTCCTATCTGTGCTAAAGTCCATCAGCGATCTCAAATCCTCGTGTGACTTCCTGCACTAAATTCTCGCTATCTCGCGTCTGAACGTGATCTCACATGATTCTTGCATTGATGAGAAAATTGTCGTAAACCGTATATGTCGTAATCTGTAGATGTCGCAAACAGAGGAGTACTCGGTGCATTTGTAATAACGTCCAAACCATGAGATCTGTTCAGACGTAAAACATATTTCTAATGTCTGGAGATCGTATTAAATTACATGTGGAATTTCCTAGAATATGTTCTGATTTACACTGATATCTCCTAGAATAGACACCATAAAAGTATTTCAAAGACAGCACAAGAGTAGTTTTTTGTAAAGAAACATGTAAAATATTTACTAACTCAAATAAATAGCTTCTATAATAAATGAATAGAGGAATGTACATATTTGGAAAAATAAGATTGCATTGTCTTACCATTGTATGTGTATGACATAGATATAAATCAGGAAGTTCTAGTCTTTTTTTCCAAATCTTTCGCCCGTATTCTCGGACTAGAATTTGCTCGGTTTTTCTTTGCTTGTTTAAAGGTAGAAGTCTGAGGTATACTGGATTTTATGAGCATTTAATAAAGGTTGTAATTGTCTTGGGCGTAACAGAGGGGCACAATGAATTTACAGGACAGCTAATACCATCATCATCATCATCATGATCATCATCATCATCGTCGTCGTCGTCTTCGTCGTCGTCATAATCATCATCTACCATGACGTAGGTGTTGGGGCTCATGCTTCTACATAAACCTCGATCCTTGATATTTTCCATCAGCTCAAGTTGCTGTTTTTTTTTTAATTGTGCTATCACGTTACACTGACTATGATCTTTTTCTTTGTCTTCCGCTGCATCTTTTGCCATTCTAATCTTCCTTGTTGTTATATTTTCAGCCTCCTTCCCCGCCCCTTATATGTCCAGTGAATGATGGCTGTCGTTTTCTTATGAATTTAATTAGGTTTCTTTCTACATTTGCTTTTCTTAGACATTCTCTGTTTGTCATCTCAGCTGTCAATAGTTTTCTTAAACTTCGTCTAATGAACTAACAACGGTGTTGTTTTAATAAAGTCACGTGATGAATGCTAGACAAACAGAGGTTCTCAGGAAATGCTGGACAAACTGGTGCTATGAATAAACAGCAAATTTTTACGGACGGTAGACTAATATGGACGACATGAAAATAACAGAAAAACTGGGCAATATCAAAGTAATGGACAAATACTGACGCACTCAAAATAATAGAAAAAATAATAAAGACACTATGAAAATAATGGACAAAGAAAGACACTAGGAAAGAAAACAACATAATAAATTTCTGAAACTATTAGACACACAGGGGCATTGTTAAAATAGTAGACAAATAGTGGCCTTATTAAAATACTAGACAAACGGGAATTGGTAAAATACTAGAGACAAACAGAGGCATAGACAATTAGTTTTAGGGGCACATTGAACATTGAATATTTTATGAAGCAGAAGCTCTTCGAAAATAATAGAGAACAGAGATATCGTGTCAATAGTAGAGCAACAGAGATAGTGTGATGGGTAAATGGCATCATGACAATAGTAGACCAACAGAGATAGTGTGATGGGTAAATGGCATCATGACAATAGTAGAGCAACAGAGATAGTGTGATGGGTAAAATGTATCATGGCAATAGTGGAGAAATATAGATACTGTAGTGATACTAAAAAAAGAGAGATTCTCCCAGGATACTAGACTAAGAGATATACTGTGGCGATATTAAACTGAAATAGATATTTTAAATACAAGAAAATACGTCCATATTATCTGTCTTACATCAGAACGTGGACTAACCAGTTTTAATCTGACGTTCTGTATAAACTCTTCAGTAGAATAAGGCAGCCTTGTAGAAGCAATCTTCCCAGACTAATGCAAACATTAGAAGACGGGCCAAATTATTTTGGTCCCGAGTATGTGAAGTGAAGTACAAAAAAGCAGTGTGAAGAGCAACGCTGCGTTCTACAGAGTAAATCAACCGAGTTATATGAGATCAAAAATTGTACCCTCCGTTGGATCATGTCCAGTAAGGTTAAGATTCGATATTATACACCGAGTGTAAACAGCAACAAATTCATCAGCTCCAATATTGATGTATCAGCCACTACAGCAGTAATTGCATCACCGGAATATGAAGAACTACTTGTTGTAATGTGTAAAGTAAAAAGGGGAGATTATTAGCTGTTATCACTTTCATAAATGAACAGATGGCTACTCTACTGCTTTCATATTATTTTACTTTTTTATGTATTTTTTGTTATAATATAAACTGATCCTGCAGAAATAAACATATCTCTGTGTAGTTTGGACCCAAGCAGTATAAACAGTCCTGCTGTCAAGTTTAGTGTGGTCTAGGTTTCTTCCTTTTGTTTTAGACTTTTGAAATTCTGTATCTTGTGTGCACGGCATCCTGAGCATAACGCTTTCGTTATTCTTGCCAGACGATATCAACACTGTTCTTACCTGCCAGTCTGGGACGTGACGGAGCTGTCCATGAAAGAAAGAGCCAAAACCATTTTATAAATTCAACGCCCCCAGAAAATAAAGATCTCTCTTAGTAAGAATATCAGAAAGAACCAGATAGATAACAGAAGATGAGAAATTTCTCTCCTTAAAAAGATCCGTGTGTGAAAAGGGGCACATCATTAATGTATTTGTGTATTTTGTCCATCAGTCTGAGATAAGCTGGAAACAAAACATTTTTTGGCCTTGGACAATTGTTACCATCAAAGAAAGTATCCCACAACACCAAACTAAACGTATTTAAGACACAGTTTAGACAGGTTGTATTATATGGGTAGTAAACATGGAGCACAAGCAAACAAGAAGAAAACCAAATGCAAACAATTGAGAATAAACTCCTGAGAAGAATTTATGGACCGGCAAGTAATCCTATAACACAGCAATGGAAGAAAGAAGTAACAAAGAAATGCACACACTGTTTAACTCTCCACTTATAACAGCCATTATGGAAAAAGAACAACAGTCTGAGGTGGTTCGGGCATTTACAGAGAATGGAGGAGGATAGACAAAGATGGTCTGTACAGAAGTAATGAAAGGGAATAGACCAAGAGGTAGACCTGGACAAAGATGGTGAGACATCCTAGAAGAAGTTACACGCGCTCTTTAAATCGACAGTTCGCAAGAAATGATCAATATCAGAGAGGAACTGGGATGTGTCCTGTCTGCATTAGAGAACCTCAGTGCCTCGGAAACCTGTTGAAAGAAGAAGAAGAAGATGATGATGATGAAGAAGGTCGGCTACATCCAGACAGCAGTGCAGATCTCGTTGCAATTACGACTGATACTGCCTGTAGGACAAGCAGCTGAAATTTTCCAGGACCTTAGAAACAAATTATACTGTGTGCGATATTTCTAGGTGTGGAGAGACTAACAAAGTCATATGTGTGACAGTAAGATGACTTAGAAAACAAAGTCATATGTGTGACAGTAAGATGACTTCTTTGAACCAAACTTAGGCTTTTCAACACAAACGTAAAGACTGTCCTACCATATGGTGCAGAGACATGGGTTATGACCAAGACAATACAACAGAGGATACAAACATTCATGAACTACTGCTTGAGGAGGATTTTAAACATTAAATGGCAGGACAAGATCAGGAACGAGGAGGTCTGGGAAAGGACAGGACAAGAATCTATGAACCTACAAATCATATCTAGGAAGTGGAGGTGGATTGGCCACACTCTGAATACCCCTCACCAGCATAGCAAGACAAGCACTGACATGGAATCCTCAAAGAAATAGAAAACGAGGAAGACCTAGACTTACTTGGAGGAGAGAAATTATGACAGTGCTCAGAGACAAGGGATGCACATGGAAGGAAGTAGAGAGTAATTCCAAGAACAGGGATGACTGGTAAGCCTTTATCCGTGGCATACGCTCTCAGGGGAGTGAAAGGCGATGATAATGACGTATGTGACTTAGAAAACAAAGTCATACGTTTCTGGGAGTAGGTGGACTTAGAAAACAAAGAAGTCACAAAGTTCCTGACAGACAACATCGAAAAAAAAATGTTCGGCAGAGAGAGGACCTTTAAAAACAAAGTCATAAATTGCTTGACACTGTGAGAATTGAAATATCATAGTTCAAGAAACAACTTTCTCTTCTGTTTTAACGGAGTATGACTTCTCTTTCAACTTTGAGAACAGAAACTGTCCCCCGCTGAGAAATGTCTTCGTGGAACAGATTATGACCGTTCCATGTAAACGAAACTAAAACATTTACAGTGGCTATGGACGGAGAGCAAATCAAAGGAACTGCAAAGATCTTTATCTTTACATTGGTTGACTGTGGCCGAGAAAAAGGAATACGAAAAGTAATAAAGCTTCGATTTGTGGCGTAAAGTAATGAGATAGGATTATGGACAGGCTATCGGCTGTATTGATACCCCGAGTTTTTCTTTTGTGCAAGAGAGATTAGAAAAGGCACTGAAGTGGCCTAGCCCTACTGGAGACCGTAGACCGCCTTAAGATCAAATTTCCTTCCATCAATAAGTCAGTTTAGTTTTATTGCCGGCTGGGGGGAAATGGAGCCCCGAAAGAGGAAAGAGGCAAATAAATTCTTGGCATAAACAGAAACGATCGGATTTTGAAGTAATTTATCCTAATGTGGTTTGTTTGTCCACAGAGTCATTTGGCGTTTTTGATAGAAGGAACAGAACGTAATGAAAGAACAGAAGAACAAGAACAGGTTTTATATTTCGATTTCTGCTACAATACTTGAAAAAAAACCTAAATGATTTTGTATAAATTATTTCCATACTTTGTGCAGACAATATTTGAAAAATTACAAAATAATCGAAGTTTGAATATATATATTGGCTGAGTGGTTTGGCGGTAAGTTTACTATCCCAGTGTTACTGGAGTCAAGTCCCATCAATGGGATTTTTTTTAGGTACACACCAAGGCACTCCTAGTAATGTAATAATCATCCAGATATATGCATCTACATCAGCAGCAGAAGAAGAGAAAGTAGAAGACTTTTATCTCTCTCTCTCTCTCTCTCTCTGAACCTTAAGTGCCCAGGGCACATGGGGCTTCCGCAAGGGTTTTCAACAAATGCCTGTCCTTCGCCTTTTTTTCTGCTCTTGCCCAGGTGACCCCTCTATTGCTCAACATCCTTTCTGTTGTTCTTCTCCATGTCTCTTTTGGTCTACCCTTACTTCTGCTCCCCTGTGGTGTCCATCTTAGTGCTATTTTTGGTAGTGAGTTGTCAGTCATTCGGAGCACATGTCCCAACCATCGCCAGCGTCTTTCCTCAATAATTGTTGTCAGTGGTTTCATCTGCATTTCTGCTAATAAGATGTTATTTCTTATATTGTTTGGCCAAAATATTTTTCTAATTCTTCGTAAACATTTAGTCTGAAAAGAATTCAACTTGTTTTCTATGGTTTTGGTGATTTTCCAGCATTCGCTTCCATAGAGTAGTACACTTAGAACATTACTCTTAAATATCCTGATTTTCATATTTATGCTTAGTTTTTTTTATTTCCATATATTCTGCAGCATTGCAAAAGAAGACTTTTATAACACTCTGCAAAGGACGATAGACCAGATACGGAAAATGATATTGTATTCATAATGGGGGATTTTAATACAAAGATTGGTACAGAAAGAGCAGAAAACGAAGAATATGTTGTGGGGAAATATAGCATAGGACATAGAAATGAAGCTGATGAAAATCTAATGGCGTTTTGCATGGAAAATGAGCTAATGATAGCTAACACACTTTTTAAACAACATCTAAGAAGACTTTAAACATGGACATTACCTGATGGGAAAACCAAGAATCAAATAGATTACATTTTAGTGCAAAGAAGGTGGAGATCAAGTATAACATCATCAAAAACTTTACCAGGTGCTGATTGTGACACGGACCATGAGTTATTAATAGCAGACATGAAGATAAAGATGAAAAAGACAGTTACGGGATCAAGACCACTCCGCTTTGATCTTCCAAAAAAAAAAAAAAACCAGAACAATACGATATAGAAATGAAGAACCGTTTCGAAATCCTGATGGCTGTACAGGAGGAGATGACACCAGATGAATTGGCTACGCAGGCCAGAGATATCTTAATAACAACAGCTAAAGACATGGCTCCAGTAAAGAAAGCACCAAAGAATGGATGGATTACAGCAGGCACACTAGAACTGATAAAACAATGTAGGGAAATTATGACGCAATGGGAAGTGACAAACAACGACAAAGAGGAATATAAATCTTTAACAAAAGAAGTAAGAATAAAGAAAAGAAAAGACACACACACAAAAAACAATATATACAAGATTGTTGTGAAAGAATAGAAGGACATCAGAAGTGTGGAAGAGATAGTGAAATGTTTAAAGAAATGAAGACATTGATGAGGAATGTCACACCTAAGCTAAATGTAATTTATGACTAGATGGGGAATACCTTGGCAGAGACAGAGGACATTCTAGAAAGATGGAAGGAATATTGTAGAGAAATGTATGAAACAACCGACTGTGAAAGAAGAGATCAACAGTGTGAATTGGAGGAGAAAGAACCCGAACCGACAATAAAAGAAGTTTTATGTGCAATAAAGAATCTCAAAAATGGTAAATCACCAAGATGTGATGAGATAACAGCTGAACTTATTAAAACAGGAGGAAAGGAATGTGCAACAATCTATCATGCACTATGTAAAAAGATATGGCATTCAGGTATTTGGCCAAAAGAATGGAGAAGTATATTTATAGCACTACCAAAAAAGGGTAATCTGAAATTATGTACAAACGAACTACAGAAATGTTGCCCTGATTATTCATGCCAGTAAAATTCTATTAAAATCATAATGGGTAGATTTCGTAAGAAAATAGAAGAAAAAGTCAATATGGTCCAAGCTGGTTTCAGGCAAGGAAGAGGATCAAGAGATCATATAATCAATATAAGATTAATAATAGAGAAATACAGAGAGTTTAATGTGAATATATATTTATCTTTTATAGACTACTCAAAGGCATTTGATTGTGTACAACACCAGAAACTGGGAAATAATTGAAAAAATGGGATTTCCAACACATTTGATACAATTAACATCACTGCTGTATCTAGACCAACAATCAGCAGTAAGAATAAATAGTGAAACAACAACTTGGTTTGACATAAAACAAGGGGTCCGTCAGGGGTGCATACTGTCGCCTCACTTATTTAACTTGTATACTGAAAATATAATGAGGAGTGTTAGAGAAGATGTAGACACATAATATTATGATGCCATAACAACTGGAGGCTATGAAATACTAGAGATCAGATCTGCTGATGACACAGTATTACTGTCCACAACACAAAAATGAATGGAAAAACTAATTATGTCAGTCAGTAATAACAGCGAAGAGCAGAACCTCTATCTTAATGCGAAGAAAACTAAATTGATGACAACTGACAAAACAAACAAGGCAGCTGAAATATGTATCAATGAGGCAAAACTGGAAGAAGTTGAGAGTTTTGAATATCTTGGATCACTACTAACTAATAATGGAGATACAATGAGGGAAATTAAAAGGAGGACACCTATCGCTCTTCTGAAAGTAAAACAACTAAAGAAGCTGTGGAGAGGAACAGACAGAACTACAAAAAAATAAGATTTTTAAGGGCATGCATCTTTCCCATCGCAACATATGCCTGTGAGACCTGGACACTTAACAAAACAGCTGAGAAACACATAAATCCCTTGAATGTAAATGCTACAGAAGAGTTCTCCAAATATCGTAGACACAAAAAATAAAAAATATATCCATGCTTCAAGAACTTAATATTGAAGAAGGCTGGCTAGTAAAGAGGGTTAAGCAAAGAAAACTTAAATATTTTGGACACATTAAACATCATGATAATCTAGAGAAGACTGTCTTGGAAGGGCTCATAATGGGAAAAAGAAAGAGAGGAAGACCAATGCGAAGATGGCTACAAGACATCGTTGGTGATCTGCAAATGGATGCATCATCAGAAGGCCATCTTGCTAACAACCGAGAGGCCTACAGGAGAGATGTTAGGGAGGCAAAGTTCCGCACGGGACATGCAAATGAATGAATGAACACACCAAAAAGGTCCCGAGGTCCACCAACCTCTGAAAATGGGTACCAGATAAATCTGGGAATGTGAATGCAGCCAGGCATGATAATGACCTCATCATACTTTGATGTGCCGATGGTCTTAATGACATCGAAACCAGGTTCAAACTTTGATAATATATGAAAACTTTCTCTATCCCTCATTCTCTCTCTCTCTCTCTCTCTTTCTCCCCTCTCCCTCTCTCTCTCTCTCCTCTCTCTCTCTCTCTCTCTCTCTCTCTCTCTCTCTCTCTCTCTCTCTCTTTCACAGAAACAACGATTCTACATCTCTCCTGTTTTTGTTTTTTAAATATATCCCGATCTGCTTTCCGCACTTTACATTATTCATTTAGAACCCACAATCCCGTGTTCAGACTAACCTATCCCTTGAACAGTTCTTAAATTCGGATCAGGCCAACTCCCCCGAATGTCCTGTAACTGGGTCGATATCGCCATAGACAGCCCTCCCACGTGAGGATCTGCATGATCCTAAAGTTTCCATATTCATGTCAATACTCTGGCACTAAAATTCCCTCCCTGTAATAAACTATATGAAACAAGCCATGAGAATATTAGGCATTATCCCAGCTCATCTTGTTTGATGCTCTCTTGAGATGTATCTTCCAGCAGACCTTAAAGAGCAGAAAATATCCAAGAGGAATCTATTCCAGAGAAATCTTTTCAGTAATGTTCCTCATCATCCTCCAAACGCTTTTAGAGACGCCAGCGGAAAGTTGGCATATCTTTTACCTGAAGTACTGGTTGAATTTCTGGGGCTACTATCTTTTTTCTAAAGTGGTTAAGGTTACTGTAAAATGTACTGAAAGATCTTTCCGGTTATTGTAACATTTACAGAAAGATCTATCCGGCTATTGTAAATTGTACACAAAGATTTATGGGGTTGTTGTAAAATATACCGAAAGATCAATTGGAATATTGTAAATTGAACAGAAAGATCTCTCGGGTTATTGTAAATTGTTCAGAAAGATCTATCGGGTTACTGTAAAATATACCGAAAGATCTATTGGGTTATTGTAAAAGTTTACAGAGAGATCTCTCGGGTTATTGTAAAATGTACGGAAAGATCTCTCGGTTATTGTAAATTGTACAGAAATATTTACTGGATTATTGTACAATGTACATAAAGAGGCCGGCTTGTAATAATGTACATAAAGGGGCCGGCTAGCGTAGTGGTTAGAGCACTCGTCTAGCAACCAAATGGTCGAGGGTTCGAATCCCCAGCTGAGCGGGATTTTTTTTCCGACCAATACGGCCCTGAGGTCGACCCAGCCTCGTAAAATGGGTACCAGAGAAAATCTGGGAAGTAAAGGCAGCGAGGAAAGGAACTGGTCACCCTACCTCATACGCTGATGACCCAGCATAATGAGGTCTCTAACGCTTCACCCCCTACGGCATTTGAAATGCTATGGGACTATCTTTACTTTTTTTTACATAAAGATCTGTCAGGTTATTGTAGAATGTACAGAAAGATATGTCGGGTTATTGTAAAATATGCCGAAAGATCTAATAGGTTACTGTAAAAAATATGCCGAAAGATCTATCAGGTTACTGCAAAATGTACTGAAAGGTCTTGAGCTTCACAAAATACTTGTCACAATATTACATGCACTAATCGAAGTAGTGAAACATCATAAAACAATACTTCTACCTCTCTGTTTTTCCTTCTACCTCTCTGTCTTTCCTTCTACCTTTCTGTTTTTCCTTCTACCTCTCTGTTTTTCATACCACCTCTCTGTTTTTCCTTCTAATTCTCTGTTTTTCTTATCACCTCTCTGTTTTTCCTTCTACCACTCTATTTTTCATACCACTCTATGTTTTTCTCGACCTCTCTGCTTTTCCTTCTACCTCTCTTTTTTTCCCTTCTACTTTTCTTTTTTTTTCTTCTACTTCTCTGTTTTTCATACCACCTCTCTGTTTTTCATACCACCTCTCTGTTTTTCATACCACCTCTCTGTTTTTCATACCACCTCTCTGTTTTTCATACCACCTCTCTGTTTTTCCTCCTCGCTTTTTTCTGCTCTTCGTTAATATCTACTTTAATTTAATTGTGTGCTAAAATGATGCGTCTACTTTGCTCACAGCTTTAGATTTTTCTTGTATTCGTTGCATATATAGAGATGTTCTTTAGTTATTTCATAAATGTGTATCAGTTTATTTCACATTTTGACAGAGTAAACGTTTCAAAATAGTAAAATAATTATATCGCATGTGTTCGGTTTTTGTACTGCTCAGAGCGTAGATACGTAGATAATGCTAAAGTGATTTTTATTTTTGTAAGCAAGTAAAGTTAAATGCTTTAATATAAAGTGAAAGTTGAGAGATTGTGAAGACTCACATGCGAAATAGGAATCTAAATATTATTCTTTTTTGGAAATACGTTAATTTCTTTGGTTCTGTCAGCCTTCCGTCACATATTTCTTTCTCTCTCTCTCTCTACCTCTCTCTGTCTATCTCTGTCTCTCTCTCTGTCTCTGTGTCTTTCTCTCTCTACCACTGTACAAATTCGTGGCAACAGGTAATTCGTTAGTTCGTTAGCAGACTGACCATTTTTATTGGTTAAAAATGACATGTCCTTTTGCGCATAAAAAAGTGGATAGAATTCTTGAAATACAGAGATGTTGATGTGTATCCTAATGTATAGACGTTTTGGTATGCATAAGTTCAGGTAAATGTTTTATTTGTTTTTATTTTACAATGAGACTTTAGATAACTTTATGGTACATTGAGACTTCAGATAACGTTATGGTACATTGAGCTTTAAGCGAATAGTTTTTTTTATTTGTTTTTAATTTTTAACAACCTTTGAAGCACAGTGATTCTCACTTCAAAGGAGGGCTGATGGCTTTCTGGGACGGAATTTCAAATCTAAGGGGATAAATAATTTCAAGTCTAGGGGGAGGAATTTCAAGTTTAGGGGGAGGAATTTCAGGACTAGGGGGAGGAATTTCAAGTTTAGGGGGAGGAATTTCAAGTCTAGGGGGAGAATTTTCAAGTCAAGGAGGAGGAATTTCAAGTCTAGTGGAAGGAATTTAGAGTCTAATGGGGGGAATTTCAAGTTTAGGGGGAGGAATTTTAAGTCTATGGAGAGGAATTTCAAGTCTATGGGGAGGAATTTCAAGTCAAAGAGGAGGAATTTCAAGTCTAGTGGAAGGAATTTCAAGTCTAGCGGGAGAAATTTCAAGTCTAGTGGGAGAAATCTCAAGTCTGTGGAAGGAATTTCGAGTCTAAAGGGAGGAATTTCTAGGGGAGGTATTTCAAGTCCAGGTGGATGAATTTCAAGTCCAATTATGGGGGAGGGGGGAATTTTTTATCCAAAGTAAACCATGTATAACGGTGAACATCCTTTCCGGATGATGATTTAATATATAGGGGAGGTGTCGTTGGCGGAATGGCGAGCTTTTGTTCTGAAAGAATAAAGACATAAGCACTCATGCCACGCTGACAGCCTTCCTGCCATCTTTCACGTTGTCATAGAACAACATCCACTTAGTACAACCATATAATGAAACATAATAAAATATGAAATGACAGATATCAATCATTCTAGGACAGCACGGGGGGGGGGGGGGGGGGAGTGGGAAAAGAGAGGGAGTTGTTGCCATAACAACGAATCCATTAACAACGTCTGGTCCAGTGTAAGAAGGCTAGCATAGTACGTGATTACAAATACTGTTTTATGTGTGAGAATTTAAACAAAACAGCAATGAAAAAAATACTGTGTAAGAAATGTTGGTAGAAATTCAGTATTCAGTTGTTCGGTTTTCAGTATATCGCGAACGAGATGTTCCCATGATTGCCCCGGCGCCGGTGCTAGTAAATATTGCACAGAATGTTCATTGTCCTTCGTATCAGTCCTTGATGATGAGTCACCTTGCCAGGATGCCATTTTTGGAACTACAAAATTCCAAATGCCAAACTAGTCAGCGTCGCTCTCGGCACGAACTCCGTAGCTAAGGTGCCAATCCGAATGAAGACAGACAAAGACCATCACAATTCACATTTGGCCGGATGGACATAACTAAGAACCACCAATGGCATCTACGCGAAGTTCACAGCTCACAGTGGTGCCATAGTACTAAGCTCAGTAGATTGGCACACAGAACCGACCGCCATCTTGAAAGCAGTGACGACACTGTTGCTCGCTTAGCACGTGTGTGCGTTCCTGTTAGCACCAACTCCATCAAACAACGAAAAGCCACAACAGGACACAAGCACTTTCATCCGGCAGCGCAGAAATACAGCTCTATATCAATCATCATAACAATAGCTGTGTCGCGTGTGAGAGATTGAAACGACCAAATGCGACCTACCGCCGTTGCTGAAGCAGGAGTCCATTTTGGTAGAAAGCTATTAAAGAGTTAACAGAACTAACTTGGCCCGCGTACAGAAAGATAAATATGTAATACAGGCGCCCGATCCTTGACCCAGCCAACACTGAACACAAAGAGAAAATGAAAACGCGAGGGATCAATATTCAAAATGATTAATTTTTGTAGGTGTCTTGAGACGTCCTCATTTGAAAGTGGAACATGGCGTGAATAATGGTGTCTCCGAGATTCTCTAGGGGGATGTGATCGTGACAGTTGAAAGCAAACCTGTTAAAATATTGGAGAATAACTCTCCACAATAATCTGCACACGAATAGTAAACGATAGAAATCTGTAGGAATAATTTGGAGAAGGAAAGAAGGTAAGAGCGTAGAATATGGAAGTGAAGTACAGTACACCGATCTCAGCAATATTAGAAGTATTTTTGGAATTCTGTCAAAAGAGCTTTGTCTAATTATAGGTCGAATTTTTAGCGCTGTTTTCTACACTTTTGTCTAGTCGGAAAATACATTGTTATTCATAATCTAAGAATACACTAACATAGCGATAAGAAGGATGACTGCTGGCATTTAACCAGCCCTGTTTCCGAGATTAGTCATTGATTCTTTTTTGCGAACTGTTTTTTTTTTGTTTACGCTCTCTTTCTTTTCCATCTATCTTTTCTTCGACAACGGCCTTAGTGCTGTTTGTGGTGTAGAGTTCATTAACATTCTTGGAACACGCTAAAACCATCAATATCATCTTCCATCCTGTGATTGCCGTCTGTGGTAGGTTTATGTGCCCAGACTTTGTGCTTGGTGTCTGTGACGAGACTTTGTGGTTGGTGTCTGTGACGAGACTTCGACTGTAAACTCAAAGATTACCTTATAACCGAGGACCTGGGAAAGGTCTGTCGTGAAATATGGGAGGAATAAGATGAACATTGAAGGGAATAACAAATAAAAGAGCACCAGGAAAATAAGGAGAATGAAAGGAAGAAAGAATGAAAGTAAGAAGACAGAAACACAAACGGGAAGAACGAACATCAGAAAGAATGAAAGGCAACAGAAGACAGAAACGAAGATTGTACGAGCGTGGAGTTAGAAAACAGAGTGAAGGCGATAATGAAGACACAGATAAAGAATGAAAGAAAGAAAAAAAGGAAGACTAAAGAGAGGACTGAATGTTAAAGCAAATGGAAGAATAAAGAAAAGAAAAGAAATGGAATAAAGAAGATGAAGATAAAAGATCAACAGTATCTGTATCTGAAAGTGGGCAAGTGATCAATACTTTCTGTATCTGAAAGTGGGCAAGTGATCAACGCTATCTATATCGGGAAGTAGGCAAGTGATCAACACTATCTGTGTATGGAAGTAGCCAAGTGATCAACACTATCTGTATCGGGAAGTAGCCAAGTGATCAATACTATCTGTATATGGAAGTGGGTAAGTGATCAACACTATCTGTATCTGGAAGTGGGCAAGTGATCAATACTATCTGTATCTGGAAGTGGGCAAGTAATCAACACTATCTGTATATGGAAGTGGGCAAGTAATCAACACTATATGGAAGTGGGCAAGTGATCAACACTATCGGTATCTGGAATTGGGCAAGTGATCAACACTATCTATATATGGAATTGGGCAAGTGATCAACACTATCTGTAGCTGGAAGTAGGCAAGTAATCAACACTATCTGTAGCTGGAAGTAGGCAAGTGATCAACACTATCTGTAGCTGGAAGTAGGCAAGTAATCAACACTATCTGTATCAGGAAGTGGGCAAGTGCTGCAGGTGACCTGTGAGCGAGCATTTATTCAACGAATCCAACGCCCTCATGGGTGATCTTATGCGAGAATTCTGAGCTGTCCTTTGTATGTTTTATAATTAACCTTGTTGATTTTCTTGTCCCGGGACCTCTTAGCCAACTCGTTTAGATTTGTTTTTTTGTTTCTCTTCTTTCTCTTATCTCCATTTAGTTTTCCAGTAAGTATCAGGGTGTCTGAGTTTTGTCTTCTCATATGTCTATAGATCACTGCCTAATGGTTTCATCTGTTTGTTTTTCATGTTCGATCAGAATGGCACTAATCAAGTAAATGAAACTGTCAATCACTGGAAAACTCATGGGAAAATAAATCAGATGGAAACTTTTCAACTGATAAATTATACAATAATTCAGCAGTCTTTCATACTTGCTAATATTGCTGTTATTTTCTTTCAAATTGTCAACAAGGAAACTGTCTCAGAGTTCACATTTTTGCTGTGCTGGCTAACGAAGGTCACTGTGTTGAAAAACTGTTTCTTTTATTGATGCTCGTACCGAAATTCCATCCATCCATCCATCTATCTATCCATCCATCTATCCATCCATTCATCTATCCATCCATCCATCTATCCATCCATCCAACCATCTGTCCATCCATCCAACCATCTATCCATCCATCCATCCATCTATCCATCCATCCATCTATCCATCCATTCATCCATCCATCCATCCATCCATCCATCTATCCATCCATCCTTCTATCCATCCATCTATCTATATCCATCCATCCATTAGTCTATACATCCATCCATCTATCCATCCATCCAACAATCTGTCCATCCATCCATCCAACCATCTATCCATCCATCCATCCATCCATCCATCCATCCATCTATCCATCCATTCATCCATCCATCCATCTATCCATCCATCCATCTATATCCATCCATCCATTCGTCTATACATCCATCCATCTATACATCCATTCATATATCCATCCATCCATCCATATATCCATCCATCCATCCATGTATCCATCCAACTATCCATCCATCCATCCATATATCCATCCATCCATCTATCCATCCATCCATCCGTATCCATCCATCCATCCATCCTGATGATCAGCCAAGTAAACGTCCCTGAATATACCTTGTGACATCTTGAAAGATAATAACAAATCCTCTCCACTTTTCACGGTTGGGGCCCTAATTTCCCTGTATGCTATGCATTTCATCTTCTTCTGTTCTCCACTAGATCCACCAGATTGTCCCTGTTTGCTCACTCTTGCTCCTTCTCTCATGTCTCCGTCCCCTGTCTCTGTTAGCGAAGTTCCTGAATCACGTGACTCTGTTAGCGATGCTGTTGAATCCCATCGCCCACCTGGCCAATCCATTTCCAATGTATTTTTGCTATTATTAGATTAGCACTGTTCATTTCATAGACAACTTCATGAACTGTCTTTCTTAACCTGGCCCCGATAACTCAAATCTGATTGGTCACTGCTGTATGACCAGATGTGTCAGTCGGTTACTAGGCTAAGTCAGTCTTAAGAAAACGATTGATCTACTTAATACCATCACTGTACCTTCTTCAAATACCTCTTCACAGAGGAAAACAACTTTTAAGTTTCTCGACCTAGGCTTTGCATGGCAGAAATTAGCACAATAAGTTTACCTGATTATGAAAAATAACAGGCTGAGATGCCTCGGACATTTAGAGAAAATGGAGGTGGACAGACAAACAAAGATGGCCTACACAGAAGTGATGAAAGGGAATAGACCAATACATCCATAAAAAGATACATGTTCTCTTGGAATCAACAATAAAAGATCAAGAAGTGGAGACGTACGCTTCTGCTGCGTCAGTGAGCCACAACAGCCTCGAAAAGCTGCTGAAAGAAGAAGAAGAAGACGATGACGACGACGAAGAATTAACCTGCTCACTGTAGATTAGAGACCCAATCTAGTGCATGAAAGACGAAAACAGGTCATTGACCTATTTCACAGTATCAAACAGGATTTTCACGAAGGAACGTTCCAGTGATTTCATTATGCTAGAAGCTACTGGAGTCGTACTCTAACCTTTGTATTGATCGAGGGCAATTCATAAACCCAAATTTGGATCTTCCTAAGAGACTTTACTGGTGGGAGAAAGATTAGCAGAACAGCCAAGTAATGGCAGTTTTATCCTGATAATTCAGTAGGGGTTATGGAACGTTTATCATGTACAGTGTTAAGTTGGAGCCAATTCTATCTATCTATCTATCTATCTATCTATCTATCTATCTATCTATCTATCTATCTATCTATCTATCTATCTATCTATCTATCTATCTATCTATCTAACTGTCTGTCTGTCTATCTATCCATCCATCCATCCATCCATCCATCCATCCATCCATCCATCTATCTATCTATCTATCTATCTATCTATCTATCTATCTATCTATCTATCTATCTATCTATCTATCTATCTATCTATCTGTCTATCTGTCTGTCTGTCTGTCTGTCTGTCTGTCTGTCTGTCTGCTTGCCTGTCCATTAAATTCTTTCACACAATGCTCCACTTTGTGTAGTAGTTGTTCAAATTAAAACGAAAACACAGCCAACGCTTAAGTAATTGTACAAGTATTCTTCCAAAACCTGGACTTGACATGTTTAAAAAAGTTTATCTTACTCAGCTGTCCACCTATGAAATGCCCTACCAACTCATGTAAAACTTATAAGTAATATTTGTTCTTATACTTGTAACTTCAGACTGTCTGTATCTGTTTTAGATGGACTATATGCCTCCTTAAACTGTATTTGATTTTATGTGTATATATATATATATATGAATATGTTCAAGTACGTATTTGTAAATGTGTATATGTGTATGCGTATGTGTGTATGTATGTGTATTATGTACGTATGTGTAATATATATATATACGGAAGTATATGTGTACATATACATATATCTGCGTATATACAGATAAGTGATCTTCGTTGGCCAGGACGGCAAAAAAATGTGAACTCGTGAGACAGTTTTAATTTTGACAATTTGAAAGAAAATAACAGCAAGTATGAGAGCCTGCTGAATTATTATATAATTTATCAGTTGAAAAATTTCCATCTGATTTGTTTTCTCATGAGTTTTCCAATGACTGACAGTTTAATAAGCTTCATAAGTGCCATTCTGATCGAACATGAAAAACAAACAGATAAAACCATTAGACAATGATCTATAGACATATGAGAAGACAAAACTCAGACACCCTGATACTCACTGGAAAACTAAAGGGAGATAAGAGAAAGAGGAGAAACAAGAAAAACAAATCTAAACGAGTTGGTTAAGAGGTCCCAGGACATGAAAATCAAAAAGTTAACAAAGACAGCTCAAAATTGTTGCGGATGAGTATGTACTTGTATTTGTGTGTTACTATATGTTTCTGCATGTACTTGCGTATATGAAAAGTTTAGGTATATACAAGGTACGATAATTAAGTAATGAGAGTGATTTTATTATGGCGAAGACAAAAATGCTCTCTATAGCAAAGCATGGAATCCAAAGAGGCAACTTTCATCTATGATTTGACAACTTTTCATCGCCGCCCGATAAGCAGACGACAAGCAAGCCGCCATTTTGTTGACCTAATCAGAGGTGCATTGTTACGTAATCAGCATGGAGCAAAAATCTAACATTAAATTCTGTTTAAAACTCAGAAAAAGTGCCATTGAGACAGTTGAATTGATGCGACAAACTTATGTGAATATTTGTTTATCTCGTGCAGAGATATTCAGGTGGAATTCACGATTCAAAAGTGGCGTAGAAACGATTCCAAATGCAACAAGACAAGGACGCCCAATTTCTGTTCGTAATGAGGAATTCATTGCAAAAGTCAGAGAACGGATACAAGAAGATCGTTGTTTGACTGTGAGGATGATGGCAGATGAATTTGGTGTTAACTGAGAGATGGAAGTTTTAGTGGAAGATTTGGGCAAGAAAAAAGATGCTTGTCGGTTTCTACCACATTCGTCATCTGATGACCAAAAACATCAGCGTGTTGAGCACGCAAAAGACAACATTAAAACATGTCGCAGAAATAAACATTTCTTAAATTTGATTGTTGCAGAAGATGAAACATGGATTTTCCGCCAAGATCTCACAACTAAATACCAGGGTTCTCTGTGGAAGTCATCATCATCACCAAAAAGGAACAAAATCGTCTTCAAAAGTCGAAAGTGAATATAGTGTTGGTGGTCTTCTATGACAGCAAAGGAGTTAATCACAAAGAATTTATTCCAGAGGGACAGACTGTCACTGCCAAAGTTTATTTAAGTATTTTGAAACGCCTATTGTAAAGGATTCTCCGAGTCCGACCCGAGTATTCAACACCTGGCAGTTTTTTCCTTCTTCATGATAATGCACCGGCTCACCGGGCGGTAGTTGTACAGGAATTTTTGGCCCCAAAAAAAGTGCGTGTTTTCAACCATCCACCCTATTCCCTAGATTTATCTCCCTACGACTATTTTCTGTTCCCAAAATTAAAGCTTTCATTGAAAGAACGCTTCTTTGGCGGTGCGGATTTTTGGGCCGTAATATCGAGTTTAAGGCCCCTACCAACAGAAGAACTGCAGAGGTCGTTCCAGTGTTTGTTAGATCGTGTCACTCGCTGTATCAATGCACACGGGGCTTACTTTGAATAAAATACAGGTTATAATCTTCGACTGTTATTTATTTTATTTTGTATGTAATTAGTCTCATTACTTAATTGTCAGACCTTGTATATTCTGTCTAAATCTAAAGTAGTTTAAAGTATGGCTTGATTGTTGTATTTATTATACTGCTTTTCTATAAATTTGTTAGTTTTGAATGAGTATAAGAATGTAAGTTTATTTAATGTTATTGCATAACTCAGAGTGTGGAGTGTATGGACAAGAGATAAGTTTATTATTTATTTATGTTATCATTTATTTGTGTCGCCATGATTATTATGCTCATTAATAAATGTTGAATGAGATAGTGACTGAGTGAAAGCCGTATGATGCAGGGCAGAATGTTAGACGGGCCTGCATGCCCAATTCTTATCTCTTTGAAAATAAAGTATGTTCGTTCGTTCTGTCTCTCTGTCAATCCTTCTGTCTGGCTGTCTATCTATCATTCTATCTGTCTGTCTGTTTGTCTCTCTCTCTCTCTCTCTTTCTCTCTTCATACAAATAACAGCGTGCTGTGTGGAAAATGTCCATCATAGGTGTAAAGTGGCACACAATAAAAAGAAATGAGACATATTTCCTACACAACAGGACACTGTCTTAAAAATGTAACAAACAATGCGACACTTGTATTGCAATCACCTGCCTATTCAAGGGAGAGTATGACTAATTTTAAGTTCAAGAACTCCAAAGTCGCTCTTGACCTCCCTTTATTTCAACCCCAGATTGGTTGATTTGTTTACTGTTGTCTGGTCTAAAGTGGGAAGGCTTTTTTAATATCCGCCTCCACTACACTGGAGAATGATATCTGGTATATGGTTGTCAGTGCAGTTCAATATTTGGAATTTTTTGTAGACTTTCACACTAATTGGAAACCACAAAATTTACACTAGCTTCAAAATGTACAAACTAGGTATGAACAGCTTTATTACTCAACGAGCTCGTTAACTAATAAAGCTGTTCCTACTTTTTTTCCCAGCTGATACGTTTTGTTATCACATCCCTACTGCAGTGGCTCCGTGTACAGTTATATACTTAAACACTATTTATCAGTGTGTACACTAGCTTCAGTGACATACGTAAATGTTTACTTTGTATTTCGTTTGCTGTGAATTATTTCTTATTCTTCTTCTTATTTTCCTGCAGTCTCCCTCGAAATGCAAGCTGGTGTTCTTTTCAGACGTTGCGGTGAGGATGTTGAGACACGGTATTGCTAATCGGATTAGGAGAGGGTTATGGCGGTTATTTTTTTCAATCCCTGAGTAGAACTAAATGCTTCTTTAGCAATCTCCACCACCATGGGGACTATGGCGATCCCTCCTGTTAGCCAGGCTATGTCTGTTACTGGGGATACCAACGGAGTGGTGAGACAGGGTCTTGGTCAGCTATGATTCACCAACCCTAACTCTAGCATGTCAGCTATGGGTAGTTGAACGCCAAATCTGAAGGAGGGAGGGTTATGTTTGCGGGAGTGAACCCTGATAGAAAAATACAGAGGAAAGGATGCTAAGGCAGTTGAGAGCCAGGTTTTGTAGCCTACTCACCTTCTGCAACTGCCTGCAAGTCTATTAGATTTTCAGGTTTTGTGGCCTACCCACCTTCTGGAACTGCCTGCAAGTCTATTAGATTTTCAGGTTTTGTGGCCTACCCACCTTCTGGAACTGCCTGCAAGTCTATTAGATTTTCAGGTTTTGTGGCCAACCCACCTTCTGGAACTGCCTGCAAGTCTATTAGATTTTCAGGTTTTGTGGCCTACCCACATTCTGGAACTGCCTGCAAGTCTATTAGATTTTCAGGTTTTGTGGCCTACCCACCTTCTGTAACTGCCTGCAAGTCTTATTAGATTTTCAGGGAGCGAGAAAAAAGAAAGAAGAAGAGTGAGAAAGTAGAAAGGGAGAGGACAACATGGGCAAGGTACGTTACCCATCTAATTACTCAAATGAATCAGGATATATTCATCAGGTTACTTCAGACTCATCCTGAAAGATGAAACATGGTATTCTTCTGTGTTTTACCTGTCGCTATGTGTATTACAAGCATTATTGGTTTTAGAATGTTGTAAAACATTTTACATTATGTTACTACAGGAAAAAAAATCAATTTAAAGTTAATCTCGTAATTGTGCAGATGCACTACGGCATATGCTGTTAGTGTCAACTTTTTGCTAAATCTGTCGGGATAATAGAAGATGAGATGGTCATGACTGAATGACTTTCTT
The DNA here is from genome assembly GCA_009760885.1 of Achatina immaculata. Classification (NCBI taxonomy): domain Eukaryota; kingdom Metazoa; phylum Mollusca; class Gastropoda; order Stylommatophora; family Achatinidae; genus Lissachatina; species Lissachatina immaculata. The sequence goes on along the minus strand of CM019719.1, from coordinate 8,432,609 downwards.
TCCCAATCAGCGGATGGATCCAGGTACCCATTTCTACAGCAGGGTGACTGGAACGCCTCCTGCCGGATTTGAACAGGCGATCTCTGCAACGAGAGACGAATGCACTAAACACTATTGTTAACTTTTCTGAAGTAATGAAGTAAAGAACCAGTGACACACGGCACTAGTTGGCGAACTACATGACGTCATGTCCCAGGTAACCTCAGCTTCCTCCCGTCGGTAACTATGGTCTAAACTGAAAGCCGTCCAGATGGTTCAGGTAATACAGGTGAGACAACAATATGGGGAAGGTGGTGGATTAAGGAAGCTTCAGACTAACATAGATCACTGAAAGGACAAGACTGCTGGTGGAATTTGTGCTTTCCCACTTCTGGGCATGTTCGGCACGTCTTTCTTACAAGCTAAAGGCAGAATTCTCGTTTCCATGGCATTAATGCATATTGGAGAATACGGTGTTAAGACCGCATTTCCATGACCTTTGGCACATGAACATCTGGTGTGGTCAGTTTCACGCCGCATTTACTTTCCCAGATTTCTCCAGCACCCATTTTTAGAGGCTGGGTCGACCCCAGGGCCCTTTTTTGGTGTGTAGCAGAAAAAAATCCCACTGCTGGGACTTTTATTACAAGGAGGATACCAAAAGAGCTAAGCGTTTAATTTCACATCTATTTTTGTGTGTGTTGTTTTTGTATGTGGCCTTTGAAAAGGGCTGATGCCGAAATATTGGATCGTTGTATGTTCATCATTTATACATGTTGCTCTCATTTTCTGCCTCCCTTATTCCGGCCCACTTTCTGTACTCTTTCTATCTTTTTGTAAACCTGAACTCTGACATTAACAACAAACTCTTCCTATGACTCGCGTGGTTGTTCACAGTAAAAAGAAAGTGTCCTTCTACCAGAAGTCTCCTTCTCTGTCTGTAGTTTGTGTGAAATATGCCAGGGGACGTAACATTTATCCGCAGTATAGCATCTACTCCAGGTGTTGACTGTCGGATAGTTCAGACACCTGCTGGGTTTCCCAGGCTCCCCTTGGGCAGACCGGAGAGTGTCTTTGACTGGACCAGGTTTGTAACCTGTTTCAAAGTGTGGTTTGTTGACAGGCTTGTGTGGGCGGCGGTATCTTATCGGGTAAAGATTGATTTTAGTGATAATTATTCTGATTTCTAATTTTGGTATCAATTTTTCTCAGCTTTGCTTCTCTCCCACACATGGGTAAATATTTACCTAAATTAGCCCGTTCTTCTGTACAGTTTGAGAACATAATAGTTTCCTGTATTACATTGAACAGGCAGCAATGATTTTCATAGTTTCTCGCAGTTAATAAACATAAACAGTTTCTGGATTTTTGCTGAGTCATAAACGTCAATGAATTTCAGAAGTTATAAACACAAATTTTTTACCTTCTGTGGGATGAGCATAAACGTTTCTAGTCCATCACGGTCGTAAATAACGATTACCACGCCTTTGAAGGTCACAGATGTCAATGACAACGATTTCCACGCCTTTGAAGGTCACAGATGTCAATGACAACGATTGCCACGCCTTTGAAGATCACAGATGTCAATGACAACGATTTCCATGTCCTTGAAGGTCACAGATGTCAATAACAACGATTTCCATGTCCTTGAAGGTCACAGATGTCAATGACAACGATTTCCATGTCCTTGAAGGTCACAAACATCAATAACAGCACTTTCCTCGTCACTAGAGGTCACAACAGCCAACAATTTCCATTTTCTCTCAACCCCATAAACACCAACAATTTACATGCCCATCAAGGCCACAAACAGCATTAATTACAAGAAGTGATTATATTGTAGCATAGCATACTTATATGTTGGTGCATACATAATCAAAGACAATAGATCGTTTTTCTAACTATCATAAACTCTTGTCAGGAAGTATAAACATTGTTTCCTGACATGCGCTTTAAACCATTTTTCACTTCCTCTGGATGCGCATGAATCTATACCCAGGCGTTAATCGTCGATCTTTGCTGGTCATGCGCATTATCTCTCTTATCTGTCTTATCCTTTCTCTGTATAATTTGATCAAGGGGGTCTGCTTACAGAAGACTTTACATTTCTTTACATTTCTAAATGAAGACAAGGAAAGACGAGATAAATTTTATTGATACAAAACTGCAGAATTTCTCATATATTCTAGCTAGAACATGTATCTACGAAAGCTAAACTAAATAAACTCTATCAGTTCTAGTAAACTGATAAGTTTTTTCTTTTTTTTTTGGGGGGGGGGGATTTTATTGTCGTCGCTGTATCAAGTTATTTTGTCCGTAGGGTATGATCTACTTACACACATCAGAGGTTGTGTCCCATGGTAAGCTGAAGTCTTCCAACTGTGTCGTAGACAGTCGCTGGGTGCTGAAGATCACAGATTATGGTCTCCACGAGTTCACGGCCGGAGAAATCCAGCCAATAGAAGAGTACGCTTTGTACAGAAGTAAGCTGAGAGTTGAATATTGTTCCTGTGTTCTGTAGCATACAATTCTAGGATAACATATTGTTGTTGTTGTTGTTGTTATTGTTCTTGTTCGTCCATCGTCTTCGATGATGACAATATATTCATCTTACTCAAAGTAAGGAGAGGTGTATCTGTGCAAGACCAACTAGCCCTATACGAGCTCTAAAAGTTTTGCCACACACGGAACATATATGTCCAGATTCAGTTGTGGGTGCTTGTGCTGCCTTGGCTTTTCGCATTGCTCGTTTATGTTGGGCACTTTCAATTCTTGAGCGCTCTGCTCTCTGAGCACCCAGGGTGGTTAAAGCCCTCCATGATGGGCAGACTTGTGCTATTGTTGTTGTTGTTGTTGTTGTTATTGTTCTTGTTCGTCGATCATCTTCGATGATGACAATATATTCATTTTACTCAAAGTAAGGAGAGGTGTATCTGTGCAAGACCAACTAGCCCTATACGAGCTCTAAAAGTTTTGCCACACACGGAACATATATGTCCAGGTTCAGTTGTGGGTGCTTGTGCTGCCTTGGCTTTTCGCATTGCGTGTTTGTGCTGGGCACTTTCAATTCTTGAGCGCTCTGCTCTCTGAGCACCCAGGATGGTTATAGCCCTCCATGATGGGTAGACTTGTGCTATGGCCTCCCAAGAGTTTATGTCTATCCCGAAGGCTTTGAGTGAGGTTTTGAGCGTAACCTTGTAACGCTTTTTTTGCCCTCCAGCTTTCCGTTTTCCGTTCAGTAGTTCCCCATAAAGGAGTTGCTTGGGCAGTCCAGTATTAACATATCGACAAAGCACAACAACTATGGATTAAAATCTACATACTCATCTCCGTAGATGTAATTTGCTGTTTATCAAAACTTCAGGTTAAACTATATTAAAATTAAGCAACAGGTGAGTATAGGAACAAAATGATGTAACTCCTTCCGTTAACTCATTTACAACAATAGGATTATGCCCCATTAAACGAAGATACACAATACAATATTCCATGGAACGATGTCACACTGAAGGAAATTATATAGATTGATGTAACACTAAAGGATATGATATCGAATGATGGCACACTAAATAATATGATATACGTAGTAATTACTGGTCATCATCATCATCAGGTGCCGTGCCGACTGGCGTTGGCTTTTATGCTTCTTCAGAGTGCACGATCCTTCATACAGGCCATTAGCTCAGTTGGTGATCTCCTCTCACACCATCCCGTCAGGCTGTCCAGTAAACAACAAAGACAGGGTATTAATTACTGATTAAAAAAGAGAGAAATCGAAACTTTTGGAAGTTGTCGGTTACCGTGGCCGGTTTATATTATAAAAAAAGTAAAAAAGCAACCAGCGAAATCGATTGGAGGTTAATAGGGCCAGTAAGTTGATGATGCTCATTTTGCATGGAGGAGAATCAGTCAGTTCTGACTTTAGTTCAGCGCACGAACATTTACTATCCGCTGATGTTTGTAAAGCATGTTTAACTTTACATAGAAAAGTATAAGGTACTGAATGTTGTATTGAGAAAACAGACGTTTCCAAAAGTGCTTTATGTAAAGTGAAGGGCGGGAAAAAGTCTTACTGGTTTCACAAAATCCTAGCGTAGTCACTGATATAGGTTGATGTCACACTACAGGGTATTCTATAGATTGATGTCACACTACAGGGTATTCTATAGATTGATGTCACACTATAGGGTATTCTATAGATTGATGTCACACTACAGGGTATTCTATAGATTGATGTCACACTACAGGGTATTCTATAGATTGATGTCACACTACAGGGTATTCTATAGATTGATGTCACACTATAGGGTATTCTATAGATTGATGTCACACTATAGGGTATTCTATAGATTGATGTCACACTACAGGGTATTCTATAGATTGATGTCACACTACAGGGTATTCTATAGATTGATGTCACACTACAGGGTATTCTATAGATTGATGTCACACTACAGGGTATTCTATAGATTGATGTCACACTACAGGGTATTCTATAGATTGATGTCACACTACAGGGTTTTCTATAGATTGATGTCACACTATAGGGTATTCTATAGATTGATGTCACACTACAGGGTATTCTATAGATTGATGTCACACTATAGGGTATTCTATAGATTGATGTCACACTACAGGGTATTCTATAGATTGATGTCACACTACAGGGTATTCTATAGATTGATGTCACACTATAGGGTATTCTATAGATTGATGTCACACTATAGGGTATTCTATAGATTGATGTCACACTATATTCTATAGATTGATGTCACACTACAGGGTATTCTATAGATTGATGTCACACTACAGGGTATTCTATAGATTGATGTCACACTACAGGGTATTCTATAGATTGATGTCACACTGAAGTTTACGCTATAGACTGAAGTCTTATTAAAGAATATGCTGTAGGCTGATGTCACACTAACAGATGTGTTATAACTGGATCTTATTTTAACAGACATGTTATGGAAAGCACCTGAGCTCATAAGGAACAAACATGCGCCTGCTCGGGGTACGCAAGAAGGCGATGTCTTCTCATTCGCCATTATTCTCTTCGAAATCCACTCCAGAAATGGACCATACGGGGCATGTGAACTTACTCCAAAAGGTCAGTAGTCACAATAAAGATCTGGTATTTTACGCTTATCTAGAATCATCTAAAATTATAACTTTATCTGGGATACGAAACATACAATTATAAGACAGGACTGATAAGGTTTCTTGCCCACTTTGTGCATGTATGATGTCTGCTCTTTTGATATGCAGCCTGAAAACATTTTATTGCCAAATCAGGATGTCTATTTCAGTGAGTGTGGTGTTTAAAGTCTCAATAATATGCACCCTTTAACCACCCGTCGTGGAAATAGGAAAAACTGCCCACAGTGATGCCGGTGTATAAAGGACGTGCTTCAAGATGGAGAATGACTAAGACACGAAGAAATTTGACTTGAGTAAATAACTAAACCAAACGAGCACATATGTCAGCCATTTTGCACGTTTTAATGTTCTTGACTGGCGATAAAGATGCTGTCAGATTTGGCACTCAGCCATATCTGGCATGTGGTTATTCAGGGTTGGCGAACCATAGCTGGCCAAGCTCCTGTCCAACCTCTCCCTTGGTACCCCTAGTGACAGGCCTGGCATGGATAATGGGGCGGGGATCGCTGCAGTCCACGTGTTGGTGGGATCTGCTGAAGAAGCATTACACACCCTCTGCTTTTAAGCTCGCTTTAGGGACTGAAAAGAAAAGTCGCCTTAACCCGCTCCCACGACGATATGATGCTGTGCATCTTCATCACATCGTCTGCAAATATTTGCCAGCTAGCAGTTCCATGGAGACAGTAGACAAGACAAGACAAGACAATGTTACTGACTTGATGAAAAACTCTTTCAACAGAAATCATTGAACGAGTGATGACGAGGGATGAAAACGGACATGTCTTCAGGCCACGCCTCTCAGAGATTAGCTCCACCCCAAAGTTCATCACTGACGTTATCAAAGAATGTTGGGATGAAGACCCAATGAAGAGACCCGACTTTAAATCACTGAGAACTAAATTGAAACCCATGCAGAAAGGAATGTAAGGATAGTTCATCTTTTTTCATAGTCTTATTTTAAATCTTCAATATTTTGGAAATTGCTCTGAAAGTCTGAGTTTACTTTGTCACATTTTTATATCACCGTAAGCAATTTATTTACTGATTACATTTTAATACATGTTTGACCCAATAATAGCAATGCCATTAACACACAAGTTAACAAATCAGTTTTGTGACCTCAAGGAGAGCTGTTAGGGAGGCAAAGTTCCGCAAGATGACTGACTGGATCTCATGCTAGAAAACAAAGTAGAAAAACATCTGATATAGTTAGTGTGTTGTGTTTTCTATTCCATATTTAAAAAAAAACCTTACTTTCTATTCTCAGAAATCTAATATAAGCCCTACAATACGTTTTTGTAAACAAATGTTTAAAAAGATTTGTCAGAACAGCTACTTGTCTTTATAAGCGTGACAGAGTAATTTCTTGTGGCAATAAATGTGACAAAGTGATGTCTTGTTTGTATAAAAGTAACAATGTGATTTATTATTTGCAACAAATTCGTCAATATGGTTTCCTTCTGGCAGGAAATCTGGTATATTTGACAATATGATATCAATCATGGAGAGATACGCTAGCAACCTTGAGAGCCTGGTCCAGTCACGCACCGATGAGCTGATAGAAGAGAAGAAGAAGACAGAGGAGTTGTTGCACGACATGCTCCCGGGGTACTGTATGTTTATGATGTGTTTAAAACTAAAATCGGCCAGTTTTCTTTTTTTGTTTTCAGGTCGAATGGATTTAAAACTAAGGCCAAAGCATAAGTACTATAGTTCATAATTTGGGCAAAATTCTGGAACTGGCTAACAATCATTTCAGCCAGTATGGCCAATATTGTCATTTCCTCGCACAGCGTATACACATTTCCACCAAGAATAGAAGAATTGAATACAACAAAGTAGGATAAATAATTGAGACATAATGGAACATGATGATAATGTCTAGATCTTCCTTGACAGCGACATATAAGATGGTGTATGGCCGCTCGTGTTTCTGTGGAACTTTTTTTTAAAAATGAAGTTGGTATCGGTACGGCCTGACGGACTGAAGACACTGGGTGCTATATCCACTTTCGTCGCCCTCCAGATGATGTGACTTCCAGCCTGCGAGATCTTGTTCTTGACCTGATGTCTTGCTCAGGCGGTGATAAAGTTGTACATGTGTCCGGAGTAAAGTAGTTACACATGTGTCCGGAGTAAAGTAGTTATACATGTGTCCGGAGTAAAGTAGTTATACGTGTGTCCGGAGTAAAGTAGTTGTACATGTGTCCGGAGTAAAGTAGTTGTACATTTGTCCGGAGTAAAGTAGGTGTACATGTGTCCGGAGTAAAGTAGTTGTACATGTGTCCGGAGTAAAGTAGTTGTACATTTGTCGGGAGTAAAGTAGTTGTACATTTGTCGGGAGTAAAGTAGTTGTACATTTGTCCGGAGTAAAGTAGTTGTACATTTGTCCGGAGTAAAGTAGTTGTACATTTGTCCGGAGTAAAGTAGTTATACATTTGCCAGGAGTAAAGTAGTTATACATTTACCAGGAGTAAAGTAGTTACACATTTGCCAGGAGTAAAGTAGTTATATATTTGTCCGGAGTAAAGTAGTTATACATTTGTCTGGGGGTGTCTGAGTGGCGAAGTGGTTAGTGCACTGGTCTCTCATGGCGAAGGTCGGGGGTTCGAACCCGGCCGGCGGCACCCCAGTCACCCAGCTGTAGAAATGGGTACCCATCTTCTTCTGGAGTTGGGGAAGGAAAAAGCAGCCAGGCGTAATACTGACCGTATCACCCTCTAGTGTGCTGACAGGTCAAGGAAAATATGGGCACTAACACCATATCCCTATGTGCCTCTAAGGCATGACAGGGTTACCTTTACTACTTTACATTTGTCTGGAGTAAAGTAGTTGTACATTTGTCTGCAGTAAAGCAGTTTTACATTTGTCCAGAGTAAAGTAATTATACATTCGCCCGGAGTAAAGTAATTATACATTAGTCCGGAGTAAAGTAATTATACATTAGTCCGGAGTAAAGTAATTATACATTAGTCCGGAGTAAAATAGTATTATCACTGACACATTTTAGCATGTAATTTTAACCTATGTATTTTTATCTACATGTACTATAAAAAAGACCCAAAAAAAACTGGATAATTAAGATTACCGATAAGATATAACGTTACTTGCTTCTTCTACTGGATAAATAGTACGTAAGTTTATTTAAGGCAGTTAGTATTACAATACATGCAGTTTAGATGTATCCTGTTCTGTCTGACAGTACTTACTATTACAGTAAATGTAGTTTAGATGTATCCTGTTATGTGACAGTACTCACAGTAAATGTACTTTAGATGTATCCTGTTATGTGTGACAGTACTCACAGTAAATGTACTTTAGATGTATCTTGTTATGTGTGACAGTACTCACAGTAAATGTAGTTTAGATGTATCCTGTTATGTGTGACAGTACTCACAGTAAATGTAGTTTAGATGTATCCTGTTATGTGTGACAGTACTCACAGTAAATGTAGTTTAGATGTATCCTGTTATGTGTGACAGTACTCACAGTAAATGTAGTTTAGATGTATCCTGTTCTGTCTGACAGCACTGTGGCTGACCAGCTCATGCACGGCAAGCAGGTGGAGGCGGAGAGCTTCGACATGGTCACAATCTTCTTTAGTGACATATGCGGCTTCACGGCTCTTAGTTCAGAGAGTACTCCCATGCAGGTGAGAGACAGAGGTGTTTACAGATAAAGTTAGTATACCAAGATAAGATATTACGTATTTCGCCTGCTCTCTATTAATCTTTTGTGTATTAATCATAATCATGTATCGTTTGTTGCAGGATTACTCTTTGTCGATTACTTCTCATCGTTAAGTTAAATTCTTGGTACTACTGAGTAAATTCGTTGTTTGTTTTTTCTTGTGCCACGTGGTCGGTTCATTAAGATAGCTTTTCACGTTGTTTCTATATCTTTCGTTTGTTTCTGTTGTTTCCTGTTTGTATCAGGTTCTATACGTCCTTTAGAGTCCAAATTTCAGTATTGCCTTGTAAAAATCGTGACAGAAAGTTTAGATTTCTTTGCGATATATTCATTGTGGTTTTGTTTTGTTTTTTATCAGTGCTCATCCTTCCTCTGTTTTCTTTCGTCTCAGTTACTGTGTAATATAAACATTCAAATCTACCAAATTATTTTAAAAGCTCAGTGAATGTGATAGCGGCACTTCATCATTTTCTTTGGCGAAAGTAAATATTTCAGACCTTGAAGTCCTCTGTTCTGTCCCCAGTAATCTGTGTAAAATATCAGACCTTAAAGTCTTCTGTTCTATCGCCAGTAATCTTTGTAATATTTCAGACCTTAAAGTCTTCTGTTCTATCCCCAATAATCTTTGTAATATTTCAGACCGTAAAGTCTTATGTTCTATCCCCAGTATTCTTTGTAATATTTCAGACCTTAAAGTCTTCTGTTCTATCCCCAGTATTCTTTGTAATATTTCAGACCTTGGAGTCCTCTGTGATCATGATTATCACTTATAGCACAGAACGCGTGCAGAATAGATTATGGTGGCACGTAGATAGAAAGATCGCGGGTTCTTGACCTCCTGCTGAAGTCCTCAAGTTGACCTTGCAGTAAAACAGGCACTCAATAAATTAGTGGACGGAAAAAAGCGACTCCAGTAGTGAAGGTCTGTTTGCACGGGGGAGCACACTAGATTATATATCATATATAGCTGTCAGTTATCACATGAATAGCACGTCGACAGATCTGTAAGGTCATCGTGTCCCGGGAGATTCGGCGGACAAAAAAAAACACACCCACAGAAAACTTTCATACAATAAACTGGAAACAGTGAGATGTCTTTCTTGTTAACAGAGGGCATGTTATGTGAGAGAGCTGATTTTGTAAAGCCTCAAGACGCAAGCAAGGTATGCGACAATATAACACCAAGAGACGGAAGCAAGGTATGAGAAAATATAACACCAAGAGACGCAAGCATGGTATGAGACAATAAAACACCAAGAGACGCAATCAAGGTATGAGGCAAGTTAACACCAAGAGAAGCAATCAATGTATGAGACAATATAACACCAAGAGACGCAAGCAAGGTATGAGACAATATAACACCAAGAGAAACAATCAAGGTATGAGAAAATATAACACCAAGAGACGCAAGCAAAGTATGAGGCAAGTTAACACCAAGAGACGCAAGCAAGGTATGAGACAATATAACACCAAGAGACGCAAGCAAGGTATGAGACAAGTTAACACCAAGAGACGCAAGCAAGGTATGAGAAAATATAACACCAAGAGACGCAAGCAAGGTATGAGGCAAGTTAACACCAAGAGACGCAAGCAAGGTATGAGAAAATATAACACCAAGAGACGCAAGCAAAGTATGAGGCAAGTTAACACCAAGAGACGCAAGCAAGGTATGAGAAAATATAACACCAAGAGACGCAAGCAAGGTATGAGAAAATATAACACCAAGAGACACAAGCATGGTATCAGGCAAGTTAACACCAAGAGATAGAAGGGAAATATCGTTCCCTTCATCTCATTGAGACAAAATAAAAAGCTGGACATGATGGAAATTTATACAAGCAAATTTCAGTTCGCGGTAGTTATGACACAAGATGATGATAAAATAATAAACGTATTTCCACCATATTTATGAACATTACACTTAAACTGATATGTTATTCACATTTTAAATTATATGGTCTCGGTTCCATTACCTACTTGAAACTCTAACTTCATCATCAATACCTCGTTAGTGATGGCGATATAATACTCTCTCAAACTAGATCGTGGACATGTTGAACGATCTGTACACTCTTTTCGATACCATAATCGAATACTATGATGTGTACAAGGTGGAGACAATCGGAGATGCCTATATGGTGGTAAGTGGCCTTCCAAAGAGAAACGGCAACAGACACGCTGGAGAGATAGCATCGATGGCCCTACATCTCTTACAGGTAAGATCATCTGTGAGTTGTGCTTCACTTCCCCTTTTTCTTTCTTATCCCCCCTGATAATTACTGTTCTTTTCGACTAAGGCCGTGGGGATGTCGAAGTTAAAGACTACTATTTGGTGGGGAACGAGTTACGAGGTTTCACTCCAAAACAGCACTGGCAGTGTTGGAAGATTGTGCACGTCTGTGTGAATCAACGCTCAGAAAGATATTTAGGCGAAGTCTAAACAAAATTTGTAAAAAGTAAGGCGTTTCTAAGCCAACCCATATTTTTAAATCACAGAGTAACTTCCTTCCAGTTGCTTTCTACATAAAACTTCCCGTCAACATTTTTCGGGAGTGAAAGAGTTAAAGACCGAATGTGGAGCAAAGAAACGATCTTCTATCAAAAAAGAGAATAGAGTAATTTTAAAACGACAAATAAGAGCAAGTTTGCACCAGTAAAACATAACAGTTGTAAATCACACGCTAGGCTACCTAACTGTCTTTCTTCCAGAAAGCTGAACTCTGTGATTTTAGTCTGCAATAACCACTGTAATGTTCCAAACCTTGAACTCTTCTGTTATGTCTCCGATAACCATTGTGATATTTCAGAGCTTAAAATCTTATGTTATGTCTCCGATAACTATTGTGATATTTCAGAGCTTAAAATCTTATGTTATGTCTCCGATAACCATTGCGATATTTCAGAGCTTAAAATCTTATGTTATGTCTCCGAAAACCATTGTGATATATCAGAGCTTAAAATCTTCTGTTATGACTCCGATAACCATTGTGATATTTCAGAGCTTAAAATCTTCTGTTATGTCTCCGATAACCATTGTGATATATCAGAGCTTAAAATCTTCTGTTATGACTCCGATAACCATTGTGATATTTCAGAGCTTAAAATCTTCTGTTATGTCTCCGATAACCATTGTGGTATTTCAGAGCTTAAAATCTTCTGTTATGTCTCCGATAACCATTGCGATATTTCAGAGCTTAAACTCTTCTTTTCTGTCTCCAGGAGCTGAAAGTTTTCAAGATCCCTCATCGACCCAATGACCTGATCAAGCTGCGTATCGGGATCCACTCAGGGCCGGTTGTGGCGGGAGTTGTTGGCAGGAAGATGCCCCGGTTCTGTCTGTTCGGTGACACGGTCAACGTAGCGTCCCGGATGGAGAGCAACAGCCAAGGTCTGTCGACATCACCGTGTACTTGAATGTAGCTTCTTTGTTCAGGTTTACGTCTGTAAACGAGCAAAGTTGGATCGGTATCTTTTGTAATAATGAGATAGGTAACTAATAATGGAGAAATACTCGTAACTTTTGCCTTACAGTATAATCAGAAATGTAGCCATCTGGTCACGTACCAGAGTACCAGCGGAGCAAAGGCTTTGGTGTGTGTCTGTCTGAAAACAAAGTGGCCATCTTGGTTTATTTTTCATGATTTTAACTAGCTCTTGCTGTTGGAACATTTTGCTGTTATCTTCATTACTCAAAGAAATTCTCAGACATTTCTAGGGCAGTCTGTTATAGAGTTTCAAGTCTGTATGGTTTAGAGTCTGCTTTCATACTACACATTGTATAGAGTTTCAGGTTTGCTTTCATATTACTTTGTGTATAGAATTTCAAGTCTGCTTTCATATTACTCTCTGTATAGAGTTTCAAATCTGCTTTCATATAACCCTTTGTGTAGAGTTTCAAATCTGCTTTCTTAGTACTCTTTGTACAGAGTTTCAAACTTACTTTGGTGTTACACTTTGTTTTTCACTACGCTTTTGCAAAGCTTAACTATTTCTAGAGCACCACGTTTATGATTTCATGAAGCACTGGGGTTGTTCAGTCAACAGCAAAATGGTTTTTCATGCAGAGATAGTACAATGTCACTTGACAAAACCGAATAAGATGGTCACGCATAAAGAAATCCTACTGGCGATGGGATTCATGAAGCCAACCAGTCTCTTTCCCTGAATAATCATATGAAATCAAATACAGAAGCATTTCAACAACAATAGTAATAATAATAATACTTTACCAAATTATTTTATTCTAAAAAATGTGCTATATAATGTTATAAATATTAATTTCATTATCCTCACAGAAATTACTCAGTTTTTTTCTATCTTTTTAATGTCATTATTTGACACTAATTAATATTGTTAATTTTCATAACACTTTCAGCACTGAAAATTCATATATCGGAGCCAACAATGAATCTTCTCATGCAGATTGGGGGCTTTGAACTTCAAGAGAGGGGAAACACTGATATCAAGGTGAGTATATACTGGTTAAAAAATAAAAAGATACAGAAAGTGACTGAGAGAAAGTTATCTGAAAGAGCTGACCAAGTGGCACAGGAGAACAATGATATCCGATTTAATTGGGAAAAAAAAGCGAAGACTGAGAAAGATGGAGAAAAATAACTAGTAACATCTAGAGAGAGGTAACATGGTGAATGAAATATTGGTATATATTTTCACATAGATAAATAATGAGTTAAGACTTCTTACTTTAATGTAATGCATAAATAATGGGTTAATATACCATAGTTGTAAATAATACATAAATAATGAGTTAAAACTTCTTACTTTAAAACAGTACATAAATAATGGGTTAATGTATCACAATTTTAAATAATAGATGAATAATGAGTTAAGACTTCTTAATTTAAAATAATACATAAATAATGGGTTAATATATCACAATTTTAAATAATAGATAAATAATGAGTTAAGACTTCTTACTTTAAAATAATACATAAATAATGTTTTAACATATCATCATTTTAAATAATAGGTAAAGAATGAGTTAAGACTTCTTAATTTAAAATAATAGATAAATAATGGGCTAAAGATTGTTCATTTAAAGTACTAGATAAATAATGGGTAGTTTTTTTGCTTAAAATAAAGGAGATAAATAATGGATTAAGACTTCTTAATTTAAAATAACAGATAAATAATGGCTTAATGATTCATAATTTAAAATAATAGATAAATAATGAGTTAAGACTTCTTAATTTAAAATAATAGATAATGTGTTACGACTTATTACTTTAAAGTAATAATTAAATAAGAACGTAAAGAGTTTTTATCTAAAGAAAAAAAGAAGCATACTAAAAGATACTTTTTGTTTCAGGGAAAAGGTTTGATGAAGACCTATTGGCTGACGGGCGAAGACGCTAGCCGTCGCCAACAGCGGGTGCAGCGTGGCATAGCAAGACTAGAAAGAGCTGGTTCGGTTAGAAAACGCGTTAAACCAGAGAAGCCAACAACTCCAACGTACGGCTTTAGGAATGAAGGATCCCCACAAATGCAACATCAAGGACTGCCGGTAAACTTGAACACGACCAGCTATAACTACTCCATGGACTCCCCAGCGAGTTTCAGACAAAATAACTACCTGCATCCGTACGCCATGCTCGTGGGGCCGACCAGCCAGGACCTCATACGTAGGTCCTCCTCAAGGCGTCGTAGGCTGAAGTTCGCCATTGGCAGCGATGACGCCGACAAAGACACCTCGCTTAGTGGCGACGAGAAAGACCTGGAGCCTTTAGAATTCACTGCTGAGTCTCTGCCAACAATCATTCGATCAAAAATCGACCAGGAGTCAAGTAGTGAAGGGGAGCACAGCCGAAATAAAAACGACTTTTCTGATAGCGTGAGCGTCAGCATTGCCTCGGGCAGAGACGGTACTTTCACTGGCGAACTCTCCTATGAAGATTGCTCTTCTGTCGTCCCAGGCAACTCGACTCCTGTGGAAACTAGCAGCTCTCCTTTATCTATACGGTCGACTACATCAGCAAGGCGTGCAAAAGCGCCGATAGTTAGAATCGAATCCTTTGATTTCGGTCATCAGTCCGATTCGCCGATACACATTACAGAAAACAGAGAAACAGAATCCCATGGTAGCACCTATCCCAACGGCGAATCTGTGCCAGCCTTACAAGAAGATGGTCCAGATCTGTTAGAGACACGCAACACGACGTATCAAAATAGTTCTCCTCTAACAAATACAACAGCAGACAGCAAAGATCTTGAGCAGGATGACTCCCCCAGACCGAACACGATCACCAGACCCTTAACACTGAATGAAAACAACAAAACTATCAGAGCCATAAACGGGTTAGCCAGCAACCTGCCCAATTCTGGAATTTCTGGCAACAGAGTCTCTCCATTCTTTGATAGACCCAATCCTTTCTGTAGTGACTCCGGCGAGGATGATCAGTGCGATTTAGCGCCTTGTAATTCCGAGTTTTTTCCTTTCATGGATTCCGTCAACTATGAACCTTGGTGCCATCTAGAGATTGACTCGCTGCCCCCGAGGAAGCAGAGAATGGAGAGCTTTAGACAGTCCAAGAACAGCAAAGGTGTCATCAGTTGTGAAGCTTCTGAAAAAGTCCGCCAAGAGATGGTTCCACTTCTGTCAAACAGGCTAGGTACCGTTACTTGTGCCCATGCCGGTCATTGTGAAGAGGATGAGCATGTATAGAGATTGTTTTATCTGTAAACTTTCCTTATATAAAGATTGTTTTATCTGTAAACTTTCCTTATATAAAGATTGTTTTATATGTAAACTTTTCTTATATAAAGATTGTTTTATCTGTAAACTTTCCTTATATAAAGATTGTTTTATCTGTAAGCTTTCCTTATATAAAGATTGCTTTATCTGTAAACTTTCCTTATATAAAGATTGCTTTATCTGTAAACTTTCCTTATATAAGGATTGTTTTATCTGTAAGCTTACCTTGTATAAAGACTGTTTCAGTTGTAAGCTTACCTTGCATAAAGACTGTTTTATCTCCAAAGCTTACTTTCTATAAATACAGAATCTTTTAGCTGTAAGCTTACCCTGTATAAAGATTTTTTTTTCTGTAAAATTACCTGTATAAAGATTGTTTCAGCTGTACGTTTACCTTGTATGCCAAGTGTTTTATAATCTCACAGCGGAGGCGAACCTCCTGACATTTACAGTAAATCTTTATGTCCCTAATATTCAAGGATTTTGACTGTAAATACTAGAATTTTGAATACTTACAGTGTACAGGTCACAAAGACAAAGAAGTAAAACTATGATTAAATACGTAAGAGAAATGTTCATTAATGTTTTTTTTGGTTATCTCAGAGCTACCTGAACCAGATCAGACGTGCGACAGGAACACATGACCCCAGGGTCACATCTTATAAAGACACAGTATCAGATAAGTTAAAAATAAATTAAAACTATCCTGTTGTTCATTGGCGGTAAAGTAAGAGAACAAATTTTGTAGGATTAGACCTTGAAAAAATCGTAGACAAAGCACTTTAGTGAGACGTGAGAGAAAGAAAAATCACAAGAGAATTACCTGGGATTCGAACACGGACTCCGGTAGAACGAGCAGCTGTCTAGCCACGAGAGAACAGCGTACTATCGACTTAGCCAACTAGCACCCCTGAGAGAACAGCGTACTATCGACTTCATGTACTTCATGTAATAAATATTCGTTCGTTTGTTATTGTTGTTAAAGTTTGCACCAGACATGGCAGGAGACCGTGTGTATGTTTGTCTAGTTGGTACCTGCTAGAGAGACTGAATCTAAGCTACGGAATTTCTGTGTCACGTCCTCGTTTCTTTCCGGGTGTCACGATCCCTCATGTCTGCTGAGCAGTTACTAAATACTATGTCAACAAAACACCTTTTTTGGGGGGTGCTAGTTGGCTAAGTCGATAGTGCGCTGTTCTCTCGTGGCTAGGCGGCTGCTCGTCCTACCGGAGTCCGTGTTCGAGTCCCAGGTAATTCTCTTGTGAGTTTTCTTTCTCTCACGTCTCACTAAAGTGCTTTGTCTACGATTTTTTCAAGGTCTAATCCTACAAAATTTGTTCTCTTACTTTACCGTACCAAAGCCTCGTAGTTTCCTATTTATAAAAAAATTATTCACTGGCGGGAGTTGAAACAGTGTAAAACTGTGGAACACATGTAGATATAAACCTTTCTAATGTAACTGCTGTTACTAAAAAAACGTAGCATAGAAAATTACAACTCAGAGAATACAAGAAACGGGCTATGCAAAAGAATTTCTTCTGTTTTTATGAAAGTTGGGGATCACCAAAGAAAGAAATTCTAATGATGAAGGTTCTTTCGTCCGATGACATTTTCCACTGCTTGTCAATCAATCTCTTGTCTTTTGATATTTACCACTGCTTGTCAATCAATCTCTTGTCTTTTGATATTTACCACTGCTTGTCAATCATTCTTTCGCCTTGTGACATTTCCCACTGCTTGTGAATCAATCTTGTGAATCAATCTTTCGTCTTGTGACATTTGCCACTGCTTGTGAATCAATCTTTCATCTTGTGACATTTGCAACTGCTTGTGAATCAATCTTTCGTCTTGTGACGTTTGCCACTGCTTGTCGATCAATCTCTTCTCTGGTGACATGAATCTTTACTAAAAATGTTAATTAGTTGTACTTAAGCTGCAATAACGCTTTTAGAAAAACAAGTAATATGGTCAGAAACTACAGGGAATAATTAGATGCCATAATAATTAGTAGCAATTAAAATGGCCGTATAATGATCAGCAACTCTAAGAAAAGTTTGCCAAAATAATAACCTCCCTTGTCTGACCCATTTGTTAGATCAGTGGTTTTCAGTCTTTCTTTCCCACTCGCCCTTTTTACCGTATGTCGGAATCTCTCTCTCTCTCTCTCTTACTCTCACTCTCTCTGTACGTGTGATATCTCTCTCTCTCACTCCTCCCTCCCCAACCACTCGACATCTGAACCAGCTTGAGGTGGTCAATCTGCGATCTAAATTTCAGCACTCCCTTCTTCTCACTTTGAACCCTAAAATTCTTTACCGAGCACGGGAAAAGAGAGAACTCCACACTGCTTGAGAACCTCTGTTCTAGGCAGATACAGCTCAAAGAAAGCTGAAAGACGCTGAGACAGTACATTCACAACCAACAATGGCAGGTCAAATGAGAAACGCTTTCTGGATCACTGACGCTTTTTCTCAATTCCACACACGACATTATTTGTGATATTTAAGGCTCATTTTGTTTTCTTGTGAAAAAAATATTACATATTTTATGGAATTCCAAATTCCTCGTAAGGAAATATTCCTAATAATTTGAAAGACGTTCCAAATTCCTCCATAAAGAAATACTCTTTATATTTACATGACATCTCAAATTCCCCATAAAGAAATATTCCACATATAGAAAAAGACAGTCTCAGTATACCTTATACTGAAAGAGAATTGTTTCCTTTACACTCTGTCAAGGGCGGCCTGGTTGGCTGAGTGGTTAGGGGCTCGGTTTACTAATCTGGTGGTATCGGGTTCAGTTCCAGCAGTGGGATTTTTTCTGGTACACACCAACAAGGTCCTGGGGCCCACTCAGTCTGTAAAAATGGGCACCATACAAATCTGGGATGGTAAAGCGACCAGGCGTGATACTGACCACATCACACCTTCATGTCCCGAAGGTCATGGAAAATATAGGCCTAACACCGTATCCCTAGTGTGCCTTAGTGGCATGTAAATGGGAATTTTACTTTTTACCTTTTTACCTTTTTACACTCTACCAAGGATAACCTTGTGTTTGTTTGAGCACTTTTTCTTATTTCTATCTTAATTTCTTGGGTATAGCCTTGATATCTTCCACGGAAACTGCTCTGACACTGTGAATCTTGTCCCTACAGCGTTAATTTCTACACATTTTTGTTACCTTTGTGTCAAGAATTAGACATTGTAAGTACAGTAAGTACTCATCATAAACTTGGCATCAGAATCATTACATGATCTCACATTGTGCTGGAGATCGATCTCAGCGAGCCGTAACTATGTAGTCAGTTTAAAAAACCGAGATACGTGATGTGTATGAGAAACATTGACGTTTGTTAGCAAGAAATGATATGATATTTCAGGCATTCTATGAAAGATTGGTGTATGTCTGTATAAGAGCTGATACGTCCTCTGTAGTGATTTTATGAGAACTAATATGTCCTTTCTGTTAATGTTCTGAGAACTGGCATATCCTTTATTCTGAAGTTATGAGAACTGATATGCTGTCTCTGGTGATGTTTTTAGAACTGACATGTCCTCTGTGGTGATGTTCAGAGAGCTAATATGTCCTCTGTGGTGATGTTCAGAGAGCTAATATGTCCTCTGTGGTGATGTTCAGAGAGCTAATATGTCCTCTGTGGTGATGTTCAGAGAGCTAATATGTCCTCTGTGGTGATGTTCAGAGAGCTAATATGTCCTCTGTGGTGATGCTCAGAGAGCTAATATGTCCTCTGTGATGATGTTCAGAGAGCTAATATGTCCTCTGTGGTGATGTTCAGAGAGCTAATATGTCCTCTGTGGTGATGTTCAGAGAGCTAATATGTCCTCTGTGGTGATGCTCAGAGAGCTAATATGTTCTCTCTGGTGATGGTCAGAGAATTAATATGTCCTCTGTGGTGATGCTCAGAGAACTAATATGTCCTCTGATGGTCAGAGAACTAATAAATCCTCTGCAGAGAATCCTGAGAATTTATGTGCCCTCTATGGCGAAACTCTAAATACTGATATATCCTCCGTGATGATGACCTGAATACTGATAATAATCAGTGATGAGATTCTGTGAATGATATATTCTATGTGCAGATTTCCTGAGATTTGATGTATCCTTTATGGAGATGTTGACACACAAAACTGATTTATCGTCTGTGGCCACATTCTGAAAACTGGTATCTTCTCCATGGCAGTTGTCCAAGAACACATATACTCCCTGGTGTGTTGTCTTGAGATTTGATATACTTATGTAGTGATGTTCTGAGAACCAATATATCATCAACAGCAATGTTCGGAGTACTGTTTATTATTATTATTATTGTTATTATTATTATTCCTGGTATTATTATTAATATTATTATGATTATTATTATTGGCGCTCTTCAGAACGACTTTCCATTTAAAAACATTGAACTAATTTCTTTCAGTATAATACGCCATTGTTTTGATTCAGTATCTTTCCGTGAAATCCTGTGTTTGGTTTGTTTGAAAAAAAAAATACATAATTATCAACTTTTACATCTGTATGTACGTTTTCCAAAAGCTGTTGTTACTTTTGTCTGCCAATTCCTTTTCCGTGACTTCACTGCTAAACCCCCGTGTACATCTCCATATCTGTATATCTGTATATATGAAACCCGAAGGCCATTAACATTTTCACTGTACATATGATCTGTTCCACTGAAAATCCACTTTGGGAAGAAGCAGGCCACACGAAACTTGGGAGGTTGGCAGAATAAGCTATTGAAACTATCATTTATATTTTGTTGAATTATCATCTTTGACAAAGGATGTTAATAAACTTATTAATTGTTTTGTAAATTATCATCTTCAAGAAAATAAAAACGTGTTATTCTCGTATACAAGGAAAGTGATCTTTAATACAGCTTTATGTAGTTAAAAATCATTTTTGCCGTGAGTGTGCGATTGTTTGTGTAAGTATGTATAATGTTTGAATGTAGCTGTCTCTGTTGTGGATATCTATGTACTTGTCTTTATGTTTGTTTGTCTGGGTTAAAAAATGTTAACATACCGGTAGTAAATGATAACCTCATCCTTCTTAATTTAGTCCGCTACGGAATATATAACAAGGACAAAACAAAAATAATGAAAATTCCCATTAATCAAAATGGAAAAATTCACATAGAAGGGACAGATATCGAAGAAGTCAATCATTTTGCATACCTTGGCAGCTACATAGACTAGGATGGTGACACTAGAAATGAAGTTAGAATTAGAATTGCAAAAGCAGCATCGATCTTCAAGAATCTTGAGAACATATGGAATTCAAAAGTTATAAGCACAAAAAAAAGTTAAGACTATTCAATCAAATGTAATATCCACTCTCATTTATGCATGTGAAAGCTGGAAAACAACTAAAGAAGTAGACAAGACATTAGACTCTTTTTTAAAACAAATGCCTAAGGACAATATTCGGCATCAAGTGGAACGAATTCAAGAGCAATGAAGAGATACGACAGATGACTGAACAACAACCAGTCTCATGGGTGATCAGGAAAAGGAGATAGACATATGTTGGTCACGTGATGAGAAGAAACAGTCAGAGAATCCCAAAACAAGCTATAAAATGGAACACAACAGGCCAAAGAAAAAGAAGCAGACCGCGTGAAACTCTCAAGAGGACATTGTTAATAGAGCCTAAATTAATAGGCATAAAATCCCTTGATGAGGTTGAAAGACTCGCCGAAGACAGGAAAAATTGGTGAACTACCTTGCGAGCCATATGTCACGTTTAACGGCAAGGGGAAGGATATAAGATATAAGATAATAATATATAAAGAAATGTTTAGTTATCTGCAATTAATCGTTGTCATCATAATCATCATCAAACTTGTTTGGTGCAAGTTTACATTAAAGCTAGTGGGAAGAATATTTTCTCAGGATGGTTACAGACCAACAATCCCTGACAATTTACTACCGTACTCGAGGCCGATCTAGCTCCCCCATCATGACCACCAACCCAGGTTCTCCCCCCCCCCCTTGGTATATTGTAAGCTAATTATGCATAAATCTTGAGCATTTAATCAATACACAATACAATGACATGCAGTACAAATCACCAAGTCTGAAATTAAGGACAGATCATTTTAATCTCACTACACGCCACAATAGCACATACATCTGACACTGACATCAACATGACATCATGACATGTGTCATTATAATGGACGAACAATTGGGTGAACAATATTAATCCAATTCAGAATATTTCAACAATCTTCAATGATAGAAAAACACATTGGATGAACAATGTTAATACAAGCAAAATACTTCAAGCAATCTTCAATAATAGAAAAGCATTTGGACTAACCATGTCGATGCAATGCCGGGTAATTAAGCATAAGATAATGACTTCTTATGCTGCATATTGAAAAGCTGATGAACCTGAGATCCCGGGCTATCTTGACCCTCCACGTAGCCTACACTACGAATCTAATGTGCAGTGGCACTCACCCACCCCCTCCCCCTCAGCTATCGCTTCCATGACACACCTCCATATAACTGTACTGTCTACACGAAAAATATAATAAACGAATCACACATGTTGCCCATCCAATATATCGATAAATCACACTGATATCATACACAGAATTTCCATATCGATACGTAAATACAAGAACCCTACATTACAGATTAATTCACAACTACATAATCTACAGCACATGAGGTGGGCTCGGCAGAATATACTAAACACGCACAATAATATAAGCACAACGAAGACACTACATCGCCGGCCATGTCCCCCTATCTAATCTGGTGCAAGCCAATGTTTCATTATACCCCCCCCCCCACACCCGGAAACCAACTACCAAATCACGTGGAAAATGAAGCTTCGGTCAAGGTCGTACATCCCTCGATCCAAGCGTGTAATCGTCCACAATATACTGAAGAAGTGTATTGCCTTTTTTTACTACATTATCAAATACAGTAATGTGCGTTTGATTGCACTTGTTGATGCTGTTTGAAAATTATCTTGGACCAGTTTTCTGAATGTTGAGTAGTTCTGAATCAGCTACACACCGTCTCCAGACATCAGATTCACTCCCAGGTTCTTTCTAACCTTGAGTTGGCACAAACATACGGAAAACCAAGCCAGCACAGCATGACAAGTTGATATGAAGTTTGTTCGACGGACTGATTGAGGGCAATTAAAAATGGTGACGAAATGTTGACTGCCGGCAGGTTGCCCTACCACATAGCAAGTCCACTTGTACCTTCCTAAAAAAAAACTCCAATAACAATTACGAGACATCCACCTTCTCGACAGTAAAATGAGATGCCCAACCGCTCAGGTTCACATTCAAAGGTACTCACTGACGCTCAACAGTCTTTCCCACAATTCATCTTTCACGGGATTCTTACCTCATGTTATCTTCTATAACCATCTCAAACTACCTCTACCCCAGAAGATACACAAAAGATAGTCACACAAGAGCGACAAATACCCTAGTCTAATATATAAGCACTATTACCTCTCTTATTCTGGAACACTACCTTGTTGGCATTTGTTGGCCGTCATGTTATCTTAACGGCAAATATGTTAGATTTCCTCAACAAGCTCAGTTCGTGATGTTTGTCACGTTATTTTGAATAATCCTGATATTATGGATTATATAATAAACGTGTGTTTCTATCTTCGTTGCATTGGTATAATAATGAACGTCAAATAAAAGATAAAGTAACCAACTCCGAAGTTCTGCAGCTTGTAAGCTTCCAACAGTGATGAGAATACTTAGCAGCAGAAGAGATGGCTGGAACGTGTAACAAGAACTGAGGACAGCTGTATTCCCAGGCAGGCTTTGTATGGCGAACTCATGGAGGGAAGGAGGTCACATGGTAGACTTAAACTGAGATTTGTCTATCAACCACGATGGTCTCGGAAGAACTTGGGAAAGAACGAACCTCAAGGAGAAGAACTCTGCGCAAGGGCGCAGCAACATTTAAAGAGGAAACAAGAGCCAGACCCGAAACTGGAAAATGCAAGCTCAAGAAAATAGGATCTTGCAGCACAAACATTGTTTACTGTTACTGTGATTATGCAAATCTAACACTGGTAGAGTCAGCCATGAGACGAGTTGTTCAGCAAGATGACAGGTGGCAAAAACCCGCAAAAGCTGATAACTGCCTGTTTAAAAAAACAACTCTTTAGACAAAAGGTGTCAAAATTATATATTAGCAAAGTCATATATTATGTTTATTTTACATCCTTTGCCAGTTTGTACTCTCTCACAGACCTCTAACATTTTGTTACTTTTTGTGATTTTTTTTTTCATAATCTCTAATTTTGATGCTTTTCTCGGATTATACTGCCCATCTAGTGTGAGTTTATAGACTACTAATGTTTTATTATTAATATCAGTTTATACTCTTTTATATATATATATATATATATATAATATGGTCTATCGCAAGGATTGAAGGTTGAAAGATAAATCGAATGGTTTCAGACTTGACTTGCGAGGTTATCCACTCTTTGAAAATCAGCTTCGCTCATACCTCTCTCTCTCTCGCTCTCACTCTCACTCTCTCTCTGGCTCTGTCTGTGTGTATATATATATATATATATATATATATATATATAACGCAGTAATCAGCATTTTCCACAAACATATACTAATTATCTGATTGAAGAAGATTGCAGAAAGTTACCGCCCTACTGTCCGAACGCTTACACAACATGTTGAGTGAACAAAAACGGTTTGCTGGCTACAGATTTCACCGTTCGACTACCTCCGTTCTCCTTAAATCTTTCCGTCAATGATTGCATGATTTTGGGTCTGGGACTGTAAATATTCGTTATCCTAGTCAGCATGCACCTGTCCCATCGCAACATATGCTTGTGAGACCTGGACACTTAACAAAACAACTGAGAAACACATAAATCCCTTTTAATGTAAATGCTGCTGAAGAGTTCTTCAAATATCATTTGCACAAAAAAAGAATAAATATATCCATGCTACCAGAACTTAATATTGAAGAAGGCTGGCTAGTAAAGAGGATTAGAGAGAGATAAGTTAAATATTTTTGAACAGATTAAACGTCATGATAGTTTAGAGAAGACCATCTTGGAAGGGTACTTAATGGGAAAAAGAGAGAAAGGCCAAGGCGAAGATGGCTGCAAGACATCGTTGATAATCTGCAGATGGATGCATCAAGCGACACGCAAATGAATAACTGAGTCAGGATACACTACAACATTATAGCACAAGTTCTAGAGCTTATGTGGTTGTTGTCTAGGTTTTAACCATATATTACAATATTATAGCACAAGGTCTAGAGCTTATGTGTTTGTTGTCTAGGTTTTAACCATACATTATAACATTATAGCACATGTTCTAGAGCTTATATGGTTGTTGTCTAGGTTTTAACCATATATTACAATATTATAGCACAAGGTCTAGAGCTTATATGTTTGTTGTCTAGGTTTTAACCATACATTACAACATTATAGCACAAGTTCTAGAGCTTATGTGGTTGTTGTCTAGGTTTTAACCATATATTACAATATTATAGCACAAGGTCTAGAGCTTATGTGTTTGTTGTCTAGGTTTTAACCATATATTACAATATTATAGCACAAGGTATAGAGCTTATATTGTTGTTGTCTAGGTTTTAACCATACATTATAACATTATAGCACATGTTCTAGAGCTTATATGGTTGTTGTCTAGGTTTTAACCATATATTACAATATTATAACACAAGGCCTAGAGCTTATGTGGTTTTTGTCTAGGTTTTAGCCATACATTACAACATTATAAAACAAAGTCTAAAGCATATGTTGTTTTTTCTATGTTTTAACCATACACCGTTATAGCACACAGACTAGAGCTTATGTGGTTGTTGTCTAGGTTTTAACCATACATTACAACATTGTAACACAAGCTCTAGAGCTTATGTGGTTGCTGTGTAGGTTTTAACCACAAATTACACTATTATAGCACCGATCTAGAACTTATGGTGTTGTTGTCTAGGTTTTATCCATACAACATTATAGCACAAGGTCTGGAGCTTATGTGGTTGTTGTGAAAGTTTTAACCACACATTACAACATTGTAGCACACGGTGTAGAGCTTATGTGGTTGTTGTCTACGTTTTAACCATCATTACAATATTATATCACATGTTCGAGAGCTTATGTGGTTGTTGTCTAGGTATTAACCATATATTACAACGTTATAGCACAAGGTCTAGAGCTTATATGGTTGTTGTCTATGTTTCAGCCATTCATAACAACGTTATAGCACAAGGTTTAACAATATAACAACAAGAAACAAAACAGCTACTGTTATTTTGCTCATATTTATTTCAACTCTATCAATGGAGATTCTCAAATTCTTAAACAGAAATTCACCATCACACAAGTATTCCTGGATATGGATAATAATCCCATCAATGAGCGCATCATTATACATCAGCCGCGATAAAAACATTCAAAAGTATTTCGGTTTTACTGAATTATTTTTGTGTGAACATTTGCGTACATCTAAATTCTCTCGCGTACATAATAGTATGCACAAACTTTTGCATACATCTAAAGTCTCTAGCGTACACAATAGTGCGCACATAATTTTGCATACATCTAAATTCTCTCGCGTACACACATAGAGAACAGATATATCCAGCACACAAATACACACAATAGTAACTATTTTATCACAATTTACATTATTAATCATAACAGCGCTGTGGATTCCATTTGATCCTAAATACTTTGGTCTTTAACCCTGTGATCTATAAGAGAATGAATATTCTCAAATGAATACAGTATAACAGTTTGAAACAATGAAATGTCCTGAAGAAAAAAAGTAATAATTTCAGCAATGAAATTGGCACAGATAAACTCTGGCACTTGAACAAGGAAAGAAAATTAACCAAAACAGGCATTTCAGAGCGTTGGAAAACCAACAGCTCACAAAACGAGAGTAAAATTATACAAGAAAAAAAAATAGTTTCGAATGCAGCATTATCAAGACGTTTTGGAAGCTTAAAAAAAGACCACAAAAATCTATCAGTATTTCGACCAAATGTTCTTCTTCAGGGACAATACATATGATAAAAAATTAAATGCAAAAAATAAATAAAATTTAATTCCTTTTATATTTTTGCTTTAATAGAATATAGATTTACAGAATAAAAGTTAGACAACTCATTATAGAACTCAAAAGTTGGAATAAAAAGGGTTAGGTTCCATAGAAATCAATAGCTTTGTGCTTAGATTTATTCAAGTCAGATTCTTGCATATCTCGTGCCGGGCATGGTTCACGTATAACTTACGAGAAAGAAAAGTCGTGAGACAGAAACCAGATGATTCAGAATAGTTGAAGTTTGAGTTTCGGACAGGGCAGTTCGTAGGTTAGTTTGTCTGTGAAAATATGTAGTTGTGTAGTGTGATAGATTAGTAGAATAGAAATGTAGAAATTCTTTTGGCGACCAAGTCTGTGGACGTCAGTACTCGCCTGGAACTATTTATATGTAAGTTCTTTTGGCGACGAAGTCTGTGGATGTCAGTAGTCGCCTGGAACTATTTCTATGTTGTTTTGAGTTGGAATTTCCTCCTGTCATGTCTTCTTGGATTGTATAATGCCACCCGTCACATCGTTCATCGTCATCGTCATCGTTACCCCGCGCACCAATACAGTCTTCATAACTTAATATTGCTGCTATTTGCCACGGAGAGAATGATGGTTCCTGGGAAAGTAAGTCTGTGAAGCGAGAAGTTAAACGGACGTAGAAAAAGACTGAGCTCGACTGGAGTTGAAAGAGTAAAATCTCGACTGTAAGTGAAGTAAAGTTAGTATTAACAAGTAACAGAAGAGAAGATCATATATCTTGAGAAAAGCAGAAGTTGTATCCCATGAGGGAACATAACATTTCCACAGTATTAGCTGTTGCAGCTAATACAGCAGAGCAAAATTATAGACCAGGAAATTATACATTACGTCAATGTGATAATTATAAGAGTTTAGACGACAGTAGATATTCTGCTTTACTGTTGAGTTTATCCTATTTTTCTAAAAATAACGCTTGTAAAACTATACTATACACTTACATCATCTTCTGTTTAATAATGATATTTTTCTGGTCATCACCACAGTCCTCATTCTTTCCGAGATATTGGTTGTGAGTTCTCTGATGACTTTCTTGGGTTTGTTTGTGAGCTGTCTGATGACTTTCTTGGGTTTGTTTGTGAGCTCTCTGATGACTTTCTTGGGTTTGTTTGTGAGCTCTCTGATGACTTTCTTGGGTTTGTTTGTGAGCTCTCTGATGACTTTCTTGGGTTTGTTTGTGAGCTCTCTGATGACCTTCTTGGGTTTGTTTGTGAGCTCTCTGATGACCTTCTTGGGTTTGTTTGTGAGCTCTCTGATGACCTTGGGTTTGGTGGACATCAGTTTCCCTGGTTTATCATTTTCCTGACAGGGGCGGTAATTCACGAGTTATCCGCCATACGGGGCTCATGGTCGCAGTTACTTGTACAGTTTGTGCTGTTTATGTTGCTTAAGATGTAATCTATATGCATTGTGTGTTTGGGGACACTGCATGTAGATTATAGTCTGTTTTAATTATCCTCACATCGTGTACTAATACGGCAAATGGTCAAATATTCATTCTGCACAACAATTAGTGTATAAGTATATAACTATACACGAAGCAATGCAGTAAAGCTGTGATACCAGAATGTAAGATGTGGCTTGTCCGGCGGTGTGTGTCAGGAATGGATTTAGTAGAACGTGGAGACTGTTTAAATGGAGACCTGTGATATGTGGTCGGTGGGTTGTAACTGGGGGTGGTGGATGGGGACCCGTGGAGGGAAGGGAGAGTGATACAATGTTGACCTAGCCAGGAGAAGATGAAATAGATGATTAGGGAAGAGGGGTTGCAAAGTGATGATGTGGGGAGGTTTTGAACTATGTGTGACAAGTAAGAAGGGGGTGGAGCTTGGTGGAGAGGTACTATAATGATTGAAGAAAATATTAAGTGTAGCTGAACAGCGAGTTTAACCCGTGTGGCTCCAGCGTCCAATAATTGTGAATGCAGAGGTGGCTTGCGTCATCTGCGTAATATTGTTTGATGGCTGTTGCCAGAAAATCAGATTTGCCTCTGTGGTTGGGGCCACTGAAATGATTTGGGACTGGTTTTGAAGCATGGTGGGCGATGTAGTACAGATGTTTTTGCATGCGGTCCCCTAATCTGAGACCAGTCTCACCAATATACGTTATCAAGTATCTTTTGCAAACGATGACATATATCACATTACGGGACTCGCATGTGAATCCCTCGTGAAGAGTGAGGATATTTTTGGGAAAGGTGATCGTTTTCGTTTTTCAGACTACAGGGCAGATAACGCAGCAGGGACGGTTACATTTTCTGGTGCCAACATATGTAAGGCTCTGCTTCAAGTGGCTGTGGACAAGGATGTCCTTAAGGTTTGGCTCACGTTTGTATGCCAACAGGGGTGGATCAGAGAAAATATCGTTAACCCAACTCGACCCCGACACTTAGCTGGAGCAGAAAGAATGATTCATCACTAAACCAAACCCTTCTCCAATCACTCGTAACAGTCCATTGACGATGCTGATTCACCAACTGTAGTCGGTTCTGGCGATGCCGGTCCGTAAGAACAGGACCTCTGTAGGGTCTTCTATCCCAAAGACCAGCGTCGTGCGGGCGATTCATGACCGTTTGATCTGAAATTCGACGAGATGCTGTCATTGACTGGACTGTTGAGGGCGCAGATGCAAATCGATTCCTGAGGTGACGTAGCCATATGAAGCGGTGTTCGGCAGGAGTTGTGTCTATGGGTCTTCCACTGCGTAGCCGGTCTGCAACTGAGCAAGTTTGTTCAAAGGCGATAATGGTGCTTCTTACCATATTAAATTGTCTGGCCACTACACTTTGTAACTGTGCAGTCTGTAAACGTCCAGTGATGATGAGTCGTTGCTCTGTAGTGAGATGACCCATACTTGCGCATTGAATTGTCAAATGAATTGGTTCGAGGAGCGTCAATCTTTTATAGGCATTCAATAACATGGTCAGTGTGTTTTGTGTTCAGTAAGTTTCATGGGATTCTCGTGAACCTGTCATGATTTATTGTCAAAAATGCTGTTTTGACTAGTGTCGCTTTTCTGTGCTCATGAATCATCTGCTGAGTACAATTCAGGTCAGCTCGTGAAGCTGATGTCCAAGTGAACTGGCAATTTGCTCTTGTCTGATCAGCAAACTTCAGTTTAAATCGCAACATCGTATTTGTTGCGTTTCTTTTATTTGAACAGAATAACTTAAAGCTTTTCATAATATTCAAGGTCAGTCTTGGCAACAGAAATTATGTCCAGCAGAGAAACCTGGAATATGTCTATACATGAAATGTAAGCAGAATGTAAAACTGTTTATAAAGGGCAAGTAATTACATGAAGTTTATGACAAGAGTTATTGTTACTGGAAATAAAATAGGCAAGCATCAAAGGAAGACAAGGAAAGTTATTCGAAAATTAAATATTGTGATAAAAAGGGAAGAGGAAAGATAGTTTTTAGAATAAAAAATTATAAAATAAAATAACAAATGTTACTTTACAATAAACAGTTTTAGTTTCGGTTACAATAAACACTTTTATCTGACAACGTTTATAATCAACAACTGTACGTTTACAAGAAAGACTTTCACCTAACAGTAACTTTAATCTCGATGCTTGATGAAACTCAAAATACTTGTCATATATTTGACAGCTGGTCAGAGAAGCACTCCACAATATTCACACGAACAAAAAAGGGGTCTTGTTCTCTTCTCCCTGCCTGTTCTTTGCTTAATGTTTTGATTCATTCTGTCCTAAATAATCATGCATGTCTCACAGTCAACAGAAAGTTGGTTTATACTTTTGTTTATTCGTGGGTGGGTGGGTGGGTCTGGGTGGGTGTGTGGGTGGGTGAATGTTTTCTAGGAGATTGTTGTCAAGGGATCTGAGCGTGTAGTTATATGCTTAGTTTTAGAAACTGAAACACTCATTACTATTCATGAGTCTACCCACTGATCTCGTAACTCGTTCATTCAGAGCTCGCTATGATTAGATTTATATTTAAAATTCTCAACCTCTTCAGATCAATATTAGTAATAATAATAATAATAATAGTAATGCACTTTGCAATACGGGAAATTGGTTTTTTGTTCCCTCTATCAAGATTTCGTAATGGAGGGTGACTGGATCAAAGGTCACGACTCATGCGCAGTGGTAGTGTAAGTTAGGCCACTCGCTCTCTCACACCCACGCACACACAATCACACAATCACACAATCACACAATCCCTGTATAGAATGCATCCACAGAAACAAAAATCAATTCTTTATGATATCTATTTTACAAAGAAACACACATGCGTAGGTACGCGCGCGCGCACACACACACACTGTATATACACACTGAGATATCAGCCATCATTCATTAAAATGTACATGTCAACATGAATCACATGTCGTAAATCCTGACTGTGTCAGGAGTCTACGATAATGACCTCCGGATTGAAACAAGATTTAGCAATATAAGAAGTCAACTCACGAATTATGCAGATAGTTTCGAAAAGGAACAAAAAATTTGCTACATAAATTCATAGAAATTGTTTAAATAATCACATTTTTAACAGATGCCCTAAATATCTATTTTAAACAAAAATATACATTAAAAATTATATGTAGAAGCAAAACTTATATGCTCTAACAAATGCATTTTAAATTTAACGCACATTAAAATAGTCACCGTTCATAACAGCATATGTATTTAACTGTGTAATAAGTTAATTAATGAGCGTATTTATAAGGGTATCACAAAAACAAGGACGTTACCAAGACAGCAATGGAAAGTTATAGTTGTCTGTATCTTTCTACAAATACTAATGGTAGTTTAAGAGAAAGTCAATGATACTGTTGCAGTAGATCAGTAGTTTTCAATCTGTGGTCCTTGGAAACCATAGCTCAGATGATGAGTTTCAGAAGTCCGTACACAAGAAAAGAAATGGAGAATCGCGCCATTTTATGGATATTAGGTTTGCGATGTGAAAGTTGAAGGATGGTGAGCAGTTCTGGTCATTGCTTCAAAATTACAAGATAAATTATCATTCGTATTTATTTACAGATGATTTCTATTTCAAATATATGAACTCTAAAAGGCTCTCTCTCTCTCTCTCTCCCCCCCTCTCTCTCTCTCTCCCTTCTCTCCTTCCTTTCTCTTATCATATACTTTTATATTTTTACACTTTTTCAATATACAATTACTTACAGACAAAGATATAATTACTCTTAAATAATCATAAGCACAAGCATTTCAAAGCCAGAAAACATGTCTATAAATAGATTGAAATGCATTGAAGGGACGCAACTTATCCGAAAAATGAATCCGGTATCACAACTTCTCATGCTTACCCATTAGTAATGAACTAGTATGTACAGATATGGAGAATATACAACAATAATAATAACCAGCAGAGACGTCTTGTTATGGCCAATGGAATGGCAACACAGAGATGATTAGTTTAGATGAGGTACACAATTTATGCGGTAAAAAAATTTATTTCAAATTAACGGAATCTGAATATTCCTATATAAAATAGATTGTGTAACTGGAATATAGGAGTCACATTATGCGACTATCTAAACAGTGGTCGCACGTGTATGTATAAGAACTGCTGGTAATAAACTGTATTAATTCATTCATTCATAAAAGCATAAATTCCAGCATCATACAAGTTATGATTTAAAAGAAAAGTTTCAGCTAATGATCAGCTTCATACAAGCAAAGAATTCTTCTTCAGAGCTATAAAAATTTACATATTACCATTAACAACTTGTAGAGCAGTGGTTCCCAAAGTTTTGTTAAGTCAAGGACCCAAATAAAGTGATATTTTACCGTTCCCGCCTCACTCTCCCCCTACATTTAGTTATAAATTTTTTAAAAATCTTCAAAAATTTCTAGTATTCTACATTATCTTGACATCACGTGACCCCCACCCCCTCAAATGATCCACTGTAGATCCCACGAGATCTTCGCATCGCAGTTTGAGAACCGCTATTAAAAAAAAGACAGACAAATACTCCAATTAAAGAACTCAAATATTTGTTTATTAATAATTAAATAGAAACATGCCAGCCCATTATTTACCCTTTATGCTGCTTCACGTATAGAACACGTAACAGACACGCAACATTACTCTTATAATGTTTTAGACTGCCTCATCATCATCATCATCATCATCATCATCATCATCATCATCATCACGTGCCGTGGCGACTGGCGTTGGCTATTATGCTTCTCCAGAGTACACGACTTCATGCAGGCCATCAGCTTAGTTGGTGATCTCCTCTCACACCATCCCGTCAGATTGTCCAGTATCATTTCTCTTGGTCTTCCTCTTGATCTTCTTCCTTCTATTTTTCCCATTGTTATAATATTTTCAATGCCTCTTCTTCTCATTGCATGTCCTATGAAAGTACATTGTCTCTCTCTTATCTTTTTGACAAGATTTTTTGTCTCTCTATCTCTTTTCGTGCATTCTTCATTAGATATTTTTGCTGTCCAGGGGATTCGCAACATTCTTCTAATAAACTACATTTCTGCTTCTTCCAATGATTTTTGTACAAACTTGCCTGTTGTCCATGATTCACTTCCATATAACAAGATAGGTTCAATACAGCATTTTAGGACTCGTTTTCTAACATTCATTGATAAGGATGTGTTGGATAATATGTTTCACATTCTCTGAAATGCAGTCTTTACTTGGCCTATTCTGTTCCTAATTTCTGTTCTGCATTTCCTATCTGAAGTTATTACTGTATTTGAATTTCTGCACCTGTTTTAGAATAGTTCCATTTAATTTTATACTGCATGTTGGTGGATTCTGTTTCTTAGATATAACCATAGTCTCTGTCTTTTTGATGTTCAAAGTAAGGCCTTTCTGTTCACTTTCTTTGGCGACTTTATCCAAGAGATTTTGCAGGTCTTGTTGGTTCTCAGACTCTTGTTGGTTTAGACTGCCTACCTGGAAATCTACACACCTGCGAGCATGTCAAATACAGCCTAACCTCATGCACAGAGTTTCCTTTTTCCAGCGCTGACTAAGTGGCATGGGAACAGAAAAGCAACTAAACGTATTGGAAACATCAAGGAGGTTCTACAAATTTCAGAATACAAATCGACAGCTTGTATCTGTATTGCAGATAATGGAAAAGCGAATATGTTCCTTTATAAAAACGGCCATTTCGATAAGTCGATTTTTACATGCATAAAAGGTTTTGGAGAACTTACCTTTGTCATGACATAGACATGACCAGGTGATTGATTGATTGATTGATTAATCTTTATATGGTGAGATGGTGTTATAGTGTTTATATTTTCCCCACCGGTAGACACACTGGAGCGTGATATGATCCGCATCACGCTTGGCTGCCTTTCCTTCTCCGACTCTAAAATAAGCAAGTTATCCATTTCTTCAGTTGGGACGCTACGGTCAGATTCGAACCAATTACTTTCGCCATTAGAGATTAGTACATTAATCACTATGCCCACATTTATTAATAAATGTGTTCAGGCATCTTTTATTAACTGTTCTAGAACAAAGGTACTTATGGAACAAAACATAGAGAAGTACTGCCCACATGAGTTAACGATGGTACATTCTTCGTGCAAGAACATAGATCTATGACTAACAACACTTAAGTGAAAATAACGTGATGCAAGTCGAACTTTATACGAAAAACTTTAACAATTGTATTTCGACTTGATTGTATCTATCCAAACATTTGTGTCCTGCTGAGAAAATACTCGCACTTTCATAACAGCATCATTTGTTCAATATCTGAAAACGACCTGCTACTGAATAGCAAAATGACCGAACAGCGTAGCTACCTTCAATGTCAAAACAATGAAATCATCACATTATGTGTAATAATAATAATAAGAAGAAGAAGAATATCACAAACTGTAACCATTGTGTGCAGTATGTAAGGAACGGAAGTAAGACAGAGAATTACTTAAAAAATGTTTTTTAAAAACGTAATTAAATCCCCACCATGTAAGAGTGTTTAGAAATGGTGTATGACAATATTTACACTCAGTATGAACAAGCACTCATAGTTACATAATTCATCATATTTTAAAAGTACATCCTATAGCTCTTTATAAAACAATTTTCATTATTCAGTCTAAGATACATTTTTGTACAGATGTAGCACAGTACTTCATCTAATTTATAGCAATGAAATTTACAGCACACACTATTATTGCTCAGTCTGCATACTTGGTTTCATGGTTATGTCTAGGAAAAATTGATATTGATGGTTTGCCATACAACATTCTGCAGACATTTGTGAACAGATGGAAAAAAGTACCAAAATACAGTGTTCTACATGGGAGTGAAGACGCAATAAGCGATCCATAGCTGACATGTTTGTGTCAGGGCTGACGATCTATAGCTGACATGTTAGTGTCAGGGCTGACGACCCATAGGTGACATGTTAGTGTCAGGGCTGACGACCTATAGTTGACATGTTAGTGTCAGGGCTGACGACCTATAGTTGACATGTTTGTGTCAGGGCTGTCGACCTATAGTTGACATGTTAGTGTCAGGGCTGACGACCTATAGCTGACATGTTAGTGTCAGGGCTGACGACCCATAGCTGACATGTTTGTGTCAGGGCTGACGACCCATAGCTGACATGTTAGTGTCAGGGCTGACGACCCATAGCTGACATGTTTGTGTCAGGGCTGACGACCCATAGCTGACATGTTTGTGTCAGGGCTGACGACCCATAGCTGACATGTTAGTGTCAGGGCTGACGACCCATAGCTGACATGTTTGTGTCAGGGCTGACGACCCATAGCTGACATGTTTGTGTCAGGGCTGACGACCCATAGCTGACATGTTAGTGTCAGGGCTGACGACCCATAGCTGACATGTTAGTGTCAGGGCTGACGACCTATAGTTGACATGTTAGTGTCAGGGCTGACGACCCATAGCTGACCAAGGCTCTGTACTACCTCTCTGCTGGTACCCTCCTCAGTAACTGGCCTAGCCTGACTTAGGAGGCACCTATGGTCACAGTCTTCATGGTGGTGGAGTCTACTAAGTACTGCACACTTTCTGCATCTTAGCTCTACTCTGGGACTAAAACAACCTCCCTAATCTGGTCGCAACCTGACACGATGTTGTGTCTCAATATCTTCACCACACTGACTGCAACCTGACATGATGTTGTGTCTCAATATCTTCACCACACTGACTGCAACCTGACACGATGTTGTGTCTCAATATCTTCACCACACTGACTGCAACCTGACACGATGTTGTGTCTCAATATCTTCACCACACTGACTGCAAAAAAAAACCCAGATCGCAGTTCCGTGGAGAAAGAAGAAGAAAAAGAAGAAGAAGACTGGCACAGAGGAGATTGCTAGAAAATAAGATGAGTGTTTATAAGTAAAAAAATACAATAATCCAATATTTTGGCAAATGTCTTTGCCAAGGAAAACATTGCAAAAACACAACAGATAAAAACACAACAGATAAAAACACAAAACAGGATAAAAGTTAACACTCAGCCCTGTGGTGTCCTCCTAGTCAGAAAGACCCACGCAAAAAAAAGAAAGGGGGGGGGTGGGGGTGGGGTTGAAAGGAATAAAGCAAGGAGACTGTAACTTGAAAAATGAGTGGACAATAGTAGAATCTGCTCATGAATCAGCTTCATTAGATGCACTGTGGTGGCAGGAGACAAAGTAAGATAGACATTTATAACAGCCAATCGCTGGAGTTATTATATCTTTCAATGGATACTTAATACAGCCAGTCGCTGAGGACTTATTATAACCATCACTGAAGACGTCTTGCAGTCAATCACTGGAGATTATGAGGATGTATTCCAAATCAAATGTGACATCCACCCTCATTTATGCACGCGAAAGCTGGAAATCAACTAAAGACATAGACAAGAAATTAGACTCTTTTGAAAATAAATGCCTAAGGAAAGTACTTGGAATAAAGTGGAACGAATTCAAGAACAATGCAGAGATAAGACAGATGACTGAACAACAACCTGTCTCATGGGTGATCAGAAAAAGAAGATGGACATATGTTGGTCATGTGATGAGAAGAAACAATCAGAGAATACCAAGACAAGCAATCAAGTGGAGCATAACAGACCGAAGAAAAATAGGTCGACCACGTGAAACTCTAATGGGGACATTGTTAAGAGAAGCCAGTTTAGTGGGTATAACATCCCTTGATTAAGTTGAAAGACTCGCGGAAAAAAGGAAATCTTGGCAAACATCTATGCGAGCCCTATGTGACGTTTAACGGCACAGGAAGGATGTAAGATGTAAGATTGCAGTCAGTCACTGGAGACTTATTATAGCCAATCTTCGATTAGGGCACTGACACAGTATCTTTCCATATTTAGTGCTTCAACATTTTAATATATGTATATATATATATATATATATATATATATATATATATATATATACACGAATCCCTAAGGTTATATAGCCATATACAATAGCTAACTATAATGTATACACATGTAAACATGATACAAAATATTGCTTCTTGATACGTGGCATAGCTGTTACTATAAAACTCTGCTACATCACATGATGGATGGTCTATTTACAATATGTTATTTGTGACACAAAATTGTAACACCACTCAAACGGTAAATACTTTTACATCAATATTTATCAACTTACGTTCATATAAATAACACGCACACAAAGACAAAACTGGAACATAAATATACTCAGTAGTCCAGTTTAATCTAAGTTAAATCTGACAAAGAGAGAACATTTTGTTAAATACCATTTTTTTTAATTAAAAAAGGGCAACATGATTGCTCGGTATACCGTGCTTCTACCAGCTCCACTGGCCATCAACTTTCAGGAGCAATAATCTCCTAGTTTGATTCCAAAAATACAGTTATTTCCCTTAGCACGCTGGCGACCAACTGGGAACTCTTTATATCACTACTGCTTATGTCCACTTTGTTAAGTTGGTTCAACATTTCATTCGTCTTTTCGCACTGTTAGCTTATTGGCATTTTTGGTTTAATTGTTAATGCTGTTTACGCTGAAGTGTGGTAGCTCGCAACAATTTAGTGTTTTGTCTGTTTGAAAAACTGGGTGTGCCAGAGATACCGACTCTGTACGGGTTAGCCTGGACGATCCACTAATGCACCATGGATATGGATAAGAACAAATTTTTGACTGGGAATGATGAGAGAACAAGTAACACTAACACATAGTTTTCATTTGAACTGAGGAATGCAGTGTTTACTCACAGAGAAGTATTGTATTCAGACTTTTCTTTTTGTAATGCTCTCTCTCTCTCTCTCTCTCTCTCTGTGTGTGTGTGTCTCTCTCTCACCTTCTGTCTCTTATTTTCTCTCAGTAACGAAAATAATTTAAATAACGTATTAATCAATTAACTATTGGAATGCCATTATTAACCCAGTTAGCAGTCACTGAAACACAAAATGTCCTCTATTTTAACGAAATCAAAATAAGCTGCAACAAATTCATTAACGAGAAACTCTTAATAAACATAGCACAAGTTAAACAAATATAGGGTATAGAATGTTCAAGAAATATGTAGATCACATGTTCCATAATTCTTTATGTAAGTCGATTATTTTCTACAGTCATAGTTAGGATGTCTGTATAAAGAGTTTTCTTAAACGATTTCTCTAAATGAAAAATTCGCTGGCTTTCACTCGGTGAGACAGGCGGCTTTCCGTTGCCTAATCGTTTCCGCTCGTTATTTTGTCGGTTATTTCCCTTCGACAGTAAATCGAGTTGTGCAAGTTGCGAAATATTGATCAAACGTGCGTAGTGGTGTGTGTGTGTGTACGTGTGTGTGCGTATGTGTGTGTGCGTGTGTGTGTGCGCAATCGCAATAAACTACTAATAATAAATGAGGTAAATATGCATATTCTTGATGATTACATCAGCCAAGAGGGTCTTGCTCAGTGAGAGACGCGCTTGATTTCTTTAAGGAAAATTAAAAAAACATCTTTCTTAAAAACAAGTTGCGGGATCAGAGGTCATTTTCCGACATCCCAGAACAGTGTCAGTGGGTGAGTACTTGCCATTTACCTGGAAAGTCTTCTGTGTATGCACGTAGCAATACGAAGAAAAATCTGTAATAAAGAAATCCTCTGGTCCGAATGTTCAAACAATTCGGTTCCCATGTACTTATTTCTATCAGTTCGGTTCTCATTTATTTATTTCTAAGAACCGAATAATCTAGAGTAAGATGTGGTTCGGTTCTGCTAGTGATTTCCATAGCCTACCTTACAATTATAACATTAGGCGACTTCTTCTCACTACAAACTATAACAATAGGCGACAACTTTTCAATACAAACTATAACAATAGGCGACTTCTTCTCAGTACAAACTATAACAATAGGCAATTTCTTTTCACTACAAACTATAACAACAGGCGACTTCTTTTCAATACTAACTACTGTATAACAACAGACATCTTCTTTTCATTAAAAGCTGCAACAATAAATGGTTTATTTCCAATTATTTCCGGCATAAGCTATACATTACAGACGACTTCCTTCCACGAAAAGGTGTCACAAATGGTTTCTTTCCAAACACATGCCACAAACTTTGCTCTGCTGATGGCTTGTGTGGAGGTCAGCGGTGTGACAGTTTCTCGGAAAAGTTATTCCGTTTATAAGCCCTAAGCGTTCGCAGTAATAAAAAGCATGCATCTATCTAACATAGTTTTATCTGTTCAACAAGTATATTTATCTCTGGGTATAAACAGTAAAAAGGAAAGTCTTTCTTTAGGTCATTTACACTCCATAATATAGAGCTTACGTGCTCTACACGTTACAATAATTATGACGGTTACAAAGACCATTACGACCAGCTTACATAACGTCAGCAAAACAGCACCATATGGCAGGGAACTAACTACAGGACAACCTCTCAGTCTAGCTAAAACTTTCGTCCAGTGTTTGCGTTGTTCATTTGGCTTTGGTCTTGGCAGTAAGAATTCTTGGCCCTTTGGTGAGCTAGGGTGCCAAGATGGCGGCGATGTGAACAGGCCTTCAGCCAAATATTCGACATTTCTCCATCGGGTTCATGTACATGTTGTCTGAACACTGAAATGCTTCTGAGAATTCGTCTGAACTTCGGAGAATCCCGTTTACTCTGGAAAGACAAATGAAAAGATGAAAGCGAGTCATTTCTGTTTCTTCATCACTAAGCACTGTCTCATTTCGCACTTTTTCTATTTAATAAAGTATGCCATAGTGGACTTTTTTTTCTATATGAAATGCGTCATTTATATTTCCTATTTTTTCTATAAAGCGTCTCATTCCGAAGTCTTTCTATAACAAATGTACCATTTCAGACTTCTTCGTATATAAAGTTCATTTATATTTTTTTTCTACAAAATGTGCGTAATTTTTTTTTTACTTTTCTGTAAATGGTGCGTTATTTCTGACTTGTCTATAAACATATGTTAGTTCTGACTTATCTATAAAAAGTTCGTCAAGTCTGACTGTTTATGAAGTCTCTCATTTGTGACCGTCTGAAGAAAAAAAAACGTAATTTCTTACTACGTCTGCAAAAGGTCAAGTGCGTCAGTTTCCATAAAAGGTCAACAGTTATCTGAAGTAAAATGTCTTCAAAGATGAAAGGAGTCATTGTGTCACACCACTGAACCAAATACCACACGTAATCCGCAGTTCATAATATACAAAATTTCTCATTCAGTAGACAGGTTTTGCTGTGCTTGTATGAGTAATATAGCTCTACCTTCTACTTTTTCGATCATGGCAATCATTATACTCATCTTCATCGTACAGTTTATCTCTATTATATCCCTTGGATTTTATATTATCAGTTTATTCACACTGCTAACTGGTCCTGAGATAACTTTCACACACACACACACGCACACACACACGCACACACATACACGCACACACACACACGCACACACACACGCACACACACATGTCACCGTACTGTTCTCAACAAGTTGCCGTCTGTGAGAAAGCTACCCTAAGACTGGTAGTCAGGTTGTGTAGTAAGACGACGCGAAACTATTCCTCTTCCCCGGCAAGCGGGTTGCCCTATCCTGTTCTCATCCACCACATCCATCCATATCATGCAGAACAGCTAAGCAATCACCGCCCAGTACGCCATGTAGCGTCTTGCAGGGCAGCAACAAACTCTCTCCACCTCTCACGGTCTGAAGCCAGCCTCTGTGTTGTGCCCCAGCTGTGCTGCATGCTACTCATTTCCCCTTCTACAGTTCTTCTCCAGGTAGCCTGTGGTCAGCCTCTCCTTCTTGTCCCCTCGGATGTCCATCTCATGGCTGTTTTAACGATGTTGCTGGGCTCTCTTTGGAGGACAAGGTCAATCCATTTCCAGCGTTATTTTTTTTTTCGCTGTTATGACATGCATATCTTGTAGTTCACACTGGGAAATTGGTCTCTTTTATCTATTGTCTATGGTCAGTGACTATTGAAAATCTTTCTGAAACAATTTCATTCATTGCTTAGAAACGGTGACAACCCTCCAAGCCCTCTCTTAAAAGAAGCTAAATGTTTCATCGCCTGGACCCCACTTTCACCGAACAAATTAGTTCTTTATGTGCGATGTTTGTGAGAAACTACACAAAAACAAACTGTACTTTCAAAACTTCTTTTAACTGTTTCCTTCATTCTGCGCAACAAACTGCCTTTAACTTCCAGTAAAATAAATGTAATAAATGACACTTGTCTTTGAGCTCTGTATACAAAAATAATGTACATTATTAGATTTCTTGGCTGATGATAAACAAAAATATTATATGTAACTCTGACCGTCTTTTTGTGAGAGAGCACTGCATGAAGTGATCACAAATTATGAAACAAGTCTTGTAAAAATATTTTCTAGTCAGTTCGGGTTTTGGTGGCCGGTGAAAGAGCTTTCTTTGTGTGCATGGATCTGTGTTGTTTCTGGATATATTGTAGTGTGTATATACTGATTGTCTTGCAGTTATTATGTCGTAAGTTATTATGTCACTGTTGTGAGCAATAACCTCACCGAGCATCCCCGAACTCACTAGTTGTTTGTGCGATGTTTATTTAGTATATACATTATTTTGCGTGGATGCAGTATAAGTGTTGGGTGCACCCATGGGAAGGTATTGTAATGGTTCTGATTGTGACTTGTGGTTATATTTGATTTATGTACACATTGATACTGGAGTTCTACATACCAGATTCATGACGTTTCTCTGCAAATAATGCCGTTTTGATATTGAATTTATGTATTCGTACATAATGTTGCTAATTATTGCTCATAGAACATTGGTTCTTGATATGCTTTGATCATGGCGAAGATGCTGTTTTCACGAATATGCATATGTTGTTATATGCTGCATATGCCCAGCTGTTCAGTACAGTGTGAACAGTTTTTCCTTATTTCTTTTGTGGTATATAATAGTGTTATGAGGGTTATCACATTTGTATCATGTTCTTATGATTTAATATACTGAATGTATTCTTGATGTCAGTCAGTCAGTCAGTCAGTCAGTCAGTCAGTCAGTCAGTCAGTCAGTCATTTGCATGTCTCTTGCGGAACTTTGTCTCCCTAACAGCTCCACTGTAGGCCTCGCGATTGTGAGCAAGATGGCCCGCTGCTGATGCATCCATTTGCAGATTATCAACGATGTCTTGCAGCTATCTTCTCATTAATCTTCCTCTCTTTTTTTCTATTATGTATCCTTCCAAGACGGTCTTCTCTAAATTATCATGACATTTAATGTGTCCAAAATATTTAAGTTTTCTCTGTTTAATCCTCTTTACTAGCCAGCCTTCTTCAATATTAAGTTCTTGTAGCATGGATATATTTGTTCTTTTTTGTGTCCATGATATCTGAAGAACTCTTCTGTAGCATTTACATTCAAAGGCATTTATGTGTTTCTCAGCTGTTTTGTTAAGTGTCCAGGCCTCACATGCATATGTTGCGATGGGAAAGATGCATGCCCTTAAAAATCTTATTTTTGTAGTTCTGTTTGTTCCTCTCCACAGATTCTTTAGTTGTTTTACTTTCTGAAGAGCGATAGATGTCCTCCTTTTAATTTCCCTCATTGTATCTCCATTATTAGTTAGCAGTGATCCAAGATATTCAAAACTATCCACCTCTTCCAATTTTTCCTCATTGATATATATTTCAGCTGCCTTATTTAACATAGTATGATGTATATATTGATACTGACGATTGTTCTGAGAAGGAAGGTTGTTGTGGTGGATATTTCACTGAACTGGCTTTCATGCGGCATAGAAATGAGTTCATGCCATCTACTCTCTTATATGAATGATATTAATTTGTTCCTATTTGTGTATTGCGTACTGGTTATTCTACTGCTATTGTTGATGTGTGTTAATGGTGTGTTTCATTGTCTAGTCTTAATAAACTGATTTGTGTCGAATTATTGACTTCAGATTAGTACAGGCATGCGTGTGGCAAGAGAGTAGAGCGGTGTATTCAGGTTGAGCTGTTTGTGAAGAAACAAGATCCGGGAAAGCGGAGACAGTCATGATTGGAATTTTCTCCTAATTATTTTCAAGTGACTTAGTACGACAGTACTGATGGTAAGAATTATATATTTAATCAACAAACTTTTAATACGTCACCCACAACCACAATTTACATTTTCACGTCCATGACTGGCAGGACTCACCTTTGCTGACCTGGAATAGACGGATGACCGCCGCTGCTCACATAATGTTCTAGAAGTCCTCTCTCGCTGACCTTTTCACAGTGCGTCTGACACAGAAAAAAAAAAACGTACATCCTAAGCATCATCATCCAATAGAATGACTCCACTAGCACAGTTAAAACCGGAAGCTAAAGCAAACTGAACCTAGGGAACGGGAAGCCAATCTCACAAGCTTACAAGTTATTGTTACTAATTTTATGGTGTCTATCTCCAAGGCCGCCATCAAGTGCAAACGCGACTTGTAATGCCTTCGCCATACATGCA
The DNA here is from genome assembly GCA_009760885.1 of Achatina immaculata. Classification (NCBI taxonomy): domain Eukaryota; kingdom Metazoa; phylum Mollusca; class Gastropoda; order Stylommatophora; family Achatinidae; genus Lissachatina; species Lissachatina immaculata. Next base: position 8,389,002 of record CM019719.1, on the reverse strand, counting down.
AATGCTTTCTTTATGGGAAAGGCAGCCATATAGGGCTATTGTATTTTATTTCCATAAATAAATAACAGTGCCGTGTGCATCCGACTGCAGATGATGCGGAGAATATGCCGCCCTCGTGAAACATTTATATCGTCACCCTGAGCTTTTGTTCTCGTCACAGATCATAATAAAGTCATCTAGCGCCCCTTTCTCTGGCCATCACTCTTGCTTGTCTCCAGGAATAGCCCAATTGTCTTCATTCTTAATCCATTATCTGCCGTCACGTGACTTCGTGATCTTCCGGCCTTCCACTTGGTGTGAAGACTTCACTTCACCCACAGACAGGATCACTTCAACTTCTCCTTTAAATGAAGCTGTGTATAGACTGTGGGAATCTGTTTTTAGTACAGCAATTGTTATGCCGCGCTATACATATCTCAGCGACTCAGTATTTGACTACTTCATCGCCTCCATTATTTTCCTGTGGGCGAATGATTTCAATAAACTACATTTACTTTTATTTTTACCTGCGCAAAAGAGATGAAAAACATCTGCGGTCGCGTGAAGGTCAGACCAGGTATGAAGTGATCTGCTTCTAGGTCGTTGTCTAACTGCTTCCAGGCCTGAAAGTAAACATGGCAGAATGTAATGTTTACTTCCCTGTAACATGGTAGAATGTAATGTTTACTTCCCTGTAACATGGCAGAATGTAATGTTTATTTCCTTGTAACATGGCAGAATGTAATATTTACTTCTCTGTAACATGGTAGAATGTAATGTTTACTTCCCTGTAACAGGGTGGTAAAATATTGATTAGTACTTAAAAATAATTTTAAAAACCAAAATATTGATTAGGTAAATAAAGTAAACATTAAGAAATACTTAAAACATTAATGGTTCAGAGATACCTAAATATATTTATAAATATGAAATAGTTAAAACAATGTGTTTGGAGTTTAAGATTCGAAAAACGCGAGTGTTATATTTCATTACGAGAACATGATAAATAGTTAAATGTTCTCTATTATTTCATGATTAACTTTGTACGTACGAATTAAGCCGCTATTTTATAGTAACCAAATAATGATGAAATAAACTGCCCCATTCTTTTCTGGTAACAAAGAATAAGAGGACTTAAACTGTTTCTGTAGTCTCAAAATAAAGAATAAAAGGACAGATAAACTCGTCTCAGTTCTTTCATAATTATAAAACTGAAGACGAATTAATCCGTCTCATATGCCTCCTGATGAATATTAATACATCAGGAGCCATCTATGGGTAATGATGGTTTTCATCTCAACGAGTTTAATTGTCTCTATGAATACTACTAAGTGTTATGTTATCGATGTTATCTTTACAGAAAAAATAACTCTCATAATAACCCTTGGTTAGTCGTCTGTAATAGATGTTAATGTTTGGATAATTTTTGGATGTCAGATATTATACCTGATAAGAGAGTAAGCTATACTTATGATAGGAAGGGTTCAGATATCAGATGTTATACCTGATAAGAGAGTAAGCTATACTTATGATAGGAAGGGTTCAGATGTCAGATGTTATACCTGGTAAGAGAGTAAGCTAGACTTATGATAGGAAGGGTTCAGATGTCAGGTTTTATACCTGGTAAGAGAGTAAGCTAAACTTATGACAGGAAGGGTTCAGATGTCAGGTTTCATACCTGGTAGGAGAGTAAGCTAGACTTATGACAGGAAGGGTTCAGATGTCAGATGTTATACCTGGTAAGAGAGTAAGCTAGACTTATGATAGGAAGGGTTCAGATGTCAGATGTTATACCTGATAAGAGAGTAAGCTATACTTATGATAGGAAGGGTTCAGATGTCAGATGTTATACCTGGTAAGAGAGTAAGCTAGACTTATGACAGGAAGGGTTCAGATGTCAGGTTTTATACCTGGTAAGAGAGTTTCAAGGCCAGCTGATCCTTCCACTGCTGACCTTTGGTAGCGTGACCATCAACCTGGGACAGGTGCAAGAGATGATTTAATAAGTCATTCATCTTTCATTTATCTCTCTCTCTCTTTATCACTCCCTGTCTCTCTCTCTCTCTCTCTCTGTCTCTTTCTCTCTCCACCCATCCCTGCCTCTGTGTGCGTGTCTCTCTCTCTGTCTCACTCTTTCTGTCTCTCTGTCCATCCATTCCTGCCTCACTCTCTGTGTCTCTCTTTGTCTCACTCTCTCTGTCTCTCTCTCTCCATCCATTCCTGCCGTACTCTCTGTGTCTCACTCTCTCTGTCTCTCTCTCTCCATCCATTCCTGCCGTACTCTCTGTGTCTCACTCTCTCTGTCTCTCTCTCCATCCATCCCTGCCCCTCTCACTGTGTCTCTATCACTCTCTCTGTGTCTCTCTCTGTCTCACCATCTCTCTCTCTCTTCCTCCCTCTCTAGTGGATCTTAAAAAAACAGAGACAAAGTTTCCAGACTATTATATCTATAACCAGACTTCTCATAACAGTTGCTTGTCTGTTTGGTCATTGTTATGATTTTTCATTATTCAAATTTGTCTTTAGTTCTGTTATTGGAGTCTAACAGTACGCTAGTACATTGTGGTATTCTCATCATTTATAAAGATGTTCCAGTAATGTTCCACCCATGCTATCAGGTTGTAAGCTGTTACACAGTTCCATGCATCTACCATTATGCTGGCGGAGATTTCTGTTGTGTCATAAGCTAGTACGATACGAGAGTTTTCTGTATCCTTGCTCTGTAAAGTTGTGGTGATAGTGTCAAATGTGAAGTTCCCTTCAATGATGTATCACATTCGGTGCTACCAGGCGTTGATAGACGTCCAGTTTCTGTAACTTCTGTCTTTTTATCACTTGTCCAGAAAATTTTGATTGTTTATCTGGTATGGTTTACATTAATTTCGTTTGTTTTGCAGCTGTTCAGAGAATTTCATTTCATTCTGTGATCATTCAGATTGAAAGATAAGAAGAGTATTTGTTGCGTGTTGTATAATAAACCACAGAACTATTGCTTACAATTGTATTATTGTCATTTGTTCAAGTCTTAGGAATGAGAAATACTGACAGATCTGTAGGATTCTTTCACTTACTGATAAGGATTCTCTCTCATTACTGTCTGTATCTTCATCATATGACTAGGAAGTGCTTTCCGTTCTCTTCATCAGTTACCATTAACACTTTCAGGCTGTCAGCGAAGAACAGTTGCACAAAAAATTTGAATCAATGAATACCTCGCTGATTTTGGCCATGAAACCATTTAATATCTCGCTGATTCTGACCATGAAATCATTGAATACTTCGCTGTTTCTAGCCATGAAATCACTGAATACCTTGCTGAATCTGACCATGAAATCATTGAATACTTCGCTGTTTCTGGCCATGAAATCGATGAATATCTCGCCGATTCTGACCATGAAATCATTGAATACCTCGCTGAATCTGGTCATGAAAACATTAAATACCTCGCTGATTCTGGCCATGAAATCATTAAATACCTCGCTGATTCTGGCCATGAAATCATTGAATACCTCGCTATTTCTGGCCATGAAATCATTGAATATTTCGCTGAATCTGGCCATGAAATCATTGAATACCTCGCTGAATCTGGCCATGAAATCATTGAATACCTCGCTGAATCTGGCCATTAAATCACTGAATACCTCGCTGAATCTGGCCATGAAATCATTGAATACCTCGCTGAATCTGGCCATTAAATCACTGAATACCTCGCTGAATCTGGCCATGAAATCATTGAATACCTCGCTGAATCTGGCCATGAAACCATTGAATACCTCGCTGAATCTGGCTATGGATGAAAGCGATCAATTACTGAGTTTCCGATGTTTAATTTGAAGATGCTGGGACAACGTTCGCGCTGACTTGTGTCCATCAGCGATGGAGATTGGAAAGAAATGGCCATAGACCTTGCCACATGGAGAGGCACTGTGAAAAGGGTAATTTGTCATTTAAGATGCAAATGAGGTCCAAATTCTGGAGTTCAGCTCGGGGAATTTTACCTTGTAAATTAGACATGGGTTGCTGTTGTTGTGGTCGATTATGCGATCAAAAACGACTGAGTGAATCAGTCACGGAAGACGGAAGAGAGACAAAAAGTTACATTAGATAACTGTACACAGTATGTAGAGGTAGAAGGATAATTATCACACGTCAGCTTGTGTTGGTGCAGGTATGGACTTCATCAGTAGATACCCAGAAAACAACAACTCTCAAACAGCCCCATGGTGCTAACACTTGCAAAACATCTTCGGTGTCAGAATTTCTCTGCTTGAACTACATTCAGAATAATGGAAGGCAGAAACATTTGGACTCCATTTCCGTGAATTCTTTTTGTCATTACTTCTATACAATTTTCATTATCTTTCCTTTTATTATATCTTTTTTTTCTTTTCTAAAGACATTTCTAAATTAATCACAGTTGGGATTTCCGAAAACAAAACAGTACATACAAAGTGATTACATTAATCAAACTGATTACTTTGATACAGTTTACATGTAAAAAGGTTCATACATTATTTATACTCATTTTATTCGTATGAAATACTTTAGTGCGTATTGTTGTTTCAGGCCAGCTTTGTGTTACTTTCGATTTCATTACATGTCTTCTACGTATATTTTTGGTTGTCAGACTGGTTACCTGAACTTTGTGTTCCTACATGAATCGTTAGCTGATGGGGCAAACCATGATACCTATTCAGAAGCGGAGAGTAACCATTGTTTCATTTTAAAATTCAGTCAGTTTTTCGTGTCGTTATGTAGAAGGGAGGATTCATTGTTTCTGATGTTACCAGAATTTAATTCTTACCACAGCGTGACTGAATATTGGTAGCTGTTTTTTTTAAACTTTATGATTGCTTATTTCTTATCTGGTTTGTCGCTTAGGTAGGTTGTGTTTTTCCTTGGTTATGTTTGGAAGAATGGGTGAAATTGTGCTAGAGCTTATTTGGTTCATTAATTAGTTGGTTGACTGACAGGTTGGTTACTGGATTTATTTTAGTTTGTGGTAGTTTAACTGGTCCAACTGATGTTTGGATGAACGGGTGAAATTCACGTAGCAGTGGCTGAACGGTTGGATTGAATCTAGCGGTGGTTGACGGTGGTTGGAAGAATCTAGCGGTGGTTGAAGTTTGGAGTGAATCTAGCGGTGGTTGACGGTGGTTGGAAGAATCTAGCGGTGGTTGAATGTTGGAATGCATGTAGAGGTGGTTGAAGTTTGAAATGAATGTAGCGGTGGTTGAAGGTTGGAATGCATGTAGTGAAGGAAAGGACATGCTACCAATTCTCAGTTACACTGATACCCATCTTTCTTTCTGTTAGTCTGAGTTCAGACTGTTTCTACTCATTTGTTTATGAACAAAGAAACATTTGTTCTAAATTTACCATCGAATTACTGCGAAATTGATGTCTTCAGAATGTCTCATAAAAAATTGTCTAACAGGTAGAATTCAAACTGACAGCCCGCAGAAGGTGAGAATACCTTGTACACCTGAGCGCCATAGTCCAGCATGTTCATCTTCCCGTACATGTCTACCAGACACTTCAGTCGAAGGGCCAGGCCAAGGACAACGCTGTGGTTCAGGAGGCCGTCGGCGTGGTGATCCAGCAAGTCTGTTCACAGATTCACAAATCATCAATAACACAATGCCAACTGTCCAGGAAGTGTCATCTAATTTCAATTAAAAAGCCTTTAAAAGTATCACAGGTATTGCTGTTTCGTTTAAAGTAATAGGAATATAATGATAAAACGGAATTATAATATGACTTTTATGTTATTGATATGTAACTTTGTTTACGAAGAGTTAGAAAAATATTTTGGCCAAACACCATAAGAAATAACATCTTTTTGGCAGAAATGCAGATAAAGCCACTGACAACAATTATTGAGGAAAGACGCTGGCAATGGTTGGGACATGTGCTCCGAATGACTGACAACTCACTACCAAAAATAGCACTAAGATGGACACCACAGGGGAACAGAAGTAAGGGTAGACCAAATGAGATATGGAGAAGAACAACAGAAAGGATGTTGAGCAATAGAGGGCTCTCCTGGGCAAGAGCAGAAAAAAAGGCAAATGATAGGCATTTGTGGAAAACCCTTGCGGAATCCCCATGTGCCCTGGGCACTTAAGGTTCACAGAGAGAGAGATAGATAGAGATAGATAGAGAGAGAGAGAGAGAGATGTAATTTTGAAAAAAAATGGGCGAAACATATCTGGACACACTTGTTAGGGAGACCAGAAAAACATTTATCTTTATCCTGTCTACAGATGTGAATCCACGTTCTTAAAGGTTTTTTAAAAACTGTATATATTATCCTGTTCTGTAATTTCATTTCCCTATTCCACAGTTCTATGTAGTAACTTTAAGATTTCCACAGTTCTATGTAATAACTTTAAGATTTCCACAGTTCTATGTAGTAACTTTAAGACAATGACTTCGTATAAGTGTCCTTGTAACACACAGAAATGACATAATTATCACAACTACGAAACCTGAGAAAACTTCGTGGCCTACTTTATTTACGGCAAGTTCTGCCCGATAAGTGCTTTTATGTGCGTTTAAAAGTTGTTTTTCCTTCCACGATAAAGGCCTTTCGTGGAAATATTGGTTTGTTCTCGCTGTTTTTTTTCTTACCTTTCTATCTCTTTACATTTTCTTATTGCCATTTCTCTTCTCTTCTGTCTCTTTTTTACTTTAAGTGTAAATCTCTGCCATACACTCTTTACCAGGTCCTGTTATAATTAATATCAAACTCCCAGAAACAACTTTTACGCTATCTTAGTCTGACGGTGGAGTACGGGTTACTATAATGTCTGGTCGTGGAGCTCAGTGAGAAGCATACTTTGTAAGTCCACTCCAGGAATGTAAGAAACTCTCCTAAGACAAACAGTACAAGTTAACTCCAGAAATGTAAGAAACTCTCCTAAGACAAACAGTACAAGTTAACTCCAGGAATGTAAGAAACTCTCCTAAGACAAACAGTACAAGTTAACTCCAGGAATGTAAGAAACTCTCCTAAGACAGAAACAGTACAAGTTAACTCCAGGAATGTAAGAAACTCTCCTAAGACACAAACATTACAAGTTAACTCCAGGAATGTAAGAAACTCTCCTAGGACACAAACACTACTTCTGGACCATGCATGAGACGGACACCTGAAGGAACAAGAAAGAGAGGCCAATCACGCACAAGCTGACAGGGAACTCTTGAAGCTGCGAGACAAATGTCTACAGAGCAAGTGACAGATCAGCGGCTGTGATTGAAGCACAAAACACTTCTTAAGTCACGGAATCATGCTTGTTAATATGTGACTGAAAGATGAATTACTAAATATTCAAACTTCAGTGTTGTCAGAAAAACGAGAAAGAAAAACTGGTTGCAGCACTGCTGAGAAAAAAAAACGAAAGAAAACAGTTTGATGGTTTCACGTTTTCAGGCAAAATACTGGGGAGAAAAATAAAGCTAGGAACAAACAGAGCACACATAGAGGACTATAAAGCTTATGTGCCACCAAAAGATGTTGTGTATAAAAGTATTATAAACTGAGACACGAGATGGCAGACACAGAGTGCTGGAGGAAGACATGTTTAAGTTTGGATGTTTATTGCGAGATGGCAGGCATAAAGTATCTTGAACCACTTCCGTGAATTTATTAAAGAAAACTGCAAATAAAATACGTGATTTTAAACATTTAGTACGGGTTTTTAGGGAGTCTAATTTTAAATTACAATATAAGCCAAATGTGAGCTTAATATCATTTCCCGAAAAACAAAAATACGGTGATAGGTTTACTATAAATGTTTTATGTGGTCTTTGGATATATTTACTTACTTAGTTTTATTTTTTATTTGTTTGTGAGTAATAGTTTATTCACGTCATGCCACAGGAGCTGTAGAGGTTATGTTGTTGGTTCCTATATTTTCCTTGATCTGTAGGCATATAATTAGCTAAACTAATGTAAGTGACTGATCATTCCTGTAACATTTCTACTTTGTTACTGCATCTATTATGAACTGTGACACCAAACCTGAATAAAACCTTCGGCCGAAATAATGAATTGTGTAATTTCTCTTTCTTGTACAACTTACAATGGTCTTTAAACAAGATAACAGATGTTATAGTACTAACAATATATCATCTCCATGTGTTCTTCTTTCTCTAGTTACTTCTTACCTTCTATTCCGAATCCATCAGCCACTCTGGAGGCCAAGAAGGAGCCCAGTGATCCATAAATTATTGGTTGAGGAACTGGAGAAGGATAAACAAGGAGACAACCAAATCTTTCAATTCAACAAACACAGAATTGTTGACTGGCTACAGTATACACACAAGGAGACAACCAAATCTTTCAATTCAACAAACACAGAATTGTTGACTGGCTACAGTATACACACAAGGAGACAACCAAATCTTTCAATTCAACAAACACAGAATTGTTGACTGGCTACAGTTTACACACAAGGAGACAACCAAATCTTTCAATTCAACAAACACAGAATTGTTGACTGGCTACAGTTTACACACAAGGAGACAACCAAATCTTCAATTCAACAAACACAGAATTGTTGACTGGCTACAGTTTACACACAAGGAGACAACCAAATCTTTCAATTCAACAAACACAGAATTGTTGACTGGCTACAGTTTACACACAAGGAGACAACCAAATCTTTCAATTCAACAAACACAGAATTGTTGAAAGGCTAACAGTTAAGGTAACGGGAGACAACCAAATCGTTCTATTCTATAAACACAGAATTGTTGACTGACTGCAGAATACACAGGGAGACAACCAAATCATTCCTTTCTAAAAATGATAAAGTACGACCATATGAAGTTAATGGAAGCCAAATAAATCAAATTTGTCCAGAATATGCCACAACTTGAAAAGGGAGGAAAATGAGAAATCAGACAAAATATACACCAAATAACCCATAGTGAACATATAACAGACGGATAAAGTACTGAAAACAAAACAGAAGTATAGCAAAAATTAAATAAGAAGAAAAAAAAAAAAGGTCCCTCAGTGCCTCCATAACAAATCTGTCATTCGGAAATTTGGCTCAGAGTTAAGGCCCCTTTTCCTAACCAGCAAAACAGCAAATACCGGTAATCATGTTTTAAGTCCTGACATTGCTAAAAGGGTACTATTTGTTTCCGTTGTCTGGCCCGGGGGGGTGGACTACCAACCAAAAGAAACCATTACAGTGGCGACGACGTTATTCAGCGGCGGCACTGATGAAAGGGTTGCAGGCCCAGAGTAGGATGATATTTATTTGAAAATGGCGGCAAGAAAATGGGCGCCAGGACAGTCAGAGCAAAGAGCCATATGTCACGGCGGCAGTTCGTCACAAACTAGTTTCCGTGTAACTGACATTTCTCGTTATCAACCGTAGTTTTCTGTAGGGAAAATTGCTGTTTTCAAATTGATCTCTTTATTCTGGCCTTTTCCCCCTATGTTTCTTTTACTCCTCTTTTCATTATTCGTAGTCAAAGTCTTAATAAATATAGGAGATTGATAAAAGCAAACAAATCTTATATGTGGCTTGAAGAAAATATATGTTATTTGTGGGTTGAAGAAAACGTGTGTTATTCACTACCATATTATATAGGTTGTAGGAAATACGGGTACATATTATATATGAATAGAAGAAAACAGACAGTCTGTCATATGTGGGTTGAGGAAAACGTATATTATATGTGGGTTAAGAAAACATATGTTATATGTTGGTTGAAACAAACATATGTTATGTGTGCGTTGAGTCTAGCATTATTTTTATTCCACAATGCCTCTAATGACTAGTTCTACCAAAACTAGATTCGAACATCTTACCACTGCAGCAGCAAGCAGTGTTTATGACGCCTGGCACTGGCGTCTGTTATATTCAGATTCTGCACTCATTTCCTCCTCAAATAATGCTGCATCCTTACTCAGATTCGCCCTCCACGTGATTCGATCTTTCGCCAGGTCTTCCCCGTTCCTTTCTGTTTGAAAAAGTTCTCATAGATGACTTACAGATATCATTTATTTTTACCTTAGCTTTGATCTAACACGTGGCCTCCTTCCATCAAAATGGCAGCCATATAAAATTTGCTGCGGAATACGGCTTTCATCAGTTCTTGATGCATTTCCTAAACCATCTTAATCTCCGGCTGCTTAATGTTGTCATCATGGATGGAAGCTCAGCTCTGCAGAAGCTCAAAGTTGCCACTTGATGTTCATTATTTTGTGAAGGCAGTGAAGATGGGAACTATTACGTTTCTTCCATGCACTGAATAAGTTCATGCTTGAGACCCACATAAGAATGTAGTAAACACATATGTCTGACAGCTCTTAACATTTGTCTTCAGTGTTGAATCCCTCTTGTTCCAAGCTCTCTTACTTTGTTTGTGAAATGTAGTAGATGCCTTTCCTATTCATCCATTGATTTTTTTCATGTAGTGGAAAGGTTGAAGGACCTGTAGATCTAAAACAGCGGAATTTGTTCACTGAATCAAGGGTAGGTGAGCGAGGTAAAATTTATGTTTCCCTGCCATTAGGGCATATTGTGGAATACGGTGTTAGGTCTGTAGTTTCCATGACCCTCGGCACATGAAAGCGTGGTAGGTCAGTATCACGGCTGGCCGCTTTACCTTCCCCAGATTTCTCTCGTGCCCATTTTTATAGATTCTGGGGCTTTATTTTTTTTTTGGTGTGTATAAGAAAAAAAATCCCAGCACTGGGACTGAACCTAGTACCACCAGATTAGTAAACCGAGCGCTTTAACCACTCAGCCAACCAGGCCGCTTGAGTCAAGGGGGTTTCCATTAAATGTAATGTTACACATGTAACAGGCGAAGTGAACCCAAGGGCGGTAAGTGACAAAGTTCCTTTCTGGCAGTATTATAACATGCCCAAAGTCTTGTGAATCTTCAAGCACAAAAAGCATTTTTCTGTGAGAGAGAGAGAGAGTGAGAGAGAGAAAGAGAGAGAGAGAGAGAAAAAGAGAGAGAGAGAGAGAGAGAAATATAATATTGTCAATTGTGAATCATAAATTTCTTGAGTATTTCCATATTATAGAATTGAAGCTTAAAGACGGTCTTTGATTAACACATGACAGGTTTCACAAAACTTTACAACTTCACTAGATCAGAGCAAGTCCGATGAAACGTTCACTGCAGTATTTAATTCTGATTATTAAGATCAGTATGTGTTGTCAACTACGTCACTTGGATTTAAACGCTTAATCATTTGTTCACAATATCAAAGTCTATCCTATTCTACATGCAACATTTCTCAGTTTCTCAAATCCACAATATTCTACACTTGATACGAGAACATTTCCTATCTCAGTATTATATCACATCTGCAACACGTGGTCAACTAGTTCTCGTCTAAAAACACTGTACTCGAAGTTTCAAAAATGTCAATTCTTCTTAATCACTTGAATCACTTGAAAACTATCTTCCGTCTAACAGTACTTCTGATTTTATATCGTCTCGTCCTCTTTCTTCTCTTGTCTGTCTTCTAATTTCTTCTGACGGTCTTCCTCTGCCGTCTCTCAATCGCAGTGTACTAACGAGCAAAGTCTACTTGCCTCTTCTCTGCACTTCTGTTCTTATCTCTCATCTGATGGCTTTTCGGCTGTTCTTGTCGGACCTTCTTTCTTCACTCTTGACTGTCCACGTGCACTGACCATCCTTCTTGCAGTTCTGGTCAGTCGCTACTTGCCGGACCGACGGTGTTCTGACCATCTCCCTCCTGTGTTTCCTCTCTCTTCTACTTCTGTACTTCTTGGTTCTAGATTGTCTGTTCTTCCGTCTTCGGGACCCCTCCTCTGTCTCCTCTCTCTAGGACTTCCGTACCTCTTCGTCTTCCACTATCTCTCTGCTCGCCTTTTTATATTCAAGTCCAGCTTGACAGATTAACCAATAAGTATTTTGGCTGCACCCTTCAGATGTCCACTGGTTCCCATGAGCGTTCTGATTGTCCGTCATTCAAACTGCCCCGCGACTTATCTCTCGCAAATCAATTGTCCAATAGGCCACGCCTCTAAATATTTAATTGTCCAGCTGGCCGAGTTGGTCACTCCTTTATTTAAAGCACCATGTGCAATCGCGTCCTAACGCGTGTGAATCTGTGTCAGTTTCGTCTATATAATTGTTATTTACCTAAGTCATTATCTTGCTATTTCATGTCGGAGGTTTTATTGTGTTCTGACTTTTTCATTGTGTCTGTTTCTTTTATTCGTCTTTTCTATTGTTTACACGTGTCAACGTCCAGTCACATCTTTGTTATCACTGGACCATCCTACTTTCTGGCGTCCTTCCTTTGTATTTCCTACATGTCAGCGTCACCGAGTCTCGTCTTTTTCTATTCACTGTTTCCACTGTTTACTTTTGTCCGCGTCTTGTTCTAGTGTCATGGAAGTTTTATACCTTTCTCTTTCTTTTTTAACCTACTTTTCTGTGTCGCTGTTCGATGTTACTATTTTGTTTACAGTATGTTTTCATAATCATATTAATTAAGAATAATAATAATAAGAGCTATAATCATTACTTATAAGGCCATGCTACAGAAAGAGAGAGAGAGAGAGAGGCTGGACATTTTCTCTGTACAGTCTAAGTGAAGCAAAACTATTAGCGTTTACATCTACTTGCCACAAAATTATTTTCTTTTAGGAACAATAAACTCATTATTATTATTATTATTATTTTCTCTGGAACTAGCGCATAAACGTTATGTTACTACTAAGAACAGTAATAATATTCCTGAACTACAGTTCTATTTAATGCCATCATATAAGCACAGCTCGTGTATTTCTGACCCAGCTTTTTAAGAAACCATAAATGGAAACTGCACAGAGCCAAGTGTCCCATTCGTGCGACTTCTGATACATTAAAGGCTGACACTTTGTTCTTTGAAGCGTGTCTGCTATAAAATTAACGACCTTGAAAGAACATAGCCTGAGATCCTTTGAGCATCTAACCGATCAACAATTGGTAAAGTCAATCGTGTGATCGATCGATCATTCGACCGATGGAAGTAATCCACCACTGGCGCTCTAATTCTTCGCTTCGGTTGCTCATTTGATTGTTAATGAGAATTAGAGCAGTCTAAAGTGGCGGCTTCTCAAGTCCCTTGTCCAGCTTCTAGGATCACAGAATGGAAGGCGTGGCCATTCTAGAAAGTGGCTGATATTAAACATCTTTTGGCGACTGTTCGATGAGGCAATCAGCCACCCATAGCTGACATGCTAGCGTCAGGGTTAGCGAACCATGGCTGACCAAGACCCTGTCCCACCTCTCTGTTGTACCCCCATTAATAGGCCTAGCCTGACTAACGTGGCAGGGATCGCCATAGTCCCTATGGTGGTGGAGTCTGCTAAAGAAGCATTGCACATCCCCTGCTTTTTAGCTGTACACTGGGACTGGAAAAGTAGCTGTCATAACCCGCTCCCACGCCGATACGATGCTGTGCCTCTACATCATCGGCTGCGAAGAACAACAGCTGGCAGTTACAGGAAGATTGCACAAACAAACAATCCACATAAGTCATCATCATCGTGTGCCATGTGTTGCAGGCGTTGGCGACCATGTCTCTCCACATTTTCCGGTCTTTCATGTTATTCAACAATTCATTTGTTGAGCCTCTCTCACGCCATTTTGTCAAGCCATCTGAGAATTTCTCTCTGGCTCTACCTCTTCGTTTCCTGCCTTCAAATTCCCCTATTGTCACGATATTTTCAATCCCTACTTATATGGCATAATTGCTGTTGTTAAACTGTAATCAAAATACCCAAGTAGTCAAACAAAACTCATTTCTTTTCTCTTCAATTTTTAGATGATTCCAAAATGGATGTATTCTCTGTCTGGCATATCTTAATCTCTTCTTCCTGTCTTCCACAGTGCGATGGAAAAGGTGTATCCCTTTGTACCTCGCAGTGGAAGTTATTTTTATTAGATGTAAGTTCCCAGACAGGAAACGAGGAAGGCCTAGACTCACCTGGAAAAGACAAATTTTGGCAGTGCTCAGAAACAAGAGATGCACATGGAAGGAAGCAGAGAATAATTCCTAGAACAGGGATGACTGGAGAGCTTTTTTAATGTGGCCTATGCTCTCAAGTGATTGAAAGACGATAATGATGATGATGATGATGATGATGAAGTTCCTAAACACGAGTGTCAGGTATCAGTTTTACAGATAGGGTGTATTTGGCTGGTGGAGGACAGTCTTAATCTAAACGCAACAGCTGAGAAGATACCTCGCTCTCCTCTCCTCTCCTCGGAGATGAATCTCGTGTTTGTGAAGTGCATTTTTTTCATTCGTAGTCTAAAACAGCTGATTCTGATGTGTCTTTATGTGTGAGTACGTGTGTGTGGCATGAAGCAAAATGTGAGCAAATGTTTAATGTTTTAACAGGGATAAAACAATGATAAGATATCAGTGTGCATTACTTTCCTCCTTTTCTAGTGCATGCTTTCTTTTCTTCTATTGTATTACTTCTCATCTATTAAAGTACACCACTTTCCCTCTATTACTTCCCCTCTATTACACTGCACTACTTCCCCTCTTTTACAGTGCACTAATTCCTTTCTGTTATAGTGCACTAATTCCCCTCTATTACAATGCACTGCTTTTCCTTCCCCTCTTTAACAGTGCACTACTTCCCTTTAACCAGTGATGGCACTATCAGATAATAACTGGTGAATTGCCGGAAAAAACAAAACACTTGGAGGTTGTCGGTTACCATAACCGGTTTATATTATAAAGAACCTGGTAAAACGCAACCAGCGAAACCAGGTGGAGTATAACCGGGTCAGTTTAGAATTTAGAGAAAACCGTCTTGGAAGGGTACATAATGGGAAAAAGAAAGCTTCTAAGACCAAGGCGAAGATGGCTGCAAGACATCGTTGATGATCTGCGAATGGGCGCATCAGCAGCAGGCCATCTTGCTTACAGCCGAGAGGCCTACAGGAGAGCTGTTAGGGAGGTAAAGTTCCGCAAGGGACATGCAAATAACTGACTTAGGATGTTAGTAAAATGTGTTTAATTTTACTCTAGAAAAAAAGTATAAAGAACCGAATACTGTATTGGTGAAACGTTTAATTTGGCAATTACTTCATGCTAGGTGAAAGACAACTGTAACATAAGTGTTTTGTATATTAGAACAGTAGTATAATTATTATTATTAATGTTATTATCATTATTATTACTATTAGCATTTTATTATGGTTATGATTATTATTGATAAACAGAGAGTAGGTCAGAAACTATGGAAAATTTGAAAACCGATGGGAGAGGAACACTCTCACGGTATTAGTAGCACATTTATAACAATGACAGGGTGGATGCCGATAATATAGAACGGATTAAAGAGATCCACCCAGATTATAATAGTCCTGACACGACTAAACTGAATGTTTAAATCAACAGTAGGGAGAGAGACAGACTGTGTAAACAGATCTGGACTAAATCCACCACAGGTATCGCAAACACCTGAAAAGTTTATCCACGCGAGAACATTTAAATAGACGCATTTCACACAACTCCGTGGAAAACCCCTGCGGAAGCCCCATATGCCTTGGGCACTTAAGGTTCCTGGGTAAAGCTGGGGCGACCATCCCCAACCCAGCACGTCACAGGTGGCGAATGGTGAAAATCCTCCAGATATGGAGGATCCCTGTGAATAAGGAGTTGTCCAAATAAGCAGGAGCGGACCAACTGGTGGTAGACTCAGAGAGCGAGGTGGGGTAGTAGGTGGTTCTACTACTCCTATAAAGTGCCCCAATTCAAATACCTTGGAGCAGTAATAACTTCAGATGGGAAATGCAGAACAGAAATTAGGAACAGAATAGGCCAAGCAAAGACTGCATTTCAGAGAATGAGAAACATATTAGCTAACATATCTTTATCAATGAATGTTAGAAAACGAGTCCTAAAATGCTATATTGAACCTATCTTGTTATATGGAAGTGAATCATGGACAATAGGCAAGTCTGCACAAAAATCATTGGAAGCAGCAGAAATGTGGTTTATTAGGAGAATGTTGCGAATCCCCTGGACAGCAAAAATAACTAATGAAGAATGTATGAGAAGAGCTGGAGAGACAAAAAAACCTTGTCAAAAAGATAAGAGAGACAATGTACTTTCATAGGACATGCAATGAGAAGAGGGGGCATAGAAAATATTATAACAACAGGAAAAATAAAAGGAAGAAGATCAAGAGGAAGACCAAGAGAAATGATAGTGGACAGTCTGACGGGATGGTGTGAGAGGAGATCACCAACTGAACTGATGGCCTGCATGAAGGATCGGGTACTCTGGAGAAGCATAATAGCCAACGCCAGTCGGCACGGCACATGATGATGACTTAAGGTTCAGAGAAAGAGATATTTGACGCAACAGACTTGATAGGTGAGGTACATTTGGATTTGCTAAGCTTAGAACACAGTTTTGACACATAAATAGTCCAGCGGACCAATAGGATGACCAAAGGGTGTGGACAGTCCAATCAGTATGTAGTTAACCAGCTGACTAATAGAACGATCAGGAGGTGTGTCCTATTGGACAACTGACTTACAATATATAAGCCAGGCAAAGACAGAGAATACAGAGATAAAAGAAAGATAGGAAACCAACAACAGATAAAACAGACGGACAAGTAGAGCCAATAGATATTCAGGAGATCAGTTTAGAAACAGAAGTAGTTTAGGACAGACTGAAGATGTGTTTTAAGTTAGAAAGTGATTTTTAGTACTGTGAGAGAAATTTGATAGTTTTGGAACTTTCTGTAAAATGCTTTCGGAGATGTCTCAGTGTGATACTTGTGAATTTCGTTTGATGAGCATTAAAAGTCAAATATAATTTGATTCAAGAACGAGCCATGTGACTTTTCTAGTGACTATGTGGTGGATTATACAGTAGCACGCGTAGCGACATTCTGAACGTGTGAAGGAACGAAAATAATTAGGAATGTGTATTAATAACTTAAAAGTGAGAAGGAACATCAAATCTTGTCGTGGACACAGCTTAAGGCTACAGTAAATTCAACAGAGAACAGCAACATTATAATGAATAGTATTAATAAAAAATAGCGTTTCAGTATTATAATAATACATAATTCAGAGTAACACAGGTAGAGATGAACGGTTTCGGAAAAATCCTAAGACTATTACCAACCTTAGCTCTGTACATCATACAAACAACAGAACAACAGTCGAAACATAGAGCAAATTTGTCTGTTTAATATCACAGAGATATTTTGTTACTGGACACAAAATGATAACTTTTCTGAACATAACTTTTTTGCGACCAAAAGCACGTAGGAGTACAGTCAATGTTATTCAGAACTTTATGTTCCATTGTGATGTTAGTGGATGTGCTAAGCGTCAAGAAAGAAAAATAAATAAGAGACTTGTGACAAAATCTGCTGTCCAAAGTAGGAACCTTACAAAGAAATATTGTGTTGAATAAGAGACAGGAGAAGAAAGGTTTGGTGACAGTGCCAGAGCATTTGGCATGAGATTACGGCAATCTTTAGGTTCAAGAAGTTTTACTTAATTTCTAGCTTAACACAGACATGTGATCTATTTTCAAGGCATAAAGCAGTCAGGATTATCAATGACTGAATGACATGTTCTATCTATCTATCTATCTATCTATCTATCTATCTATCTATCTATCTATCTATCTATCTATCTATCTATCTATCTATCTATCTATCTGTCTGTCTGTCTGTCAGTCTGTCTGTCTGTCTGTCTCTCTCTCTCTGTGTCTTGTCTGTCTGTCTTTTTACTTGAAGCAGATATTGTTCTTCCTTACGTTCCACTTTTGTTCTGTCTATCTTTGTGACGTACCTAAAAATAAACCTCACAGTTGGTAATGAAAACACATCACAAACTGAAAGTGAAATTATCACGCAGAAAGAACGTGGACTATATGGACAGTAGAGATCCTCCAGCACATTTCATTGACTTGACAGTGAATATTTGTAATCTTACATTCACAAGTTTTTACTGACAGATGTTTCAGCTTTTCTCTCCAGTCTTTATCAAACTCTTTTAGACAGAAAGGAAACAAAGACAGCGGGAGCAGGTGCTAGCATACCTAACTCAAATACCCAGTGACCTGGGAATGTGAACGCCATAACACATCATACTCCTACAGATATAGATATTAGAGAAAGAGGCACGAATAAGAACTATTTTTTTTTAAATGGTAGGGACAGAAAAAGTCCCGGGAAAACATATTCAGATTGGCGGCGCATAAATTCCATCCACCAACGTCTGGGAAGTTGATTGCGATTGGATAATTGCTTACGGAGCACTGGACCGAGATAAGAGCTCACACAAACCAGTACATCCATCTTGTGCTACATCAGGGGTTAATTTTGGTTTGCGGACTGCTCAGAAAACTTGGATTCCGAGGCTTACAGGAAGTACAAAACAATTACAGAGAAGTACATGGGAAACCGGTACAAGATCGGAACAGTGATCTTTACTTTGCGATATAAAGGATGACGAAAATTAATCTGTGTGAATTTTTTATACACTGCAAAGTGGGAGGATAGCATAAATTAGGAAAGTAATACATTCAACGGAATACGCATTCCAAAGGAATCTTTTTTTTTTATTTCATAAATCTCGAAAGGAAGCCATTCACTCCTGCTATCACTTACAACATTCATCCTAAACACACACACACACAGCTAAAGCTCAGCGTGAGGCATGTTCTGGGCACATTATATATATCCTGACATTATGGAGAGGCATTCAACAGCTGAAAACAGGCCCAGTAATATGTCTTTTTTATTTCTGCTTAATACACACACAGGGAGAAACGCTGACGTAACGTTTGGCCTTTCATGTTCAGATGATATATTATGAACTCGCTGCTTCCGCGATCGGGTTTTATATTTTGATGATAATATTTTGTTGACAATATTTTGATGATAATTCAAAAAGTTCGAGGTTTCCCACGTTCTGAGAACTAAGACACCGACTGACCTAATAAATGAACTTGTAAGAAGACAAATTTACGCAGTAAAGATTCCAACAGTTGCTGGATGTAGATATCTTATATGATCATTTTCTACGTTTGTCTTGGACTGAAGCCTTCCTTACTCTAGATAATGCTGAAGTAAGTGATTGTACACGTGTCAACTGTTTATTCTCATTGGTCTGACCAAATTCTGCAGGGAATTTTTTTTTTTTTATTCTAGTCAGTAGAGCAAAAATAAAACAGAAAAATGGAATTTCGTTAGTCAAGAGCACTAGTTGTTATCATAAAAGCACAAATCCATCCATCTATGTTTTGGAAGGATCTATGACAGCTTTTAATTTTTAAATGGATAAAAATAGATTGACCTACATCTGGTATTATGTGTTACTCAAAAAACACAGGAGAGATACCAAGAGCAAGATGTGACGTTATCAATCAATTTTAAAATAGACAATAACTTCAACAATTCCACGTCAAGAACAAGCAACTCTAGTGCGTCAAAAACAGTAAAATTGTCAATCAGTCACTACTGATACATCTGTAGGATCTGCGTAGCTACTTTCAGACTCTGTAGTTCAAAAGAAGTCTTCTGTAAGATGTAGTTCTTTATTTTCTCATCTCTGGGTCAAAGGTAACAAAGACCACAGAAAATATAAAGAACTTCAGGAGCCTATCTTCGGCATTTTGCTAGCCGGGGGAACGGAGCAGACAGAGTCGTGTCCCGATGCAGTGGTGCAGGTTTTTTTTAAAATTACAAACTAAGTCAGCGGTTCCCAAACTTTTCCACACTGCGGCACATTTGGTAACACAAATTTCTGTCCTCACACACCTGCTGATTCTCGTGCAATTAATAGTATATTTTTAGTATTTTCAAATCAGCCTCATTTATTACCTTACTCGCTGATTACCCGGCGTTGCCCGTGTATTTAATCATCTCAACAAATAAAGTTCTATTCATTTTCACAACCTTCTAGGGGGTTCTACAATGTTCTATTCATTTCCACAATCTTCTAGAAGGTTCTACAGAGTCTAGACGGTTCTACATAATTCTATTCCTTCTATTTGACTAAACGTGGGCTTAATTGTCACCAATCAGCTTAGCGACCCGAACACTATGGATTCGACACTAATCTTGATAATTGATAATTTACATAGCAACAATTGATTCGACAATTTCAAGTGTTTGAGAGACAAACTTGATAAATAGAAATTGACACTAATGTCGTTCATTTTCGATTATTTTTACATGTCACCCTAGCCCCTAGGGTGATCTAACCCCCTCGGTGCACTGTCCAGATTGTAAGTCATATGTTTGCCACGTTTGGTTGAAATTGCTACAGGCGTTCCAGCGTGATGCAGGAATGTACATATATACAATCACACATACATACATACACATGTTCATTTATATTTATATATATACATTATCTATTATATTATATTACATATATTTATATAAATATGCTTCCATCTAGTGTCCAATGAAAAAAAAAACTAAAGCAATACAAGGAGAACGGGAGAAATAGAAGTTACCTACCGCCAAATAGAACTAACTAAACGAGAGAAACAAGCAAATCAAACATTAACATCTGACCTACCTACATCCACACTTTCTCTCATCCAAGAAACCACTAATACAGACTACAGGACTTAAATAACTAATTTTTTTAAAGCAAATGATATTAACGTTAATATCTGTTTCTTGAGATTTGTATACAGCAGCAGCTTCCCTGATCAGGTATTCCTAGCTTAATGTAATAGTGATCGCGAAACTAACCATACCATGATTGATGACCAGTTCAGAAGTTTGAAGACACGGATAATGACGGCTGAAATACCAAGTAAAAGCTAAGCCCCACTTGGCGTGCAGTCCACGGTACGCCCAAAAGCGGTTAGATCTATGATTGCGTGTGGGCCCGTGCAGCTAATTAACCAAATTTCCATTTTAAGACAAAAGCTGATCAGTTCAAGTCGACTTGAAAAAAATCCTGTGTTAAATTATCGAACTTGGTGCTTTCTGAATCAGATAAAGTTTCCCCTTCCTTCCCTTGCCTTTCACTTGACACTTGTTTATTCTTTCAATTTCTGGGGCTTTTCTTTTTTCAATATTGGCATGATCGGGTTACTCCGGTGAAATCGAAGCGATCAAGTGAAGGGAGGTTAATGTTGGGAGAAGTTAAGAACGTGCTGGGAATCGTAAAAAGCCGGTTTCTGGGATGCAGCACTCAGCATCTCTCGGCGACCGAACCAGAGAAGTCGATTCAGATCCGATGCCAAGTTTGCCAAGTTGGAAGATGTGCCTGAAATGAAATTTTCAATTTCAAGTGTCTGAGAGACAAACTTGATAATGGATAATTTACGTAGCAACGTCGGGAGGGGGGATTAACAAGCTGAGTTTGTTTCTTTCATTCCATTTTTACACTTCTTTCCGCGAATAAATCTGAAGTGTTCACATCAGACTTTCAAAATGCGCTACAGTTCTAAAAAACGTAATTGAATTGTTATTGTAACGTTACCGAAGATAATGTTTACTTACTGCAAGCATTCGAAAAACTGTATGCAAATAAGAGCTCTGGTTTCTGCTCTTGTAAATTGTTTCAAATGTAGGTTTCCAAGATTTTTCTCCTTATAAATAGAAGAAATGCCAACATACAGACACACGAAATTTGGAACGTATGGATGCACTTACCGGCAAGCAGATAGCCAGACTTGTATAAGGGATGGGTGCAAACATGGACAGACGAACAGATATACGGATAGAACGAACTAACAAAAGAACTTTATTCTCAAAGGATGAAGGCCCGTCTGACATTCTGTCGTTTGTCTTGAAACTTGCACTCTGTTCCAGACATTCTACAATAATTACTTCAGATATGTTATGAATATAATAAATATAATTAAACTATAATAACAAACCTGTATTCACAATACATTTACATTCCACTTTCATCCAAGCGCTAAAAACAGGACGCAACTGCATATATGTAACACTTTAAATATAGGAGACTGCATATTTGTAACGAAGTTATTCTTGCAGTCTGGTACATTAAACGAATATGTATGAAGCTACAGACAGACAAACACGCAGGTAGACAGATAGACAGACAAGCAGACAGAAAACAGACAGACAAACATGCAGGTAGACAGATAGACAGACAGGCAGACAGAAAACAGACAGACAAACATACAGGCAGATAGATAGATAGATAGATAGATAGATAGATAGATAGATAGATAGATAGATAGATAGATAGATAGATAGATAGATAGATAGATAGATAGATAGATAGATAGATAGATAGATAGATAGATAGATAGATAAGTGCATACGCTGACATACATATAAATACATAATTCTATACATGCACGTGATCGATATATACACTATACATACTCTGACACACAAACATTGTTCTATATCTCATATTATTGATAAGAAATAATATGAATTATTCAAGCTAAAATTTTACAAATGTGTTACAAAATGCTGTTTTCTCGATTGCATCGGTCAGCATCTGTTTAGAGGCCCTTTGTGACTTTGTCGTCTCAAAATGTCGAGTTTTTTAGTCATCTGCTGTGAAATAAACTGACATGAGAGTCACCGATAACCCACAGCGCCTACAACGTAGCCAGTATTTGACCTTTCTCTAGCTCCATATAACCTCTAGTCAGTTCGTGGTAAATTTACAAGTTTGGATTTATTTTCTGAACAAGAATGCCAACAAAATGTCTTACCTTTAACGCTGGATGAAATCCAAAGCGCTGATATATCCAAATCTTTGGATGCTCGTGATAAACGGCCACGGAAATATTCTCCATGGTGGTACTTTATTATCCGCAACATGTTGGTGTTGAAGCTGTACTCATCAAACTGGCCCTGGGGCCCAGCACTTGACTGACACCTTGTTACTAACTCCTCGTTGATAGATTCTATCACAGGCTTCATGCTGGAGTTGGTAACCACCGCCGCATTGTCTTTGGGGATCTTCAGTGATGAAGTCAAGACACTGTAGAGCGATGACCGGATGTTGCGCAAGGTCCCGAAAGCGTTGCCTCGATTTTGATTTAGTGTAGTCTCGTCACAACCTGAATATTTTTCTAGAGAAGGAAGAAAATGGAGGAGAAGATCCAGACACTGATCTTCCTGAGTCTTCGACACTACAGATCCATCATCTGACTGGACGCTGCTGTGTAGTCCGTTGCTAAAAAGCAGGAAGAGGTCAGAGTGTATGAGTGTATGGAGGATGATGAACTGTCTCAGAGACGATTTGGGCGTGATCTTGAGGAGATGTTGCAGCTCTAGGCTCAACTTTACTCTGCAGAGCCCAATCTCCGAGACGTCCGTGGACTCGATAACGCTTTGGAAGAAAGTAATCCAGTCGATGCCAAACCCGCTGAACTTGATCTGGAGCTCGCCCATTGTCTTTCTGTTGCTTGGTGGGTCGCACACGACAACCTCTTCCTCGTCGTTGCTGTCGTTATTCATTTGATCGCTGCCAGTATTCAATATCTGGAACCAATAGACAGGACAGAAAATACATTGTGGCTATACGTTATGGTCATCTTTATAGTAACGAGATATATTAAGTGTCCTATGGTCAGCTTAATAATAACGAGGTGTCCAATAATGAGATTGTTACATGGTTACAAATATTAACCCGGTTTTCTATATGCATTTTATCAAATTGGAACCAACAAGGGTCAGCCATCTTGTATCCTGTAAAGTCATGTTGTACGTAAACAAGATGGCTTAGTCGATAGCGCGTCGTCCTCTCCTAGCTAAGCGGTTACTTGTCCGAGTCATGGCCAATGTCTTAGCATTTCTCTTCCTTTCAAGTCTTTTGTTTAATAGTTTTCACGACTAATTTTACATTCTATACTGTCTGAAATATTACTGTGAATATAACAAGGATAATGAAATTTTATACAAGTATTATTACACAATATGTCTTCCCTAGAGCACTGAGGTGTTATCAGACACATACAGGCACGGAAAGCACCAGGACATTGTAACATGAAAAGAGAAATGTCCATGCCACTAGATGATGTAAGAAAAGCAATAAACCTCCTAAACACATGACATATATCGTCAAAGATCTGTCCAAATCAAATTCTAAAGAAAGGTGGAACATCAGAATGTGATCAACATCGCACAATCTGTTTAATGAGCCATATCACAAAAAAGTGCTATTAAGAGTGATTACCCTGAACTAAGATAAAAATTGAAGTCGCAGAAGAAAAATGTCGTTTTTGTTGAACGAAAAATCACAGCTGACGCAGTTTTTATATTAGAAACTATAATAGAGATTCTCTGGAAGTAAACAAAGATTTATTCTTGTGCTTTGTCGATGACACGAAAACGTTTGACAGAGTTAGACATGATGATATGATACAAAACTGAATACAGGATATCAGAACTATATGACAATTATTAATAACGTAAAAAGTACTGCAGTATGACTGAAAATGACCTAGGTGTGTGAGAGAACTCACTGGTTGTTGTTGTTGTTGTTGTTGTTATTGTTGTTGTTGTTGTTATTGTTGCCAGTGTTATTTGTGTTCTATGTACTTCCACCATAACAGTAAGAAAACACACCAGACATATTAGTCTCCTACATGTGAACATTCACACCATGACTCAAACGAAAACAGGACTGCTCGCTCACAATGTTAGACAAAGACTGAAATTTCTAACAGACAATAAATAAAAACACCTCCACAAAGCTTCCCAGTTTCTGTGGTTCGTGAAACACTCATAACACGTGAACTTTTTGCAAGTCAAAGTCCTGCTCTGACGACTCAGGGGAAATCACCCCGAAATTTTAACTATTACAGAAATCAACCAAGGGTGTCAACATTAACTAATAATGCAGTGTAGCAAACTCAGAGACATCCATAATCTATTACACAAGCGCACAAACGAAATAGAATCACGAATAGGTAAGGCAAACGGCGATCTTTTATAACAAGAAGATACTAGCACATAAGAAAAGTGAGCAAAAGAGTATTAGTGCCTTATAGACCCAATAATGCAATATTGTTGCGAAACCTGGACAGGTAACAAGCAGGTGGTAAATAAAATTGAAGCAACAAGGATGTGGTTTTAGAACCAAAAAAAATGAACCAAATACCCTGAACAGAGAGAAAAAACAAACGAAGTGGTCTTCAAAGAACGGAAACTAGTTAAAGTGATAAGTAAAGGCAGTAAAAGTTTATTGAGCAATTATAAAGATGGAAGTTACATAACCTGGTAATGACTTAAAAATTCAGTGTTAAAAAGGATAAAGAGAAGAAGGTCAATACTGCAGTCGACTGACCAAGTGGCACAGGAAAAAAAATCTTTCGAATTGATAGGAAACACTGAGAATAGTACAAGAAGGAGAATCATGATCGCCTGCGATCTCCAGCACCGCAAATAATAATAATAATTGCGACATCTTTGTCACAAATGATAGCTTGCTCCAAGATCTAAGAAAGAAGACAACAACCCATAGAAAATTAGACAAAAATATTTTAGAATATATCTAAAGTCAAATTTTCCCAGGAAGTGACCGCGGAGCTCTAAAATAAAACCACGCTTTCGAATCAGACAAGGATAAATTAATTTATCTTAGAAGCTCTTATGATTTTGTCTGACATACACACGGGCAATTTAGCAATGATGGAACAGGGTTATCACAATACGTCAGAACATCGCATTCAATCATCTCAGCCAGAATTAAACTGTCACTTCCGCTTCCGTTAAATAAACATGGAGATCACTATAACATGACATATACAAAGATTCGCTATCTAATGTTTAACATTGCAGTGTCCACAACTTGAATCATTCACATGGAAGTTTACATCGTAAATATTTGAACGAAGTGACAGATGAAGATGGACATTTCTGGACAAACTAAACAAGACACGACAAGAATTACTCATCACACACATTCTATGTGTTTTATTTTTTTTGTCACATACTTATGTATCCCCTTCAACACTGACCTGATACTCTCCATGTCCACGCTACTTCAAGTCCCTTCTTCAAGTTTTACAAGCATTTCTTCCCGTATAAACGTGGCTAACGGAACATTTTCCTTCACCTGAGAGCTGTTGTATAAAACAGGATATCTCACCGTGACTGATCCAATCTATCAACGTTGCCAGGTGTTGTATAAAATCTCACCGTGACTGGTCCAATCTATCAACGTTGCCAACTGTTGTGAAGCAACCATGGACAGTTGTCATTTTTTTCGTAATTTTCATCAGAACAGCGCACTTGTGGGACTAACAAAAGAAGCCTAGTAAATGTAGGCTCCTTAAGTTCAGTTGTCGTATACTTCACTTTTCACAGCATCTTTTTATTCACTTTTGGTTTTCGCCCTCTTGTTTGCTTAGTAAAACCTATTTTTATTTTCTTTTTCATCTGTTCTTTTCTTCCAGCACACTTTTTCAGAAATGTCCAAGACGTTTACTAATTATGGCTTTTGTGGTTGCGTTCTGGGTATAATTTGAAT
Source organism: Achatina immaculata (assembly GCA_009760885.1). Lineage (NCBI taxonomy): Eukaryota > Metazoa > Mollusca > Gastropoda > Stylommatophora > Achatinidae > Lissachatina > Lissachatina immaculata. The sequence goes on along the minus strand of CM019719.1, from coordinate 8,362,539 downwards.
CTGGTGGACATCTTTCATTTGCGTTGTAAGTTTAGCGACGGTCAGTAAAACATAGCCGCTTTTGTGTAGCGAAGTACTGGTTGTTCTCGTCCTTCGTGGCAAAGATCGCTGGTTTGAATCCTGCCATGGATGCTCTAGTCAGTAGCCATTAAAGTTGGCAGCGAGCTGCTTACTGGAGTTGAAGAAGTACAGGCGGGTCTTGGTGATGCTGACCACATCACCCTCTAGTGCACCGACCAGCCATCAACACCGTTTACCTGGTTTCTGTACTGAATGACACGACTACTTTCACCTTTAACCTCTCAACTACGTTGTAGACGTGTTGTAAATTTGTTGTTTCAACTGTTAAAGTTTCCTGCATGTTGGCAGGCAACTTTCCTCGTGTTGTAACATTTTCCCGGCTATTTGTTTCCTCACATCATCTGTCAGATCCTTGACTGGTTTATGTAAAATAATATAAATACTTCCTTAATTCACGCTCGGAAGGAGAAAAGTAGTTCCAGAGTTGTGTTTTAATCTTACATAATGACTGGAAACACAGAAACTGTCTCCACAACTTTACACATATTATGAGAGCTCACGCTCATGCGAAACAACCTACGCGAGCTGAGTCTCATTACTACAATGTTCCAAAGAATGATACTACAATGTTCTAAAGAATGATACTACAATGTTCCAAAGAATGATACTACAATGTTCCACAGAATGATTTAGCTTTCCTATCTCTTGCTGTAGAGTCATGGTCCTTTATGTTCTTCTTATCATTCGTTCTCTCTCTTGGCGGCTCTTCTATCAGTTATTTCTTTCTACTCTTCTCTAGAAATCTGGCTTATTTCTGTATGTTGATTACTGGTTGTCGGTTGCCTTGTTGAATGTTTCCTTTGGATGACTGGCTCATTTTGTTGACTGTCTCATTTTGTTGACTGTCTCATTTTGTTGGCTGTCTCATTTTGTTGACCTCTCATTTTGTTGACTGTCTCACTTTGTTGACTGTCTCATTTTGTTGACTGTCTCATTTTGGGTGCAATGAAATGAACGCAACCCAATGGTTTCTAACTGTTTTTTTTTTGTTCGTGGATCCATTTTCGGGTATCATAACAGACCTATTACCACTTTTATGGCTATAAATATACTGAGTAAAAACAGCCATAGATCCACTTTCAAGGCTGATAAAAGCCGTAGATCTACTTTCAAACATGAGAACAGCCGTAGATCCACTTCCAACCCAGAGAACAGCCGAAGAAATACTTTCTTTTCTGAGAACAGCCGTGGACCTACTTTCTAGTCTGAGAATAACCATGGATCCACATTCAAGTCTGAGAAAAGAACTACACTCACTTTCAGGCTCATGAAAAGCCAAAGACCCACTTTTCTGGCTAAGAACAATCGCAGAAGCACTTTCAGGTCTAAGAACACCCAAAGACCCATTTTACAGTCTGAGAAGAGCCACAGACCCACTTTTCAGTTTGACAGTAGGCGTAATCTCACTTTCAGGTTGAGAACAGCCATAGACCCAGTTCCGTCCCGAGAACAGTCGATGACCAACTTTTTAGTCGGAGAATGGCTGTGGACCCACTATCCAGCCTGAGAACAGCCGTGAATCCACTTTTCGGCCTGAGAACAGCCCTGGATCCACCTTCTGGCCTGAGAACAGCCGTGGATCCACTTTCCAGCCTGAGAACAGCCGTGGACCCCTCTTCAGAACTAAAGAAACAGATGGTGATAAGATATTTTTTTAATCCAGCTTAATCCATGGACCCCCCCCCCCCCCGAAATCATCCATGGACACCAGATTAAGATCCAATGACTTCAGCAAATAAAACTAAACCGATGAACATACACTGAGGGTAAACAGATCGTGCATTGATATGTCAGAAAAAAAAAATACAGTATTTAGAGGCACATCGGTTTTATCTAATCCCGTTCAAAATATTTCATCTAAAAAAATGTAAATGAAAGTGACATGGTCAAATGTGAAAATATGTGACCTTTCATGCATATCGTCAACTGACTATCAGCCTAGCGAAGACATACCACAAGAAGAATGAAACTATAATTACAGCAGTAACGATTCTGCTGCACGCTGTGTGCTTGGTCGGTGATGTACATGGATTAGCACTTGTAGTGTGAGTCTGTTGTATGTTTGACTACTTGTTATGTCTGCTGTAAGGCGCTGTATGATCCTGTGTATGATTTTTCGAAAGTTAAACATACAACACGGTACATACAACACTGTACATACATCACCATACATACAACACTGTACCCTTATCACTTTAATGCGCTTAAAGCGTGTTTGTTTCTTATTTGTGAAATATTTGTATTGTGACTCCACGTGATGTTGTCATTAATTCAACACTTAACTTACTAAACAACAGCCATGACACAGGAACACTCTTTGTAAATAAAAAGCAATCACTCGCGATGTTTTACAGAGAAATGACGCAGTGCATATTTTATCTTTTGCGGAAATATAAAATTACGAACTTCTAATTACAAACCACAAAAAATATTACGATGCCATAACAATTGAAGGCTATGAAATACCAGAGATTAGATATGCTGATGACACAGTATTACTGTTCACAACACTAAAAGAAATGGAAAAACTAATTATATCAATCTCTAAAAACAGCGACGAGCAAAACCTTTATTTTAATGCAAAGAAAACCAAAATGGTGACAACTGACAAAACAAATAAGGCAGCTGAAATATGTATCAATGAGGAAAAATTGGAAGAGAGGGAGAGTTTTGAATATTTAGGATCATTAATAACTAATAATGGAGATACAATGAGGGAAATTTAAAGGAGGGCATCTATCGCTCTTCAAAGAGTAAAACAACTAAAAAAGCTGTGGAGAAAAACAGGTAGAACTACAAGAATCAGATTTTTAAGGGCATGTATCTCTCCCATGGCAACATATGCCTGCTTGACCTGGACACTTAACAAAACAGCTAAGAAACACATAAGTACCTTTGAATTTAAATGCTACAGAAGAGTAATTCCAATATCATGGACACAAAAAGAAAAAATATATCCACACTACAAGAGCCTAATATTGAAGACGGTTGGCTAGTAAGGATGATTAAACAGAGAAAACTTAAATATTTTGGACACATTAAACGTCATGATAATTTAGAGAAGACTGTATTGGAAGGATACATAACGGGAAAAAGAAAGAGAGGAAGACCAAGATGAAGATGGCTGCAAGACATCGTTGATGATCTGCGAATGGATACATCAGCAGCAAGGTATCTTGCTTACACCCGAGAGGCCTACAGGAGAGCTGCTAGGGAGGCAAAGTTTCGCAAGGGACATGCAAATGACTGACTGACTGACTGAACTACAAACCAAAACCATTTTACTTCAGTATTTCATTCCTCCTCGATCTACTAATCCAGTGGTTTCGGGTTCAGATCCCAGGAGTGGGACCTGGTCTGCTAACATCACACCATAAATGCCCTTGGGTCCACTCAGCCTCTAAAAATGGGTACCAGAGAAATCTGAGAAGGTAACTTGGTCCAGGCGCGATACTGACCACATCACATTTTACTTTCATATGCCGATGCTCTTGGAAACATGGACCTAACACCGTATCCCCAGTATGTCTAAATGTGATGGAAACCGGAATTTAACAATCAATTTACCTTTCTTATTTCTTTTCTATTTTTTTTAAAGCTACTTCAAGACTTAATGACAGTTTAAAAGTTAAAAATGAAATCCCAGAACAGATGTAAAAACTTGTTTGAATCCTCGATACTATTTTAACTAATAGATGTCCGTGCATGCGCCATTGTACACTCATTATTTTAACAAACTTACATCATACTTTCCAAATACACACAGCTATATAGCAGTATGCAAGGTTTCTTGTTGCTGTAAATTCTCACACAACTTCCACAAACTGTCCACCTTATAGGGTAAAAATCTAGCACTGCATAAGGGGACATTACTCTCGTTAAGCCAATCTATCTTGTTTCAAAGTTCAAGCAATCACTGAACAGAGTTTGCCGCTGACAAAATCTTTCATCAAAACTGTTCATGAAGTAATTCCGTGGCTGGAGTTTCTTAAGAGTACCATAGATCTCTAAGTCAAGAATATAAAAAAAGGTACAATATTAAGAGCAGTATACAATGAGTATACAAAGAGCGGGAATGGAAGAACAACGTAGATGTGAAGAGACTGTTGGAGCTATGACAAATGAAAGACGCTGGCAGGAAATCCGAACTCTGTGGCAGAAAACGCATCGTAAACAACCAACATTTGACAGGAACTATCAGCAAACAAACTCTTGGATGGATGCTGCGGCATGCGGCGGGGCATATATGGGGGTGTCGCGAATGCTGTGAAGCCGGAGTCTCAATTTTGAACCTTTGAGAGCAGCAATATTCAGCCGCGACAGGACTAGTTCTCTTGCGGAAGCAGAAAAAGCGGGAGGAAGGCAGAATGTGAGAAACATCAGAAAGTGGTCTTTTGTCATTTTCTTTGACTATTGGTTTTTACTTCTGTGTTTTCCAGCTTTAGAGTCTTTTTTTTTAATCAATTTCACAAATCAGAAAAGCATATCAACATCATAAGAATGAAGCCACAGTCATTATCCTGAAGCTATCATCATTATCCTGAACCACCATCATTATCCTGAAGTCACCACCATCATTATCCTGAAGCTACCATCATTATCCTGAAGCTACCATCATTATTCTGAAGCTACCTAGATTAACTTGAAAGTATGTTAGGCTAAAATCTGCATCACTTCCATCTGATTCTTGGGAAAACTTTCGTTTGATCGTATTGAAAACTGAAGACTTCACAGCTTGACCGCGCCCAAAAGTCCTAGTCTTATCTGGACATAGAATCACCTTGGGGATATGGTGTAGGTGTCCATAATTTCCTTGACCTGACGGCGGTGATGTGGTCAGCATCAGGCCTAGTCACATGTCCTTCTCTAGCTTCAGAAGAAACTAGGAACCTATTCCTACAGATCTGGTGACCTCCGACCAGAATTCAAGGCTATATCGTCGGTCAGCTTCAATTACAGGCCTATGTGCTTGTTTAGTCCAGTATAGGACAGTATAGCTGACTCACTCGGAAGTCCGAGTCGCATATTTTTTTCCGTTGACACACTGTCATACACAAGCTCTTCGCATTGGGTTTCCATGGGGTCCAAAGATCCCTGGGGTGTTCACGTGGGGATTTTATGGGTCCACGGATCAGCAAATGTAATGGCTCAAGTAAAACAAAAACAATATCATCTCTTGTGTTCTCTTTGTTGGTTAATTTTGATGACGGATCAGAAGATGTTCTCAGGCGAGGGATTGGGGGAGAGGGGGGGGAGGCATCCACGGCCAAAATATGGCCTTAAAAATCTTTGTTTTAAAATGAGCAATGTTACATACAAGACTTTGTGTAGTGTATAAATGTAAATGATACATACAAGACTTTGTGTAGTGTATAAATGTAAATGATACATACAAGACTTTGTGTAGTGTATAAATGTAAATGATATATGCACGATTTTGTGTAGTGTATAAATGTAAATGATATATGCACGATTTTGTGTAGTGTATAAATGTAAATGATATATGCATGATTTTGTGTAGTGTATAAATGTAAATGATATATGCACGATTTTGTGCAGTGTATAAATGTAAATGATATATGCACGATTTTGTGCAGTGTATAAATGTAAATGATATATGGATGATTTTGTGTAGTGTATAAATGTAAATGATATATGCACGATTTTGTGCAGTGTATAAATGTAAATGATATATGCACGATTTTGTGCAGTGTATAAATGTAAATGATATATGCACGATTTTGTGCAGTGTATAAATGTAAATGATACGTTCAAAATTGTGTGTCAAGATAACTCATCACAAAGTTTTAGCAATAACACAGTCCCGATCAGAGCCAAGGACAGCCAAGTCGGGCGTCAAAGTCAAGTTATCATAAAACCTTCATTCAAACTATCGACGGAACGTTACAGTGCTTTCCTGAATTTTGTCTGGAAAAAGAAAAGAGAAGAAAAATAGGACAACTACGGCCCGGCCCCATTCAGTCGGGCCTCAGAGGTACAACCCAACCTCTGCGCCCAGTCGTCGAACATGATCTCATGTAACTATGAGTCTTTTCATTTAACAGAAATGTGACGAAGAGAAACATAGGCAGACATCAGACACGTACCCTGCGGATGTGAGACTCCAGCCTCACAAAGTCGTTAACAATATTCCTTGCCTCAGATTCGTTGACTGAAGGCACGATGAGTTGGGTCAACAGCTCACTCAGACGCGCCTGATTAGCCCCGACATCCTGTCAGACAGATAAGAGAACTTAAGAGTGGATGTATGTCAGGGCAACAGAGCCGCATCACCGTATGTTTGTTATTGATTTATCACAGATCAACTGAAAGAAAATGAAAAATCAGTTTTTAAAATGAAACAAAATCAAAGGATAACTTGTCAGCTTTGAAAAACAGTCGAAACAACGACGTGAAATCATTTCCCGAGACACTGCTTCGAGGAGCTATGTCAAAAGAAAAGGCTACTTAATTTTCTTTTGTAAGGACTCAACTTCTTGTGATAACAACCTGCACGTGGTCAAGCAGCCTTTTTTTCTTAACATAAATCTGGGGTTTTAGCAGCTGGGCCGGGGACTGCTTCTCCCCACAAGCTCTCTACAAATATACGAGTAGGGAGGAGAGCTTCCTCCTTGCGGAACTTCTGTCTGCTTTCCATTCCTTCTTCACACGAATATTTCGTATCAGAATTCTTACTTTAAAAATTATTTGAAGATTCTTAAGGAATAATTCTTTAGCGTTTATGAGAAAAAAGTTAGTTAGGAAGGACCATCATCCATGCACTCTGGACACATTTTTAGGTGCTCTCATCTCATCTTAAGTATTTTCTTCAACGAGCACTAGCTGATGGCACCCGTTCTATTTTTGGTTGACCATCCGTTCGGAGCTATTGAAGAGTCGTTCATTTTTTCGCCACCCCAAGTTTCATCCCCAGCTCCTGCACTCTTGACAACAAACAATTCTTGAGAGGTTAATAACAACTAAAACTGATTAATTTAAATTTTATCACCATCAGAAATGGGACAAAATAAGAAAAGATATATCATCTTTCTTTTCGGACACGTGGCGAGAAACTAGAAAACTTGACCATTGTCAGAAAAAATTGATGTAGTCACTGTGAGATACTCCATCTCATCTGCTTCACATAGCCTAGAGTCTAGGCGGAAACCAGAGCAAGGACAAGTTCTCGGGGAAGGAGCGAGCTTTAAAGAGTTTAGAATTGGGCACGCAGGCACATCTTTCATTCTACTTCTGACTTTCAACATCTGAAGGTCGCTTGAGTGATTGATTCCTGGGCTAGGGAAAACCAAGAGATTATTTACTTAATATTTTCTACTTCCAGGCTGAAAACAAAAAATACAAAAATCTGATCTTCAGAAAATCTTTCGGATCCTGAAACATCAAGTAACGTCTGTGTTCAGGCACCGTGCAGCAATCAATCAATTTCTCAAATAAAGCTTCCCCATTTAACTTTTATGACAAAGCTTTTAATGTTCTCAAATGTCCATTACAATTTAGGGCGACTACGTCATCTCTGAGGCCAAGAGTTTTCAGATCATTAAAAACATTTCCGGCGGTTTCGCTGCGACCTAATGATCTGTGACGTTTTGCAGATTCAAATGTTCCATTTGAAAAGTGTATTGCTTGATGCGTCCAAAAACAGAGTTGCTTGCAAAGCGAGGCTCGTATTGATCACTGAGGTCTTAATCTCCAGACACTGAGGTCTTAATCTCCAGACAAACTATTTTTTGTAACCCAGCAGTACTACTTACGATTACTATTCTTTCTCTTCTGTTAACCCACTCTCTGTCGGGTGATGTCCCATTTTACGGGACCAGTTATTACATGTTATCATATATATCTTTATGCTCTTACAGTCATGCACAGTGTAATCCACCGTATCTAGCCCTGCAGGCATTTTATTATCTTTTCAGAGGCAGATTTCCGCAAAATTAATATACTAGTCTCTATTTGTAAAACTGGAGGGCGTCGGCTATTGGTCTACAGTCAGTACCCACACATTCGAATAGTTCTCTCTTTAGTACCTGCTCCAGTAACTGCTGATTTGGTGTGAAACCATCTGCGTCATGTTTATCATGTTTCTCTGTCGCTCCTGATTATGACTTTGTCCTCCCTGTTTCTGTCTCTCACGCTTTGATCACTGTTTCTGTCTCTCACGCTTTGATCACTGTTTCTGTCTCTCACGCTTTGATCACTGTTTCTGTCTCTCACGCTTTGATCACTGTTTCTGTCTCTCACGCTTTGTTCACTGTTTCTGTCTCTCACGCTTTGATCACTGTTTCTGTCTCTCACGTTTTGATCACTGTTTCTGTCTCTCACGCTTTGATCACTGTTTCTGTCTCTCACGCTTTGATCACTGTTTCTGTCTCTCACGCTTTGATCACTGTTTCTGTCTCTCACGCTTTGATCACTGTTTCTGTCTCTCACGCTTTGATCACTGTTTCTGCTTTTTCACCTCTTAATCTTCTTCATTGGCTGTGTTAACAGACAAATGTCAGTGTTAACAAGCAAATGTCTGTGTTAAAAAACACATGTCTGTGTTAACAAACAAGCTTCAGTTTTAACAGAAATGACCAGTATTATCAGAAATGGCATTGACAGTTGATAAGGCAGCGTTATTGGTAATTTTAGAAAAAGAATGGTGGTATTAACAGTCTCAGCGATTGGTAATAGTGAAGGCTAGTGTTAGTATACATAGTGTTAATTAACAATCACTGTTAAAGTTACCAAACATGATTGTTGTTAAGAAAACCCGGGGTGGTAATTTCTGGAATGGTTACTGTTAACACGTACGGATGGTGTTAATTAACGTACAAAGATAACGTTAATTTGTACACAAGACTGATGTTAGTTAACGGAGAATTTTGATGTTAAAAGAAAATATTAGTGTTAATTAACAGACAGTGCTTGTATTAAGAGGCGCAGTTGTTCTAACTGATTCGGCTGAGGAAGAATGAATAGAATGATGATGCTGAGTCTTTTCCTCTACCTCTCTGTCTGTTTTTTGTTCGTCTTTAATGTTTCTTCTCTCTCTCTCTCTTTCTCTCTCTCTCTTTCTCTTTCTTTCCATGCTTTCACTTTCTATCTATCTGTATATATATATATATATTATATATATATATATATATATTATATATATATATATATATATATATATATATACACCTTATGTTCATGTTTCCTGTCTATCTCTGATCTGTGTCGTCTCCAAAATTCAGGTTGAATGGATGAGAGTATAAAAGAATAAACAGACCGCTAATTCTCCGAGTTTTAGAAAATTAAACCTTATCATGTGAGGAAAATGCTCTAGTCATCCTCTCTACTCACGTGCTAGGTGAAAGAACAGATGAAAAAAAAAGCATTATCAGGTGTAAATGTAACTACAATCATAATATACAACAATAAACTTATAATATACTGTGAGGTCGTAGATATATAGTGTAGCAGATTTCACAAAGGGACAAATAATGTAGTCATCAATTTCACTTATGTAAGAAGTGATGTAATGTATGAATTTTCCACATTCTTCTGCAGGAAACTTATCTGACTGGAAATTTATCTGCTCTTTATTTTAACTTTCGGTGAGATGGAGGTCAAAGGTCTTGCTGTAACTGTGCATATTTTATGGTTTGGGGGGGGGGGGGGGGTCGTGGATCTTATATCTAGTGTGTACTCACTGTTTGCTTTGAAGTGGGTCTCGCCCTGGAGTAATAGCGGGCTGAAGTCCATGGGTCCATGTGTTGGATCACCTTTGAGATGAGCTAAATTGGAAAAGAATTGACCATTCTTACTAAATTGCATCTTTGGTAATAAGATGTTTGCGTGCTACATTTCCATCGTTGAAACTAAACACAGTTAATATGGGGCTTGGTAAAAACTGTGGAAGTTATGTCATTGTTATAGCGAAGCGAAGGTGGTTGAACCCTGCCTTCCTATGAATGACATTGTTTCGAAGACCCCTGATGATCAATAGGATCAAGGATCTACTTATTTTCAGCAGAGGTGGAGCTTCTTAAGAGAGCTGCTTCTTTGGGCCATCCCGTGACGGAATATAGGCCACACAGAGCACTCCATGTTGGACTGTATGCTTTAACAATATGGCAAATGAAATGGAATTACTGTTGGGAAATATCGAGAAGTTTTCTAAAAACATATGCCAATTTTAGTTTAATTTGTAAAAATTATATCTCCTATTGAAATTCATTTTTTTTTTGGGGGGGGGGGGGGGGGGGTGAATTTCTTTACACATGTTCATCTTTTTTTCTCTGAAAAAAAAACATATTTAAAAAGAAAAAATGCGCTTGTGTAAAACTGAAACAATTCAAAAACTTTGTCACAAAATTCTTGACAACAGTCAAATATTTTTCTCAAGTTCTCTTATATCACATTACTGAAATATAGCTTTACTGATCCCTTGTGAGAATTTACTTTTCCATTTATTTCCTACATCTGCAGCGTCCATTGTTTACTTTACCTATAAAGGTAGATAAAAGAGTATGCTTCAGTTTTACAAAACTACTGAGGGAGTGAAGAAAGTGAGAAAACACAGAAATGATAGATAGTATAAATAAAACAAAAGAAAAACATAGCTTTGTGGTATCCTTCGTGTTCGAAATACGGCGCCGAATAAGCCCGAAAGACACATATATAAATTGGGAACAACGATTGGCTGAGAGATGCCGAAGAGTAACATCTTGGACCAATTGGATGCCAGTAACGAATACCAAGATTGAACAAGTGGAACATACCGAGAGATTTTTGTCGCTGTGAACGATGACTTTAAAGAATGGCGAGGCTCCGAACATCCGAGTGACGTTAGCCAACAGCATGGTCAAGTCTGAGGTGTCCGAAGCAACAAGTCCACCAAGATTCTCTATGATGTCAGTCACTACAGAAACCATCAGAGATCAGTTGTTGTTAGTATCTATCTATCTATCTATCTATCTATCTATCTATCTATCTATCTATCTATCTATCTATCTATCTATCTATCTATCTATCTATCTATCTATCTGTCTATCTATCTATCTATCTATCTATCTGTCTGTCTGTCTGTCTGTCTGTCTATCTATCTATCTATCTATCTATCTATCTATCTATCTGTCTATCTATCTGTCTGTCTGTCTATCTATCTATCTATCTATCTATCTATCTATCTATCTATCTATCTCTATCTATCTATCTATCTATCTGTCTGTCTATCTATCTATCTATCTATCTATCTATCTATCTATCTGTCTATCTGTCTGTCTATCTATCTATCTATCTATCTATCTATCTATCTACCTATCTATCTATCTATCTATCTATCTATCTGTCTGTCTGTCTGTCTATCTATCTATTTATCTATCTGTCTGTCTGTCTATCTATCTATCTATCTATCTATCTATCTGTCTGTCTGTCTGTCTATCTATCTATTTATCTATCTACAAATTTTATAATATATATAATAATATAAAAAATATAATATTTTATATAATATTAAAATGATATAAACAGTTTGATTAAATGGAGTAATAAAAATGGTATGTTGATAAACACCAACAAGACAAAATCCATGCTCATCACTACAAGACAGAAACTGCAGAATAGAACAAAAACATCACTACAGCTTTGTGCTGGGGCTAAGGCAATAGAAAATGTTCATGAACATAAAACCCTAGGACTCATCATTGATCAGCATTTAACTTGGAATTCTCACATACATAACCTAACAAACTTGATTGCACAGAAAGTTTACCAATTAGCCAAAATTAAACACTTTATCGACAAAGACACAAGAAAGATATACTACATATCACACATACAAACACACTTAGATTACTGTTCCACAATCTGGGATGGATGCTCAGTCTCAAACACAAAAAGGCTCCACTCACTTCACAAGCGAACATTAAATCTTATTTGTGACAAACACCCAGTACAGACTGTAGATCAACACAAACAACTCAAAATTCTACCCTTCAAAAATAGAATCATTTTTAACAAAGTTAAGTTTGTTCACATAATTCTGTCGCACAATGCTCCGCCTTACTTGTGGTCACTGTTTACGTATAATACTAAACATAGCCAGCGTTTAAAAAACTGTCTTCTTCCTAAACCCAGGATTGACCTGTACAAGAAAAGCCTTGCATACTCTGCAGTACAGCTCTGGAACATCCTCCCCTACCATTTAAAATACATTGGTAATACTTCATCCTTTAACTCAAACCTGTTTCATTATTTATTTGCTTGTAATTATATGCCTCCGTAAAATAACCAGCACTCTCTCAACACGTGACTCGCTAACCATCAAGTACTAAATTGACATAGTTAGAAATTATTTTAATGTCTGTTTAAAAAACATATGTTAGAAGATCTGTATTTACAATGTATTTTTGTTTATGTATATGTCTGGGTATGTATGTGTGTGTGAATTCTATTTTATTAGGTTAATTACTTCTTCTCTTTTACTTTGAATGTAGTAGTTCAATCTTACACTCTTTTTATATGTTTTTTCCTAATTTAATTTGTGTATTTATACTAAATCAAGTGTGTGGGAAGAATGAAAGATGGAGTGATGAAGGGCAGAATGTAAGACGGGCCTGCGTACACTTGAAAAATAAAGATTATTCATTCATTCATTCATTCATTCTATCTATCTATCTATCTATCTATCTATCTATCTATCTATCTATCTATCTATCTATCTATCTATCTATCTATCTATCTATCTATCTATCTATCTATCTATCTATCTATCTATCTATCTATCTATCTATCTATTAATTCTGACAGGCTATCTGAATGACTACCTTCCTCAAATAAATATATACCGGATATTAAAACAAAATATTCCCCGTAAACACAGCAAAAGCATGTTTACATGTGGTTACTGGCAAAATAATAACTGAAATCACTAAATGCTAGGTGGGGGCTAGTATGTAGAAAGTTATGATGTGTGTTGTGATAATCATTTTATGGCCGTTTGGAAAAGTAAGCGTCGATAAAAGAAAAAGAAAGATATAGTGTCAAAAACAGGCAAAACATTTCCTTAGACTACAGTGATTGACTTGTTGTACCACAAGCCGGTAAATTAACTGCGTTGATCTGGTTTTGATCTATGCAATGTGTTTTTAAATTTTAAACGCTATGTAAGCTATATGCATGTCTATAATCATCTGCCCAGTAAAAGCATAGCTGCTATGTTTAGTATAAACTTTTTGTGTGATCTTTAAATTGTTGCTTGTTAAAAAGAACTGATTACATTTTGTTTTATTTAACAATTTTGTTGTCCTTCAGTGTCCAAGTATTCTGTGCAGATACTCATCACTGGCAGCTGAAGGTTTTCTTCTCCAAGGATGTTGGAGGAAACTACACTTTGAGGAGCAAGTTTTAGGGAGAAATTTTGTCACAAAATAAAGATCTGTTTTTAAGTTTAGTGTCTCTAGGAGTTTTTCGACTCTAAAATGACAGCCACCGAAAACAGATCAGTATTACTGATTAAAACGCAGAACAGTTACTGCCCCTTTTTTCTGTTTACCATTTATTATCCGTTTGTTTCATGACCTTAGTTCAGGATTTTTATTTGAAAAAAAAGTCTTGTTCATTTTTTTTTTAGAAAACTGAAGACAATCGCTACCGAATAATGTGAATTATAAAGATTATTTGCCCAAGCTTACTATAAATAAGAGCACAATTTTTTTTTTAAATAAAATAATAAAAATGCACTAAAATGACCTGACAGTTTTTGTTTTGCGTCATTATGAAAGAAACCGCGAACTATGGAACGCCACAGGACCACAATTTGCCAGCGAGCAAACGAGCACCCGAACGCCTGGAGAAAAACCAAACGCACATATTCATTGCACAATTCACGAACTGGGTAAACCTGAGTGGTCTGCTGGAAAGGTTAGACTATAGATAGATTGGAAGTTCTATTTTAGCATTGCAATGTGAACAAATAGCAGAGGTTAAAGAAGCACTGTACATTCTATACATCTCTATTGTGTTTTTTAAAGGTGAGAAGGAATAATTGCTTCAAATTTAACTATTGTATGCTCTTTTCTTCTGTACCAAGGCGAGACCTGCAACATCTTCTACACGTTTGCCATCAGTGCCTCAGTAAGCCTGCAGAACAGTCAACCGTTGTACAAAAAAAAAAGATATAGAGATATTTTGTTCTATTTTCGTTCCTAGTGTAAATAATGTACTTCTAAGAGATGTAAGGCTATAGTAAGTTTTTCTTTTTTCTCGTTTACGGCTAAAAATATGAGATTTTCTATTGTTGGCACAAATTATAAGTTATTATCATATTGTTATCATGTTATTTTAGTTGTTATTTATAACTTTTTAATAATGTGGTATGAAACTGTATGTTGCACAAGATCTGTGCAACAGATCCATATCAATGGAAACAAGCTTCCGAGTAATTAAATGTTACATCGAGCCAATTTTGTTTTAAGGATGTGAAGCATGGTCCATGAATGAGAGAGTTCAGCGAGAAATGGAGGCCATGGAGATGTGGTTTATAAGAAGGATGTTGAAGGTACCATGGACAGCCAAGAAAACCAACGAAGAAGTCTTAAGAGAGGCTTGAGTTAAAAAGCAAATTATAGCAAAGATCAGAGGCAGACAAGCGAGATTTATAGGACATTTCCTAAGAAGAGGAAAATTGAAACACACTGTGGCAACTGGAAAAATTGAAGAAGGAAGAGCAGAGGAAGGTAGAGAGAGAAGTCATTGGATGGGCTGTCAGTGTAGCTAGGAAGAAAGTCACCGGTGGATCTCATAATCAAGTCTAAAGACAGGGAATTGTGGAGAGAAGTGATCGCCTACGCCACGAGGCATGGCACTTGAATGAAACTGTCCATTTCATTTGTAGAGTGGTCGATGACATGTCCGGAACTGAGAGTTATTTACAGCTGACGAGAGTACAGTTATTTAAAAATAGGTGGCCTAAAAGTGGGAAATATGTGGCTTTTATAAATTCGTTTAATGAAGAAAGGGAAAAAGAAGAAGAAAAAAATCCCACTTATTATGCACCAGTATGAGACTCTGGCCATGTTAGGTTTCTTGGCAATGTAAGAAGGTAGTCTGCCATTTCTTTCCTTTTTGTCAGCGATTGTTACAGGTCAGGTGATCGTGGCCATTGTCTGCAGAGTTGAGACTCTCTGCCTGCCATCAAAGAGTGGGGACCATAACACGCAATAACTGAAAAATGCGACCTCATCGAAGGTGGACTCAGGACAGCACGGAAACTCTGAACATGTCACTGCCAGATGTTGGTCAGCTTTCTCAGGACAGCACGGAAACTCTGAACATGTCACTGCCAAATGTTTGTCAGCTTTCTCAGGACAGCACAGAAACTCTGAACATGTCACTGCCAGATGTTGGTCAGCTAACTCAGGACAACACGGAAACTCTGAACATGTCACTGCCAGATGTTGGTCAGCTTGACCAGGACAGCACGGAGAGTCTGAACATGTCACTGCCAGATGTTGGTCAGCTTGCCCAGGACAGCACGGAGAGTATGAACATGTCACTGCCAGATGTTGGTCAGCTTGCCCAGGACAGTACGGAAACTCTGAACATGTCACTGCCATATGTTTTTCAGCTTTCTCAGGACAACACGGAAACTCTGAACATGTCACTGCCAGATGTTGGTCAGCTTCCTCAGGGCAGCACGGAAACTCTGAACATGTCACTGCCAGATGTTGGTCAGCTTTCTCAGGACAACACGGAAACTCTGAACATGTCACTGCCAGATGTTGGTCAGCTTTCTCAGGACAACACAGAAATTCTGAACATGTCACTGCCAGATGTTGGTCAGCTTTCTCAGGACAACACGGAAACTCTGAACATGTCACTGCCAGATGTTGGTCAGCTTTCTCAGGACAACACAGAAATTCTGAACATGTCACTGCCAGATGTTGGTCAGCTTTCTCAGGACAACACGGAAACTCTGAACATGTCACTGCCAGATGTTGGTCAGCCTTCTCAGGACAACACGGAAACTCTGAACATGTCACTGTCAAATGTTGGTCAGCTTTCTCAGGACAGCACGGAGAGTCTGAACATGTCATTGCCAGATGTTTTTCAGCTTTCTCAGGACAACACGGAAACTCTGAACATGTCACTGCCAGATGTTGGTCAGCTTTCTCAGGACAACACGGAAACTCTGAACATGTCACTGCCAGATGTTGGTCAGCTTCCTCAGGACAGCACGGAGAGTCTGAACATGTCACTGCCAGATGTTGGTCAGCTTTCTCAGGACAACACAGAAACTCTGAACATGTCACTGCCAGATGTTGGTCAGCTTTCTCAGGACAACACAGAAACTCTGAACATGTCACTGCCAGATGTTGGTCAGCTTTCTCAGGAGAGCACGGAGAGTCTGAACATGTCACTGCCAGATGTTGGTCAGCTTGCCCAGGACAGCACGGAGAGTATGAACATGTCACTGTCAGATGTTGGACAGCTTTCTCAGGACAGCACGGAAACTCTGAACATGTCACTGCCAGATGTTGGTCAGCTTTCTCAGGACAGCATAGAAACTCTGAACATGTCACTGCCAGATGTTGGTCAGCTTTCTCAGGACAACACAGAAACTCTGAACATGTCACTGCCAGATGTTGGTCAGCTTGCCCAGGACAGCAAGGAGAGTATGAACATGTCACTGCCAGATGTTGGTCAGCTTCCTCAGGACAACACGGAAACTCTGAACATGTCACTGCCAGATGTTGGTCAGCTTTCTCAGGACAACACGGAAACTCTGAACATGTCACTGCCAGATGTTGGTCAGCTTTCTCAGGACAACACAGAAACTCTGAACATGTCACTGCCAGATGTTGGTCAGCTTCCTCAGGACAGCACGGAGAATCTGAACATGTCACTGCCAGATGTTGGTCAGCTTGCCCAGGACAGCACGGAGAGTCTGAACATGTCACTGCCAGATGTTGGTCAGCTTGCCCAGGACAGCACGAAGAGTATGAACATGTCACTGCCAGATGTTGGTCAGCTTGCCCAGGACAGCACGGAGAGTATGAACATGTCACTGCCAGATGTTGGTCAGCTTCCTCACGACAGCATGGCGGTCAGGGAGGCTGTGGGAGTGACAGTGTTCTGGAAATGACACGTCACATTACGAGAAATATAAAAGACGCGTCGAGTCCCACTCCACACACATGTTTGAAGCAACTTCACTGCCTACTTCCAGGGTTGTTGTGAAGGAATAGAGCTAGAGCTTCCAAAGCTCTGATGTCTCGGTCCAGACTGATCCTTGTCCGCTTCCGTCTAATGTATAGCTTTGGTTTCTATCTTTTTTCTAGTAACCTCTCAGAAATAGTTTCTGAATTAATGCTACTCGTGCGCCCCTTGGCGCTGACGCCCACTGTACATAATGTCATGCGTATCAGCGTTATTCGAGGTAGTGTTATGCGAGGTAGTTTTATATGAGGTAGTATTTGTGAGGTAGCGTTATGCACATTGGCACCAAGCTGGGTAGCGGTCATGTGAGCCAGTGTTATGTGAGGCTGTGCTATGTGCGATAGCGTTATGTGGGGGCAGGATTGTGGGAAATAGTTTCATGTGAGATGACATTACATCAGGTAATATCACGTGGGGTTATGTGAGATATTTCTGTACTGCATGGGTTCAGTTCTACAACTTCCTAATTTACTCATAACTTCTAGTAAGGAACTTTTTTCTTCCTCATATTTTTTTCCATCAGGAAGGATAAAAAATGAAAAGGTAAATAATTAATGAACCCTTTTTTCCATACACTCCATATTTTGCTTTATGTAACTATTTAAAATAAAACTTAACTATAAACTCATATTCATTGTTAACTAACAAATTTATAAAACAGCAATATAATAGATACAGCAATCAAGCCATGTTTTAGATCAAACTAATTTAGACTTTGATAGCACATACACCTATATTTTTCATAAAACAAATACATGTATATGCATATATTCATACACACATATCATATATACACAAACATAGCCACGCATGTACATATAACACATACATATACACACATACAATTCACATGTATACACATAAATACATGTGCAAATATACAACTATATGCAAACACATACATACAGATATATACAGACACATACATACATTCATTCATTCATTCCTTTGCATGTCCCTTGCGGAACTTTGCATCCCAAACAGCACTCCTGTAGGCCTCTCGGTTGTGAGCAAGATGGCCTGCTGCTGCTGCATCCATTTCCAGATCATCATGACGTTTAATGTGGCCAAAATATTTAAGTTTTCTCTCTTTAATCCTCTTTACTAGCCAGCCTTCTTCAATATTAAGCTCTTGTAGTATAGATATATTTGTTCTTTTTTGTGTCCACGATATTGGAGAACTCTTCTATAGCATTTACATTCAAAGGCATTTATGTGCTTCTCAGCTGTTTTGTTAAGTGTCCAGGTCTCACAGGCATATGTTGCGATGGGAAAGATGCATGCCCTTAAAAATCTTATTTTTGTGGTTCTGTCTGCTCCTCTCCACAGATTCTTTATTGTTTTACTTTCTGAAGAGCAATAGATGTCCTCCTTTTAATTTCCCGCATTGTATCTCCATTATTAGTTAGTAGTGATCCAAGATATTCAAAACTCTCCACTTCTTCCAGTTTTTCCTCACTGATACATATTTCAGTTGCCTTGTTTGTTTTGTCAGTTGTCATCACTTTAGTTTTCTTTGCATTAAGATAGAGGTTCTGCTCTTCGCTGTTCTTGCGGACTGACATAATTAGTTTTTCCATTCCTTCTTGTGTTGTGGACAGCAATACTGTGTCATCAGCATATCTAATCTCTGGTATTTCATAACCTCCAACTGTTATGGCATCGTAATATTCTTTGTCTACATCTTCTCTAACATTCCTCATTATATTTTCAGTATACAAGTTAAATAAGTAGGGTGACAATATGCACCCCTGACGGACCCCTTGTTTTATGTCAAACCAAGTTGTTGTTTCACCATTTATTCTTACTGCTGCTTGTTGGTCTAAATACAGCAGTGATGTTAATTGTATCAAATGTGTTGGAAATCCCATTTTTCCATTATTTCCCAAAGTTTCTGGTGTTGTACACAATCAAATGCCTTTGAGTAGTCTATAAAGGATAAATATAGATTCACATTAAACTCCCTGCATTTCTCTATTATTAATCTTAGATTGAATATATGATCTCTTGATCCTCTGCCTTGCCTGAAGCCAGCTTGGACCATATTGACTTCTTCTTCTATTTTCTTTCGAAGTCTACCCATTATGATTTTTAACAGAATTTTACTGGCATGACTAATCAGGGCAACAGTTCTGTAGTTGGTGCATAATTTCAGGTTACCCTTTTTTGGCAGTGGTATGAATACAGTTCTTTTCCATTCTTTTGGCCAAATACCTGAATGCCATATCTTTTTACATAGTGCATGATAGATTGTTGCACACTCCTTTCCTCCTGCTTTAATAAATTCAGCGGTTATCTCATCACATCCTGGTGATTTACCATTTTTCAGACTCTTTATTGCCCATAAAACTTCTTCCATTGTCGGCTCGGGTTCTTTCTCCTCCAATAATAATTCACACTGTTGATTTCTGTTTCCACAGTCGGTTGTTTCATACATTCTTTTGCAATAATCCTTCCATCTTTCCAGAATTTCCTCTGTCTCTGTCAGGGTATTCCCCATCTCATCACAAATTACATTTAGCTTAGGTGTGACATTTCTCGTCAATGTCTTCATTTCTTTAAACATTTCACTATCTCTTCCACACCTCTGATGTTCTTCTATTCTTTCACAACAATCTTGTACGTATTGTTTTTTGTCTTTTCTTATGTTTCTTCGTACTTCTTTTGTTAAAGTTTTATATTTATCTTTGTTGTTGTTTGTCACTCTCCATTGCGTCTTCATTTCTCTACATTGTTTTATCAGTTCTAGTGTACCTGCTGTGATCCATCTAATCTTTTGTGTTTTCTTTACTGGAACCATGTCTTTAGCTGTTGTTACTAAGATATCTTTGGCCTGCGTAGCCAATTCATCTGGTGTCATCTCCTCCTGTACAGCAATCAGGATTTCGAAACGGTTCTTCACTTCTATACCGTAGAGTTCTGGTATATTTGTAAGGTCAAAGCGGAGTGGTCTTGATCCCATAACTAACCTTTTGTATATGTATGTATGATTGCTACCAAGAAACCCAAGCAGCAATCATACATACATACATACCAATATATATATAAAAAAAGTAAAGGTAACCCTGTCATACCTTGGAGGCACATAGGGATATGGTGTTAGTGCCCATATTTTCCTTGACCTGTCAGCACACTAGAGGGTGATATGGTCAGTATCACGCCTGGCTGCCTTTTCCTTCCCCAACTCCAAAAGAAGTCAGGTACCCATTTCCACAGCTGGGTAACTGGGGGTGCCGCCGGCCGGATTCGAACCCCCAACCTTCGCCATGAGAGACCAGTGCACTAACCACTTCGCCACTCAGACACCCCAATATATATATATGGGGCCGGCTAGCGTAGTGGTTAGAGCACTCGTCTAGCAACCAAATGGTCGAGGGTTCGAATCCCCAGCTGAGCGGGATTTTTTTCCGACCAATACGGCCCTGAGGTCGACCCAGCCTCGCAAAATGGGTACCAGAGAAAATCTGGGAAGTAAAGGCAGCGAGGAAAGGAACTGGTCACCCTACCTCATACGCTGATGACCCAGCATAATGAGGTCTCTAACGCTTCACCCCCTACGGCATTTGAAATGCTATGGGACTATCTTTACTTTTTATATATATATATACATACGTATACACATATAAGGATGAAACAAGGATGTATACTGTCTCCTTTACTTTTTGGGATTACAATAGACTTCATAATGAAAAAATATTGCACAGGTAACACAGGTATTGACTGGGTACATG
Source organism: Achatina immaculata (assembly GCA_009760885.1). Classification (NCBI taxonomy): domain Eukaryota; kingdom Metazoa; phylum Mollusca; class Gastropoda; order Stylommatophora; family Achatinidae; genus Lissachatina; species Lissachatina immaculata. The sequence goes on along the minus strand of CM019719.1, from coordinate 8,341,519 downwards.
GGACCTAACTAGAAGACTTTGATTTTGCTGATGACATAACTCTTATCAGTAATAATGTAAATTCCATGCAAGAAAAAACAGATAGCCTGTCTTCACTGGCTAGCAAAATAGAACTTGAAATTAACAAGGACAAAACAAAAATAATGAAAATTCCTCTCAATCAAAATGGAAAAATACACATAGAAGGGACAGATATTGAAGAAGTCAATCAATTTGCCTACCTTGGCAGCTACATAGACCAGGATGGTGACACTAGAAAGAAAGTTAGGATAAGAATTGCAAAAGCAGCATCAATCTTCAAGAATCTTGAGAACATATGGAATTCAAAAGTTATAAGCACAAAAACCAAGTTAAGACTATTCAATTCAAATGTAATATCCACCCTCATTTATGCATACGAAAGCTGGAAAACAACTAAAGAAATAGAAAAGAAATTAGACTCTTTTGAAAACAAACGCCTAAGGAAAATATTCGGCATCAAGTGGAATGAATTCAAGAACAATGCAGAGATAAGACAGATGACTGAACAACAACCAGTCTCATGGGTGATCAGGAAAAGGAGATGGACATATGTTGGTCACTTGATGAGAAGAAATGATCAGAGAATCCCAAAACAAGCTATCAAGTGGAACACAACAGGCCAAAGAAAAAGAGGCAGACCGCGTGAAACTCTGAAGAGGACATTATTAAGAGAGGCCAAATTAACAGGCATAAAATCCTTTGATGAGACTGAAAGACTCGCCGAAGACATGAAAAATTGACGAACTACTTTGCGAGCCCTATGTGACGTTTAACGGCACAGGAAGGATATAAGAAATAAGATAAGATACACATACACACATGAACATATACATATACACACATATAAATACCTACATCTATTCATATGGGTATATAAATTATGCACAAACACAACTATATATATTAGGGAGACACATATTCCATTTCAAATAGTTATTGACAATGTCTGAAGTTATAAGAAAGAATTTTGTTTATAAATTTTACGACAGACAGACAGACAGACAGACAGACAGACAGACAGACAGATAGACAGACAGATAGATAGATAGATAGATAGATAGACAGACAGACAGACAGACAGATAGATAGATAGATAGATAGATAGATAGATAGATAGATAGATAGATAGATAGATAGATAGATAGATAGATAGATAGATAGATAGATAGATAGATAGATAGATAGATAGATAGGTTAATTGACTGATTGATCTTCATTTCCAAAGGGTTAAGAATTGGGCACGCAGGCCCGTCTGACCCATTCTGCCCTTTATCACACCATCGTTCACTCTGTCCCAGACATACTACAAATAATTCACACATATAATAAACATAATCATCTTTGAAAACAAAACTGAAAAAATACAGTAAAATAAAACAAAACTTTACCCCTCAGTCGTATCCAAGCACTCAGTACAGAAAGTAAATGCAGTACAGAAAGTAACTTCAGGTACTGTACGTATAAAGCTGTATTCTGGCACTCTCACACTAATGAATATGTACCAACCAAACTACTATTGAGTATGTGATCTTTCCCGTGCCGTTAAACGTCACATAGGGCTCGCATAGTCGTTTGCCAAGTTTTCCTGCTCTCGGCGAATCTTTCAACTCAACAAGGGATGTTATACTCAATAAACTGGCTTCTCTTAATAATGTCCTCTTTAGAGTTTCACGTAGTCGGCCTCCTTTTCTTTGGCCTGTTGTGTTCAACCTGATAGCCCGTTTTTGTATTCTCTGATTGTTTCTTCTCATCACATGGACTACATATGTCCATCTTCTTTTTCTGATCACCCATGAGACAGGTTGTTGTTTGCTTATCTGTCTTATCTCTGCGTTGTTCTTGAACTCGTTCAACTTTATACCAAGTATTTTCCTTAAGGATTTGTTTTCAAAGAGTCTAATTCTTGTCTATTTCTTAAGTTGATTTCCAGCTTTCGCATGCATAAATGAGGGTGGATATCACATTTGAATTGAATAATCTTAACTTGGTTTGTGTGCTTAGAGCTTTTGAATTCTATATGTTCTCAAGATTCTCGAAGATCAATGCTGCTTTTGCAATTCAAATTCTAACTTCCTTCATGGTGTCACTAGCCAAGGTAGGCAAAATGGTTTACTTCTTCAATAACTGTTCCTTCTATGTATATTTTTCCTTCTTGATTAATGACAAGTTTCATTATTTTTGTTTTGTCTTTGTTAATTTCAAGTCCTATTTTGCTAGCCAAGGAAGACAGGGAATCTGCTTTTTCCTGCATCGATTTCACACTGTCACTGATAAGAGTTATGTCATCTGCACAATCAAGATCTTCTATTTGGGTTCCATGCTACCAATCAATGCCGGTTTTACCTGTACAGCATCTTTTCATTATAAAGTCTATGGCAATTCCACAAAAGCAGTGGAGATAATATACATCCTTGTTTCATGCCTGTTTCAGTCTGAAATCATTTGCTCATTCCTTCTTCTGTCTTGAATGTGCAAACATATCCGTTGTAGAGATCTCTAATGATGTTGACAATGTTAGATGATATTGAGTGCCATTCATTAAAAAAAACTAACTAAATTTAGTGCTTGTAAAAGAAGAGTCTAAAATACAATATAAATTTTACAAATCATGGAGGCATGTAGTCAACATCAAGTAGATACTGGAAGTGTTTGTAGCTGTAGGAAGGAGTATATATATATATATGTGTGTGTGTTTACTATAGGATGGAAGGTTATTTCAAAGATGATCAACAGAACAGTCAAAGCTTTTCTTAAAATGATTAAGTGTAGGTTTTGTAAGACTAATGTTGTCCATTTTACGTTTAACATTCTGTATGAATCCACATCTCTGTTGCCTCTGGTAACCATTACAGGAAAGCGGTAACACAAACTCATTTACGCATAGAACCAACGCAGAAATTTATGATTATAAACAAATTTAACTGCGACATAAATTTCTTCAATTTCAGTTGCCCACATGAAATAAAGATGAAGCTCTGTACACTCTTCATACACACAGAAACACACATACATTCAAGCAACTTTACACACACAAACAAACATACGAGCACATACATCGAACATAATCCCAAAAACTGACTGAGGACGCGGTTGATATTTTTGACCAGACAAAAGCCGGCGTGAATCTCAACAAGAAATTACCACCCTCTGTCGTTAGCTTAAGATAAAAGAGACAATAATTTGATGAAAATGTCCGGGAGTTATTAAATCTTTCATGCTCTCAGACTTGTTTTGATTAGTTCAGCAAAAGTTGATTTGCAAAAGATAGAGAATAATTGAGATACCGAAGGCCCGACCACGAAAATATTTGATGGAAAAGTCGAGATGTGAGAATGTTTCAAGAAAAGTCAATTTGCCCAAGAGGTCGGACAGAAGTTGGTGAATTACTGCCCTATAAGTTGTGAGCGGAAAGCTATCATCATCATCAGCAGCAGCAACAGTATGACGAAGAAAAGAAGGCTGTCAGAGATTTTACGAGAAAACAGAAAGTAAAATATGCATGAGGAAAGATAAATAACAACAGAAACATGTAGAAAACATATAATAGACTGCCTGATAAAATAAACAAAATATATAATAACCTAGCAACTGTAACATAAGATACAAGATCAGATAGTATAGTGATGGAAACAGAAAACGAAAGATCCTCATTAATACCAAAACAGAAACCATATTAAAATATGAGCAGAAGGTTGATATAAACGCTAGTATCAAAGAAACGAATGTAACAACAGACATAGCAATCATATCAGCTGCTCATATCACGGAAAGAGATAAGTGATTCTGGCGCTACAAAATAAAACTCAACAAAGCGCCCCCTCCCCCCCCCTCAATTCCTGCTTAAATTCTCGAAGTGGAATTTCAAATAATGGTCACACGTCTTGTCGCTTTGTTCAGAATAGTGTGACATAAAGTTGTGTCACAGAAACTTGGACTAGGATGAGTCCGGAGATGTCTGCTACAGAACATGCTGTTGTTTAACAGAATGGTCCCCACCATTTTTAAACTCGCTAATACCAGTGAGACTCACATAGACACATGCATAGACACTCACATAGACACTCATATAAACATTCACATATACACTCGCATAAACACTCACATAGACATTTACATACACACTCAAATGAACACACATAGACACTCACATATTCATATAGACACTTAAATAGACACTCACATAAGCATTCACATAGACACTAACAGAGACACTCACACAGACACTTACATAGCCATTCACATAGTAGATACGTACATAGACACACATAGAAATTTACATAGACTCACATAGACATTCACATAGACACTCACATAGGCATTCACAAAGACACTTACATAGACACTTAATAGACACTTGCATAGACACTCACATAGACATTTACATAAAAACTCACATAGACACTCATATAGGCATTCACATAGACACTTGCTTAGACATTCATATAGTAGATACGTACATAGACACACATAGAAATTTACATAGACTCACATAGACATTCACATAGACACTCACATAGGCATTCACAAAGACACTTAGACACTTAATAGACACTTGTATAGACACTCACATAGACATTTACATACAAACTCACATAGACACTCATATAGGCATTCACATAGACACTTGCTTAGACATTCGTATAAACACTCACATAGACACTTACATAGACACTTATATAGGCATTCACATAGACACTTACATAGACTTTCACATAGATACTTACATAGACACTTACATAGACACTCATAAAGGCATTAACATAGACACTTACATAGACACTCACATGGAAACTTACATAGACACTCACCAAACACTATGAGAGAAAGATAACAACAAACGAGATGAAATGCTTAAGAAAATTAGTAAACAAGACCAGAAGGGATCAGGTGAGAAATGAAATAATCGACAAATGGCGGGAACAACATCCGTCAATGTCTACATCGAAGATCAGAGAGTAGAGCGGTTCGGGCATTTGAGGCGCGCGAATCCAGTCGCAGGTTCAGACATTTCGGAAACATCTAGATACAAGGCACAAGGATGACCAAGGAAAAAGTAGATAAATGAGGTGAAAGACCACACTGAGGAAACATAACATGACAGCTACCCAGGCCTCTCACCTTACTCTGGACCAATGTCTGAAACTCCATGCCACGCTAATAGTATAAGCAGACAGAGAAGAAGAAGAAAGAAAGAAAGAAAGAAAACAGAAAGAAAGAAGGTAATGATAGAATATTCCCTAGTAAAGGTAAAGGTAATCATGTCATGCCTAAGAGGCACATAGGGGGTTTAGTGCCCATATTTTCCTTGACCTGTCAGTACACTAGAGGGTGATATGGTCAGTATCACGCCTGGCCGCCTTTCCTTCTCCAACTCCAGAAGAAGTCGGGTACCCATTTCTACAGCTGGGTGACTGGGGTGCCTCCGGCAGGATTCGAACCCCCGACCTTCGCCATGAACGACCAGCGCACTAACCACTTCGCCACTCAGACACCCTAGTTATTCCCTAGTACTTGTATTAAAGTAAATACACCAAACATGTTTCGTAATCAACATAATCTAAACTTTCTACACCATCTCTTGCATGACTTTTCTTGAAACACAAGTTGAGAACCTCTGGTCTAACGATATTCAAACAAACGGACATACATTTAATCGACGGAGGTCGTAAATGCCAACCGATTACGTCCTGAAAATACGTGCGCCCTATTATTAAATATTTATATGCAAAGACTGTCCATTTTATATTTCCCTGAGATGTTAAACAGCTGCATGGAAGTTAGTTTTTGTATTAAAAAAAAGTTTCGACAAGGTCTTCCCTACATAAAAAAGAATGCATTTGCCAAGTCTTGTTAAATCAAGTTAAAAAAATATCTTTGCCATTTGACATTCATTATCGTGACACTATTATCATCGTCAACTGTTAATATTGATAATGTATCAAAGTGTTAATATTGATAACGTATCAAAGTGTTTATATTGATAATGTATCAAAGTGTTAATATTGATAGTGTATCAAACTGTTAATATTGATAATGTATCAAACTGTTATTATTGATAGTGTATCAAACTGTTAATATTGATAATGTATCAAACTGTTATTATTGATAGTGTATCAAACTGTTAATATTGATAATGTATCAAACTGTTAATATTGATAATGTATCAAACTGTTATTATTTATAATGTATCAAACTGTTATTATTGATAATGTATCAAACTGTTATTATTGATAATGCATCTCCACAACAAATTAGGCTGGCTCTTGGATGAAGAAGAGATTTCTCTCATGCCATCTTATCATACCATCTTATCATACCATCTTATCATGCCATCTTATCATGCCACATTATCATACTGCCCAGTACGTGCTCTCTTCTCTTTGTACTCTCTTTTATATTTCCTGTTTCTGAATCGGTTACAGATCATCTACGTCCTATCTTTTATCTAGTAAACACTGTCAAAAGTGTCTTTGAAATAGATTATATGAATACAAGTGTCTTTCATACTGTGTTTCTTTAATAATTTCTTTGAGTTTTTTTTTTCAAAAACATGGCAGAGAGAGAGAGAGAGAGGGGGGGGGAGTGAAAGAGAGAGAAGATTAAGACTACAGTGTATTTGGTGGACAATGTAAGTTTTCTTCTTACATCTATAGAAGTATACAGATGTTGTGCACAGCTTTCTGATAGTCACATCTTTTAGAAGCTTCTCTCGTGGCTTCTACAGATACTGTAGACGAAAATATATGAAATATTAAACACTTACCTCTTTTTTTTTTCTCCTGTAGTAAGAAAAACTGGCACAAAATGCGTTCAGACAGACGCGGGCAAGCTCGTCTTTATTACAATGAAGATAACCTACAAAGCTACATCTTTACATTGTTCATGTTTACATTGTTCATCTTTACATTTTTCATCTATTGTTCGTGTTTTAATCTGCTGTGTATGTGTTTTTTAATGTGATCCTTGAAGAAAGCGTGTGCCGAAATACTGGGCCCTTGTATGTTTTTTTTTATTTATGCGTCCTCGTCTTACTTTCTGCCATTCTTGTTTCCCCCCACTTTCCTCACTCTTTCTATCTTTTTTGTGTGTAAAACTAAACCATACATCTCCATCAACTTTAGTAGTAGAACAAGTTTTTACAGCAGTCATTTCTCTTATCTTTCATAATTTTCTACAAATATATGATTGCTATAACCACTTTTCAACAATCTATGATTATCCTGTAAGGTCTATTCTCGTAATGCATGTTTCAGTCTTCAAATATGACCTCCTTTTCTTGTCAAGTGCTACCTGCTTATGTGTGTGACAAAATTCAGGAGAAGTAAGAGATTGGAAAAATATACACCAGCACAGCCATGCTTTAAACGATCTGAGGTAAAGGACATTAACGAGTTGACATCATGTGACAAATATTGCAATACTTGGCACATCTGAGTGTTTAAACACGACAGAGGGTCATAAGATTGTTCAAATATGATCATTTTTGGCAACCATACTGACCTATGTTTCTCATTCTGTCATCTACGACGCTGGATCTGAACAGACACGAACGGAAGATCTCTTTCGATGATGCCAGCAACTTGTCGTCGTTGGCGTCGAAGGATGTAGATAATCTATCTGGGGATAAGACAAATATGATGTTTCTGCTTGAATAATCAACAAGTCGAAATAAAAATGAATTCATCCTCACTGCATCCCAAACTCCGCTCCACTAATTGATCTAGATTTACGAAGAGAAAAGAAAAAATGTAAGGAAAGCAAATTTGCCCAAAAAAGAGAATATCTTCAGAATAGCTGAGCACTTCCAGAATAAAAGTAGTAGATAGTAAATAAAGTAGCAAAGATGAGCACTTCCAGAATAAAAGTAGTAGATAGTAAATAAAGTAGTACGGATTTAACTTATAGAGCAGGTAAATAAAGATGGCCAACACCAGGACTAGCTCAGCACAGCACTATGATTCTTCCACGGGGCATTCATGTTAATACGTCTGTTGTGAGACCATATGTCTGTACAGCAGGAGAATCCGCTGTTTTCCTCGTGATGTCAGAACATGCGAGAAACTACCATTTCATTAAACAAATCTTCACTATACACTAATCCAGATATTCCACCTCATGTTTCAAGAGATAATCCACCAGATATTCCATCAGATACCACCTAACACATCACCAGACACACCATCAAACACACCATAGATACTCCACCAGACACACCACCAGACATACCACCAGATACATCACCAGCACTCCACCAGAAACACTATCAATACTACCTGACAGTTCACCAGATAGTTGAACATATACTCCTCCAGACACACCACCAATATTACCAGACAGTTCACCACATTCATTCATTCATTTGCGTGTCCCTTGAGGAACTTTGCCTCCCAAACAGCACTCCTGTAGGCCTCTCGGTTGTGAGCAAGATGGCCTGCAGCTGCGGCATCCATTTGCAGATCGTCAACGATGTCTTGCAGCCATCTTCGTTTTGGTCTTCCTCTTTTTCTTTTTCCCATTATGTATCCTTCCAATACGGTCTTCTCTAAATTATCATAACGTTTAATGTGTCCAAAATATTTAAGTTTTCACCACATAGTTCAACAGATATTCCACTAGACACACCACCAGACACCACCAGATACTCCACCAAACACACCAGTCACCACCAGACACCACCAGACACATCACCAGACACTCCACTAAACACTCCATCAGATACTCCGCCATACAGTCTGTCACCAGATACTCCACCAAACACACCAGTCACCACCAGACACCACCAGACACATCACCAGACACTCCACTAAACACTCCATCAGATACTCCGCCATACAGTCTGTCACCAGATACTCCACCAAACACACCAGTCACCACCAGACACCACCAGACACATCACCAGACACTCCACTAAACACTCCATCAGATACTCCGCCATACAGTCTGTCACCAGATACTCCACCAAACACACCAGTCACCACCAGACACACCACCAGACACATCACCAGACACTCCACTAAACACTCCATCAGATACTCCGCCATACAGTCTGTCACCAGATACTCCACCAAACACACCAGTCACCACCAGACACACCACCAGACACATCACCAGTCACTCCACTAAACACTCCATCAGATACTCCGCCGTACAGTCTGTCAAACACAAAATAGCAGATATCTGTACATGGAACATGAGAAAAGAAATCAGAACCGATGGGCCAGAACCTTCCACGTGTGAAGTTATTGTAGGAGCTGATAAAATGATGATATTGCGCACCTCTTCTTCAAAGTCGAGGTAAATGTTCGCTTTTGAAAGTAAATTGAGTACATTTTCGTCATTCAACAATTGAATGTACTTTTATATTCTTTAAGACCACATCTGACATTTCATTTTTATATATAGTCCATGAATGAATGAATGAATGATCTTTATTTGAAAGGGGTGAAGAATTGGGAGCAGGCCCGTCTTGCATACTTCCCTTTATCACTCCATCTTTCATTCTTCCCACAAACTCGATTTAATAAAGTATACACAATTCATTAATATATATATATATATGTATATATATATACAAGAATGCAAGATGAAACTATATGAAATATAAGTATACAGATTACATGAAAAAAGTATCTTAGAATGCACTATGAAAATATTACATCCACAATTATAGGATAATTAACTACATAAGAGGTAACTGATCTAATAAGATAACGCGCACACACGCATCTACATGAACACACACACACACATACACACAAATACATTTTGAATGGAGTTCTTCTGACTCTCGCATACTTACTAAGATAATTTCTAACAAGATACAAGATCCAACAAAATATGTTTATGTCCTTTTAAAAACGCTTATTTTGAAGGGGCTAAGTTCTCAGTTTTGACGGTCAGTCATCCAAATCTAATCTGCTAGCTTCAAGGTTTGGGACCTATAACAAACCAAGACCCTATTCCTCCCCCTTTCTCCGCTGGTACCCCAAGTTCCAGGCCTAGCCTGGCTACCGGGGACAGGGATCGCCATAGACCCCATCACGTTGGGGTCTCCCCATCACGTTGGGGTCTCCCCATCACGTTGGGGTCTGCGAAAGGAGTATTGCACAATCCAATCAGGGACTAGACGAAACAGGCAGAGTAACCCACTCTCAATCCGACACAATCATGTGCCTCAGCAGCTTTCACCTCATCGGCAGCAAAGAACATCTGGCTCTGAATTCCAGGGAGACAGATAACAACAAAGAACATCTGGCTCTGAATTCCAGAGAGACAGATAACAACAAAGAACATCTGGCTCTGAATTCCAGGGAGACAGATAACAACAAAGAACATCTGGCTCTGAATTCCAGAGAGACAGATAACAACAAAGAACATCTGGCTCTGAATTCCAGGGAGACAGATAACAACAAAGAACTATGATTCTTCCACGGGGCATTCATGTTAATACGTCTGTTGTGAGACCATATGTCTGTACAGCAGGAGAATCCGCTGTTTTCCTCGTGATGTCAGAACATGCGAGAAACTACCATTTCATGAAACAAATCTTCACTATACACTAATCCAGATATTCCACCTCATGTTTCAAGAGATAATCCACCAGATATTCCATCAGATACCACCTAACACATCACCAGACACACCATCAAACACACCATAGATACTCCACCAGACACACCACCAGACATACCACCAGATACATCACCAGCACTCCACCAGAAACACTATCAATACTACCTGACAGTTCACCAGATAGTTGAACAGATACTCCTCCAGACACACCACCAATATTACCAGACAGTTCACCACATTCATTCATTCATTTGCGTGTCCCTTGCGGAACTTTGCCTCCCAAACAGCACTCATGTAGGCCTCTCGGTTGTGAGGAAGATGGCCTGCTGCTGTTGCATCCATTTCCAGATCGTCAACGATGTCTTGCAGCCATCTTCGTTTTGATCTTCCTCTTTTTCTTTTTCCCATTATGTATCCTTCCAATACGGTCTTCTCTAAATTATCATAACGTTTAATGTGTCCAAAATATTTAAGTTTTCACCACATAGTTCAACAGATATTCCACTAGACACACCACCAGACACCACCAGATACTCCACCAGACACACCACCAGATACTCCACCAAACACACCAGTCACCACCAGACACACCACCAGACACTCCACTAAACACTCCATCAGATACTCCGCTATACAGTCTGTCAAACACAAAATAGCAGATATCTGTACATGGAACATTAGAAAAGAAATCAGAACCGATGGGCCAGAACCTTCCACATGTGAAGTTATTGTAGGAGCTGATAAAATGATGATATTGCGCGCCTCATCTTCAAAGTCGAGGTAAATGTTCGCTTTTGAAAGTAAATTGAGTACATTTTCGTCATTCAACAACTGAATGTACTTTTATATTCTTTAAGACCACATCTGACATTCCATTTTTATATATAGTCCATGAATGAATGATCTTTATTTTAAAGGGGTGAAGAATTGGGAGCAGGCCCGTCTTGCATACTTCCCTTTATCACTCCATCTTTCATTCTTCCCACAAACTCGATTTAATAAAGTATACACAATTCATTAATATATATATGTATATATATATACAAGAATGCAAGATGAAACTATATGAAATATAAGTATACAGATTACATGAAAAAAGTATCTTAGAATGCACTATGAAAATATTACATCCACAACTATAGGATAATTAACTACATAAGAGGTAACTGATCTAATAAGATAGCCCACACACACGCATCTACATGAACACACACACACATACACACAAATACTGATCTAATAAGATAACGCGCACACACGCATCTACATGAACACACACACACACATACACACAAATACTGATCTAATAAGATAACGCGCACACACGCATCTACATGAACACACACACACATACACACAAATACATTTTCAATGGAGTTCTTCCGACTCTCGCATACTTACTAAGATAATTTCTAACAAGATACAAGATCCAACAAAATATGTTTATGTCCTTTTAAAAACGCTTATTTTGAAGGGGCTAAGTTCTCAGTTTTGACGGTCAGTCATCCAAATCTAATCTGCTAGCTTCAAGGTTGGGGACCTATAACCAACCAAGACCCTATTCCTCCCCCTTTCTCCGCTGGTACCCCAAGTTACAGGCCTAGCCTGGCTACCGGGGACAGGGATCGCCATAGACCCCATCATGTTGAGGTCTCCCCATCACGTTGGGGTCTCCCCATCACGTTGGGGTCTCCCCATCACGTTGGGGTCTGCGAAAGGAGTATTGCACAATCCAATCAGGGACTAGACGAAACAGGCAGAGTAACCCACTCTCAATCCGACACAATCATGTGCCTCAGCAGCTTTCACCTCATCGGCAGCAAAGAACATCTGGCTCTCAATTCTAGGGAGACAGACTAAAACTACTCAGAACATCTGGCTCTCAATTCTAGGGAGACAGACTAAAACTACTCAGAACATCTGGCTCTGAATTCTAGGGAGACAGACTAAAACTACTCAGAACATCTGGCTCTGAATTCTAGGGAGACAGATTAAAAACTAAGAACATCTGGCTCTGAATTCCAGTGAGACAGCTAAAAACTAAGAACATCTGGCTCTCAATTCCATGGAGACAGATAAAAACTAGGAACACCTGGCTCTGAATTCCAGGGAAACAGATAAAAACTAATAACATCTGGCTCTGAATTCCAGGGAGACAGATAAAAACTAAGCAAATCTGGCTCTGAATTCCAGGGAGACAGAATAAAACTAGTAAGAACATCTGGTTCTGAATTCCAGGGAGGCAGATAAAAACTGCTAAGAACATCTGGCTCTGAATTCCAGGGAGACAGATAAAAACTACTAAGAACATCTAGCTCTGAAATCCAGGCAGACAGACTAAAACTACTAAGAACATCTGGCTCTGAATTCCAGGGAGACAAGACTAAAACTTCTAAGAACATCTGGCTCTGAATTCCAGGGAGACAGACTAAAATTACTAAGAACATCGGGCTCTGAATTCCAGGGAGACAGACTAAAGCTACAAAGAACATCTGGCTCTGAATTCCAGGGAGACAGACTAAAACTACTAAGAACATCTGGCTCTGAATTCCAGGGAGACAGGTTAAAACTACAAAGAACATCTGGGCTCTGAATTACAGGGAGACAGATAAAAACTAATAATATCTGGCTCTGAATTCCAGGGAGACAGATAAAAACTAAGAACATCTGGCTCTGAATTCCAGGGAGACAGATAAAAACTAAGAATATCTGGCTATGAATTCCAGGGAGACAGATAAAAACTAAGAACATGTGGCACTGAATTCCAGAGAGAGAGATTAAAAACTAAGAACATGTGGCACTGAATTCCAGGGAGAGAGATAAAAACTAAGAACATCTGGCTCTGAATTCCAGGGAGACAGATAAAAACTAAGAACATCTGGCTCTGAATTCCATGGAGACAGATAAAAAATTAGAACATCTGGCTCTGAATTCCAGGAAGACAAACTAGTAAGAACATCTGGCTCTGAATTCCAGGAAAACACACTAAAACTACTAAGAACATCTGGCTCTGAATTCCAGGAAGACAGACTAAAACTACTAAGAACATCTGGCTCTGAATTCCAGGAAGACAGACTAAAACTACTAACAACATCTGGTTCTGAATTCCAGGAAGACAGACTAAAACTACTAAGAACATCTGGTTCTTAATTCCAGGAAGACAGACTAAAACTACTAAGAACATCTTAATTCCAGGAAGACAGACTAAAACTACTAAGAACATCTGGGTTCTGAATTCCAGGAAGGCAGACTAAAACTACTAAGAACATCTGGGTTCTGAATTGCAGGAAAACACACTAAAACTACTAAGAACATCTGGTTCTGAATTCCAGGAAGACAGACAAAAAACTAAGAACATCTGGTTCTGAATTCCTGGAAAACACATACTAAGAACATCTGGTTCTGAATTCCAGGAAGACAGACTACAACTACTAAGAACTTCTGAATTCCAGGAAGACAAACAACTAAGAACATCTGGTTCTGAATTCCAGGAAGACAGACTAAAACTACTAAGAACTTCCTCTGAATTCCAGGAAAACACACTAAAACTACTAAGAACATTTGGTTCTTAATTCAGAGGAAGACAAACTGGTTCTGAATTCCAGGAAAACAAATACTAAGAACATCTGGTTCTGAATTCCAGGAAGACAGATAAAAACTAAGAACATCTGGCTCTGAATTCCATGGAGACAGATAAAAAATTAGAACATCTGGCTCTGAATTCCAGGAAGACAAACTAGTAAGAACATCTGGCTCTGAATTCCAGGAAAACACACTAAAACTACTAAGAACATCTGGCTCTGAATTCCAGGAAGACAGACTAAAACTACTAAGAACATCTGGCTCTGAATTCCAGGAAGACAGACTAAAACTACTAACAACATCTGGTTCTGAATTCCAGGAAGACAGACTAAAACTACTAAGAACATCTGGTTCTTAATTCCAGGAAGACAGACTAAAACTACTAAGAACATCTTAATTCCAGGAAGACAGACTAAAACTACTAAGAACATCTGGGTTCTGAATTCCAGGAAGGCAGACTAAAACTACTAAGAACATCTGGGTTCTGAATTGCAGGAAAACACACTAAAACTACTAAGAACATCTGGTTCTGAATTCCAGGAAGACAGACAAAAAAACTAAGAACATCTGGTTCTGAATTCCTGGAAAACACATACTAAGAACATCTGGTTCTGAATTCCAGGAAGACAGACTACAACTACTAAGAACTTCTGAATTCCAGGAAGACAAACAACTAAGAACATCTGGTTCTGAATTCCAGGAAGACAGACTAAAACTACTAAGAACTTCCTCTGAATTCCAGGAAAACACACTAAAACTACTAAGAACATTTGGTTCTTAATTCAGAGGAAGACAAACTGGTTCTGAATTCCAGGAAAACAAATACTAAGAACATCTGGTTTCTGAATTCCAGGAAGACAGATGAAAACTACTAAGAACATCTGGCTCTGATTTCCACGAAGACAGAAGAAAACCACTAGGAAGTTGAACTTTTATTTTTATCTGTTTCCAGAAACGCCATAAAATGGCTCATGGAACATTTTTATTGATTGATATTTCATATTTCCAAATTTCTAAAATAAATTAAAAATCACTGATTATAACAGCAGTGATCATGGAAATATACAGAAAAGAAAGTCAAGACCCCGTCGTAATTCAGGGACTATTTGTATAATCAAAAAATGTGACATCCATAGAATATATACCACAGGTCACAGACATGCAACAGACAAGTGAAGACTGATAAAGGGAATCAATACGAAAAATAAGAACTGCATCAAAATTAATATAACAAAAGAAACGAAACTGACTATCCTTCGTGCAGTAATGGCTGAGAAAGCTGGGGAAGATTAATCTCCCTTCAGTTTTAAAATCTGTTCTCATCAACGAGTTTTACTCCTTAATCATCTAATGAAGGTCAAGTTTCGAGGCACGTATTGCGGAGAGAATAACAAGGGGCCATTTACTAAGAAGACAAGAAAGAAATTGAAAGAAAAAGTCAAGAATGAAATGAATTGGAAGAAAATGAAAAAGAAAGGGAAAAAAAACACGCTAAGTGCTTAATGCGATCAGTCAATACACGCCTACAATTGCCTGTTGTATGTCAGGTTTACATTAACTGGGTATGCATACATTCAGATTTTCCAGAGTCAAGCTATCACTTGTCTGTATCGATCCACATGCCATTGGGACGTTTAAAACGAAATGCACTATTAATAGCTCCTCAATAAATTCCGATACAGGTGTGAATGCAAGAAAATGGGAGAAAATCTGTTGCACTATAGTCGTTTATATATGAGGAGTGTTTCTTTTAGCTTGTAGAAGCGTACATTTATTCGTGGGCACAGTCTTAATGCAGCGGTTACACCATAAAGCGGACCTTATAGAAGGATATAACTGCTTATTTTGGGAACAAATATGTTCCCAGAATTCGGTTTTTATATTACAACTATTTATAAACTTGTAAGCTGCTGATTTTCTGTGGGTCCGTTGTTTCTTTTCTTGGCTGACTAGCTGTCTGTTTTGGTTCATTGAATGGCTACATGTTTGTTTGGTTAGTTGCTTGCCTGATTGATTTGTTGAATGGCTACCTGTTTGTTTGGTTAGTTGCTTGCCTGCTTGATTTGTTGAATGGCTACCTGTTTGTTTGGTTAGTTGCTTGCCTGATTGATTTGTTGAATGGCTAACTGTTTGTTTGGTTAGTTGCTTGCCTGATTGATTTGTTGAATGGCTACCTGTTCGGTTGACTATGTACCTGGTTCGTTGATTGAATGCCTACTTGTTTGGTAGACCAGCTGGCTGTTTGTATGGTTGAATGGCTATCTGTTCGATAGACTATCTGCCTGTTTCGTTGATTGAATGGCTAACTGTTCGGTTGACTAGCTGCCTGTTCAAGTGATTGGTTGACTTAAATCTTTCCTTGCACGCAAATTTCCGTCCTTGAACCCTGTGACGTAGCCAGGAAACTGAAAGGCAGACATCCATTCTGAATATGAACTGGTCATGTGGCCTTTTTAAAAATTCCAAGCAGTTTTCTAGAAAAGCTTCGTCACTGAATGTAACATTCACCCCCACCCCAACCCCCTACATCCCCCAGTCCCCATCTTTTCCTCCCCCGCTGCATAAGTAGGCTGAGGGGCACAACAGCCTGATGTTAAGTATATCATCACTATCACTTCAACTCAGTCATCTTTGTTCCAAGACAGATAAATGTACGTCTTATGTACGCATAAGTACAGACGTATTCGAGTATGTATCGCACACACACACAAGTACTGATGTTTCTTTCCCTAAATAACATACCATTCGGAGTCGGGGGGGGGGGGGGGGGAGGAGGTCAATATCATTGCAGTTTCTGGTTTCACTGCAAATATTGAAGGCTGATGAAAGGACATGGTTTTTAGCTAAACATCTGACAGGCAAGCTTGACACATGCATGTGAAATGACCCTTCAGACGAATCTCAGGAAGTCTGCTGGTATCAACAGGGGCAACACGATTCCGAGTATCGGTGATGAGATGGTATCGACTCACTGTCCTTATTCTATCTCGCAATCTCTGAATAAGTAACCCCAAAAAAAGCAAGATTGATCCATTTTTTTAGCAGTTATTATATTAAACTCATTTTCAAGCTACATTATGTGAAGTAATCATTTAATTTAGAATTCTATCGCTAACAATCTATTTTCTAGAAACTCGTATGTATTCTTGTTGATAGCCATGAAATTATAAGCGTGTATATGTTTTAATTTTCAGAAAATGCCAAAATGTAGATCTTGAAATAATAGCAGCGACTCGGATAGGGAGTGGCTGACGAAGGTTATTTAGAATTCCTGCAGCGAGAAACACCTTTACTCAGAGTAAGTTGTAATGACCTCATCGTTAAGAGTACAGGAACAGCTCTGAAGGTTATTAAACACGCAAATGATACAAATAAATATCTTCGGATAGAAGCATCACCATTGTTTTTATAACTTCACATTATGTTTTCTTGTAGTTTCAGGTGGTCACACTGTCTTAGACTCTTTTTTATGTGACATGGTAAGATACATCACGAAGCCCGTTGAAGGAAAGCACAGCTATGTCTGCAGACATAGAGCAGATGGCGTATATCCCGAAGACTATATTCTGGTGTATATCCCAAAGACTCTATTCTGGCGTATATCCCGAAGACTCTATTCTGGCGTATATCCCGAAGACTCTATTCTGGCGTATATCCCGAAGACTCTATTCTGGCGTATATCCCGAAGACTCTATTCTAAAGAAAAACAGAGCACATCAAATCTCAATTTTCAGGTTTTGAATAGGACACTATAAACTAGAAGGCCATCTACACAAAGTGAAGACTGCTCAAACTCCATTCATCCTGGATATGATCAGATGGCCCCAGACTCCACAACATATAATGCAATTCCTGCAAATCTGCACTCTCCCACTGAAATATGTGAGTCCATACATGGCCCCATAAAAAGAACATGGATGAAAGAAACTATGACGACACACATGAAGAACTGCCGACGAGGAGAGACGACCCGTTTCCTCGTCTTGATGGCGGACTATTTGAAACAACAAAGAAGATAACACGACGGGGGAACAGTGACATCAATTCTCATTGACAGCTCCCTTTTTTATACCATCATAATCTGCTTGTCTCATCAAATCCTTAAGAAGACCCCTAATTTAGCCTAAACTTTTGCATAAGACGCCCAGTCACACGTCCCATCGGGTCTTTTTATCTTCCTACAAACACTTATCACTTTCACTTCGTCTCATTTCTTTTCATGACAATTTATTGCCGTCGAGTTCTATATATCGTCCTAAATATTTGAAGTTAAATTTTCTCCAGTTACTTAAATAGCTCTACTTTAATAACCTGCCCCAACTACTCTAGCATGGTTCTACTTAAATATCTGCCTCAGCTCCTCTAGCATGGCTCTACCTAAATACCTGCCCCAGCTCCTCTAGCATGGTTCTACTTAAATACCTCCCCAGCTCCTCTAGCATGGTTCTACTTAAATACCTCCCCAGCTCCTCTAGCATGGTTCTACTTAAATACTTCCCCAGCTCCTCTAGCATGGTTCTACTTAAATACTTCCCCAGCTCCTCTAGCATGGTTCTACTTAAATACTTCCCCAGCTCCTCTAGCATGGTTCTACTTAAATACTTCCCCAGCTCCTCTAGCATAGGTAACCCTGTCATGCCTTAGAGCCACATAGGGATATGGTGTAAGTGCCCATATTTTCCTTGACCTGTCAGTACTAGAGGGTGATATGGTCAGTATCACACCTGGCTGCCTTTTTCTTCCCCAACTCCAGAAGAAATCGGGTACCCATTTCTACAGCTGGGTGACTGGGGTGCCGCAGGCCGGATACGTACCATCGACCTTCGCCATGAGAGACCAGAGCTCCTCTAGCATAGCTATACTTTAATACCTGCCCCAGCTCATATAGCATGGTTCTACTTAAATACTTGCCTCAGCTCCTCTAGCATAGCTCTGCTTAAATACCTGCCTCAGATCCTCTAGCATGGTTTTATTTAAACACCTGCACCAGGTTCTCTAGCATGGTTCTACTTAAATACCTGCCTCAGCTCCTCTAGCATAGCTATATTTAAATACCTGCCCCAGCTCATCTAGCATAGCTATGCTTAAATACCTGCCTCAGCTCCTCTAGCATGGTTTTATTTAAACACCTGCACCAGCTCCTCTAGCATGGTTCTACTTAAATACCTGCCTCAGCTCCTCTAGCATGGTATTATTTAAATACCTGCACCAGCTCATCTAGCATGGTTCTACTTAAATACCTGCCTCAGCTCCACTACCATAGCTCTGCTTAAATACCTGCCTCAGCTGATCTAGCATGCTTTTATTTATATACCTGCACCAGCTCCTCTAGCATGGTTCAACTTAACTACTTGACTCAGCTCCTCTAGCATAGCTCTACTTAAATACCTGCTCCAGCTCCTCTAGTATGGTTCTCTTTAAATACCTGCCCCAGCTTCTCTATCATTGTACTACTTAAATACCTCCTCAGCAACTCTAGCATAGCTCTACTTAAATACTTGCCTCAGATCCTCTAGCATACCTCTACTTAAATACCTGCTTCAGCTCCTCAAGCATGGCTCTACTTAAATACCTGCCCCAGCTCCGCTAGCATGGCTCTAATTAAAAGCCTGCCTCAGTTCCTCTAGCATAACTCTACTTAAATATCTGCCCCAGCTCCTCTAGTATGGTTCTACTTAAATAGCTGCCCCAGCTCCTCTAGCATATTTCTACTTAAACACATGCCCCAGCTCCTCTAGCATGGTTCAACATAAATACCTGCCTCATTTCCTCTAGCGTTCTTCTACCTAAATACTTGGTTCAGCTCCTCTAGCATTGCTCTACTTAAATACCTGCCTCAGCTCCCATAGCATAATTCTACTTAAATAACTGCCACAGCTACTCTAGCATGGTTCTACTTAAATACCTGCCGCAGCTCCTCTAGCATGGTTCTACTTCAATACCTGCATCAGCTCCTCTAGCATGGTTCTACTTAAATACCTGCATCAGCTCCTCTAGCATCGCTCTACTTAAATAGCCTCAGCTTCTCTAGCCTGACTCTACTTAAATACCTGCATAAGCGTCTCTAGCATGATTCTACTTAAATACATGCCTAAGCTCCTCTAGCACAGATCTGCTTAAATACCTGCCTCAGCTCCTCTAGCATGCTTTTATTTAAATACCTGCCTCAGCTCCTCTAGCATGGTTCACCTTAAATACCTGCCTCAGCTCATCTAAAATAGCTCTATTTAAATACCTGCCCCAGCTCCTCTACCATAGTTCTACTAAAATACCTGCCTTAGCTCCCCTAGAATAGCTCTAGTAAAATACCTGCCTCAGCTCCTCTAGCATGGTTCTATTTAAATACCTGCCTCATCTCCTATAGCATTGTTCTACTTAAATACCTGCCTCAGTTCCTCTAGCATTGTACTACTTAAATACTTGCCTCAGCTCCTCTAGCATTGTTCTAATTAAATACCAGCCTCAGCTCCTATAGCGTTGTTCTACTTAAATACCAGTCCCAGCTCCTCTAGCCTTGTTCTACTTAAATACCTGCCTCAGCTCCTCTAGCATTGTTCTACTTAAATACCTGCCTCAGCTCCTCTAGCATTGTTCTACTTAAATACCAGTCCCAGATCCTCTAGCATTGTTCTACTTAAATACCAGTCCCAGCTCCTCTAGCCTTGTTCTACTTAAATACATGCCTCAGCTCCTCTAGCATTGTTCTACTTAAATACCTGCCTCAGATCCTCTAGCACTGTTCTACTTAAATACTTGCCTCAGCTCCTTTACCATAGCTCTACTTAAATACCTGCCTCAGCTCCTCTAGCATGGTTCTACTTAAATACCTGCCTCAGCTCCTCTAGCACTGTGCTACTTAAATACCTGCAAAAGCTCCTTTAACATAGCTCTACTTAAATACCAGCCTCAGCTCTCCAAGCATTGTTCTACTAAAATACCTGCCTCAGCTCCTCTAACATGGTTCTACTTAAATACCTGCCTCAGCTCCTCTAGCATTGTTCTACTTAAATACCTGCCTCAGCTCCTCTAGCATTGTTCTACTTAAATACCTGCCTCAGCACCTCTAGCATTGTTTTACTTAAATACCTGCCTCAGCTCCTCTAGCATTGTTCTACTTAAATACCTGCCTCAGCATCACTAGCATGACTCTAGTTAAATACCTGCTACAGCTCCTCTAGCATGGTTCTATTTAAATACCAGCACTACCTCCTCTAGCATTGTTAAACTTAAATACCTGCCTCAGCTCCTCTAGCATTGTTCTGTTTAAATACCTGCCTCAGCTCCTCTACCATAGCTCTATTAAAATACCTGCCTCAGCTCCTCTAGCATTGTTCTATTTAAATACCTGCCTCAGCTCCCCTAGCGTGGTTCTACGTAAACACATGCCCCAGCTCCTCTTGGATGGTTCTACTTAAACACATGCCCCAGCTCCTCTTGCATGGTTCTACTTAAACACATGCCCCAGCTCCTCTTGCATGTTTCTACTTATAACCTACCCCAGATACTCTTGCATGGTTCTACTTAAATACCTGCCTCATTTCCTCTAGCGTTCTTCTACTTAATTACTTTATTCAGCTCCTCTAGCATGGCTCTATTTAAATACCTGCTCCAGTTACTCTAACATGAATCTACTTAAATACCAGCCTCAGCTCCTCTAGCATGGTTCTACTTAAATACCTACCTCAGTTCCTCTAGCATGGTTCTACTTAAATACCTGCCTCAGCTCCTCTAGCATGGCTGTACGTAAATACCTGCCTCAGCTCCTCTAGCATGGCTCTACTTAAATACCTGCCTCAGCTCCTCTAGCATGGCTCTACTTAAATACCTGCCTCAGCTCCTCTAGCATGGCTGTACGTAAATACCTGCCTCAGCTCCTCTAGCATGGCTCTGCTTAAATACCTGCTCCAGCTCCTTTAGCATGGCTCTACTTAAATACCTGCCTCAGCTCTTCTAGCATGGCTGTACGTAAATACCTGCCTCAGCTCCTCTAGCATGAATCTACTTAAATACCTGCCCCAGCTCCTCTAGCATGGCTCTACTTAAATAACTGCCCTAGCTCCTCTAGCATGACTCTAGGTAAATATTTGCCCAGCTCCTCTAGTATAGCTCTACTTAAATATCTGCCCCAGCTCCTCTAGCATGACTCTACTTAAATACTCCCCAGGCTCCTCTAGCATGACTTTACCTAAATACCTGTCACAGCTAATCTAGAAAGGCTCTACTTAAATACCTGCCTCAGCTCCTTTAGCATGACTCTACTTAAATACCTGCACCAGCTCCTCTAGCATGAATCTACTTAAATACCTGCCCCAGCTCCTCTAGCATGACTCTACTGAAATACCTGCCCCTGCTCCTCTAGCATAGCTCTACTTAAATACCTGCCTCATTTGCTCTAGCGTTCTTCTACTTAAATACCTGGTTCAGCTCCTCTAGCATGGCTCTACTTAAATATCTGCCTCAGTTCCTCTAGCATGGCTCTACTTAAATACCTGCCCCAGTTACTCTAGTATGATTCTACTTAAATACCCGAACCAGCTCCTCTAGCATAGCTCTACGTAAATATTTCCCTCAGCTTCTCTAGCATAGCTCTACTTAAATACCTGATCGGATGATCTAGCATAGCTCTACTTAAATACCTGCCCCAGTTCCTCTACCATGGCTCTACTTAATTACGTGCCTCAGCTCCTCTAGCATGGTTGTCTTTAAATACCTGCCCCAGTTCCTCTAGCATTGTTCTACATAATACCTGACTCAGCACCTTTAGCATAGATCTAATTAAATACTTGCCTCAGATCCTCTAGCATACCTCTACTTAAATACCTGCTTCAGCTCCTCTAGCATTGTTCTACTTAAATACCTGCGTCAGCACATCTGGCATAGCTCTACCTAAATACCTGCTTCAGTTCCTCAAGCATGGCTCTACTTAAATACTTGCCTCAGCACCTCTAGCATGGCTCTAATTAAAAACCTGCCTCAGTTCCTCAAGCACTGTTCTTCTTAAATACCTGCCTCAGCTCCTCTAGCATTGTTCTCCTTAAATACTTGCCCCAGCTCCTCTAGCATGACTCTACTTAAATACCTGCATCAGCCCCTCTAGCATGACTTTACTTAAATACCTGCCCCATCCTCTAGCTTGAATCTACTTAAATACCAGCCTCAGCTCCTTTAGCATGGTTCTACTTAAATACCAGCCCCAGCTCCTCTAGCATGGTTCTACTTAAATATCTGCCACAGCAACTCTAGCATGGTTCTACTTAAATACTTGCATCAGCTACTCTAGCATGGCTCTGTTTAATACCTGCCTCAGCTCCTTTAGCATGTCTCTACTTAAATACCTGTCTCAGCTCCTCTAACATGGCTCTACTTAAATACCTGCCCCAACTCCTCTAGCATCGCTCTACTTAAATACCTGCCTCAGCTCCTCTAACATGGCTCTACTTAAATACCTGCCCCAACACCTCTAGCATCGCTCTACTTAAATACCTGCCCCAACTCCTCTAGCATCGCTCTACTTAAATACCTGCCCCAACTCCTCTAGCATCGCTCTACTTAAATACCTGCCCCAACTCCTCTAGCATCGTTCTACTTAAATACCTGCCTCAGCTCCTCTAGCATTGTTCTACTTAAATACCTGCTTCAGCTCCTCTAGCATTGTTCTACTTAAATACCTGCCTCAGCTCCTCTAGCATAGTTCTACTTAAATACCTGCCTCAGCTCCTCTAGCATGGCACTACTTAAATACCTGCCTCAGCTCCTCTAGCATGAATCTACTTAAATACCTGCCCCAGCTCCTCTAGCATGGCTCTACTTAAATATCTGCCCCAGCTCCTCTAGCATAGCTCTACTTAAATACCTGCCTCAGCTCCTTTTGCATGGCTCTACTTAAATACCTACCCCAGCTCCTCTAGCATTGTTCTACTTAAATATCTGCCTCATTTCCTCTAGCATTGTTCTACTTAACTACTTGCCCCAGCTCCTGTAGCATGACTCTACTTAAATACCTACCCCAGCTCCTCTAGCATAGCTCTACTAAAATTCCTGCACCAGCTCCTCTAGCATGACTGACCTTTCATACCTGATAATAAAAATGATCGGATTCGCAGGTAGAGACTTGATCGTTTAATTTTCTCATAAAATATGAGTTTTTAACGTATGAATTTGAAGATGTCAGTTTTTTTTTGTGTTATCCAAGAGTTGTTAAGTACGTTACTTGCCATCTTACTTCTCTTGTATTCTTGAATACATTACTGAGTAAATACTTAACTGATCAAGATCACTTGTTTTTTGCATGACTTTTCTAAAAATCACTTCTAACTTTAATCACTATCCCCGTGGATTTCATTTATCACGTGCATCAATATACTTTAAAACAAAATAAAAAAAACACTTTATGCACCAGCAACTTAGATAGAAAAGTACTCGAAACTTATTTCTTCTGTAACGATACCGCCGAATAGCCGATACCGCCCAAAATACTCGAAGTCGTCAGCTAATGGGACTCGGCGAGTTCTTTTGGTCGCTTTAAGTGGGAGCAAGTCCACGTACATAGAAGAGGTTTTAACTAAAATGTCTCCAGGGTAAAGGTTAAAAAAGACAAGGATGTTGTCTATAATATCGATTTCAAACAAGTATCGACGCAACAGAAAAGCCCAACTGGAGTCACTGTAGAGAAAATCAGACACGACATGTCGTAATTTTGCGCCAAAAAGGGCGTGTATTTGTCTTAGAATTCCAGAGTCTCTTTCGCGTCTTAGGAGGGCATAAATTATGTGAAAACTAGAATCTTTATTTGATTTTTGTGAGAATCTTTATTTGATTTTTGTGAGCACTCAAATCTAAAGCAGAAACATGATATGTATGATCACAAACACCCCCTCCCCACTACCCCCCACCTTCAAGAGTGGGTTGGTCCATCCAGGTCAGGTGACAAGGAATGGGAACAGCTCAAAAATATCTGGAGGGCATGTGCGTCCACGGCATTGGATTAAATGTCACAGAAAAAGCCCGTGACATCAAGAGCAAACATTTGCCAACAAAGAGCTTACAGAGCTGGCCCCGAGTTTCTGCACAGAAAGCGGCCGAGGTGATAATTACTGAGCTACTGTTTGTTCATGGCTCGGCTTTTAGTGGTTTCTGGTGTCACTGGTTACGGTGGTTAAATGGACCACTGTTTGCATGGCTATGGTGTAAAAAATAAAATTAATTGGAAAAGTAGACTAGATTATAAGCACTGATTTTAATAAAGTCCTGTATGAAGTTACAATAATTTTCATAAAATTTTGTTGGAATGTATAGCATTTTTTTTATGTGATGTATTACTGTGTACACGAAGTTATTAATAAATCCGGTGCACGGTTGTCGTGAGTTTTTAATAGTTTCTGCCTGTAGTCACTTCGATTACCTCCCTCTTTGTAGCTCCTTGCGCTGTCATGAAATCCTAGGTCTTTCGGGCGATCTTTGTGTTTTAAATTATGCATAAATCTACATTTGTTTTATCAAGTTGCCCCAGCTCCTGTAGCATGACTCTACTTAAATACCTACCCCAGCTCCTCTAGCATAGCTCTACTAAAATTCCTGCACCAGCTCCTCTAGCATGACTGACCTTTCATACCTGATAATAAAAATGATCGGATTCGCAGGTAGAGACTTGATCGTTTAATTTTCTCATAAAATATGAGTTTTTAACGTATGAATTTGAAGATGTCAGTTTTTTTTTGTGTTATCCAAGAGTTGTTAAGTACGTTACTTGCCATCTTACTTCTCTTGTATTCTTGAATACATTACTGAGTAAATACTTAACTGATCAAGATCACTTGTTTTTTGCATGACTTTTCTAAAAATCACTTCTAACTTTAATCACTATCCCCGTGGATTTCATTTATCACGTGCATCAATATACTTTAAAACAAAATAAAAAAAAACACTTTATGCACCAGCAACTTAGATAGAAAAGTACTCGAAACTTATTTCTTCTGTAACGATACCGCCGAATAGCCGATACCGCCCAAAATACTCGAAGTCGTCAGCTAATGGGACTCGGCGAGTTCTTTTGGTCGCTTTAAGTGGGAGCAAGTCCACGTACATAGAAGAGGTTTTAACTAAAATGTCTCCAGGGTAAAGGTTAAAAAAGACAAGGATGTTGTCTATAATATCGATTTCAAACAAGTATCGACGCAACAGAAAAGCCCAACTGGAGTCACTGTAGAGAAAATCAGACACGACATGTCGTAATTTTGCGCCAAAAAGGGCGTGTATTTGTCTTAGAATTCCAGAGTCTCTTTCGCGTCTTAGGAGGGCATAAATTCTGTGAAAACTAGAATCTTTATTTGATTTTTGTGAGAATCTTTATTTGATTTTTGTGAGCACTCAAATCTAAAGCAGAAACATGATATGTATGATCACAAACACCCCCTCCCCACTACCCCCCACCTTCAAGAGTGGGTTGGTCCATCCAGGTCAGGTGACAAGGAATGGGAACAGCTCAAAAATATCTGGAGGGCATGTGCGTCCACGGCATTGGATTAAATGTCACAGAAAAAGCCCGTGACATCAAGAGCAAACATTTGCCAACAAAGAGCTTACAGAGCTGGCCCCGAGTTTCTGCACAGAAAGCGGCCGAGGTGATAATTACTGAGCTACTGTTTGTTCATGGCTCGGCTTTTAGTGGTTTCTGGTGTCACTGGTTACGGTGGTTAAATGGACCACTGTTTGCATGGCTATGGTGTAAAAAATAAAATTAATTGGAAAAGTAGACTAGATTATAAGCACTGATTTTAATAAAGTCCTGTATGAAGTTACAATAATTTTCATAAAATTTTATTGGAATGTATAGCAATTTTTTTATGTGATGTATTACTGTGTACACGAAGTTATTAATAAATCCGGTGCACGGTTGTCGTGAGTTTTTAATAGTTTCTGCCTGTAGTCACTTCGATTACCTCCCTCTTTGTAGCTCCTTGCGCTGTCATGAAATCCTAGGTCTTTCGGGCGATCTTTGTGTTTTAAATTATGCATAAATCTACATTTGTTTTATCAAGTTCAGTTTCAGATTTTCCTTTCATTGTCATAACATCTCTTTAGAGATTTCATTGTCATTGTCATATCATATAACTGGATTAGAGCTTTCATTTTTATTGTTGCATCGTCTCATTAGAGATTTCATTTTTATTATTGCATCGTCTCATTAGAGATTTCATTTTCATCGTCGTGCCGAAGCTACTTATAAGGAGGAAGCCAAACAACTAAGTCTGTATATTTTTCTTTCATTTTTTGTTTTTATCTGTTGTGTTGTTTTGTATGTGATACTTTAAAAATACTTTTGCCAAAATATTGGATTGTTTATATTCTTCATTTGTATATGCTCATCTTGCTTTTGGAATTCTTGTTTCTGCCCACTTTCCTCATTCTTTCTATCCTTTTGTAGAACTGTACCATCTTACTTCTTACCCTTTACATCCTTCTAGTGCCGTTAAACATCACTTAGGACTTCCATGGTAGTTTGACAAGTTTTCCTGTTTTCGGCGAGCTTTTCAACCTCATCAAGGGATGTTATGCCCAATACACTGGCCTCTTTTAACAATGTCCTCTTCAGAGTTTGTTTTCTTCGGCTTGTTGCGTTCCACTTGATAACTTGTTTTGGAATTTTCTGGCTGTTTCTTCTCATCCCATAACCGACACATGTCAATCTTCTTTTTCTCGTAGCCAATGAGATAGGTTGTTTTTTGCTCCTCTGTCTTATCTCTATATTTGTTCTTGACCTATCTATTTTCATTTTCACTGTCACACCATCTCCTTAGAGATTTCATTTTCATTGTCACACCATTTCAAACTTTCTTTTTTCATTGTCACAACATCTCATTACAGCTTTCTTTCTCATCTTTTTAGAGTTGTCAGTTTCCTTTGCCATGTCATCTTTTGACAACCTCCAGGTGAATCTAATGCTAATGTGCTCTCTCTCTCCCTCTCTCTCTCTCTCTCTCTCATCTTTTTTTCTCTTCTCATACCTTCACTATGGATCGCTATTCTCTTTATTTCTCAAACTAAAATGAAATCCTCGTCCATTTCCCCAACCTCCGAAGCATCAACATGACAAGCTAATACACTAACAACTTCACTACCCCTACACTCTTAATACAGAAGAAACTTACCTATAATAAACTTCCGATGCTCGTGGATGATTTCATCGGGAGACTCTCGTATCCTCGTCTGAAACCAAGAGAGATCCACTTCCTTGATGTAGCCACCACAGGCGTAGTTATAGAAGTTCTGTCAAAGACATACAACATGTCTGTACTTGTTCTGCTATCAGATCGAAGATTACTATGATAGAGTGAAGTTGAGATTATAAGGAGCAAAGACTGCTATAATATAATGAAGTGAAGATTATAAGGGACAAAGATTACTATGATAGAATATGGCGAACCAGAGCGAGAAAATAGTCTGTTTATATAAAAGAGTATCCCAGCCAAGATAACAAAGCTTATAACGACCATATATGAAGGAACAACTTGCAGAATTGTGCATGGAGGAACTCTCACAGAAAGTTTTAAAGTGGAAACAGGCGTGGAGCAGAGATGTTTGCTATCATCATTCCTATTTCTTCTGGCAATTGTTTTGATCATGAAAACTACCACCCAAAGAAAAAGAAATGGAATACAATGGGCATTGTGAAACCAATTGGAAGATCTTGATTTCGCAGATGATGTGACACTTCTAGCACACAGCCACACACAAATGCAAGAGAAACTTCAGATCTTAAGCAAGAATTCAGCTAAACCTGGACTATATATTAACAGACAAAAAAAAAAACAAAGATAATTAATAGTAATAGAGCAAGCAATAGCCTCGTGATAATTGAAGGAGTGCCAACTGAGGAAGTAGAGTATTTCATATATTTAGGCAGCATAGTGGATAAATATGGAGGAACGGAAAAGGATGTTAAAGCTAGAATAACCAAGGCCAGGACAGCATTTATCCAACTTAACAAAATATGGTCATCTAAGAACATCAAAACAAGAACCAAACTTAGGCTTTTCAATATAAACGCAAATACTGTATGGCTCGAAGACATAGATTATGATCAAGGCAATGCAACAGAGGATACAAATATTCATGTACTACTGCTTGAGGAGAATTGTAAACATTAAATGGCAGGACAAAATGAGGAACGAGGTGGTCTTTGAAAGGGCAGGACAAGAACCTATGAACCTACAAATCATATCTAAGAAGTGGAGGTGGATTGACCACACTCTGAGGAAACCCGACACCAGCATAGCAGGACATGCACTGACATGGAATCCTCAAGGAAATAGAAAACGAGGAAGGTCTAGACTTACTTGGAGAAGAGAAATTATGACAGTGCTCAGAGACAAGGGATGCACATGGAAGGAAGCAGAGAATAATTCCAAGAACAGGGATGACTGGAGAGCCTTTATCCGTGGCCTACGCTCTCAAGGGAGTGAAAGGCGATGATGATGATGATGAAGATGATGATGACGATGATGATGATGATGATGATGATGATGTTATATAAAGACACTCAAACGGCTTAGAGATTAGGTACCGTTGTCTTCTATGAAAGGACTTGAAATCAACGTGAAAAACTGTGAGTATCTGTTACCAAGGTGAGCGACATGAAATGTTTCTACATGCCCGACTATCAGTGTGTCAAGGTAGTACAGATATTCCATAAAAAGCAGTCTTATTTGTTTTGGAAACAAAGTATTCTGTTGAACACTAACAATTCATCATATGTTGTGGTCACTGCGGGGAAAAAAACTCGGATCTGAAATATTCGAAACGTTTAGACACAATATGACAAGTTGTTTACATTGCCATTACAAACTACTAAACATGCAAAAACAAAACAGACAGAAAAACAAACACCCTAGAGTTTGAATCCTTTGATCATCATATATTCCTGCAATATTTTTATCTTATCTTGTTGATGCTTCATGGATGCAGGGGGGACGTCGTTTGCAAAACAATTCTCTCTCTTTCTCTCTCTCCCTCTCTCTCTCTCTCTCTCTCTCTCTCTCTCTCGGGAGACCTAGGACACACCGTTTGGGAACCGCTTATATAAATGATTGTCTCGCTCTATCTTACATCTATTATCACCCAACGAAAGGGAAAAGAAAAAAAATCAGTTTTTAACACTCAGTTATCTGCCCCTTGACACCCGTACCGTTGTTAGTCATGGGAATCCCTAGCGTCATCTTCACTTTCTTGCTCATGAGCTGTGGGGTATAATATGTCTGTACTTGTTCTGCTATCAGATCGAAGATTACTATGATAGAGTGAAGTTGAGATTATAAGGAGCAAAGACTGCTATAATATAATGAAGTGAAGATTATAAGGGACAAAGATTACTATGATAGAATATGGCGAACCAGAGCGAGAAAATAGTCTGTTTATATAAAAGAGTATCCCAGCCAAGATAACAAAGCTTATAACGACCATATATGAAGGAACAACTTGCAGAATTGTGCATGGAGGAACTCTCACAGAAAGTTTTAAAGTGGAAACAGGCGTGGAGCAGAGATGTTTGCTATCATCATTCCTATTTCTTCTGGCAATTGTTTTGATCATGAAAACTACCACCCAAAGAAAAGAAATGGAATACAATGGGCATTGTGAAACCAATTGGAAGATCTTGATTTCGCAGATGATGTGACACTTCTAGCACACAGCCACACACAAATGCAAGAGAAACTTCAGATCTTAAGCAAGAATTCAGCTAAACCTGGACTATATATTAACAGACAAAAAAAAAAACAAAGATAATTAATAGTAATAGAGCAAGCAATAGCCTCGTGATAATTGAAGGAGTGCCAACTGAGGAAGTAGAGTATTTCATATATTTAGGCAGCATAGTGGATAAATATGGAGGAACGGAAAAGGATGTTAAAGCTAGAATAACCAAGGCCAGGACAGCATTTATCCAACTTAACAAAATATGGTCATCTAAGAACATCAAAACAAGAACCAAACTTAGGCTTTTCAATATAAACGCAAATACTGTATGGCTCGAAGACATAGATTATGATCAAGGCAATGCAACAGAGGATACAAATATTCATGTACTACTGCTTGAGGAGAATTGTAAACATTAAATGGCAGGACAAAATGAGGAACGAGGTGGTCTTTGAAAGGGCAGGACAAGAACCTATGAACCTACAAATCATATCTAAGAAGTGGAGGTGGATTGACCACACTCTGAGGAAACCGACACCAGCATAGCAGGACATGCACTGACATGGAATCCTCAAGGAAATAGAAAACGAGGAAGGTCTAGACTTACTTGGAGAAGAGAAATTATGACAGTGCTCAGAGACAAGGGATGCACATGGAAGGAAGCAGAGAATAATTCCAAGAACAGGGATGACTGGAGAGCCTTTATCCGTGGCCTACGCTCTCAAGGGAGTGAAAGGCGATGATGATGATGATGAAGATGATGATGACGATGATGATGATGATGATGATGATGATGTTATATAAAGACACTCAAACGGCTTAGAGATTAGGTACCGTTGTCTTCTATGAAAGGACTTGAAATCAACGTGAAAAACTGTGAGTATCTGTTACCAAGGTGAGCGACATGAAATGTTTCTACATGCCCGACTATCAGTGTGTCAAGGTAGTACAGATATTCCATAAAAAGCAGTCTTATTGTTTTGGAAACAAAGTATTCTGTTGAACACTAACAATTCATCATATGTTGTGGTCACTGCGGGGAAAAAAACTCGGATCTGAAATATTCGAAACGTTTAGACACAATATGACAAGTTGTTTACATTGCCATTACAAACTA
This sequence comes from Achatina immaculata, assembly GCA_009760885.1. NCBI lineage: Eukaryota > Metazoa > Mollusca > Gastropoda > Stylommatophora > Achatinidae > Lissachatina > Lissachatina immaculata. The sequence goes on along the minus strand of CM019719.1, from coordinate 8,309,535 downwards.
CTAAACATTCAAAAACAAAACAGACAGAAAAACAAACACCCTAGAGTTTGAATCCTTTGATCATCATATATTCCTGCAATATTTTTATCTTATCTTGTTGATGCTTCATGGATGCAGGGGGGACGTCGTTTGCAAAACAATTCTCTCTCTTTCTCTCTCTCCCTCTCTCTCTCTCTCTCTCTCTCTCTCTCTCTCGGGAGACCTAGGACACACCGTTTGGGAACCGCTTATATAAATGATTGTCTCGCTCTATCTTACATCTATTATCACCCAACGAAAGGGAAAAGAAAAAAAATCAGTTTTTAACACTCAGTTATCTGCCCCTTGACACCCGTACCGTTGTTAGTCATGGGAATCCCTAGCGTCATCTTCACTTTCTTGCTCATGAGCTGTGGGGTATAATAATGTCGAGTCTTCAAGGGACTGTCTGCTCATGAGCTGTGGGGCATAATAATGTCGAGTCTTCAAGGGACTGTCTGCTCATGAGCTGTGGGGTATAATAATGTCGAGTCTTCAAGGGACTGTCTGCTCATGAGCTGTGGGGTATATTATTGACCAATCTTAAAGGGATTGTCGCTAATTTTAGTTAGTTTTCATTCACTGCTTGACAAGTGTAAACATTAATCAAGTCTCTACTTCCCTTTATCAGTAGGTATCTGACAATTTCTGAGGTAGTTTCCACAAAATGTTTGTGTCAGACACCATTTAACAGCGCGATTTGCTGCAGACCATTACTAGCAGGCTTCTAGTTGTCACCACTTTGCGAAGAAGACAATTCGCTATCGATAGTCTGTACTTTCTTCCTCTAACAGCTCAGATAAAGAATACTTCTAGACAAGTATAATATATACATGTGTATACGCACATCGAATAAACGCCTGTTCTCCTTTTAAAATTTAATGAAAGATACAGCGGCCATGAACATTCCCGGACTACCAGCCACGAACATTCCCAGACTACTGGCCATGAACATTCCCTGACTACTAGCCATGAACATTCCCTGACTACTAGCCATGAACATTCCCAGACTACTAGCCATGAACATTCCCAGACTACCAGCCACGAACATTCCCAGACTACTAGCCATGAACATTCCCTGACTACCGGCCACGAACATTCCCAGACTACCAGCCACGAACATTCCCGGACTACCAGCCACGAACATTCCCAGACTACTAGCCATGAACATTCCCTGACTACCGGCCACGAACATTCCCGGACTACCGGCCACGAACATTCCCAGACTACCAGCCACGAACATTCCCGGACTACCAGCCACGAACATTCCCGGACTACCAGCCACGAACATTCCCTGACTACCGGCCATGAACATTCCCGGACTACCAGCCACGAACATTCCCGGACTGCTAGCCATGAACATTCCCTGACTACCGGCCACGAACATTCCCGGACTACCAGCCACGAACATTCCCGGACTACCAGCCACGAACATTCCCGGACTACCAGCCACGAACATTCCCGGACTGCTAGCCATGAACATTCCCGGACTACTAGCCATGAACATTCCCTGACTACTAGCCATGAATATTCCCGGACTACTAGCCTTGAACATTCCCTGACTACTAGCCATGAACATTCCCTGACTACTAGCCATGAATATTCCCTGACTACTAGCCATGAACATTCCCTGACTACTAGCCATGAACATTCCCTGACTACTAGCCATGAACATTCCCTGACTACTAGCCTTGAACATTCCCAGACTACCAGGCTAACCAGGCTTGAAAATGGGGTCCAGACTGTGTCAAGATAAAAGAAACTGCAAAATTTGGGAAAACAAAAATGTTGAAGAATTAAGTATTTGTTCCGCTGAGAAGTAAAAGACCGTCAGTGACGTCTCTGTTGTGCTTGGTCCGTGTAATTCAGTCATGTAGTGAATGTATGTATCACAACTTGAAGGGAGTTGGGGGCCATATATCAGGACGAATAGGAAGGAGGTCAGTATTAAGTTTAGTCTAGGGACCCTGGGTAACAATTTTAACCAGTCACTAGTCACAGCCTTCCAATTTGAGTTACGGGTTCAAAGTTTTTTTTGGTGGAACTTATGTTTTGTGTTTTAAACAGTCTTTCAAACTTAAAAATAAGAAAGAATGACACAAAAAAGAAACACAAGAAATGAAGGAAAGACAAAGAAATAACAAAGAAAGAGTCAATGAATAAAAGGACAGGAAAGAAACACAGTAATACTCGAAAAACAAGGGAACGATTAATAAATAAAAGAAACGGAAACAGAGAGAAAGAAAGAAAGAAAAAAGGAAAGAAAGAAAGAACTTGATTTGTAGCCCGAAATCTCAACACTGGCATCGACAAAGAAGTACCTGCTCTTGGGAACTTGTTGTTCCCTGGAAAATATCGATTAGTTCCCCCCTGGAATAGCCATGTCATAAATATTCAATAAAGCACTTTATGGTTAAAACAAAGATGGGATCATGCACATCCAAACACATAGACAGCCATAGCAGGGACGATAAGAATAAAGGCGATTATATAATAAAGAAAGAAAGAAAGAAAGAAAGGAAGGAAGGAAAGAATGAAGAAGAAATAAATAAATAAGGAAGGAAGGAGAAGAAATAAAGAAAGAAGGAAGGAAGGATGGAAAGATGGATGGAAGGAAGAAGAATAAGACGAAGAAAGAAAGAAAGAAAGAAAGAAAGAAAGAAAGAAAGAAAGAAAGAAAGAAGGAAGGAAGGAAGGAAGGAAGGTGAAGAAGAAGAGGAAAGAAAGAAAGAAAAAGGGAAGGAAGGAAGGAGAAAAAGAAGAAAGAAAGAAGGAAGGAGAAGAAGAAGAAAGAAAGAAAGAAGGAAGTAAGGAAGGAAGGAAGGAAAAGAAAAAGTGACCAACATTAAATGACAATGTCACACAAAATAGCCAGTAAAATTTAATACCCTATTACAGGAACAGGCTAAACAAGGAACACTTGGCGAATGAAGTGTAAATGATTGATCGCACGAAGGTTTTCATGACGTCCTCGGCTTCATATTAACACATTACCACTGTACGTGCTCATTTCCGAAAGATTTCCTGATATTCTGAAAACCGTTTCTGCTCGGTTATCTTCGGTTACCTTCAGTAATATCCGTAATTTCGCGTATCCGCGACGTGGTAAATCCCTGGGGATCTGCGGTGCGTCCTGCTAATATTTTCCCGCGTGTCTAAGAGAAGAGAAGAGAAAGGAAAGGGGAGAGAACTCCGTGGTCTCGAGATAATGAAATTTAACTCCCTTGAATCAGTCCAAATCAAATTGTTCTGTGTCATTTCCTGTTCCTCTGGTGATGGAAAATGGCGGACTCTGGAAGTTTGGTGTACAGAGACATGACAGTGATTTTTTTCTTTATACTATATTTTCAATGGACTCTGGTTAAAAAATATCACGGGATAGTCACTTAACCATCCTGGAAAAAGTTATATTAAAATCGTGACGAACAATATCTCTCATAAAGAGATTTTTTTTACAAATATAGACAGCCGATTACAAGACTTACTGCATGAATAAGGTTATTAAAGCAAGCAGTGATCTTGAATAGAGATATGGTTTCCACGCTGGTTTTTTTTTAGCATGATTTTTTTATCTTCTATCTTCTTATATCTTATATCCTTCCCGTGCCGTTAATAGTCATATATGGCTTGCAAAGTAGTTCGCCAATTTTTCCTGTCTTCAGCTAGTCTTTCAACCTCATCAAGGGATTTTATGTCTATTAATTTAGCCTCTATTAACAATGTCCTCTTCAGAGTTTCACGCGGTCTGCGTCTTTTTCTTTGGCCTGTTGTGTTCCATTTTATAGCTTGTTTTGGGATTCTTCGACTGTTTCTTCTCATCACGTGACCAACATATGTCCATCTCCTTTTCCTGATCACCTATAAGATTGATTGTTGTTCAGTCATCTGTCTTATCTCTGCATTGTTCTTGAATTCGTTCCATTTGATGCCGAGTATTTTCCTTAGGCATATCTCGCCGCATTCTCCGGCCATCTTAGTGTGTTTTTACTGAAAGTTGCAATGACGGACGGAAACTTGTCATACTAGAGGTCATTTGGTCAACGATGTTCGCGACCTGAAAACTCAACATCTTCTTGTGGATTCTAAACTTGGATATCTTAACTCCAAGCAAGAGAGAAGGGAAGGTTAGAAACTGTCACTTTATTTTATCTCGGCACAAAAACTAACATCCAGTTCATATCAAAACTTAATGTAATAAATTCGAAACAGAACAGTCTAGAAGGAAAACAATCGTGAAATCTGTAAACAGATTACAGAAATGTAAATTATAGAGAGAGATGTAGTAAAATACAGAGCATGCATCACAAGAATTGCCAGCCAATGAAAATCTACGTCGGTGTTGGATGAAGCGGTTAAGCACGAGAAAAAGGCGCTGTAATTCTGCTTAGTTTTTTTTTGTACCACAACGTGCTCATTTCGACTGGCTAGAAATAAAGTCTGTAATAGTATGGCTTTAAATTTACTACATCTTATTATCTTCCTCTTCATCGTTCAACTTGTAGTGTCAAACCTTGCACACAGACAAGGCTCCAACATCCGCTTCACACCAACTTTTCTCTCCCTCGACCACTCATCTTTTGACTTGTCGCCCTTTTCCTCAGTTTTCATTATTTCTGAGAGCGAGTGTACAAAAAAAAAAGAATAATAATGAGTTCTAAAACTAAAATAAACCATAAATGATTAATCCTTCAATATTCTGTGTCACTGTTGTCGTAGACATAATGTTTAGTACAAAAACAAATGTTATTATGAATCACATAAAAGATTAGTTCATTTCTCCGGTTAGTTAGGCGGCTAATTCATGTATTAAATTTTGTTATATAAATTTCGTTTCGCAAATCAGAAAACAAGAAATATTAAATTTAAAACTGTCTAAAGTAAATAAAAAAAAAGATATGGAAAACAAAATGTTAAATAAATTAGACATCACAACAACAGGTCTTTACATTTTAAAACTAAATGGTAAAAGAGTTCATGCGGATGTACAGTAATTCCTTTACGCGATCGTAGTATTGTCCGCAGCGTTTCTTTCATCGTCAAAAGATATAGTGTGATAATGGCAGCGATAAAACTAGTTCTATTGTAGCAGAAGTAGATGAAGATAGATGGTACAGTTTTATAATTAGAAACGGAGGAGAGAGAGAGAGAGAGAGAGAGAATCAGCAACAGACAATATGTACATTAAAATGAGATTAAGAAACAAAAAGAAGGAAAAATAAATAAAATGTCATATTACAGCAGCGCATTCCAGACTCCAGAACATATCCTTCAAGAGTGCCCAAACACTGCAGACCTGAGGCATGAGACATGGCCAGAGGACACAAGCTTCGGTCAAAAGCTTTGAGGCTTCTATCATAATATGGATATGACTGCAGGCTTTCGCCATATCGACAAGGATCAGGATCTGATGTACGTATAATCAAGGAAAAAAGTAGGAACAGCTTTATTACTTAATGACTACAGAATTGTGACGTTTCGGCGTGAGCCTTAATCATACAAACAGACACAGGAAGCAGAATTAGAGAGGTTAGATAAAGTATAGGTTCACATGAATCCTATGTTTTAAAAAAATATAAATAAAATGAATAGAGCACTTAGCTATAACTTGAAAGAATATGCAACATTTCAGACGCTCCTTCAGAAATGCGTCCGTTCCAAATCAGGATCTGATGTGACCAAAAACCTCGAATGCAGAAGAAGAAGAAGCAGTTTAATAGTTAACTGTACCAAATGCATTCGAATTGTTTAACACTCTTACCTGAGAGCTTTGTTTTTCTAAACTTTAGACTCATAATTACTTTTCATATTATTATTTTCGTTCATGTAGGTTTAATTAATTTTCGCATGACGCCAGACACAAACAAGAAAAAAAATTTTACGTCGATTATTCGTCGCTCTTAAATACTAGATGTAGATAAATGACAGATGTGAAATGTTCCAGTGGAAGAAAGTAAAGAATAAACGAGGAAACAACTATGAAAACATCGGCGGAAGCAATGATGTATGTCAAGTTTTTTTTCAATCAATTTTATGTGGAAGTTTGCCTTAAAGATCAAATAAAATGATTGGAATGAAACAATATATCACCTCACAAGGATAGCATGGCAGCTTCCACCGGGAGACCTTCCAGGATAATTTGGGATTTCTGTACCGCTTCCTACACTCAGTTCTATTTCCCCGAGGCGAGGGCTCGAATCATAACTTCCTCCGCGTGACCGAACTGTCCCGGGGTCACTCTTCTTTTTCTAGAACTGTCTGCGGGAAACATCTGTTGTTGTTGTTGTTGTTGTTGCTGCTGTTAGTGTGTTTGTTGCTGCTGCTGTATGGGGTGAAAGAAAACATTCTTTTGCAGATGTCTGACAAAGATTAGTGCTTGAGTGAGATGAATGGATATTTAAGAATAATGTTCTAAGTATACTACTCTATGGAAGTGAATGCTGGAAAATCACCAAAACAACAGAAAACATGTTGAATTCTTTCCAGACTAAATGTTTACGAAGAATTAGAAAAATATTTTGGCCAAACACCATACGAAATAACATCTTGTTGGCAGAAACGCACAAGAAGCCACTGACAACAATTATTGAGGAAAGACGCTGGCGATGGTTGGGACATGTGCTTCGAATGACTGACAACTCACTACCAAAAATAGCACTAAGATGGACACCACAGGGGAACAGAAGTAAGGGTAGACCAAAAGAGACATGGAGAAGAACAGCAGAAAGGATGTTGAACAATAGAGGGCTCAGCTGGGCAAGAGCACAAAAAAAGGCAAAGGACAGGCATTTGTGGAAGACCCTTGCGGAAGCTCCCCCCCCCCCCCCAATGTGCCCTGGGCACTTAAGGTTAAGAGAGAGAGAGATGAATGGAAGTCATGAAAATCTCGATAACAATTGAAGTATACTATCTTCTTTATAGAATACCTGATCTACTTTATAATTTAGCTATTGTATAATGAAGGTATTATACTTTGATATTATCAATATTTTTATGATAATAAGAGAGAGAAATAGACAATATGTCATAGACAGCATTAACACTAAGATTTGTAGGTAACAGAGGAAGAGGCCGCCCATGCTGAGAGTATGTTACAGAAGCATTAAATACCCCAGTATAAGAAGCAAATCATCGAGCCCTATCAAGACGTCTATTTGTTCCCTCAACACTGAAAGGTTTACGAGGAAGAAGACAAGACAAGACGAGAAATAGAATATATACATACGAGGGTGGAACTATGAATTCGCGGCCTAAGGTACAAATACTTGAAACACACAGTCGATATTAGGTGCATTTGTAAATAAGGTTAATGTAAGATTAAACACCAAGATTCAAGAAATTAATTACAACCAATCTTTTTTTACAGGCTACCGAAGTGGTAAGGGGTGGCAGAAATTGAGAAAATGGATAAAATTAAGAAATGGGCAGCTCAATTCAAACATGGAAGGGAGAATCTGGAAGATGATCCCCGTCCAGAAAGACCAAAAACGGTAACCACAGGCAGAATCCAGGACATGATAATGGAGGATCGACGACTAACTGAGCGGTGCATTGCTACTGCGTTGGGCGTCTCCCAGGAACGTGTTAATGCCATTATTCACAATGATCTTCAAATGATAAAGGCCTCTGCTCGATGGGTCCTGAAACTTCTTGGAGCTGATCACAAACAACAGCGTCGCAACATGTCAAGAGACAATCTTGGCCATTTTTCTGCAGATCCTAAAAGGTTTTTTCAGCAATTTGTGACTATGGATGAGACCTAGATTCATCATTTTCAACCACAAACCAAAGAACAGTCACAGCAGTGGAAACATCATGAATCCTCACCTCCAAAGAAAGCAAGGGTGGTTCTATCCTCAGGCAACGTGATGGCTTCCATCGTTTGGAATTCAGAAGGTGTGCTATTGGTAGACTATCTTCAAAAAGGGAGAACTGTCACCGGGGCCTATTACGCTAATCTTGTGAAGCAACTGCGGGTCAAATTGAAGGAAAAGCGTCGAGGGAAATTGACGAGAGGAGTCACCTTTCATAAAGACTATGGTCCAGTTCACAAGTTGGTCGTGGCAATGCCTGCCATTTATGAATGCGGCTTCCAGCTTCTTGAACATCCTCCTTATTCCCCAGATTTGGCCCCTTCAGACTATTACCTGTTTACCAAACTCAAAAAGGAGCTCAGTGGTCACAAATTTGCTTCAGATGATGACGTAATTCATGCTGTAGACCACTTTCTACTGACACAAGATGCTGACTTTTACGAAGAAGGGATACTTATGCTCCAGGATCGCTGGACTAAGTGTATAAACTTGCAAGGGGACTATGTTGAGAAATAACCCAAAAATGTTGTCCACAAATAATCCGTTGTACCTTAGGCCGCTAACTTATCAAACACCCCTCGTATATAAAGGACTTTTTTCCATGCACATTATAGAAAGCGGGTATTCCAATAGTACACTGAATATATAGTTAATTTCACTATGCACTTCTTTGTTATTGCTGTAAAGAGTAGAGCCCTGAAATATTGTTCTTCTGTTAAAACCCACCAGCAGAATATGGTCATGACCCTACCTTGCCCCTTAGTGCTGCTCTTAGTAATATGCTGCTATGATGTTTCTGAAAAACAGAGCAGCATCTGTTCGCCCTGGTGTATTCTTCACTTATCTTCAGTTTACTTCCACCCTGAGATTTCAAGCAAACTATGGCGCATACTTCCTATCCGATATTTGCTTTCTTAATTCATTTCATTTTATGGGTTATATGCGCAGTCCTCCTGGACGCCTGCTATAATGTACTCTTAACATATTATTATTATTATTATTGTTATTATTATTATTATTTTAACATATAATAATTTTTATTATTATTACCCATTCTGGACAAGATTGGTGATCCTGCTTCTCCATCTCGCACGGTCCTTGATGTTTACGATTAATTCAGATGATTTTCTTCTTTCATGCCACTTGGTCAAGCCACCGAGATATTTTTCTTTGGGCTTTCTATAATAAAGTTTGTTAGGTGTTTTCATCGGCACCATTTTAGTCTTATTAAGTTGTTTTTATTGGATTTTAAATATTTTCACACAGAAACTTCCTGTGCAAGTGCTGTGAACTCCATTTGTCCGAAACGAGAATGACAAGTTTATTTACACCAGTTGACTCTTGTAAAAATGGGTGTAGAATCTCCATCAGTTCCATAGAGAAGGCATAAACAACGAAGAACTCAATCTTAAAGTGCATATCAACTGGATTACACGATCATTAGTAGATAATTTCTCTCTCCCTCTCTCTCTCTCTCTCTCTTCTCTCTCTCTCTCATAAGCCTTCGGCGAAATATACATCGAGCTCTTTCTGTCCACAGCGCGTGATCTCGATACCTATTCACTAGCTCTCCTGTGTATCTGCATGTCAGTCCAGCTCGTAGTGTCATCACATCAGCATGACTATTTGATTCTATATATCCCTCTTTCTGTTTCGCAAGGTGCCTTCAACCAAATCTGTCTCTCTAAATCTCCTACTGTATCTATCTGTTGTTGTTTATCGGTTCCTATCTGCACATCTCTCCTGGTCTCGATCTACCTATCTGAGTCTCTGTTTCTCTCTGAGTATCTGTTTCTCTCCGAGTCTCTGTTTCTCTCTCAGTCTCTGTTTCTCTCTGTGTATCTGTTTCTCTCTGAGTATCTGTTTCTCTCCGAGTCTCTGTTTCTCTCTCAGTCTCTTTTTGAGTGTCCGAGTATCTTAGTGTCCGAGTATCTCAATGTCTGAGTATCTTAATGTCCGAGTATCTTAATGTCCGAGTATCTTAATGTCCGAGTATCTTAGTGTCCGAGTATCTCAGTGTCCGAGTATCTTAGTGTCCGAGTATCTTAGTGTCCGAGTATCTTAGTGTCCGAGTATCTTAATGTCCGAGTATCTTAGTTTCCGAGTATCTTAATGTCCGAGTATCTTAGTGTCCGAGTATCTTAATGTTCGAGTATCTTAATGTCCGAGTATCTTGTCTCTGAGTCTGCATGAGTACATGTCTTTGCTGCTAGTGATCATTCATTTACAGTTCTTTTTAAAAAAATGCATTTCTTGTTCTTTTTCCTTCAGCAAAATCATATTGTTCTGCGATTTCAGTTTTTTTTAAAATCTTATTTCGTGTTCCAGGTAATTATTTCTTCTTATTATTTTTGTGATATGGCCCATTAAACTCACTGTGTGATGTTGATCACATTCCCTTGCTCCATCACAGACATCATTTATTTAGAAATTAATTTACAACAATTTACAGTATCACGGTAAAGCTAAAGTTAATTAAATGTTTCACCCCTTGGAAGGCAGAGAAAAGTGATGATTTTGTAAGAGAAAATGTCGGATATCCAGAAGCTAGACTAATATCCGGAAGGTCTCAAGTACGCCGGACATGGCGCATATTACTGTATCCATGTCATGACCTGAGTGGTGGGGCTGGTGGGGGAGGGTGGGGCTTGGAGTGCAACACCTTTGAAGAAAGATATCATTGCGTATACAGAGCAACAGAGGAAAACAAATCTCCAGATTATCACAGGGCATGAGACCGGATTACCTGACGTCGTCAGCAAGGCAGCAAGTAATTTAATCATTTCTAGGCCACATTTTCTTATAGCCCTGAGAAGACCCTCCTTTTTTTATGAAGTACTAAGAATACACCAGCTGTTCACTGAATGTGCAGTACACAGTAATGTTCAGGTATAGTCGCCGTCCATGTTTGTCAGATCTTTCTTTGGTTTCTCTCTGTCCGTATTGCTACCTGCAGATTATTTCACGGATGATTTATAAATGTTTTCGTATATTAGTTACGTTTTTTTTTTGTGTGTGCGAAGTTTCCAGCTTCTTTAGGGAATTTCGCCGTTTAAAATGTTCTAGGGATTCATCATCATCATCGTGTGCCGTGTTCGGTTGGCAGCAGAGGACCTCCACTTTCCTCGGTACCTGGCCATGACTGTGCACTCAGCCACGCTGTATCCTCCTGGGGAACCTCGGCTGTCATCCATTTTTGCTATCCACCTCTCCTCCCAGCCATCTTCATCTTCTGATCCCTAGTGCTGCCATCTTGGATTGGTGCTTGGCACGGCGCACAGCTTCAAAATTCATTATTTTGTGAAGATAGCGAACATGTTGGCACGGCGCACAGCTTCAGAATTCATTATTTTGTGAAGACACCGGAGATGGGAACTGTTAAGTTTGTTCTCCTGCTTTTAATGCAATAAAAACTTCAGACTCATATGAAGTCTGTTACATAAAAAAAAGTCTGTTAAATCCAAATATTTATCTTCCGCGTTAATTGTCTTTTGTTCCACGCCTTCTACCTTAGTTTACCAAATGTATTAGTTCGTTCACCACTCGTGTAATGAGTCTTTCATGTAAAGCAGTTATTTACAGAGATGTGCGATCATGCCCTCCTGCTTGAAGTTGTATGTTAATATATTATCAAGAAAACAAAACAGAGACCGCATAGGGTTTTGAGCACGTACCAGTTCCATCTCTGACTGTCTCAGGATTCGAACCAGAAACATGGTAGACTCACAGGAACCAGCTCCTTGAAATATGAATAATAGATTGTACGTTTTGGTCACATGACCACGCTTCTGGTTGTATGTACTTAATCTCTGTCTGACTTCCGCTGAAAATCAATAGAAAACTCCGAAGAGGGGGAGGTAGGAGGGGTCGGGTAGTCATGTCTGACAACTTTAAAAAAAAAAAAGATTGAAGGAATGGAAGATAGAATATTCGATAAGGAAGGACTAACTTTACAGTCAAGTCAGAAATAAACTGATGTAAGCGAATCCAAGTGAGTGAACTGACATCAAGTGAAATGAATCTTAGATTTTATCAAGAAATATCAACAAAAAATATCGTAAAATGAATCAATTTTTTTCAACTCATACACTTTTTTTACAGACTATCTTATTTCGTTTCGTTTATTTGCAACTTTTTAACTTGTCAAAACTAAATAACTCAAAGTTATAATGTTTACATACACGCTTATAATGTTTATATACACGCTTATAATGTTTACATACACGCTTATAATGTTTATATACACGCTTATAATGTTTATATACACGCTTATAATGTTTATATACACGCTTATAATGTTTCCATACACGTTTATAATGTTTATTACACGCTTATAATGTTTATATACACGCTTATAATGTTTATATACACGCTTATAATGTTTATATACACGCTTATAATGTTTATATACACGCTTATAATGTTTACATGCACGCTTATAATGCTTACATACACGCTTATAATGCTTACATACACGCTTATAATGTTTACATAATGCTTATAATGTTTACATACACGCTTATAATGTTTACATACACGCTTATAATGTTTTCATGCACGCTTATAATGTTTACATACACGCTTATAATGTTTATATACACGCTTATAATGTTTACATACACGCTTATAATGTTTCTATACACGCTTATAATGTTTATATACACGCTTATAATGTTTATATATACGCTTATAATGTTTATATACACGCTTATAATGTTTACATACACGCTGTTTATAGCTCATTGATAAGTAGCGTATACTGCGAGTGGGACTGGAAATTAGTTCATTAGCACTTGAGTGAAATAGTTTATGGTGAAATAGTTTATGGTGAAATAGTTTATGGTGAAATAGTTTATGGTGAAATAGTTTATGGTAAAATAGTTTATGGTGAAATAGTTTATGGTGAAATATTTAGCCTTTCTGGGTTCGTACAAAACTTTCTTGTCTCCATATTCATCTACCTTTCGGTGTTAGGGGGACAAATAGACGTCTTGATAGGGCTCGAAGATTTGATTCATATAATGGGATATTTAATGCTTCTGTAATTTCCTCTCTCTATCTCCTGCGTAGGCGGCCTCTTCCTCTGTTACCTACAAATCTTAGTGTGAATGTTGTCTGTGATATACTGTCTGGTGGTAACCGTGTAACATGGCCAAACCATTTGACTTGCTGTTTCTGGACATAGTGTAATACTAGTGTTACTCCAGCCTTTGCCCTGATTGTGTCATTTCATATCTAGTCTCTTCTTATCACATTTAGTATTCTTCTTAAACATCTCATTTCTGTCGCGATTTTTCTTTTGTTCTTGTGTGTTAAGTGTCCATGTTTGACATTGATAGCATAGAGCTGAGAGGGAAAACTGTTGTACAGTGCCTTTTTTTGTTTCAGTTGTGATGTATTTGTTTTTTAGTAAAGGAGTCATTTATCCAATGATCTGACTTGCGTTATTGCATCTGTTCTCAATCTCAGCGTCGCCTGTCCCTGAGGATGATATCACGCTACCCAGGTATTTGAAACGTTTCACTTGTTTCAAAGAGTGGTTTTCTAGGGAGATCTTTGTTTGAATGTCTTCTCTCGCTATGGTCATGACTTCTTTTTTTTTTTTTCAGCACTGATCTTCATTTGTGGCTTTTACACGCCCATGCTACATTATCCATGTTCTGCTGTAGGTCTTTCTCTGAGGTGGCTATAAGTGCTTGATTGTCACTAAAAAGGAGGTTGTGGTCCTCCTATTGGGTATGTCTTCTGGAAAGTGTTGTGGGTTTATTGGCATTCTTTCTGGGGTTGGGCTGATGGAAAAATTTATGGTAAAGTTGTTACTATGTATGTTAGCTTCTTTGCAGATGTTGTCAATGTATGTTATGGATAGTAAGGAAGATAGTACACAGCCTTGCCTCACTCCAGATTTTATGATGAATAGTTCAGTGTCCCACATATATTCTAGCTGTATACGATTGTTTTCGTATAGGTTTGTGCATGGGTTGATTAAACGTGTACTACCTCCACAATGCTGTAAGATTTCCCACATATTTATATCTACGAGGGCTGATTGATAAATTCTCGGCATAAAGAATAACAGATTATTTATGGACAACATTTTTTGGTGTATTTCTCAACATAGTCCCCTTGCAAGTTTATGCACTTAGTCCACCTATCATGGAGCATAAGTATCCGTTCTTTGTAAAAATCAGCATCTTGTGTCAGTAGAAAGTGGTCTACAGCATGAATTACGTCATCATCTAAAGCAAATTTGCGACCACTGAGCTCCTTTTTGAGTTGGGTAAACAGTTAATAGTCTGAAGGGGCCAAATCTGGGGAATAAGGAGGATGTTCAAGAAGCTGGAAGCCGCATTCATAAATGGCAGCCATTGCCGCCGCCGACTTGTGAACTGGAACATTGTCTTGCTGAAAGATAACTCTTCTCGTCAATTTCCCTCGACGCTTTTCCTTCAATTTGACCTGCAGTTGCTTCACGAGATTAGCGTAATAGGTCCCTGTGACCGTTCTGCCTTTTTGAAAGATAGTCTACCAATAGCACACCTTCTGAATCCCAAAAGATGGAAGCCATCACTCTGCCTGCAGACAGAACCAGCCTTGCTTTCTTTGGAGTTGGGGATCCATGATGTTTCCACTGCTGTGACTGTTCTTTGGTTTGTGGTTGAAAATGATGAATCTAGGTCTCATCCATAGTCACAAATTGCTGAAGAAACTTTTTAGGATTTGCAGAAAAATGGCCAAGATTGTCTCTTGACATGTTGCGACGCTGTTGTTTGTGATCAGCTCCAAGAAGTTCCAGGACCCATCGAGCAGAGACCTTTGTCATTTGAAGATCATTGTGAATAATGGCATTAACACGTTCCTGGGAGATGTCCAACTCAGTAACAATATACCGCTCAGTTAGTCGTCGATCATCCATTATCATGTCCTGGATTCTGTCGGTGGTTTCATCGGTGGATACCGTTCTTGGTCTTCCTGGACAGGGATCGTCTTCCAGACTCTCCCTTCCATGTTTGAATTGAGCTCCCCGTTTCTTCACTATGCTGTAAGAAGGGGCACTCTCCCCTAGAGTCTCTACCATATCCTCATGGATCTCCTTCGATGATAACCCCTTGATGCAGAGGTAGCGATTGGCTGCTCGATGAGAAATTTTATCCATTTTCTCAATTTCCCTTACCACTTCAGTAGCCTGTTAAAAAATGATAGCAGTTAATTTCTTGAAACTTGGCGTTTAATCTTACATTACGCTGATCTACAAATGCATCTAATATCGACTGTGTGTTTCAAGTATTTGTACCTTATGCCGAGAACTTATCAATCATCCCTCGTATCTACTCTATCAAACGCTTTTCTTGATCTACATAAGCAATATATCGTTGATAATCTGCAAAAGGATGCATCAGAGCAGGCCATCTTGCTCACAACCGAGAGGCCTATAGGAGTGCTGTTAGGGAGGCAAAGTTCCGCAAGGGACATGCAAATGACTGATTGAATGATTGCTATGTGCAGTATCTGACTGTGTTCGACTGGTTTTTCTATTAGTTGTCTTAGGGAAAAGGTGGCATCTGTACAGCTTCTATTTTTTCTAAATCCCATCACAGTCTCATTTAACTGCGGTTCAATCATTGATCGCAGCATGTTCTCTAAGATCTAGCAAAACATTTTTCCAGCATGGCTTAGCAGTGAGATGCCGCTATATTGGTTGCAGTCCCTTTCACTGCCTTTTTTCTTCCATACCGGAACAATTACAGCGTTTCTCCAGTCCGTGGTGTTTCTTGTTTTTTCCATAACAAGTTATAGAGTCTGAGAAGCCAGGCAGTTCTAACCTCTTTTGCACATTTGATTAACTCACTGGGTATTCGATCACATCCTGGGGCTTTGTTTATTGGGACCTTTGTGATGGCTTCTCAGCTAGTAGTACGTCTGTTTCCAGTTCTATGGGGTCAGCTGTGTTGTTATCATGGGTTTGGCTTTACTGAGGAACTTGTCAAAGTACTGTCTCTATCGTTGTACTACACTCTCTGGTTCACATATTGGACCACGATTAACATCGTTCACAATCTCTGTTGGGTCAAAGTGCTCTGCCCGCTTTCTCATTGCACTGATCTTTTTATAAAAGATTTTCATAGCTTCTTTGCGATTGTTGTTTAATACTTCACTGTGTTCCTGCCATGATTTTACCTTTGCTTCTTTTATTACCTGCTTAGAGTGTCTTCTTGCAATTCAATATTCAATGTAGTCTAGATCCTCTTTACTTCTCATCCATTCTTTATATTTATTTTTCTTTTCTTTTACAGCCTCTTTCACCTCATCATTCCACCATGTTGTTATTTTCATTTCTCTACCTCCTTTTTTTATACTACCACATGTTTCCTCTGCTGCTCGCAAAAAAAAAAATGGATTTGAAGAAAGCTCATTCCTCTTCCACTGATTTTGTTTCTGTTGGTAAGTTTATGAACAATTCTCTTATTTTCTTCTCATAGTCTTCTTTCACATTCTCTCCCTTGAACTTGCTTAGTTTTATTGTTTAACTTTTCTTCTTGGGAGTTCTGTTATGGCTTTTCCTATGTGCTCTGATGACTGCTACCACTGCTTTGTGGTCTGTGCTTGAACTCAGGTTGGGTATTGCTCTTGCATCTATGACTGACCTTTTCTTGTTGTTCCTTGCTAGAATGAAATCAGTTTGGCTTCTGCATATAAAATCATTCCATCTGTGCCAGGTGTATATTTAGGTCTCTCTGTGTTTAAAGAATGTGTTTGTGATGAAAAGATCATGCTGGCTGGACAGTTCTTGGAGTATGCTACCATTTTCATTTCTAACACACTGCTGGTCACCGAAGGCACCCAAGTGGACTGCTACATCAGCTCTACTAGCTCATACAAAACATTAATTTTATTATTAATTTATATGGAGAAAATGAAGGTGGAGACGCTGTCCCATGATTTTATTCTTAATTTATACGGGGAAAATGAAGGTGGAGACGCTGTCCCATGATTTTATTCTTAATTTATACGGGGAAAATGAAGCAGAGACGCTGTCCCATGATTTTATTCTTAATTTATACGGGGAAAATGAAGCAGAGACGCTGTCCCATGATTTTATTCTTAATTTATACGGGGAAAATGAAGGTGGAGACGCTGTCCCATGATTTTATTCTTAATTTATACGGGGAAAATGAAGGTGGAGACGCTGTCCCATGATTTTATTCTTAATTTATACGGGGAAAATGAAGGTGGAGATGCTGTCCCATGCTGCGGTGGAAGAATCAAAAGTGATCGCTTGTGTCGGAGTTAGTGAACTATAGCCCAACAACATCCTGTTCAAATCTCCGCTGGTATTACATAGTAGTAGGTGAACCTGCTAACCAGATAGGGTTCATTTAAGCAGCCGTGGTGGTGGAGTCTGCTAAAGAAGTATTGCACCTTCCCTGGGTTTTATTTTTTTGTTGTTGTTAGCTCCAGTTACAGACTGAATAGAAACGGGTAGAAAACTCATTTCCTACTCTACACGCTGCTGTGCTTCATTATTCTGACCACCCTGGCTGCATAGAACATCTCTTAGTTCTAGGGAACAAAATAGGAAAACGCCATTTTCCCTGTTTAATTATCATTTCAAAGATAGGTTACTGACTTTTATTAACTTCGTGTATCAGTCAAAGTACTGTATCAGGACAGTGGTGGCCGTAGATGTAAGTAACAAGAACTCTTTCAACGTTGAAATTCTACAACTGAGTACAAAGAGCAGAGCTGTCACATTACGTTAGAACAAACACACGACCACATATATAGCCATCTTTCATTTGTAACAGAAATAGGTGAATAAAACCATAAGAGAAAATACTTATAAAGTTTAAGAAGACTCACTTCATGGGAACACAACTAAAGGCAGACCCGACTTACGTAGCTCCTATATATGTAGACCTGGACTTACGTAAAATATTTCTGATCTACGCAAAAAAAATCTAACAAATTTGTTCTGAGCCAACTGGTAACGTGAAATACCACTACTTGTTATATTAGAAAACATGTCTCAGAGTTACATAAATATCGATTTACGCACAGGATTGTGTAACGATCCATTTAACGTAAATCGGGGACATTGTATAAATCAGAGTATTTGAATGATCGCCTCCCTTGGCATGGGCACTGCCATGATAAAAGTGGGCTTTTATAAGCATAAAGTAGAAATAATACCCAATACTTTACTCATCCGACCCAAAATACTTGTATTCCTGACAGTTTTTGAAGCCAGGCCGCAGTTCATAACTGATCATATTTTTCTATATACTCCAATCAGTATCGTGAACTGAAGGAACGATGAAAAGAACGGAGCCACTTGGAGCACACGCTGGATAATCTGGCAGTGTTATTTTTCGGACGATGTGAGAGCCAAACTGAAAAGAAAATTTTGAAAGTGAGACTGGGCCTTGCAGAAAAACCTGAAAGTGAGACTGGGCCTTGTAGAAAAAGCTGAAAGTGAAACTGGGCCTTGTAGAAAAAGCTGAAAATGAGACTTGGCCTTGTACAAAAAACTGAAAGTAAGACTGGACCTTGTACAAAAAGCTGAAAGTGAGACTGGACCTTGCAGAAAAAACTGAAAGTGAGACTTGGCCTTGTACAAAAAGCTGAAAGTGAGACTGGGCCTTGTAGAAAAAGCTGAAAGTGAGACTGAGCCTTGAAGAAAAAGCTGAAAGTGAGACTGGACCTTGCATAAAAAGGCACTGCCTGCGCTGTTTTGGCAGTTATGCAACTCTACTATTGTGGAATCTATCATAAAACGAAATGGTACTGGGATACATAGTTCGGCATACTTTGCTAACTTCTATCATCTGCATACATTAAGACTGTCTGATAGGATGTCAGATGTCATAGCAGAAATCTTGTGCAAAGTAACTGGCTACCTTGTAAGTACTGCAGTACAGCAGCTCCACAGCTGAAACCAAGGCTTGTTATTTATGATCAGTTCTCTCTTGGTGCATCATGCCTGTCTGTAACCCTCCCCTTACCTCTTTACACACACACCAGACACTCACTCACTCATTCACTCACAGAAACAGCTATTACACCATCAATATTCCAATCACACAGACCTGTTTGTTTAGATAATAAAGTCCCTATCTTCTTCTTCATTCTCGGCGTTCTTTCTCCAAATAGTCTTGACTAAATTATGTCATAGTTCTCCGATCTTCGTGGCAACCCTTTCCATCTGTATCTGGTGTGTTCTCTATGTCCAAGTTCACCTTTCCATTGAGATCCATACTCACCTTGCCAGATACAGTGTGTTTACTGGTGCACCACTGGCAGGTATACGGTCTTGTTAGACTTTGGCTGATCTACCCGACCTAGTCACTTTGGATGGGCGACTTATCTCTCACACATTGGGGAGCCGCGTTGGCCAGTGGATAAGTCACTCGCTCGCCGACCAGGCGACCTGGTTTCGGTTTCCACCCACCACAGTGGCCGTCAGACCATGGCTCGCACAAAACTCCCTGTCTTCACCCAGTTTCAAGAAAAAATGGGTACCAGGGTTAACTCCCTGGGACGGCAGAGGAATGACACCGCTAGCTATGGAGATCGTGCTGTTGGCGACTCTAGTGGGTAGTTTCTGGTCAACTATTGACAAGGCAGAAGAGCACTTACGTGTCGCTGCTTCATAAATCATATCTTGACCTTTTCTCTCATCTTGGGTACCTCGTGTTAGCTCCAGCGTTTTACGAGTTCCAAGCCAAGAAATCGTTTCTCAGCTTTCCTCTTTATTGCTCTCAGGCCTAACTTCTGTTGTCACAGAACAGAAACGCGCACTAGAGGAGCAATCATTGTATACTTTTAGCTTTCCTCTTTATTGCTCTCAGGCCTAACTTCTGTTGTCACAGAACAGAAACGTGCACTGGGGGGGGGGGGCAATCATTGTGTACTTTTAGCTTTCCTCTTTATTGCTCTCAGGCCTAACTTCTGTTGTCATAGAACAGAAACGTGCACTGGGTGAGCAATCATTGTGTACTTCAAGCTTTCCTCTTTATTGCTCTCAGGCCTAACTTCTGTTGTCATAGAACAGAAACGTGCACTGGGTGAGCAATCATTTTGTACTTCAAGCTTTTCCTCACCCATTTTCCAGGCTTTCCTGGTGCATGACAGATACCACGCTGACCTTCCCTTGTCTGCATTCCCGTCCGAATCGATCAGGCAAAATGACCACTACCCATTGTTAAGGTGAAGGTCGCTCATCCAAGAGAAAAGAACGGCCGGCGCCACGCTTCAGTGACTCTGTCTCTGAGCGTGGGGGGAAATGCTCCATTATCTTCCACTTCCTGTGCCACACTTCCTGTCTCTCCTGTGCATGACGAATATAATTATACTCTCTCTGCCTCTTTTTCTCGAACTCCCTCCCTCTCTCTCCTCTTCATCTCTGTCCGTCTCTGGGGTGTGTATGTGTACGGTAGCGGAAATATTTTCCCGGATTTCAAACGGTCAGTTGCTGCAATGTCTTTCTCTTCCAGAGGCACAAAGCCTGACTTTTCTTCTGATATAGATCTATCTATCTATCTATCTATCTATCTATCTATCTATCTATCTATCTATCTATCTATCTATCTATCTATCTAACTATCTATAAACCTGAGATATTGCAAGTCATGAGGGAAAGAGATCAGGCCCACAAAAATAAGTTATTCACTAGGTACAGATTACTTAGAAATAGAGTTCAGTACTTAATTAGAAAAGAAAAGAAAAATTACTTTAGAAACCCAGTTCAGAATAAATCAGACAGTAAATATGTCTGGAAAGCAATTAACATTCTTGCATACAAGAGAAAGCAGTCTTACTTCATAATCATATTCCCACTTGTAAAGAGTTCAGCGATCACATCAGAGAAGAAGTCAATATATTAAAATCTTCACTACCAACTCTTACTTGTGACTTCAGCGAATTAAATAAATGTATCTGTAGCAAATCTACAAATCTAAAGCAACCCAGTACTCCATTCATGTCAGTTAGTGAAGTTTACAATTATCTTTCATGTTTAAATAACAACAACACAGCAGGGCTTGATGAAATCAACAACAAGATAATACGCTACTCTGCCCCAGTAATTACAGATACATGAACATACATTTACAATCAGTGCACTGCACATTGTCACTTTCCTCAGGCTTTTAAAATGTAAAAATATATTCCCTTTTCAAATCTGATTCAGAGAAAAATACCTCAAGCTATAGACCAATTTCCATTCTATCGACTTTGCCGAAACCCCTAGAAAAACACACACAAAAAAAAACAACCTTACAACACATGCAAGAAAGTGATTTGATTGTTGACTGTCAGTCAGGTTTTAGGCCGAAACATTCCTGCCACACAGCTCTGACAAAAATGACAGAATATTGGTTATCTAATATAAATGATGATAGATTATGTGGTGCTGTCTTTGTTGAATTTAAAAAAGCATTTGACCTGATTAATCATGAAATCTTAGTTAGAAAACTTGAGACTTATAAATTACACCCTGACGTGACAAAATTTATTACATCTTTTCTTTCCAACAGACAAAAGGTAGTTTCTCTCAAAAACTCTGTCAAGTTCATCTGTGGTTGATAATGGTGTTCCACAGGGTTCTTGGTCCTCTCCTTTTCACCATCTACATCAATGATCTTCCACTTCATCTCAAAAAATCATCTTGTGACCTCTTTGCTGATGACTGCACAGTTTACACTAGTGACAATGACTGTATTAATCTTGAGTTAACTCTTCAAATTGAAATAAACAGTCTAATTACCTACAGCAACAACAACAGAATGCTAATAAACACAAGCAAAACAAAATCCTCATTCTCATTACAATATGCAGGAAACTCTCTACCGTAGAGAGCGGAACACCAACACAACTCCTTCAGATCATCAGAGGAAGTACCCCCCCCTCAGACAAGTGTTTCGGCCCTATTAAACTCCTGACACTCTAAGTCGGGGGGGGGGTGGGCCCCTCTGGGTCATGACTCCCAGAGGTCTTGTGAGTTGTTGCTTTTTTTTCCGGTCCCGGGATCGAACCCATGGTCTTCCATTTGGCACTGCACTGGAAGACAGAACAAATTCACCACAACAACAACAATACTACAGCTCCATGCTGAAACTTCACAAATTGAGAATGTTAGTGAACATAAAATGTGTATCATGACTGACACCACCTCAGCTTTAATCATCATGAAGACAATCTAACCAAACTCATTGCACAAAAAGTTTACCAGTTTACTAAAATTAAACATTTTCTTGACATAGACACCAAACATATACTACATATCACAGATACAAACACACTTGGACTACTGCTCCACAATCTGGGATGGATGTTTCTTGTCAAACATGAAAAGACTTTATTCACTTCAAAAACGAGCAATAAGGCTTATGGATGACAAAAATGCAGCATGTATTACAAATAAGGACAAACATCTTGATATTCTACCCCTCAAGAAGAGATTTCTTTTCAACAAGGCTAAGTTAATTCATAAAATTCTATCGCACAATGCTCCACCCTATCTATGGTAGTTGTTCAAATCCTACTCAAAACACAGTCAACGCTTAAGCAATTGTATTCTCCCAAAATCAAGGCTTGACATCTTTTAAAAAAGCTTCTCTTACTCAGCTGCCCACCTTTGGAATGCCCTACCAACTCCTGTAAATCTTACAAGTAATATTCGTTCTTATAACTTCAACTTTGTCAACATCTGTTTGATATGGACTATATGCCCCCCTACGCATAGTCAAATGCATTTTAAAGTATGGCTTGATTGTTCTATTTTTAACAGCTTTTCTATAACTTTTAGTTTTGAATGAATGTAAGAATGCAAGTTCATTTCATGTTGTTGCATAAATCAGAATGTGGAGTGTATGGACAAGAGATAAGTTTATTATTTATTTATGAAATCATTTAATTGTGTCTTCGTGATTATTAATGACTGTAACTGAGCGAAAGCTGTATGATGAAGGGCAGAATGTTAGACCGGCCTGCGCGCCCAATTCTTAAACTTTGAAAATAAAGTATGTTCTATCTATCTATCTATCTATCTATCTATCTATCTATCTATCTATCTATCTATCTATCTATCTATCTATCTATCTATCTATCTATCTGTCAGTCTGTCTTTCTCTCTGTCTGTCGGTCTGACGTATGTACAGACTCTCTTATCAACTCTCTCACATATGTACAAACTATCTTATCAACTCTCTCACGTATGTATAGATTCTCCTACCAACTCTCTCACGTATGTACAGATTCTACTACCAACTTTGTCACGTATGTACATACTCTCCTATAAACTCTTTCACGTATATACAGACTCTCCTACCAACTCTCTCACGTATGTACATACTCTCCGACAAACTCTATGTACAGATTCTCCTACCAGCTCTCTCACGTATGTACAGACTCTCCTACCAACTCTATGTACAGATTCTCCTACCAACTCTCTCACAGATGTACAGACTCTCCTATCAACTCTATGTACAAACTCTCCTACCAACTCTCTTACGTATGTACAGACTCTCCTACCAACTCTATGTATAGATTCTCCTACCAACTCTCTCACAAATGTACAGACTTTCCTATCAAATCTATGTACAGATTCTCCTACCAACTCTCTCGCGTATGTACAGACTCTTCTATCAACTCTATGTACAGATTCTCCTACCAACTCTCTCACGTATGTACAGACTCTCCTACCAACTCTATGTACAGATTCTCCTACCAACTCTCTCACGTATGTACAGACTCTCCTACCAACTCTCTCACGTATGTACAGACTCTCCTACCAACTCTATGTACAGACTCTCCTACCAACTCTCTCACGTATGTACAGACTCTCCTACCAACTCTCTCACGTATGTACAGACTCTCCTACCAACTCTCTCACGTATGTACAGACTCTCCTACCAACTCTGTGTACAGATTCTCCTACCAACTCCCTCACTTCTCTGCTTAATCCCCGCCAGCAGATACAGGCAGGCATGAGCAGACATATTCACCGTGTTTACTGTAGCTGCTAATTTCATTTCTCAAGCCCGGGCTGTTGTACATTCCCTCTCCTAAACTCCCACTCCAGACAATAAACGACAAGGGAAGCAACTCAAAACCTGTATTTCAGATACATGAAATCAAATTTTCATTAATCAAATTATAAACGGGACATCTCTGTTTCGTTTCTATTGACCGGCTAGCGGGGGGCTGTTCATCCACATTTTCAAGGTCAATCAGGCGCGAATTTGCAGCCCTCCTCTCCCACTTTTAGCTTTCGTATTTTCCTGCCTCGTGGTAACCTCGGCTCCAGCTGCTGTTCAGTCGATGGCGGTCAAAGACTTACATTTGAGAGACCGGCTAAAGCAATTTGCAGCCAAGAGACACCAAAGTCTGGCTTTCCGTGAGAAGATTGCTACAGACAGCGCCCAGCTAAAGACAGCCATGTTGACTAAGATTGTGTCTAGATTTGAACGTCCATCTTGAGTGGTAGGCAGAAGATGGCTGGAAATATATTAGATGAGCGAGAATGATTTACAACAAGATCTCGACTTCTGTGGCGAAAAAAAAGGGCCCTATATTCCTTCTTTCAGGGAACGAGTTTAAAGGTTTTTCATGCAGTGTCTGTGGGGGGGAAAAGATAGGAAATTAGATCTGATTCTGGGGAATATGTCCCGCGTTTCATTGATGAAACACGCCGCAAGAGTTATCTCTCTGTCGAGTAATATTTCCATATCCCCGCTGTGTTGTTGTGAGGATTTTCATATTTCATGTACCCCTAGAGAGCAGTTGGTACAAGAGAAGTTACAACACAAGTCTAATTAACGGGGAATAACTTGGTTGCTAAACAGTTTTTTTTTCACATAATATATTTAAGAACTTCTCCGGAAATTCGGAACAGATTTTTGTTTACAAGTTTATAAATACTTAAAGGGCTATTGATCGGTTTGTAAATGTATAAATATTTGGCAATAGTTCCATGACGTTGTTAGAAGAAGTATCATAGGAAATATTTCAGAGATGCATGTAAAGCTGATCACAAGAATGGATTTCTCTTAGCTAGACCAGCTTTACATACTCATATTGTCAGCAACATACGTTATCATGTGAGATGCTGCTCAGATACTGGGAAAGAAATATAATCTGCGTCTCTTTGCATGAACTTAAAGCCTGGACAAGAATTTAATCTTTGTTCATATTCAAATAGAGTTATTTAATCTTTGTTCGTATATTCAAATAGAGGACCACAGAAACTCAGAGGCTAGACAAAAATCATAATCTACGTTCACTTTCACATAGAGGACCGCAGAGACTCAGAGGCTAGACAAAAATCATAATCTAAATTCATTTTCACATACAGGACCACAGAAACTCAGAGGCTAGACAAAAATCATAATCTAAATTCATTTTCACATACAGGACCACAGAAACTCAGAGGCTAGACAAAAATCATAATATAAATTCATTTTCACATACAGGACCACAGAAACTCAGAGGCTAGACAAAAATCATAATCTACGTTCATTTTCACATACAGGACCACAGAAACTCAGAGGCTAGACAAAAATCATAATTTACGTTCATTGCAACTTAAAGGATCACAGAAACTCAGAGGCTAGACAAAAATCGTAATCTACGTTCACTGCAACTTAGAGGATCACAGAAACTCAGAGGCTAGGGAAGAATCATAATTTTAAGTCCATTCCCACACAGAGAAGTACACAAACTTTGCCAAGCCGTACACGGAAGTGCTTGGATGAAATACAGGACGTCACGTCACCCTGGGATACGAAGACGTGGTGTCTAAACTAAAATGGAAGCCAGATAATACAGCTAACATAGGGGACACAGTCTCAGATACACATAAGCATTTATGCACGAAAACCACAGACATTTAGATGTAGCTTAGTCACGTGTATATTACGATATTATTATTATTACTTTTAACATTTTTATTATAGTTGCTATTATAATTGATACGTAGAAAGTAGGTCAGAACGAAAGAAAGTTTGAGAACCGGTGGGAGAGGAACACTCCCACGGCATTAGTAGTAATATTACGACAGGACGCTCAGGAGAGTAATCAGACCAAGTAGATACAAAAATACAAGACACAGTGAAAAGCAAGGACACAATAAAAATAGAGAATGGACTAATCCTTGAAACCTACGACATGAAAGAGACAGTTGACTTAGATAATATGCCCCACGACAATTGAATAGACGGATTCAACGCAACTGACAGGTTAGGCATATTTGCTAAACTTAGGACGCAAATTGCAGACTGTTTTGAAAAAAGGGAGTGGACTGACTCATCCCGAAATCCAATCCGGGCCAAATTACTAGATAGTTAACCAGCTGACTAATAGAAAGATCTAGAGGTGTATCCAACTGGACAACTGACTTACGACAGATAAACCAGTCAGGCAGTTGTTTTTTTTTTTGGAGGGGGCGCGAGAGACGAGGGACGAAGAATAGAAAAAGAACAAAAGAAATGACGGACAAATAGAAAAACAGAGAGGGACAGTAGAACAGGAGACAGAGTTATTCGCGAGTTGTTGATCTAGTGCAGTGTAGAGTTAAACATTTTCGGTCACAGTTTGTGTAGAAAATAACGCTTGAGTGATTTTGTGAACAATGTTTATTTGCTTCAAAGAGGAAACCAACGACTGTATTTTATTCCAAGAGATGTCAATAACACATTGTTACTTTATTTGTCACCAGAACAATACAGTATAGAAGTGAAGAACCGTTTCGAAATCCTGTTGGCTGTACAGGAGTAGATGACATAAGATGAATTGGCTACGCAGGCCAGAGATATCTTAATAACAACAGCTAAAGACATGATTCCAGTAAATAAAACACAAAAGAATGGATGGATTACAGCAGGCACACCAGAACTAATAGAACAATGTAAAGAAATGAAGATGCAATGGAAAGTGACAAACAACAACAAAGAGGAATATAAATCTTTAACACAAGAAGTAAGAAAAAACCATAAGAAAAGACCAAAAATAAATAAATAAATAAAAAACAAAAGATATAAGATTGTTGTGGAAGAATAGAAGGACATCAGAAGTGTGGAAGAGATAGTGAAATGTTTAAAGAAATGAAAACATTGAATAGAAATGTCACACCTAAGCTAAATGTAATTTCTGACGAGATGAGGAATACCTTGACAGAGACAGAGGAAATTCAAGAAAGATAGAAGGAATATTGCAGAGGAATGTATGAAACAACTGACTATGAAAGCAGAAATCAACAGTGTGAATTATTATTGGAGGAGAAAGAACCCGAACCGACAATAGAAGAAGTTTTATGGGCAATAAAGAATCTGAAAAATGGTAAATCACCAGGATGTGATGAGATAACAGCTGAATTTATTAAAGCAGGAGGAAAGAAATGTGCAACAATCTATCATGCAAAATGTAAAAAGATATGGCATTCAGGTATTTGGCCAAAAGAGTGGAAAAGAACTGTATTCATTCCACTGCCAAAAAAGGGTAACCTGAAATTATGCACAAACTACAGAACTGTTGCCCTGATTAGTCATGTTAGTAAATTCTGTTAAAAATCATAATGGGTAGACTTCCTAAGAAAATAGAAGAAGAAGTCAATATGGTCCAAGCTGGTTTCAGGCAAGGAAGAGGATCAAGAGATCATATATTCAATATAAGATTAATAATAGAGAAATGCAGAGAGTTTAATGTGAATCTATATTTATCCTTTATAGACTACTCAAAGGCATTTGATTGTATACAACACCAGAAACTTTGGGAAATAATGGAAAAATATGGGATTTCCAACAAATTTGATACAATTAACATCACTGCTGTATCTAGACCAACAAGCAACAGTAAGAATAAATAGTGAAACAACAACTTGGTTTGACATAAAACGAGGGGTCAGTCAGGGGTGCATATTGCCGCCTTATTTATTTAACTTGTATACTGAAAATATAATGAGGAATGTTAGAGAAGATGTAGACAAAGAATATTACGATGCCATAATAATTGGAGGTTACGAAATACCAGAGATTAGATATGTTGATGACACAGAATTACTGTCTACAATACACAAAGGGATGGAAAAACTAATTATGTTAGTCCGTAAGAGTATTGAAGAGGAAAACCTCTATTTTAATGCGAAGAAAACTAAATTGATGACAACTGACAAAGCAAACAAGGCAACTGATATATGTATCAATGAGGGAAAAACTGGAAGAAGTGGAGAGTTTTGAATATCTTGGATCACTCATTCATTCCTTCATTTGCATGTCCCTTGCTGAATTTTGCATCACTAACAGCACTCCTGTAGGCCTCTCGGTTGTGAGCAAGATGGCCTGCTGCTCTATTTTCAGATCATCAACGATGTCTTGCAAACATCTTCGCCTTGGTCTTCTTCTCTTTCTTTTTCTAATTATGTACCCTTCCAAGACAGTCTTCTCTAGACTATCATGACGTTTAATATGTCTATAATAATTAAGTTTTCTCTCTTTAATCTTAATTACTTGCCAGCCTTCTTCAATATTAAGTTCTTGTAGTATGGATATATTTGTTCTCTTCTGTGTCCATAATATTTGAAGAACTCTTCTGTAGCATTTACATTCAAAGGCATTTATGCGTTTCTCAGCTGTTTTGTTAAGTGTCCAGGTCTCACAGGCATATGTTGCGATGGGAAAGATGCACGCCCTTAAAAATCTTATTTTTGTAGTTCTGTCTGTTCCTCTACACAGATTCTTTAGTTGTTTTACTTTCTGAAGAGCGATAGATGTTCTCCTTTTTATTTCCCTCATTGTATCTCCATTATTAGTTAGCAGTGATTCAAGATATTCAAAACTTTCCACTTCTTCCAGTTTTTCCTCGTTGATACATATATCAGCTGCCTTGTTTGTTTTGTCAGTTGTCATTAATTTAGTTTTCTTCGCTGTTATTGTGGACTAACATAATTAGTTTTTCCATTCCTTTTTGTGTTGTGGACAGTAATACTGTGTCATCAGTATATCTAATCTCTGGTATTTCATAACCTCCAATTGTTATGGCATCGTAATATTCTTTGTCTACAACTTCTCTAACATTCCTCATTATATTTTCAGTATACAAGTTAAATAAGTAAGGTGACAATATGCACCCCTGACGGACCCCTTCTTTTATATCAAACCAAGTTGTTGTTTCACCATTTATTCTTACTGCTGCTTGTTGGTCTAGATACAGCAGTGATGTTAATTGTATCAAATTTGTTGGAAATCCCATATTTTTCCATTATTTCCCAAAGTTTCTGGTGTTGTATACAATCAAATGCCTTTGAGTAGTCTATAAAGGATAAATATAGATTCACATTAAACTCTCTGCATTTCTCTATTATTAATCTTATATTGAATATACGATCACTTGATCCTCTTCCTTGCATGAAACCAGCTTGGATCATATTGACTTCTTCTTCTATTTTCTTACGAAGTCTACCCATTATGATTTTTGACAGAATTTTACTAACATGACTAATCAGGCCAACAGTTCTGTAGTTTATGCATAACTTCAGGTTACCCTTTTTTGGCAGTTGTATGAATATAGTTCTTTTCCATTCTTTTGACCAAATACCTGAATGCCATATCTTTTTACATAGGGTATGATAGATTGTTGCATATTCCTTTCTTCCTGGTTTAATAAATTCAGCTGTTATCTCATCACATCCTGGTAATTTAACATTTTTCAAATTCTTTACTGCCCATAAAACTTGGATAACTACTAACTAATATTGGAGATACAATGAGGGAAATTAAAAGAAAGACATCTATCGATCTTTTGAAGTAAAACAACTAAAGAATCTGTGGAGAGGAACAGACAGAACTACAAAAATAAGATTTTTAAGGACATGCATCTTTCCCATGGCAACATATGCCTGTGAGACATGGACAAATGAAAAAACAGCTAATATATATACATAAATGCCTTTGAATGTAAATGCTACAGAAGAGTTCTTCAAATATCATGGACACAGAAAAGAACAAATATATTCATACTACAAGAACTTAATATTGAAGAAAGCTAGCAAGTAAAAAGGACTAAAGAGAGAAAACTTAAATATTTTGAACACATTAATCGTCATGATAATCTAGAGAAGACCGTCTTGGAAGGGTACATAATGGGAAAAAGAAAGAGAGGAAGACCAAGGCAAATGTAGCTTCTAGACATCGTTGGTGATCTGCAGATGGATGCATCAGCAGCAGGCCATCTTGCTCACAACCGAGAGGCCCTACAGGAGAGCTGTTAGGGAGGCAAAGTTCGGTAAGGGACATGCAAATGAATGAATGAATTTGTCAGAATTAAATGGATTCAGTGAACTTTTCAACGGACTTAGTCAAGTGAATGTTGTAATAATTTGAGAAGTCTATTCTAGACCACAGAAATCTGGACTGTGTGACGATAATGTCCGTATTAATCAAAGAATATCTTAATGATCATTAATATAACAATTCCCAAATTCACAGCTGGAGTATGTCATAAACCACTACCATTAAAAAGAAACAATAAAAGACTTAGATTTACATAAAAACTAGAACTTGCTGGTCACGGCCGATCTTGTACACTTGAACAACTTTACGAAATTCCAATATGTCTGTGCATAAGACCGTTCAACATCTACATTATCACAACATACTGACATGAACTCATTTGTAAATAATTTACATATAGCATTGTATACTATAAACATATAGTATTGTAAACTATAAATATATAGCATTGTAAACTATAAACTATTGTAATCCACAAGGTTTTTAATGTCAAGGACGTGATGACATTGTAATAAATTCTCTCTCGCTCTCTCTTACTCTCTCTCTCTCTCTCTCTCTCGTCACCTACAAGGGGTTATTGATAAGTTCTCAGCATAAGGTACAACAGATTATTTCTGCATTCTTTATTTGCGTTATTTCTCAATATAGTCCCCTTGCAAGTTTAAGCATTTAATCCAGCGATCCTGGAGCATACGGGTCCCTTCTCTGTAAAAGTCAGCATCTTGTGCCAGTAGAAAGTGATCTACAGCATGAATGACGTCATCATCTGAAGCAAATATGCCACCACTGAGCTGCTTTTTGAGTTTGGTAAACAAGTAAAAGTCCGGAGATGCCAAATCTGGGGAATAAGGAGGATGTTCAAGAAGCTGGAAGCTGCATTCATGAATGACAGCCATTGCCACCGCCGACTTGTGAACTGGAGCATTGCCTCATCAATTTCCCTCGATGGTTTTCCTTCAGTTTGACCCGCAGTTGCTTCACAACAAGATTAGCATAATAAGCCCCTGTGACCGTTCTGCCCTTTTTGAAGATAGTCTACCAATAGCACACCTTCTGAATCCCAAAAGATGGAAGCCATCACTTTGCTTGCAGATAGAACTACCCTTGCTTTCTTTAGAGGTGGGGATCCATGGTGTTTCCACTGCTTTGACTGTTCTGTGGTTTCTGATTGAGAATGATGAACCCAAGTCTCATACATTAGTCACAAATTGCTGAAGAAACTCTTCAGGATCTGCAGAAAAATGGCCAAGATGGTCTCTTGACATGTTGAGACGCTGTCGTTTGTGGTCAGCTCCAAGACGTTTCGGGACCCATCGAGCAGAGACCTTTGTCATTTGAAGATCATTGTGAACAATGGCATGAACAAGTTCCTGTGAGATGCCCAACTCAATAGCAATGTATCACTCATTTAGTCGTCGATCCTCCTGGATTCTGTCGGTGGTTTCATCGGTGGTTACCGTTCTTGGTCTTCCTGAGCGGGGATCATCTTCCAGACTCTCCCTTCCATGTTTGAACTGAGCTGCCCATTTCTTCACTGTGCTGTAAGAAGGGGCACTCTCCCCCTAGAGTTTCCATCATATCTTCATGGATCTCCTTCGATGATAAGCCCTTGATGCAGAGGTAGCGAATGACTGCTCGATGAGAAATTTTATCGATTTTCCTCAATTTCTGCCACCCCTTACCACTTCAGAAGCCTGCATAAAAAATTGGTTACAGTTAATTTCTTGAAACTTTGTGTTTAATCTTACACTAACCTCATCTACAAATGTACCTAATATCAACTGTGTGTTTCAAGTATTTGTACCTTATGCAGAGAATTTATCACTCACCCCTCGTACCTACAAGGAGAAACATTCCCCCCCAACTCTCTTTCTCTCTCTCTCTCTTTCTCTCTCTCTCTCTCTCTCTCTCTCTCTAGCCACCTACCTACGAAGAGACAAATAAAACACTTTATATCAAACATGGGCATTAAGACAACATTAACCCACCTTGTCAACTTACTATGACTCTGTATAAACTGACACCGAACAAGAACATGCAGACTCTGCTATGAATTTTTTTATACGTTCCTGCATAAACTGAAATGAATATCTAATCTAATCGGACATGAAAGCACAGTGCCCAGCAAGAGAAATAAGAACCACCTGGCCACAGGTGGGCTCAGGACATCACGGAGAGTCTGAATGTGTCTTTCTCCAGACCGCATGGCCTTCAGAGAGACAATGAGAAGGACAACGTTCTGGCAAGGATGTGCCACATGATGATGGCGAATACGAATCTCTGCAAGAGGACATGAGTATCAATAACCTGACACTGATCTCTATAACCTGACATTAATCTCTATACTTGGCGATGGTATCTATAACCTGACACTAATCTTTATAACTGAACACTAATTTCAGTAACCTGACACAAATAGCTAGAACCTGGCGCTGATTTCTATAACCTGACACTAATCTCTATAAACGGACGTAACTTGACTCTAATCTCTATAACCTGGCACTAATCTCTATAACCTGGCACTGATCACTCTAACCGAACACTGATTTTAATAACCTGACACTAATCTCTTAAACATGACACTAATCTCTATAACCTGAAACTAATCTCTATAACATGACGTAAATCTCTATAAGATGACAATAATCTCTATAACACATCACTAGTCTCCATAACCTGATACTCTATAACCGGACCTAATCTCTGTAATCTGCACTATTTTCTATAACCAGCACTAATTTCAATAACCTGACACTAATCTCTACAATCTGACATTAATCTCTGTGATCTGACATGATCTCTATAACTTGACACTAATCTCTATAACATGACAATAATCTTTGTAGTAAATCACTAATCTCTATAATATGACATTAATCTCTATAACCGGACACTAATCTCTTTAACCTGACACTAATCTCTATAATTTGACATATGAATCACTATAATTTGGCACTAATATCTATAGCCGTACGTTAGTCTATATAATCTGACATAAATATATGTAGTCTACCATTAGCTGCTGTAACCTGGATGAATCTCTTTAACCTGACATAAATATCTACAGCCGGACATTAATCCCTGTAGCGTAACACTAATCTCTTACAACCTGACATAAATCTTCGTAGTCTAACATTAACCTTACATGAATCTCTATATCTTATCTTATATCTTATATCCTTCCCGTGCCGTTAGACGTCACATAGGGCTCGCAAAGTAGTTCGCCAATTTTTCCTGTCTTCGGCGAGTCTTTCAACCTCATCAAAGGATTTTATCTCTATAGTCAGACACTAATTACTTTACCCTGACTAGAATCACAATGGCATGCCATACACTGTAGAACATAAATCTCAGTAACTTAGTATGAGTTGTTATAATTCCATATATCCATAACAAATCTATATAACCTGACAGCAATCTCTATATCCTGACACCAGCCTCAGCCTGACACAATTCATTATAACTGACACCATTCTCTATAACATGAGACCATTCTGTATAACCTCACACCATTCTTTATAGCCTGACACCAACCTCTCTATAACCTGACACCATTCTCTATAACTGACATCAGTCTCTGTAACCAGACACCGTTCTCTATAACCTGACACTAATCCCTTTATCATCATCATCATCATCATCAGGTGCCGTGCCGACTGATGTTGGCTATTATGCTTCTCCAGAGTACACGATCCTTCATGCAGGCCATCAGCTCAGTTGGTGATCTCCTCTCACACCATCCCGTCAGACTGTCCAGTATCATTTCTCTTGGTCTTTCTCTTGATCTTCTTCCTTCTATTTTCCCTGTTGTTATAATAATTTCAATGCCCCCTCTTCTCATTGTCCTATGAAAGTACATTGTCTCTCATCTTTTTGACAAGGTTTTTGTTTCTCCAGCTCTTCTCATACATTCTTCATTAGTTATTTTTGCTGTCCATGGGATTCGCAACATTCTTCTAATAAACAACATTTCTGCTGCTTCCAATGATTTTTGTGCAGACTTGCCTATTGTCCATGATTCACTTCCATATAACAAGATAGGTTCAATATAGCATTTTAGGACTCGTTTTCTAACATTCATTGATAAAGATGTGCTCGATAATATGTTTCTCATTCTCTGAAATGCAGTCTTTGCTTGGCCTATTCCGTTCCTAATTTCTGTTCTGCATTTCCCATCTGAAGTTATTACTGCTCCAAGGTATTTGAATTTCTGCACCTGCTTTAGAATAGTTCCATTTAATTTAATACTGCATTTGGTGGATTCTGTTTCTTAGATATAACCATAGTCTCCGTCTTTTTGATGTTCAAAGTAAGGCCTTTCTGTTCACTTTATTTTGGCGACTTTATCCATGAGATTTTGCAGGTCTTGTTGGTTCTCAGCTATCAGTACTGTGTCGTCAGCATACTGAAGGTTGTTAATATTGTATCCTCTAATTTTTATGGGTGGTTCTGTGATGATTGTTCTTAGAATATTCTCGCTATACAGAGAAAAAAGGTCTGGAGATAGTATACATCCTTGTCGCACCCCTTGTTTTATAGGTTGATATTTTCCAATTCTATTTTCAACTCGAGCTGCTGCTTCTTGCTGCCAGTATAGATGTTTTACAATCTTCAGGTCTTTGCCGTCTATATTGATGTCTTCAAGCATTTTAATAATTTCATTATGTTTCACCTTTTCGAATGCCTTGGTGTAATCAATGAAGCATACGCTTTCTGTTAGTGTTCGTAAAGCATAAATGGCATTGTGTGTTCCCTCTCCTTCAACAAATCCAAACTGTTCATCTGCTATTTCCATTTTTATCTTTTTCCTTGTTCTTCTCATAATGATTCTCAAAAGTAGCTTCGTTATGTGACATGAGAGGCTGATAGTCCGGTGGTCATCACATTCCTTTGCACCTGGTTTCTTTGGTAGTGCTATAAACGTGGATTTAAGCAAGTCACTGGGAGTATAACCAGTGTTGTAAATGTCGTTCAGTAACTTGGTTATTATTTTTATTCCTATCTCCTCTAGTGCCTCTATTTCTTCTGTTGTTATATTATCAGGCCCAGTCGCTTTTCTTTTCTTCATGTGTTTGATGCCATCTATGATTTCATCTTCAAGTATTGGTGGTCCATCACAGTTTTCAGTATCTGGTGTTAATTCTGGTCTTTCTCCTCCATATAGCTCACCGATATACTCTGTCCACCTGCCCACAATGTCTTCTTTTCCCATTAACATTTTACCTTCTTTCGATTTCAGGCATCCTGTGGTATATTTTGTTTTCCTGCCTGTGAGTTCACTAATTCGTTTGTGCATGTTTTTGCTGTCTTTATTATGAGAGTCCTCTATCTGTCTGCACTGTTCATTTAACCACACTTCTTTTGCTTCTCTGCATTTGTGTCTTATTTCTTTATTTATCTTGCTATATTTTTTCTCATTATTTTTACTCCTCCTCCTCTTGTCCATCAGTCCTAAGATGTCGTCTGTCATCCATTTATTTTTAGAGGCTTCTTTTTTTGGTGGTATTATCTCTTTAACAGTTTGGTGGATAGAATCGCTTAACATTGCCCATTGTTCATCTATACTATTTATCTTTGCTATTGCATTGTATCTATTTGTTATAATAACTTTGTATTGTTCTCGCAATTCTTGGTCATTTTTAAGGAGTTGTGTATTCAGTTTGATGTTTCTCACTTTTCTGCCTGCTTTCTTTAGCTTTATTCTAATTTTTCCACAGAGTTGGTCATGGTCACTATTGCAGTCAGCTCCTTTCATGGTATTTGTTGTCAGTAATGCATTGCGGAATCGTTTGTTGATTAATATGTAGTCTATCTGGTTAAATGTCTTTTTGTCTGGGCTGCACCACGTTGCCAGTCTTCGAGGATGTTGTTTAAACCAGGTGTTTCCTACAACCATGCTGTGTATTCTTGCCCATTCAATTGAATTAATTAATTGAATCTCTATAACCAGACACCGTTCTCTATAACTTGACACTAATCTCTATAACCTATATGAATTTTCTTTAATGTTATCAGCCAGTGAAAAATGCTCAAAACTGCAAGGTCCGACATAAAGCATGGCCGGATTTTTAAAATGGAAAATAAATAAGCGCTATACATGTTTTTGGTTAAAAAAAAAAGTGAAATGAAACTCAGAAAAGTGGGTATTTTTATTATTACTGACAATCATATTTAGGTTTTGAAAATTACGCCGGTTAGATGACCGCCATTACATTTGATACATTCAGCCAGGCGTCTGGAAAATTCCTGCATAACACCATTTAACATGTTCAAAGGGATATTTTGAATGCAGTGTCGGATTCGATCGTTTAGTTCTGCAATTGACTGTGGTCGACTAGCATACACCGTGTTCTTGAGGTATCCCCATAAAAAGAAATCTGTGGCCGATAAATCCGGTGACCTTGCCGGCCAATGAATATCCCCAAATCTGGAAATAAGATGATTGGGAAATGCTTGTCGCAGCGTGGCCATGGACTGATGGGCTGTGTGGGCAGTTGTTCCATCTTGTTTAAATATTAGTCTCTTATTTCTATTGGCTAAGTCTGGAATGAAGTATTCAGTTAGCATCTGCACATAAAGATCACTATTAACAGTAAGAGGATGCCAGGTGCCAAAGCGTTCCTAACAGCTGATCGCCGAAGGATACTCAGCAATGCGTTGCGGACTTCTTGAATTCGTTCAGGTGTCTGTTGAGTTCTTGGATGACCAGTAGACTTGTTATTAAGGCAATTAGCGGTTTCCTTAAATTTTTTGACCCACCTCAAAATTGTTTTGTCCTCCGATCGGGAACATTATCACGGGGATGCAACTCAAAATGACGACGAAACTTCCGTTGTGCAGTAATAGACGATTCTCCACTTTTAAAATAAGTTTCAACAGTGAATGTACGATGTTGTGTTTGCCAAGAAGCCATTGTTTAAAACGAACGTTTGTCCGCTTCATCTCTGACGTCATTTTTTTTTCGCACGTATTCAGTTTCTGTGCACTACTTCATAACATTATAAACCTATGCTTTATGCCGGACCCTGTATAAACTACGTATATTTCCTTTCTTCTTCCATTGCGATACAAGTCTTGCTGAAAATCTCACTACATAGGTGCGCCCGGACAGACTAAGAAATCACGTTATTTCGTTGTTCATTTCATATCAGCTGTGTGTTGCACGATCTTCAGCACAGCATTAGCTGCTAAGTCATGAAGTTTGAAACTACGAGAACATAAAACGACAACACCAAGAATCTATGTTCATTTTGTGTGTATGTGTTTGTGTGTGTATGCGTGTGAGTGTGCGTGCGTGTGTGTGTGTGTGTGTCTCTGTGTGTGTGTGAATGAAATTTTGCAGGATAGAAATTAAAATCAGGCTGGAAGAAACGACGAACCGGCAGTCCCAAGATATTCACAGCTCAGTGATCGTATTCACGTTTGCTCTGTCTGAGAGTTCATTAGAGCAACTTTCCAGGTCTATTATTTTCTTTCTCCTTCTCTGTAATGTATTATCTTCACATCTCTCTCTCTCTCTCTCCTCTCTCTCTCTCTCTCTCTCTCTCTCTCTCTATTTAATCATCTACAGACGAGGACGGGCGACAACCAATTAGCCGTCGGCGTGGCAAATCCACCTAAACTACGGGCTGGACATGACAAGATGGCTGCATTCTTGCGGGGCGTTGGGTGGTTAGAAGCTTTTATTACAGGGAAAGGTCGGTGGGACATTTTCACAGCGGAAATCTTGTCTATCTGATGGAAGATAATCTAGGGCTCCCTCCATAAATTGGTCATTAGTTCGGTCATACCGGAACCTGAATGCGATTAATCTGGGTTTTTTTTTCTTTTTCCAAAATTGTTTTAGTAAAACTATGCGGAATATATCTTCCCTTCATCAACATATTTTAAGCAAAAGGGAATGGAATAATCTTTTTTGATGAAAAAATAAGACATTAAACTGATTCGCAACAAAAGTTTGTTTTAAATTTTTTGTTCAGTGTATTTTAAGCAGAACGGTATGCAATAAGACCGATTCCTTTTCTTCTGAACTGAACTTTATCAAGAAAAGAGCTGAAGTAATATCAGTGTTAGATGTTTCCAGAAACAGCAAATCGAATGGTCTAGTCACATAAATGGGCAGTATACCACAGAAAAACGCTGGAATTCCTAAGCAGTGAGAATAGAAAGGGGGAGGCAATCTAAACAAGAATTGGAAAAAAAGCAAAATATAAGGATACTGTAATATCTCTTGCTATGATACTAAACATCGAGCCTTGTCAAGAGGTGTGTCTACTCCTTGGACAACGCAAAGCACCCGAAGAAGGAAACAAAACAAGACACCACTTATTAGTTTATATAAAATAAGCGTAGCGTTATTTCATCTTGTTCATTCTTCTCTTGATTCTCACTCCGTCACTGATTTTAGAACTTGCTGTTTTCTCTGACTCATATTTGTTCAATACTCTCATTATTGTCAAGTTTGGTCATAACAGATCAAGATATCAACTGATAACAGACCGAAATGTCAAATTATAATAAATCGAGATGTCACTTGACAGCAGATTGAAAGATCAACTGATAGACGATCAAGATGTCAGTTGATAATAGATCGAAATATCAACTGATAGTAGATCAAGATATCAAATGATAACAAACTGGAATAATAACTGAAAAAAAGATCAAGACGTCAATTGATAACAGATCAATACGTCAAATGATAACAAATTGAAACGTCACTTGATACAGATCGAGACGCCATATGATACTATATCTAGATATCAAATAATAACAAATCAGGACAAAAACTGATAAAAGGTGGAGATGTCAGTTGATAACAGATCGAGGTGTCAAATGATAACGGGTTACGGCGTCAAATGATAACAGATCGAAGTATCAACTGATAACAGATGATGATGATGTCCTTAACAGCATATTGACATGTCAATTGATAACAAAGCAGGATATCAACTTATAACAGATCAAGACATCAGACGATAACAGATCAAGATGGCAGCTGATAACAGATAGAGATTCCAACTGTTCAGCAACTAATGAAAGGAACCATTAAGTGAGTACAGCAAAAGCTTACAGCAGGAGAATCATGCAACAGAAAACCACTGCTATCTGTCATACTGACCACTCCACAACAGCCTGTACTAATTACGGGATATGGACAGCGAAAGAGAGAGAGAGAGAGAGAGAGAGAGAGAGAGAGAGAGCGTTTTCGATAAAAATATCGTATTATATATATATATATTATATTGTTATGGAAAACGCATATATATATATATATATATATATATATATATAAATGAACGTGTGTGTGTATGTATGTATGTATGTTCCATCATCACGCTGGAACGCCTGCAGCAGTTTCAGCCAAACTTGGTACACTATGACTTACAATCTGGAAAGAAATACTGTTGGGGTGAGACATCACTATGACACCTAGGTGTCGGGGTGACATGTAAAAATAATCGAAAATGAACGATATTAGTGATGAATCTACAGTTTTCGGGGCCGCTGAGATGAACACTGACACTCCAGATGCCGTTTAAGTCCACGTTCAGCCCCCATCGGCATGGAGGGTCCTAGGGATAGGGGTGGGATGGGGTGACATTTAAAATAATCGAAAGCGACCGATATTAGTGTCGATTCCATAGTTTTTGTGGTCGCTGTGAAGAATAGTGACACTCTCGATGCCGTTAAAGTCCACGTCGGCATGGGGGGAGGTGAGAAGTGGTGGAAAATAAAATGTCCAAATTCACCGATATTAGTGTCGAATCCATAGTGTTCAGGGTCGCGAAGTTGATTGGTGACAGTCCTGATGGCAATTAAGCCC
This sequence comes from Achatina immaculata, assembly GCA_009760885.1. Classification (NCBI taxonomy): domain Eukaryota; kingdom Metazoa; phylum Mollusca; class Gastropoda; order Stylommatophora; family Achatinidae; genus Lissachatina; species Lissachatina immaculata. The sequence goes on along the minus strand of CM019719.1, from coordinate 8,269,600 downwards.
ACGTTTAGTCGAATAGAAGGAATATAATTATGTAGAACCATCTCGACTCTGCAGAACATTCTAGAAGTTTGTGGAAATGAATAGAACATTGTAGAATATTCTAGAAGATTGTGGAACTGAATAGACCTCTGTAGAACGTTGTAGAAGGTTGCGGAAACGAACAGATCTTTGTAGAAACTTTCAGAAGGTTCTGGAAACGAATATAACTTTGTTGATTGGAATAAATAAATACTCGGTCAACGTCGGTTAATCAGCTAAGGTAATTATAAAGATGAACAGGTCAAATAGAATAAATAAATAAATATATGTGTATGTGTGAATGTGTTTATGTATGTGTATATGTGTGTGTATTCTTTAATATCTCTCTCACGTTCTGTCTCGAACTTAGACTTGATGAGGTCCTAAGCTGTACAAAGTTTGTGGCCTCTCTGTCAAAATGCTAAGCTGGAGGGTTTGTAGAACCCAGAAGTGAAACTTATGCCTGCTTACACGTGCTTGTGTCGCAAAAACTTTTTATTCACTTTTCTTATTACTTTTTTCACTTTAAAGCTTCTTTCATATGTGTTATATCTGGTTTTTTTAAATAAAACCATTTGTATGCAAATAGAGTTACAGCATTGATCATTTCAAGAAATGCGTGGTTGCTACGCCGTCTCTGGTAGAGAATTATGAGTAAGTAATTACTGTATAGAACTGAAGAAAGCTGTAAGAGCTTCATGAATGTCTGGAGCGATTTGCACAATGATACTAGAATTTTTTTTTACATAAAGTTCTCCTAGAGACCCGCTGTGTACAAAACCTGAACTATTTCATTAAAAAAGGGGAGACAAGCAGACAACGATTCGTTACAATTTTGTATATTTACATATACTGTGTCGCAGCAATTGTGAGTGAACGAAAGGCGTCAGTGTTTAAGCGAATCTCTATGCCTCTCTCTGTCTCTCTCTGTCTCTCTGCTCTCTCTCTATCTCTCTGCCTTTTGCCTCTCTCTGTCTCTCTGCCTCTCTCTGTCTCTCTTTCTCTCTGCCTCTCTCTCTGCCTCTCTCTGTCTCTCCCTCTTTCTCTCTGTCTCTCTGCCTCTCTATCTTTCTCTCTGCCTCTCTCTGCCGCTCTCTCTGCTTCTCTTTCTTTCTCTCTGCCGGTCTCTCTGTCTCTCTCTTTCTCTCTGCCTCTCTCTCTTTCTCTCTGTCTCTCTGCCTCTCTCTCTTTCTCTCTGTCTCTCTGCCTCTCTCTCTATCTCTCTGCCTTTTGGCTCTCTCTGTCTCTCTGCCTCTCTTCTGTCTCTCTCTTTCTCTCTGCCTCTCTCTCTGCCTCTCTCTGTCTCTCTTTCTCTCTCTCTGTCTCTCTCTGTCTCTCTGCCATCTCTCTGTCTCTCTCTTTCTTTCTGCCTCTCTCTCTGTCTCTCTCTGTCTCTCTGCCTCCCTCTGCCTCTCTCTTTCTTTCTGCCTCTCTCTCTGTCTCTCTGACCATAGGAGTACCATGAAGAACAGTATGCGTCACGAGTCAGAGATGACTGACTCTCTTTAAAACAAAAACTATTGAAGTTGACCTTTAACTGTGCGCGTCGACTGAACCACATTGAATCCACTCATGCTGACAGCAGAGAGTTATTATAACGCAAAGAGAAACTAGGGATCAATAGCTCTTGTAGCTCACCACCGAACTTATCATTTGAATACTAGAGAGAAAAAACATTCCCCGTGATCTGGATAGCAGAAGTGTTTTTTTTTTTATTCTCTACAAAAACAAATCTTATCTACAGTACACAACATTTATCTTTTTTCTGACTAAGAATTTTTTTTTAGAAACAAACGTTTTCAGTCTCAAGTCCCGTGATGAAGATATGACAGCTGCCATTTATTCACTTTGTGCAACTGCAGAGAATTTAATGTGACCTAGATTTACCTTTTCAAGACTACACAAAGGCATTTGATTGTGTGCAACACCAGAAACTTTATGAAATAATGGAAAAATAAGGGATTTCCAACACATTTGATACAATTAACATCACTGCTGTATCTAGACCAACAGGCAGCAGTAAGAATAATTAGTGAAACAACAACTTGGTTTGACATAAAACAAGGGGTCCATCAGGGGTGCATATTGTTGTCTTACTTATTTAACTTGTATACTGAAAATATAATGAGGAATGTTAGAGAAGATGTAGGCAAAGAATATTACGATGCCATAACAATTAGAGGTTATGAAATACCAGAGGTTAGATATCCTGATGACACAGTATTACTGTCCACAACACAAAAAGGAATGGAAAAACTAATTATGTCAGTCCGTAAGAATAGTGCAAAACCTCTATCTTAATGCGATGAAAACTAAACTGATGACAACTGACAAAAAAAAAGGCAACTGAAATATATATCAATGAGGACAAATTGGAAGAAGTGGAGAGTTTTAATTTTGAATATCCTGGATCACTACTAACTAATAATGGAGATACAATGAGGGAAATTAAAAAGAGGACATCTATCGCTCTATAGAAAGCAAAACAACTAATGAAGCTAAGGAGACGGACAGACAGAACTACAAAAATAAGATTTTTAAGGGCTTGCATCTTTCCCGTCGCAACATATGCCTGTGAGACATGGACACCTAACAAAAGAGCTGAGAAACACATAAGTACTTTTGAATGTAAATGCTACAGAAGAGTTCTTCAAATATCATGGTCACAAAAAAGAACAAATATATCCATACTACAAGAACTTAATATTGAAGAAGGCTGGCTAGTAAAGAGGATTAAACAAAGTAAACTTAAATATTTTGAACACATTAAACGGCATGATAATCTAAAGAAGACCGTCTTAGAAGGTTACATAATGGGAAAAAGAAAGAGAGGAAGACCAAGGAAAAGGTGGATGCAAGACATCGTTTGCGATTTGCAAATGGATGCATCTGCAGCAAGACACCTTGTTCACAACCGAGAGGCCTACAGAAGTGTTCCTAGGAAGGCAAAGTTCCTCAAGGGACATGCAAATGACTGAATGAATTTAGTCACTAAACAAAATGGAAGCTCCAGTGATGCATTGTTTAATACTCCAGACTCTAACAGCCAGGTCTGAGCTTCAGGTCCGACCCCAGGAGCCCCAATAACCTGGTTCCAGAACTGGGTACCTGGCCCTTTCTGGAGCTGTGGAAGGAAAAACGGTTAGGCGTCCTAAAGTGTGCCGGAAAATATAGACATTAACTTCAGACCTCTAGGTGAATCTATGTCAAGACAGGTCTACCTGTGTGGATGTAGAGAGTGAGAGAGAGAGGGAGTAAGAGAGAGAGAGAGAGAGAGAGGGAAAAATAATTTATTCACTTTATTTATTACTTTATATATTAAACCATTTCTTTCACCAAACATTCACCATTTTTAAACGGGCTGACGACTACAAGTTTAAAAAAAAACAACAACAACAAATATCGGAAGACAATATATGAAGAATTGGATTTGTAAACGTGAAACATATCTTGCACATAAAGGAGACGCACTTGGCAAAGATACGGGCATGTAAGAGTCTTTACGGCAGTTGCTGTTTTACCTACTACAGGAGTACAAGTAACAGATCTAGGTAGGTTCTACCACTTTACGTTTGGAAAGATGGACTGGCTAGTTTTTCTACATACACTCTGGGGAGGGTGAAAGAGTATTTTTGACGCCGATAACTGGGCTTTTAGTGTAAGGATTTATCCTGTTTTATACCCTCACAGAAAACATAAAGCGATAACAAAAATATCAAAATAATAAGATGTAACCCCATTACGAAATGACGGGAGAATAAGTGAAGTTTTCCTTTTTACTCAATTTAATTCTTTAACTCTGTTAAAAATTGCCATTTCCCGACATCGGTATTATCACTTTTGAAATGTTCTGCCTGAAGAGAAATGAGGCTGGCTGAGTGATCATTTCTACCGAAAATCCCGTTACACATTTTGTACCTTTACTAATAACTAAAGTTAAATACTCAAACACATAACAACCTCTCTCCAGCCTTACTCTCAGTTTATGTGGAACTGCAGACTGTAGTGGTTCAACAAATTCTATACGATTGTGTGCTTGATAAAGTAAAGGCTAAAATATATATATTTATGGCTTCTGGTAATGTCTAAAATAGATACAGAAGTCTGCAGTCTTCTCTCAGGTAGTTAATTCTCTTACACAAGCTTGACAGTGCTAAAATGAATACTTCTTAGAGTAAAATTAGTGGTCGAAATTGAAGACCCTGTCAGTCAAACGTGAAACCCAGACACAATTTATGATAAATCGTTATGACAACAGCAAGGTGTTTAAATGTCACAATGGCATTCTTGGAAAATGACATAGTTTAAGTACAGCAGCACTTTCACATATTGACATTTTAGCACGTTTCTTTGCTCCAGAAACCGTTTCTATAGCAGAGGTTATCAAACTGTTTACCTGGTGATTAACTGAATTATTTGTCTCCCTGTATTTCGAAAGTCCGGATATTTCAGAGTAATGTTGTAAGTGTATTATTCTACTAAAGTGACTGCTAAAAAATCTACAAAAGTGTAGAAAGCAAACTGAATTCTTTCCAGGCTAAAGGCATATGTAGGATTAGAAGAATATTTTGGCCACACAAGAAATGACACCTTGTTGACAGAAATGCAGATGAAGCCGCTGACATCAATTATTGACAAAAGGCGCTGACGATGTTTGGGACATGTGCATAGAATGACTTACGACTCACTACCAAACATAACACTGAGATGGATACCACAGAGGAACAGATGTAGCATGGCCTTGTAAGTAATGATTATTCATTCATTCATTCATTTGCATGTCCCTTGCGGAACTTTGCCTCCCTAACAGCTCTCCTGTAGGTCTCTCGGTTGTGAGCAAGATGGCCTGCTGCTGATGCATCCATTTGCAGATCATCAACGATGTCTTGCAGCCATCTTCGCCTTGGTCTTCCTCTCCTTCAGTATAATCTTGGTTTTCCTCTCTTTCAGTATAATCAGTAATGATTATAGTTGTTATTATTATTATTAATGCATATGATTATGAATATACTGTAGGCATAATATTAACATCTAATAGCAACAGAAAACGTAAATAGGAAAATAGAGCAAGGTAGAAAACCAAACTTCCATAACACTAGCATGACTGAACGCTGACACAGGTAAACAGAATAGAAAAGACCAATAGAAAAGGCAGACGCAATGAAAAGTGAGGACACATTAAAATCTCGGACATGAAAGAGGAAGATAATAACTTAGATGAATGACAATTGTATAGACGGAATGGATGCAGACTGACAACTTTCATGTTTACTAATCTTAGGACGCTATTGCACACGGTTTTGAAATAAAGGAGTTGACCGACACGGCCAGCTGACCAATTAATGACAATTGACTTACGACATACAAGTCACGGGGCAGCTTGAATGATGGACAATCAGGTACAATCAGACGATCAAAGAAGAACAGCAGACAGAGAGGGACGATCGAGTGGGGGATCGTCCGATCAAAGACGATCAGTAAGCGAAGGTCGATTCAGCCGGCAGGAGAAGACTGTCAGAGAGAATCAAACAGACAAGAGAACGATCGGAGAAGAACAGAAGAACAAGAAAGAGAACGAGACGCTATAGAATCAGAAGTAGTATTAGACTGAAGATGAGTTTCATGTGGTTCAAGTGATTAAGAAGATTTGATACCTTTGGAACTTGGAGTAAAGTGATTTTAGACGAGAAACTAGTTGACCACGTGTATTAGATCTGATATAATGCTAAGTTAGGAAATGTTCTCGTATCAAGTGTAGAATATTGTGAAGTTGAGAACATTGACGAAATGCTGCATGTAGAATATGATAGAGTTTGATATTGTGAACAAATTATTAAGTGATTCAATCAAAGTGATGTTGTCGACAATACATCTTGAACCTATTTGACAGAATTTAATAATGCAGTGAACATTTCATCGGACTTGGTCTGATTAGTGAAGTGGCAATGTTTGTGAAACCTAATGAAGACAACAGAAATCTGGATGTGTGTGAAGATAAAATCGGTATTAATCAAGAACATCTTCTTTAGTCGGAAATATATAATTCACAATCTATCAATATTATACAGAGACCAAAGGAGACATGGAGAAGAGCACCGAAGAAGATACAGAATGATAGAGGGCTCACCTGGGCAAGAGAGGAAAAATGACGAAGGAAAGACGTTTGTGAAAACCTTGCTGAAGCCCCATGTGCCTTGGGCACTTAAGGTCCAGAGTGTATTTCCTCCTTAAACTTTTCCTCGTCATACAAAAAATACATGAGCAAAAATTTACACCAGCATCATTTCTGGCAACCTTCGATTTGGCAGGTAAATAGAGGAGGTCAGAAAATTTCTCGTCCTAATTTTCGGAATGAATATTTGACAAACATTTAACAGCATAGCGGCCAAACTAATCAGACTGTATATTAGGCAGAGAATTCACAATCCACAAATAATACGTATAGCAGTGTGAAATGTACTGTTTAAAAATATATAACCAAGTGCGAACATACGATGGATTATCGTTCACGTCTGTAAAATAGTGGAATAGTGGAGTTAACAGGCATAAAATCCTTTGATGAGGTTGAAAGACTCGCCGAAGACAGGAAAAATTGGCGAACTACTTTGCGAGCCTATGTGACGTTTAACGGCACGGGAAGGATATAAGATATATAAGATATAAGTCGGGTTTAGAAAAAAGAAAAATGGGATTTAGCAAGGTGTAAGTGCAGATATGCCATATGACATTTACGTTCAAGTACTACTTAATCTGTGAGAAAACTCGTCAGAACTCACCGCTCGGAAAATGCAACTGCAAAACTGTATCCTTGACGCTGCAGAAATCCTTGATAGTTTTGTAGTCAGCTACAGTTGTACAAGCAGTTCTGTAGTCTGTTACAGTTGTGCAACTAGTTATGTTGTCTGTTACAGTTGTGCAACTAGTTCTGTTGTCTGTTACAGTTGTGCAACTAGTTCTGTTGTCTGTTACGGTTGTGTAACTAGTTCTGCTGTCTGTTACGGTTGTGTAACTAGTTCTGTTGTCTGTTACAGTTGTGCAACTAGTTCTGCAACTAGTTCTGTTGTCTGTTACAGTTGTGCAACTAGTTCTGCTGTCTGTTACAGTTGTGCAACTAGTTCGTTCTGTTGTCTGTTACGGTTGTGCAACTAGTTCTATTGTCTGTTACGGTTGTGTAACTAGTTCTGTTGTCTGTTACAGATGTGCAACTAGTTCTGTTGTCTGTTACAGTGCTTGGTACTGTAACAATTGCTAGTCCAAGTACTCATATCTTCAGAATTGCCCATATTCAGTGTATGGCTTTACACACTGTCTGCAGCAGTTCTGTTAAAACGTACTAATTTGCTTAGTTCATAAACTCAGCCACTTGGATAACAAGAAGGCTCGCCTCCATGACTCCCACTGTTAGAAGATCTTCATGCGTCCCACAGTTTTCCATTGTGGTTCTTTTCTCGGCAATTGTTTTGAGCTCCAAAGTGTATTTATCAATCTCATGTTTACTGACTTGGGAGAATATGAAGATCTCATGTTTACTGACTTGAGAGAATGTGAAGATCTCATGTTTACTGACTTGAGAGAATATGAAGATCTCATGTTTACTGACTTGAGAGAATGTGAAGATCTCATGTTTACTGACTTGAGAGAATGTGAAGATCTCATGTTTACTGACTTGAGAGAATATGAAGATCTCATGTTTTTGTTAATTTAGACTGTAGAACGGTGAACAAGAGGTTGGAAATCGAAGTGTTGTCATTTTAGATTTTACAGAAGTTGGTTAAACGTGTATTAAACTCGCACTAAAGTAATGTGGAACACTGTATATAAAGTGAAAGATATCGAAGATAGAATGTCAGTCGGGTCTACCATTTCTTTCAGGTTAGAAAATACAATTCATTATTACTAAAGCAGCAGGCAGGTGAGATGTACAGGTATTCAGCACAGGTGATAGGGCTGGGCAGGTTTTGTGTCTCGGATCTTAACGATCATTGTGGTCTAGAAGCAGGTGGAGAATTTTTTGTAACGGAAACGTGCGTTCAAATTGTGAATAACTAGTAGTTCTCATTCTTTATAAACATGCAATGCTCTGTTTGGAAAATCAAAATGTATAAACTAGGAAAAACGTAGGAACAACTTTATTATTTAACAGTAACACATTTGTGACGTTTCGGTGCGAGCCTTTGTCAAACAAAAACAAACAGGACGAAGAATCAGAGAGAGGAGACTAAGTACAGATTTACATTAATTTGATGTTAATAAAACAATATAAAACGAAACAAATTAAAGAAAAATTCCAAATGACTTATCTCAGCTTCTGGAGCAGCACAGAAACACACTCGCCTTTATGTCCTCGATAGGAGCACAAGCAATGAAAGGAGCACAAACAATATGCACCGGTTACGATCTAAACATAACGTTCGTTCTGAAAGGTGCAAAATTGTGCATGTTGAGTGTAGAAAGTGTTAAGAGACAAGGATGCGCATAGAAGGAGCAGAGAATTATTCCAAGAACAAGGATGACTGGAAAGCCCCCATCCATGGCCGGTGGTCTTAAGGGAGTGAAAGGCGATGATGATGATGATGATGATGATGATTGATGATGATAGTGAATTACATGAGGGATTCACATGCGTATCTCGCAATGTAATATATGTCATCGTATGCAAAAGATGTAGGGTAACTTATATAGATGAAACTGGCCTCAGACTTGGGGACCGCATGCAGAAACATCTGTACGATATCACCCAGCATACTTTGAAACCGGCCTATAATCAGTTCAATGGCTCCAACCATAGAGGCAAATCTGACTTTCTGGTAACAGCCATCAGACAATGTCACGCACATGACACAAGTCGCCTAGCGCTTGAGAACCGCTCCATTCAGGACTTTGGGACACTGGAACCACATGGTTTGAACTCGTTATTCAGCTACACATAATCTTTCACAATCTTACTCATTCTCACTTGTTGCATATAGTTTAGTACCCTCACACATCGTCACATTAATATTCCTCTACCACGGCCATAATTTCACCTTCTCCTAAATAGATTACCATCCCTTTCCCACCATCATCTACTATCACACATCACAAATCCCTATCCATTCATCATCATCATCATCATCAGTATCGCCTTTCACTCCCTTAAGACAACTAGCCGTAGATGGGGGCTTTCCAGTCATCCTTGTTCTTGGAATAATTCTCTGCTCCTTCTATGCGCATCCTTGTCTCTTAACACTTTCTACACTCAAACATGCACAATTTTGCACCTTTCAGAACGAACGTTATGTTTAGATCGAAACCGGTGCATATTGTTTGTGCTCCTTTCATTACTTGTGCTCCTATCGAGGACATAAAGGCGAGTGTGTTTCTGTGCTGCTCCAGAAGCTAAGTCATTTGGAATTTTTCTTTAATTTGTTTCATTTTATATTGTTTTATTAACATCAAATTAATGTGAATCTGTACTTTGTCTCCTCTCTCTGATTCTTCGTCCTGTTTGTTTTTGTTTGACAAAGGCTCGCACCGAAACGTCAAAAATGTGTTATCGTTAAATAATAAAGCTGTTCCTATTTTTTTCCTAGCTTATACATTTTGTTATCACAGCTTTACTGCAGTGCTTTGTGTATAGTTGTATACCTATACATTAATTACTGTGTGTTTGAAAAATCAAGATTGTCATTTATTCTGTGTTTAGGAAGTAGATGACCGTGAGTGCGTTTTTTTTTTTCGTTAATCGAGATCCCTTACACCAAAGATGCCTTAAATCGAGACTCGCAAAGTTTTGCAGACATCAGCTTCCCTCATGTGTTACATTTTTCTTCACGTTACCAAAAGTGCTACATGTTTTGGTCTCAGGGACGACAAACATTGTTCATAGATCTCCATCGATTGTCCATTTTCTTGGCGAAGGACAGGGCAGTTATTGGCTTAAGAGTTCGTCAAGTTGTCAGGAGTACGTGATAGCTTTGGCCAGACCTATTGACTTTGGGCAGTATCTCCATTAAATAGTCAATGCCAGCAAAGGCTGACTAGACCACAAAGGCTGGATACACGCAAGGATAACGAGAACTACTGTTGCTTCAGTGTTCTTTTGTCTGTCTCTGCGGTAGTTTCATGTACGCCCATTCTTATCTGTCCCTGCAGTAGCTGAATGTGAGTCGATTTTGTCTGTGCTCCTGATAGCTTCTTGTACCTTGATATTTTTTTTTTCTTTCTGTGCTCGCAATAGTTCGATGTACATTATTTTGTCTGTCTGTGTGATAGTTTCATGTACATTATTTTGTCTGGCTGTGTGATAGTTTCATGTACATTATTTTCTCTGGCTGTGTGATAGTTTCATTTACACTTATTTTTGTCTGAAAAAAAAACGGCCGCCATAAGCAGCTCCCAGACCAACAAGATTCTGTGCCTCCACATCTTCAGCGCATCGACGGCTCGATACATCAGCTCACAGGTCCAGGGAGATTTAGGAAGAAGAAGAAGAAGAAGAAAAAGAAGAAGAAGAAGAAAAAGAAGAAAAGAAGAAGAAAAAGAAGAAGAAAAAGAAGAAGAAGAAGAAGAAGAAGAAAAAGAAGAAGAAGAAGAATAAGAAGAAGAAGAAGAAGAATAAGAAGAAGAAGAAGAAGAAGAAAAAGAAGAAGAAGAAGAAAAAGAAGAAGAAGAAGAAGAAGAAAAAGAAGAAGAAGAAGAAGAAGAAGAAGAAAAAGAAGAAGAAGAAGAAGAAAAAGAAGAAGAAGAAGAAGAAAAAGAGAGGAAGAAGAAGAAAAAGAAGAAGAAGAAGAAGAAGAAGAAGAAGAAGAAGAAAAAGAAGAAGAAGAAGAAAAAAGAAGAAGAAGAAGAAAAAGAAGAAGAAGAAGAAGAAGAAAAAGAAGAAGAAGAAGAAGAAAAGAAGAAGAAGAAAAACGAACTATTTTCAGAGGCTCGTCTAATATTCTGCCCCTCATCATACAGCTTGCACTCAGTCACAGTCATTCAGCATTTGTTAATGAGCATAATAATAATCATGAAGACAGAATTAAATGCTTACATAAATAAATAATAAACTTATCTCTTGCCCATACACTCTACACTCTGAAACAGCATGAAATAAACTTGCATTCTTACATTCATTCAAAACTAACAAAGTTAAATAAAAGCTGTATTTAAAAAAATTAATTACAACAGTCAAGCCATACTTAACTACTTTATACTATGCTTAGGGAGGCATATAGTCCATATCAAACAGATGTTGACAAAGTTTGAAGTTATAAGAATGAATATTACTTAGAAGAAGAAGAAGAAGAAGAAGATCTGCTGCGCTAACCGTGTAATACTGTAAGCTAAATAAAAGTAAAGATCATATCCTAAAGAGAGTAAAATGTCTATGATGATAGTGGATCAGACTGTTACCAGAAAGAGAATATTGACCTCATTTGACCATATTACTTGCGTTAGTCATCGTGCACTATACAGCTACCCAAATCAACACTTCATTCGCCTCGCTTCTTCTTTGTCGCCTACAGATTCACGGGAAAATTCTCTTCCACTTTTATACATCTCGCACATACGAAAGACATAATCAAATCCTTCTTTGTCGTTCGCCGTCTTCTAAAACCATGATGAGATACCAACGCCTTTAATTACTCTCGCTGGTTTTAGTACCACGTAGTGAGAGGAGAGACCTTTCAGTCTGTGGAATAACTGGAAACTTTAATATCGGCAGCGGTATGAATAGCCACCTCTAGGAAGCCACACAGCAGGGAGGCTGAATCTTCACAAGCAATTCGATTTCAGGGCGGGCATTCTGCCTGCACTTGTGTAGCGGAGACGGAGCAGATTTGAAATATAGATAAAAAGTCTTGTTAAATTCTCTGGTTCAGTTTGGGTTCAATTTTTTGTAAGGACAGAATTTTATTTAAATTCCCTCATCCGCTTTACCTGACAATTTGAACTTAACAGGAAAAAAAACCGTATTTACTTATTTATTTTGAAACAGTAATTTTTAACTCGGAATTAAATAAGATGGTAAATGATGTCTGGAATTTCCACATTTTGGGAAGTGGCCGCATAAACTGTTGTCCATTTCATTTTTAATATCTCTTTTGTGAAGTTGAATATTTAACTAACAAATGCCAGATCATTAATGACAGAAGCGTTTCAGCGCAGCCGTACTGGACATGTTTTGACAACATCTGACGTTTCCCTGTATCAAACCTGAAGTCCTGTTGGTGTATGTTGTTTGTTTGCAAGTCTGCATGAAATACTTTCACATTTGTCCTTCTTTCTCCACAGCATCTGCTCTCTTACGATGGTTTAGTGAAGTTAATAGGTCACGTGTGCTTCCCACATCGAAATATAATTTAGTGCAATTTTACGCGTTCTTTTCTTTGGTCATGTCGTCAGATCTGTTTCATTTCTCTTTGCTGGTTTAATGTTTTTTTTTTTGTATGGCGTTTTGTTTTGTCAAGTTACTACTTTTCTGCTTCTCCTCCTGCTCTGTCGCTTTTTCTTCCTTGTTGTGTGTTATTTCGTTGTAATTTCTGAGTAACATGCGAACTGTTGTTTGTTATGTTTGTTGGTGTTTGATCCTGATGTGGTAATCATCTCCGCTGCACGTACTTCGTAGCGCGAAAACAAAGCCGACCAGCTAGCAGCAAGGGCCAAACCAGAGGGCCTCATCAAAATGGACAAATCGGACCAGTACAAATCCATCAAGCAACATGTCGAAGAACAAATGCAAGGCAACGTACTCCAAAGTGCCTATCACATACAGTTTACACGTGGACAACGGCGGTGGTTGGAAATCTCAGCTAAATGCTAGATCACGGGAAACACACAACCAACACAACATTGGAGTCATCTCTCAATCAACAAAACATAGGAGTCATTTCCCCAAAAACACTGAAGGAAATCCTGATGTCAAAGGTCAGACAAGTACTGGTATGTCCCGGGTGTAATGAGGAATATCTCCTAGGACCAGCAGGGGGCGGGGCCCTTTTTTTCACAGTTACATTTACCTGTTTTATTTATGTAACACAGATACCTACGTGATGTGAAGGTAGGAAAATAAGAGTAGAATTAAAGAACAAACAAAAGGTAGGTCACGAAGCGCTGCTTCACGTAAAACTCCCCCCTCCCCCACTTCCGGTAGATGAGTTAATCTCGTCTGCTGACCCCAGCTCTAATGACCTTGCCGTTTTCCTGGGGTTTTTCGGGGCGGAACCGGTTGTGACGTCCCTGTAATCGTAGCTCCGGGCTTAATAATTCCCAGTGTCCTTCCATTAGCTATAATCATTAGGATTTTCATTCTCCTGATTGATACGCATGCAGCTGCCAGTGCGATGAACAGTTTCCAACTAGACAAGCAATTTTGCTGTATCCATCAATTTTAGGACAATCCTTTCTCTCAGAACATTATTCTAACGTCCTCCCTATTCAGCCCTTTGTCTTGATACCTTGAATTATACGACTTCACAGCACGCAAGGCTCCCAACCGTTTTGGCGGATGAATACAAATAAATACCTAGAATCACTAGCCATCTTCAAATGAATGTTCCATTTCTTTGTATTTTTACCTAAAAATGAAAACCGTCTCTGGTTGGCAGTAAGATAAACTTTTGTAAATTGTTGCAGTGTTTTTGTTGCCACTTATTTTGGACTCACTGAAAGCAAGACTCGTATCTACGCACAATATGGCGCCATGGTTTTATCTACTTAACAATTGAGCATCAAGCGTGGCTTCCCTTTGAATTAACTCCCTCTGTGGCGGAATAATGCAGGAAGTTCTGCGCCGTAAAGTCTGATGGCTCCAGCAGGTCTCAAGCGTTTTATGAGGTATCTGTCTGTCTGTCTGTCTGTCCGTCCGTTCGTCCGTCAGTCTGTCTGTCTGTCTGTCTGTCCGTCCGTCCGTCTGTCTGTCTGTCTGTCCGTCCGTCCGTCCGTCCGTCCGTCTGTCTTGTCTGTCTGTCTGTCTGTCTGTCTGTCTGTCTGTCTGTCTTCCTTACCTACGCTCATGTATCATTCACTGAACAAGATCTAACAGTTAACTCCCATGGTTTGCCAAGTGATATTTCTTGATACTATTGGCTCTGACAAATATTAATTCTGAGTTTCCCGAGCATCGTTTTGCCGGAGAGTTCTTCAATCTGTCTAATTAATATTTGCTTATCATAACTGTCAATTTACTTCACAGCTATATTAATTAACATGCCAGAAAAGTGAACGGCTCAGTTGAAAGTGTCAGATTACTATGTAGCTGTTCATCAGTGCTAAATTAATTCCAAGACACAATGCTAGGAAAAAAAAGCACCGATAATTACAAACCGCCAAGTGTGCAATACCCAGAACAAAAACAGATCAATACGACCATGACAGGATTCTTGTTGGTCAGCTGGTCAGCGTTTGGTTCAGTCCAACACCAGAGTTCCCGAGGTGGACACACAGGCAGAGTCCACTTCATCGTTCAGGGAGTCGTGTCCAGTTTACTTACACAACAAAGAGGGGATTTCTGACGCGACGAGTCTACATTGTTCATAGAAGTATTGTTCGGGAATATCTAGAAAACGTGAACATTCACAAGTCTTAAAGGTCTTTTTATGTTTAAAAAACGTATTACAACATTACTTATTCATTTCTAATTGTAGTCAAAGTTGGGACACTCATACTTCATTTTTGAGGTTACGCAAATGGTTTCCGTAAGATAATATTGCCATTGAAAGATTCTTTAACTGCTTCATCATTATGATGATACCTCTTGAAAATCTTACTTAGCTGATTTGCATACTATATGTATTGAGGAGAATACATCTTTATTCGTGTTTCACCATAAACGTAAGCCCTTGAGAAGTCGCAATGCTCATTGTGTGCGAAGAAAGGTGACATGAGCCTTTAAAGTTCTGATTATAACATCTGGACAGGTGTTATTCCTACTTTTTGGTGGAGCCTGTGTGCGAAGAAAGGTGACATGAGCCTTTAAAGTTCTGATTATAACATCTGGACAGGTGTTATTCCTACTTTTTGGTGGAGCCTGTGTGCGAAGAAAGGTGACATGAGCCTTTAAAGTTCTGATTATAACATCTGGACAGGTGTTATTCCTACTTTTTGGTGGAGCCTGTGTGCGAAAAAAAGGTGTCATGAGCCTTTAAAGTTCTGATTATAACATCTGGACAGGTGTTATTCCTACTTTTTGGTGGAGCCTGTGTGCGAAAAAAAGGTGTCATGAGCCTTTAAAGTTCTGATTATAACATCTGGACAGGTGTTATTCTTACTTTTTGGTGGAGCCTGTGTGCGAAAAAAAGGTGACATGAGGCTTTAAAGTTCTGATTATAACATCTGGACAGGTGTTATTCCTACTTTTAGGTAGAGGCTAAGACTCAGTACTCAGGTTGACTGAGGGAACGATCAGTGACACCCTGCCCGCTTCAGGACAGGAGAACCCTACTCTACCTCCAGGTGGTGCTTTTGGAAACAGACACTTGTCTGGCCAAGAGAAAAAAAAGGGATCGCTATGGGAAGGCGAACTCTGTCGCAAAAAAAATATGCCGAGGTGAATTTGGATATGTTGGGCTGAAGAGAGCATAACTGCAGCACAACGCAACCATCGGCCTTTTAAGGACGAAAGAGAAATAACTGAATCAACACGTTGTTCTAATAAAGAAAACGAACTTTCATTCTATCTCTGATTTTGACAGAAGCGTTAGAGAACTGGGGTGGAGTGATGGTAATGACCTGAAGTACTGCATCAACCAAAGCCATAAGAAAGTGGCAAACTATTACTCGCAGTCACTATCTCGTACCCGTTTTGACTGTTCTAAGAACAGATAACTCTTGCAGTGTTGGCATGTTTCTCCACCAGTATTTATGAGTATTATGAGTACATGGAGTGACAGAAGAGTTTATGTGACATAAAGAATAGCGCGTACGAGTGGGAGTGGCCTAATCTCTGGCACCGTGGTTTCTTGACATACTAAAACAGGATATTTAAATTTCAACAGTCTGTGGACAGACATTCCAATGAAATTCTGTAGTGCCTTAAAAAATGAACTTTCGTTCAGTTCGAACATGAACAAATATTCACAGCTCATATCTTTCCCGGAATACAGTTCATTCCAAGCGTTTCTCTTTCATTGTGCCAAGAGGTTTCTAAATTTCTTTCGTCACTTTTGTCGTTTACTCCTATTGCTGCTCCGCGTTCTTCATGGGTGGGGTTCCACGTTCTTCATGAGTGGGGTTCCATGTTCTTCATGAGTGGGGTTCCATGTTCTTCATGAGTGGGGTTCCACGTTCTTCATGAGTGGGGTTCCATGTTCTTCATGAGTGGGGTTCCACGTTCTTCATGAGTGGGGTTCCATGTTCTTCATGAGTGGGGTTCCACGTTCTTCATGAGTGGGGTTCCATGTTCTTCATGAGTGGGGTTCCACGTTCTTCATGAGTGGGGTTCCACGTTCTTCATGAGTGGGGTTCCACGTTCTTCATGAGTGGGGTTCCATGTTCTTCATGAGTGGGGTTCCATGTTCTTCATGAGTGGGGTTCCACGTTCTTCATGAATAAAGGTCTTTGTTCTTCATGGGTGGGGTTCCATGTTCTTCATGAATAAAGGTCTTCGTTCTTCATGGGTGGGGTTCCATTTTCTTCATGAGTGGGGTTCCACGTTCTTCATGAATAAAGGTTTTCGTTCTTCATGGGTGGGGTTCCAAGTTCTTCATGAGTGGGGTTCCACGTTCTTCGTGAATAAAGGTCTTCGTTCTTCATGGGTGGGGTTCCAAGTTCTTCATGAGTGGGGTTCCACGTTCTTCATGGGTGGGGTTCCACGTTCTTCATGAATAGAGGTCTACGTTCTTCATGAGTGAGGTTCCACGTTCTTCATGGGTGGGGTTCCACGTTCTTCATGAGTAGAGGTCTACATTCTTCATAAGTGCGGTTCCACGTTCCTCGTGAGTGCGGTTCCACGTTCCTCATGGGAATAAGTCTACATTCTTCATTAGTGGGGTTCCACGTTCCTCATGAGTAGAGGTCTACATTCTTCATTATTTGGGTTCCACGTTCTTCATGAGTGGGGTTCCATGTTCTTCATGAGTGGGGTTCCACGTTCTTCATGAGTGGGGTTCCACGTTCTTCATGAGTGGGGTTCCATGTTCTTCATGAGTGGGGTTCCATGTTCTTCATGAGTGGGGTTCCACGTTCTTCATGAATAAAGGTCTTCGTTCTTCATGGGTGGGGTTCCATGTTCTTCATGAATAAAGGTCTTCGTTCTTCATGGGTGGGGTTCCATTTTCTTCATGAGTGGGGTTCCACGTTCTTCATGAATAAAGGTTTTCGTTCTTCATGGGTGGGGTTCCAAGTTCTTCATGAGTGGGGTTCCACGTTCTTCGTGAATAAAGGTCTTCGTTCTTCATGGGTGGGGTTCCAAGTTCTTCATGAGTGGGGTTCCACGTTCTTCATGGGTGGGGTTCCACGTTCTTCATGAATAGAGGTCTACGTTCTTCATGAGTGAGGTTCCACGTTCTTCATGGGTGGGGTTCCACGTTCTTCATGAGTAGAGGTCTACATTCTTCATAAGTGCGGTTCCACGTTCCTCGTGAGTGCGGTTCCACGTTCCTCGTGAGTGCGGTTCCACGTTCCTCATGGGAATAAGTCTACATTCTTCATTAGTGGGGTTCCACGTTCCTCATGAGTAGAGGTCTACATTCTTCATTATTTGGGTTCCACGTTCAGCATGAGTGGGGTTCCACTTCCTCGCGAGTGAATGTCCACGTTGTTCGTTAGTATGGGTCCATATTCCTCATGAGTGGAGGCTATGCTCGTCATGATTAGGGCTCCGCATTTCTCATGAGCAGGAGTTTAAGTTTCTCATGAGTGGAGGTCTGCATGAAAAGATCTTCTTTGTATTAGCTTAAATTCCCCTTTCGCCCCCCCCCCCCAATCACAAGATTTTTAACATCTCTGATATCCTAGGTATTCCCTAGTGATACTCGTGAATGTACTGTAATCCAGTGTGCCTCACAGTGTAGATAGTTATTCTTCTTTATGGGAGACAATGTCTTACTGAACACTTTACGCGGAATCCCTATTTCATCGGCAGAGTCAATAAAAGACAACCCACTGCCATCAGTCCTAGACACTGAGTTGCTATCTCACACTCTCAAACTCTCTTTATCTTCACAAGCACCAGCCTCACTCTAACACTTTACTTATCTTCACAAACATGCTTCTCCCACTCTAAGACTTTATTTATCTTTCTACATACCACTCTCACCCTCAGATTTTATCTATCTTCGCAAACACCACTCACACTCTCAGGCTTTATTTATCTTCACAAACACAACTCCCACTCTCTAGCTTTATTTATCTTCACAAACACAACTCCCACTCTCTAGCTTTATTTATCTTCACAAACACCACTCCTACTCTCGAGCTTCATTTATCTTCACAAACACCACTCACACTCTCTAGCTTTATCTATCTTCACAAACACCACTCACACTCTCTAGCTTCATTTATCTTCACAAACACCACTCTCACTCTCTAGCTTTATCTATCTTCACAAACACTACTCCCACTCTCTAGCTTTATTTATCTTCACAAACACTACTCCTACTTTCTAGTTTTATTTATCTTCACAAACATCACTCCCACTCTCTAGCTTTATCTATCTTCACAAACACTACTCCCACTCTCTAGCTTTATCTATCTTCACAAACACCACTCCCACTCTCAAGCTTTATTTATCTTCACAAACATTCTTCTCCCTCTCCATTTACCAATTACTGATTTTAAAAAAAAAACAC
This sequence comes from Achatina immaculata, assembly GCA_009760885.1. Taxonomy (NCBI): domain Eukaryota; kingdom Metazoa; phylum Mollusca; class Gastropoda; order Stylommatophora; family Achatinidae; genus Lissachatina; species Lissachatina immaculata. The sequence goes on along the minus strand of CM019719.1, from coordinate 8,250,827 downwards.
CAGAAATCCCACATGACCTCTTCAGAGCTTCGACAATCTTTGTCATTTCTAGGAAACTTTCAGTCAAAAGGATTACACTTCCATCTTTGTCCTGGAGTTCACGCAGACATTTCAACTGTTGTTTTGATTCAGTTATCCACGGCTTCTTGTCTTCAGGCAAACAAGTTTAGATCCAGCCAAGATGTCTTTGCGTCGTCAGTTAACAGTCAAAAAAGGGAAACCATGACGTAGGTATGTCAGCCTATAAGTAACAGACCACGTGGGTGAGCAACAAATTTGTTAGTTTTAAGTTAAAATATTTGAATCTGTTACTTTTAATTGACTAGCATTGACCATGTGGTAAGAAATTGTAAATGTTGACAGAGGAAATTGTTCATCGGTCGCCGTGCTCGCACAGGGAAACCCATAAAAAAAGTACGATGACAAACGAGCTTGGAAGAGGGGACCGAGATGGGCTGGCAAAGTCATTTCCTGATGAGGAACAGAGCCAGATTAATGCTCGGAACTGTTATCCCTCGCTTCATCACCCTGTCAGAAGTGCTGCCAACCCAGGCCAGCGGATGCCCGAGTTGATTCGGACCGGATATAGATTAAACGTTTGAGCAACTCCCGTCTCCCCGCTGGACAAACTGAGCATCGTTCTCTGGGTTTTATGAATATAGATCGGTGTCTGAGCAGTAGATCTGCTTGTTGTAGCTTTCCTAGCAAGCGTGATAGCCTATATTTTGGGGTATCATATAGGGATATCATTTAGCTACACAATGCTGATGTAAATGAAAGATAAAATCACTGATATCCTAGGTATTCCCTAGTGATACTCGTGAATGTACTGTAATCCAGTGTGCCTCACAGTGTAGATAGTTATTCTTCTTTATGGGAGACAATGTCTTACTGAACACTTTACGCGGAATCCCTATTTCATCGGCAGAGTCAATAAAAGACAACCCACTGCCATCAGTCCTAGACACTGAGTTGCTATCTCACACTCTCAAACTCTCTTTATCTTCACAAGCACCAGCCTCACTGTCACACTTTACTTATCTTCACAAACATGCTTCTCCCACTCTAAGACTTTATTTATCTTTCTACATACCACTCTCACCCTCAGGTTTTATTTATCTTCGCAAACACCACTCACACTCTCAGGCTTTATTTATCTTCACAAACACAACTCCCACTCTCTAGCTTTATTTATCTTCACAAACACAACTCCCACTCTCTAGCTTTATTTATCTTCACAAACACCACTCACACTCTCTAGCTTCATTTATCTTCACAAACACCACTCACACTCTCTAGCTTTATCTATCTTCACAAACACCACTCACACTCTCTAGCTTCATTTATCTTCACAAACACCACTCTCACTCTCTAGCTTTATCTATCTTCACAAACACTACTCCCACTCTCTAGCTTTATTTATCTTCACAAACACTACTCCTACTTTCTAGTTTTATTTATCTTCACAAACATCACTCCCACTCTCTAGCTTTATCTATCTTCACAAACACTACTCCCACTCTCTAGCTTTATCTATCTTCACAAACACCACTCCCACTCTCAAGCTTTATTTATCTTCACAAACATTCTTCTCCCTCTCCATTTACCAATTACTGATTAAAAAAAAAACACCAGAAATCCCACATGACCTCTTCAGAGCTTCGACAATCTTTGTCATTTCTAGGAAACTTTCAGTCAAAAAGATTACACTTCCATCTTTGTCCTGGAGTTCACGCAGACATTTCAACTGTTGTTTTGATTCAGTTATCCACGGCTTCTTGTCTTCAGGCAAACAAGTTTAGATCCAGCCAAGATGTCTTTGCGTCGTCAGTTAACAGTCAAAAAAGGGAAACCATGACGTAGGTATTTCAGCCTATAAGTAACAGACCACGTTGGTGAGCAACAAATTTGTTAGTTTTAAGTTAAAATATTTGAATCTGTTACTTTTAATTGACTAACATTGACCATGTGGTAAGAAATTGTAAATGTTGACAGAGGAAATTGTTCATCGGTCGCCGTGCTCGCACAGGGAAACCCATAAAAAAAGTGCGATGACAAACGAGCTTGGAAGAGGGGACCGAGATGGGCTGGCAAAGTCATTTCCTGATGAGGAACAGAGCCAGATTAATGCTCGGAACTGTTATCCCTCGCTTCATCACCCTGTCAGAAGTGCTGCCAACCCAGGCCAGCGGATGCCCGAGTTGATTCGGACCGGATATAGATTAAACGTTTGAGCAACTCCCGTCTCCCCGCTGGACAAACTGAGCATCGTTCTCTGGGTTTTATGAATATAGATCGGTGTCTGAGCAGTAGATCTGCTTGTTGTAGCTTTCCTAGCAAGCGTGATAGCCTATATTTTGGGGTATCATATAGGGATATCATTTAGCTACACAATGCTGATGTAAATGAAAGATAAAATCACATAATTGTACTTTGATTTCTAAGTGGAATTACTCTGTGATTATAATCACGCTTAAACAGAGTTATTCCCATGATAGATGTGGCTTTACAATGAAAATAAAGGCCATTTCCGTGAAATAAAATATTTGTCTTGGGCCAAATGTACTTCTCGTGTAGAGCAGGAAGATCTGTCTACCGGCGATTGTTGCTCGTTTCAGGCGAAAAATGGTTTGTGTACTCATGTTTCATTGCAGAGGTCGGCGCTTTGGACCAGGCTGCGAGAACTTCAGTTACCCGTATGTAGAAATGGGCACTTGGGTCTTTTGGAGACAGAAGGTGTCGACGACATGGGGTTAGTGTGTCGATGTCATGGGGTTAGTGTGTCGATGGCATGGGGTTAGTGTGTCGATGACATGGGGTTAGTGTGTCAATGACATGGGGTTAGTGTGTCAATGACATGGGGTTAGTGTGTCAATGAGATGGGGTTAGTGTGTCGATGACATGAGGTTAGTGTGTCAATGACATGGGGTTAGTGTGTCAATGAGATGGGGTTAGTGTGTCGATGACATGGGGTTAGTGTGTCAATGACATGGGGTTAGTGTGTCGATGACATGGGGTTAGTGTGTCGATGATATGGGGCTAGTGTGTCGATGACATGGGGCTAGTGTGCAGACGACATGGGGCTAGTGTGTCAATGAGATGGGGTTAGTGTGTCGATGACATGGGGTTAGTGTGTCAATGACATGGGGTTAGTGTGTCGATGACATGGGGTTAGTGTGTCGATGATATGGGGCTAGTGTGTCGATGACATGGGGCTAGTGTGCAGACGACATGGGGTTAGTGTGTCAATGACATGGGGTTAGTGTGTCGATGACATGGGGTTAGTGTGTCGATGATATGGGGCTAGTGTGTCGATGACATGGGGCTAGTGTGCAGACGACATGGGGTTAGTGTGTCGATGACATGGGGCTAGTGTGCAGACGACATGGGGCTAGTGTGCCGACGACATGGGGCTAGTGTGTCGATGACATGGGGCTAGTGTGCAGACGACATGGGGCTAGTGTGCCGACGACATTTGTGTTGAGTAGAATTCTGTGTTCAGTTTATTTTTTTGCATTATAAATCGCTCACGCAAAGAAACAAACAAATTATAATTATTAACTGTGTTCACGAACATATACTTACATCATTGTATTTATCTCTTCATTAATCTATCACCGTTTATAAGTTTCTCATTGACTGCAGACTATAGCGAAGGTAATAAACTAAATGAAAGTTTAAAAAGAAAAACACAAAACTCACATAAGGATATAATTAAACATGACCCAGCACTAAGAATCTGTCAGGGGAACCTGGCCTTTTGTAACTCTTAATTAAACATCGCTGGAAAGGCAAGCATTTTTAATGTGCTTTTGTGGATAAGGTAATTTAGGGTTAAATTTCAGATACGCGTCATGAGATTTTTGTGGATAATGGAGAATTGCCATTCTATACTTAAATGATTTTTTAAAAAATAACTGTCTGTGATCTCTTGTTTTGTGCGTCATCAAATGCTGCGTTTTAATCATTTGTCAATGCTCTGGTGTCATATATCTCCAGATGTCGTATGGTAATTAGTTGTAGTTTTATGTATGATCATTATTCTCGCAATTCCGTGTATCACTCGACTTTCCATGTTTGTCAGCGGGTAGAGAGTCTTGTGATTTACATTCACAGGGAAGTGGCATTATAACAGAAGTAATATCACAATGAAAGTGATGCCTTGTCTTCTGTCTCCCTGGAGCTGCGAGCTGGTGTTCTGTGCACCCGATGCTGTGCAGGTGTTGAGGCATAGCATCGTAACGGGGTGCGGGGGTCGGGGGTTATGGCAGGTACTTTTTCAGTCCCAGATTACAGCTAAAATGCAGGGAATGTGTAATGCTTCTTTAGCAGGCTCCACCACCATGGGTTAGCCAGTCTAGGCCTTTTATTGGGGGTACCACGGAGAGGTAGGACAGGGTTTTGGTCAGCTATGGTTCGCTAATCCTGATGCTAGCATATCAGCTATGGTTCGCTGACTCTGATGCTAGCATATCAGCTATGGTTCGCTGACTCTGGTGCTAGCATATCAGCTATGGTTCACTGATAGCCTCATTGGACAGCGTCTTCACATTTTAATATAATTTTCAGAAACAAGAAATTTAAAAAATTCAATTTCTCTTTTCCACCTCCCTCCCTCCCTCTCTCTCTCTCTCTCTCTCTCTCTCTCTCTCTCTAAATGATTGGAAAGAGTGAATGATGAAAGACAACGGACAGAATGTCAGACGGGTCTGCATGACCACTTTTTCGCCATCTGCAAAATAAAGTCTGGAGCTCCTAAGAAAAGACTTTATCGTGACCAGATCCACATCACCAAGATGGGTACTAGCATACTAGCTAAAAATATCAAGTACCCGGCTCGAACACAGCAGGACAAAATGTCAGACAGCATTAAGCAGGACAAAGTGTCAGACAGCATTAAGCAGGACAAAGTGTCAGACAGCATTAAGCAGGACAAAGTGTCAGACAGCATTAAGCAGGACAGAGTGTCAGACAGCATAAAGCAGGACAGAGTGTCAGACAGCATAAAGCAGGGAAAGCAGGTAAAAACCCTTAACACACGGAGGACGACCTATCCTCTGATTACGCAACCCCCTGTGTCTTCCAAAACCTCACTACCTTCCCCCATACCAGCTCTAGCTCCTTTATCCTCTTCATATGACTCCATGTTTCCGCCCTTTCCCACTCAACAGCCCCAACCATCCAGGCAAACCACAGCTAACATAACCCAGAATCTACCACACCCACCAACCATCCAGGCAAACCACAGCTAACACAACCCAGAATCTACCACACCCACCGCAGTAGAATCAAGATTTACATTATCTCAGCAGTTCAGCCCAGCAGCTTTAAGCCAAGCCTTCATGATGTCTGTCATCCACAAGCAATACATGTCACCGATGTTCAGACAATAGGAACTGTGATATTTCATGAAATATCTTCTCATTCAATTACTTGTCATTGTAACTTTACCATAATAATTTACTAGTTGTAGAAAATGGCTCAGATAGTTGATGAGTGGCTACGAAAGGAAGGTCTCAGAATTGGTCATTTAAACATTTACCACCTGCTAGGGAAACTTTCTGAGGCAACTAACATAGTTAATCATAACTGCCATGTCTTTGGCTTTTCAGAAAGCCGTCTAAATAAAAAAATAACTGAAAAAGACATTAGGATTCATTCATTCATTTGCATTAGGATAGATGGTTATAATTTACTTCGACGTGACCCTACTAGGAAACTTGAGACAGGAATAGTTGTATAAGTTATCGCAGCCATACACTCTTCCTGTAGAACAGATCTTGAGACACCAGATATTGAATGTATGTGGTTGGAAATCAAACTTTCAAAGCAGAGCCCAATCTTAATCGGGTTTTTGTATCGTAACTCAAATGCAACAGCATCGTGGTATGATTACTTTACAAGTATAATGGATTATGTTTTGTCTTTTAATTTAAAGTATATAATTATTCATTCATTCATTTGCCTGTCCCTTGCGGAACTTTGCCTCCCAAACAGCACTCCTGTAGGCCTCTCGGTTGTGAGCAAGATGGCCTGCTGCTGCTGCGTCCATTTGCAGATCGTCAACGATTTCTTGCAGCCATCTTCGTTTTGGTCTTCCTTTTTTTCTTTTTCCCATTATGTATCCTTCCAGTACGGTCTTCTCTAAATTATCATTATGTATCCAAAATATTTAAGTTTTCTCTCTTTAATCCTCTTTACTAACCAGCCTTCTTCAATATTAAGCTCTTGTAGTAGAGATATATTTGTTCTTTTGTTTGTGTCCACGATATCTATATAATTATTCATGGTGATTTGAATATTAACTACAGACAAACAGATGCTACATGGAATGATACTGTTTTATCATACAACTTATTTCAAATTATCACTAAACATGCTAGAGTAACTGAAAAATCATCCACACCAATAGATCACATATATATAGCTCATCCAGAAAACATTATAGAATGTAAAGTTCTTCACACATCACTGAGTGATCAATATCCGATCTGTTGCACATAGACATGACATGGCTTGAAAATTCCCCCAGAATAAACATACCAGTATTAAATTTAGAAGTTTTAGCAATTTCAGCTTAGAATCATATCTGAAAGAGTTACAAGCAGCACATCTGGATCATGTGTACCAACTAACTGACCCCGATAAGGCCCTGGAATACTGCATAAAAACCTTTTTGGATATATTTGACAAGTATGTTCCTATTAAAGAGGTGAGAGTTACATCAAGTGAAGTCCCCCTGGATAACACCCGAGATATTGCAAGTCATGAGGGAAAGGGATCAGGCCCACAAAAATAAGGAATTCACTAGCTACAGAGTACTTAGAAACAGAGTTCAGTATTTAATTAGGCAAGAAAAGAACAATTACTTTTAGAACCTAGTTCAGAATAAATAAGACAGTAAGTCTGTCTGGAAAACAATTAACATTCTTGCAAACAACGCAGTCTGACATGCAGAGTTATAATCATGTTTCCACTTGTGAAGAGTTCAGCAATCACTCCAGAGAAGAAGTCAATATCTTAAAATCTTCACTACCGACCCCTACTTTTGACTTATAGCGAATTAAATAAATTTATATGTAGCAAATCTAGAAATCTAAAGCAACCCAGTATTCCTTTCATGTCAGTTAGTAAAGTTTACAATTATCATTAATCTTTCAAGAACAACACAGCAGGACTTGATGAAATCAGCAACAAGATATTACGCTACTCTACCCCAGTAATTACAGATACACTAACATACATTTACAATCAGTGCACTGCACATTGTCATTTTCCTCAGGCTTTTAAAATTGCAAAAAATATATCCCATTTTAAAATCTGATTCAGAGAAAAATCCTTCAAGCTATAGACCAATTTCTATTCTATCAACTTTGTCAAAACCCCTAGAAAAATACACACAAAAAAACAACCTTATAACACATGCAAGAAAGTGATTTGATTGTTGACTGTCAGTCAGGTTTTAGGCCGAAACATTCCTGCCACACAGCTCTCACAAAAATGACAGAATGTTGGTTATCTAATATAAATGATGATAGAGTATGTGGTGCTGTCTTTGTTGAATTTAAAAAAGCATTTGACATGATTGATCATGAAATCCTATTTAGAAAGCTTGAGACTTATAAATTACACCCTGACTTGACAAAATGTATTACATCTTTTCTTTCCAACAGACAGCAGGTAGTTTCCCTCAAAAACTCTAGGTTCATCTATGGTTGATAATGGTGTTCCACAGGGTTCTTGGTCCTCTCCTTTTCACCATCTACATCAATGATCTTCCACTTCATCTCAAAAATCATCTTGTGACCTCTTTGCTGATGACTGCACAGTTTACACTAGTGACAATGACTGTATTAATCTTGAGTTAACTCTTCAAATTGAAATAAACAGTCTAATTAACTGGAGCAACAACAACAGAATGCTCATAAACACCAGCAAAACAAAATCCTCATTCGCATTACAACAAGACAGAAACAAATTCACCACCACCACCACCAACAACAACAAAAACAACACTACAGTTCCAAGCTGGAACTTCACAGATAGAGAATGTTTGTGAACATAAAACTCTGTGTCTCAGGATTGACCACCACCTCAGCTGGAATCATCATGTAGACAATCTAACCAAACTCACTGCACAAAAAAGTTGAACAATTTACTAACATTAAACATTTTCTTGACATAGAAACCAGAAGAATATACTACATGTCACGGATACAAACACACTTGGACTACTGCTCCACACTCTGGGATGGCTGTTTCATGTCAAACATGAAAAGACTTTACTCACTCCAAAAAAACGAGCAGTAAAACTTATGGATGACAAACATGCAGCACGTATTACAAATAAGGACAAAAATCTTGATATTCTACCCCTCAAGAAGAGATTTATTTTCAACAAGGCCAAGTTAATTCATAAAATTCTATCGCACAATGCTCCACCCTATCTGTGGTCGTTGTTCAAATCGTACCCAAAAACACAGTCAACGCTTAAGCAGTTGTATTCTCCCAAAACCAAAGCCTGACATGTTTTAAAAAAGCTTCTCTTACTCAGCTGCCCACCTTTGGAATGCCCTATCAACTTATATAAAACTTACAAGTAATATTCGTTCTTATAACTTCAAACTTTGTCAACATCTGTTTGATATGGATTATATGCCTCCCTAAGCATGGTCTGAAGTAGTTTAAAGTTTGGCTTGATTGTACATTTTTTAAATACTGCTTTTCTATAAATTTGCTAGTTTTGAATAATGTAAGAATGCAAGTTTTTTTACATGTTGTTGCATAAATCAGAGTGTGGAGTGTATGGACAAGAGATAAGTTTATTATTTATTTATGTAATCATTTAATTGTGTCTTCGTGATTATTAATGCTCATTACAAAATGCTGAATGACTGTGACTGAGTGAAAGCTGTATGATGAAGGGCAGAATGTTAGACCGGTCTGCGTGCCCAATTCTTAACACTTTGAAAATAAAGTATGTTCGTTCGTTCTCCTCTCTCTCTCTCTCTCTCTCTCTAAATGATTGGAAAGAGTGAATGATGAAAGACAAAGGACAGAATGTCAGACGGGTCTGCGTGACCACTTCTTCGCCCTCTGCAAAATAAAATTGAATCAATCAATATCTCCTCCTCCCTCCTCTCTCTCTCTCTCTCTCTCTCTCTCTCTCTCTCTCTCTCTCTCTCTAAATGATTGGAAAGAGTGAATGATGAAAGACAACGGACAGAATGTCAGACGAGTCTGCGTGACCACTTCTTCATCCTCTACAAAATAAAGTTGAATCAATCAGTGTCTCTTCCTCCCTCCTCCTTCCCCCCACCCCCCCTCTCTCTCTCTCTCTCTCTCTCTCTCTCTCTCTCTCTCTTCTCGGCCGAATTTGATGTTAATAATTTTTCATTAGAGAAAACCGTCTTGGAAGGGTACATAATGGGAAAAAGAAAGAAAGGAAGACCAAGGCAAAGATGACTGCAAGACATCGTTGATGATCTGCAAATGGATGCATCAGCAGCAGGCCATCTTGCCCACAACCGAGAGGCCTACAGGAGTGCTGTTAGTGAGGCAAAGTTCCACAAGGGACAAGCAAATGAATGAATGAATGAATGTTTCATTATTACACGATAACAAACGATAAGAAATATAAAACAGAATCTAAGAGAAGAACAGAAATGGCCAAAATCACTTTCAAACATGCAACAACGCAAATGAAGTTGAGAATCACTGAGTACAAACTAAACTCCACTTCATCCTCTGATGTAGAAGCAGAGGCGTTAGAGAAGAAAATGAAAAGGAAAATAGAGGATATTGAAACGTAGATGTACAGAAGAACAGAGCAAATCCCATGGAAAGAAAAAAAAATACGTACAAAGTAGGCCAAGATTTGCCTCCATACATTCATTATTCGATCCCCACACCTCCATCATTTGATTCCAACAGCCCCATCATTTGATTCCAGTACCCTTATTATTGGGTTCGCATACCCGCATTATTTGGTTCCAATAATCCGAAAATTTGGTTCCCATATTCTCATCATTTGGTTCCTACTAACGCAACAGCTATTTCCCGCACCCCCAACATTAGTTCCTATGCCCCATCATTTGGTTCCTATACCCCCCCCCCCCCCCCCATTATTTAGTTCCCACACCCACAGTTAAGAATTCCCGATGTGAAGAAAAAAATCAATGACGATGTATGGCCGCATGGGTGCCTGTAACTGATCAGCTGCTGTTTGATTCAGTATTGACACTTAATCAACCCATGTACAGGCATGCTATGACCTAGGTCATGTCGGACTTGCCTGGAAGTATGACAGACTGCTACTATGAGACTGTTTATACTTTTAAAGTAAGATCCCCGTTTCAATGCCATTAAAGGAGTATTGAAACACGGCCCGTACTTCCAAGAACACCTGAAAATGAAGGTATGACGTGGTCGGTATCACGCCTGGCCACATTTACCTTCCCAGATTTCTATGCTACCCACTTTTACAGGTTGGGCGATCCTCGGAGCCCTTCTGGTGTGATGGTACAAGAAAATAAATCTTCACTTTTGGATTTTAACGTTTCAGAATTTCTCGTTCAAAGTTTGCTTTTTAAAAAATCCAAGTGTATTTAGATTCTCATCATTCTGTAAGTATATAGATATTTATATTTTTGTTGGAAATGTTTGCACCTAAAACTGGTCTTATCAAACTGGAAAACAGAAACTGAAAACATTTCACACGATAAAATGATCATGAGATCTCTCACGCCGGAAAATGACAGAAATATTCATCAAATTATGAAAAACATCCCCGAAAGAAAAGGAATTTTAAAAACTGACCAAGGAAAATTTGTAAATTTAAAAAGAAAACCCATTTGCAAAGAAAAAAAAACCCCACAGTTCTTATGATATGAATTCCAAACAGACAGAGAAATATTGATGGGTGTGTCACGTGTCTAGCTGTTCGTCAAATCAATGTTGGGCATCACACGAGTGGGCGTGCTCTAGCATGGACAAGTATGACTTGCTGATTGCTCTAATGCAAATATTATCCCTGTGTTTTCATCATACAAAGTGGCTCGCCGGCCAGGAATCTGGCGTTAAGCACTAGTCCTTGTAGCGCGTGTTTGCTTGTGGGGAGAATGGCTGTGGTGATCATTTGCAAGTTTTAAAGTAACAGACTACGGGCGGTAATCACGGTCAGCTTTTTTAGTCAAGAACTCGCAGTAATTTATGGTATTCCTTAGTTAAAATATGCGCATTTCATAGTAAATGGTAAGCATGATAGAAGCAGTGGTAGTGGTAGTAGATTAATAGTAATAGTAGTGGTGGTAGTAGCAATAGTATTGGTAGTATTAGTAGTAATTATAGTAGTAGTAGTGGTAGTAGTTGTAGTGGCAGTATTAGTATTAGTAGTAGTCGCAGTAGTACTAGTAATAGTAGTAGTAGCAGTGGTAGTAGTAGTAGTAGTAGTATTAGTGGTAGCTGCAGCAACAGTGGTCACAGAAGCAGTAGTGGTGGTAGTAGTAGTAGTAGCAGTAATTGTAGCAGTAGTAGTAGCAGTAGTAGAAGTAGCAGTAGTAGTAATAGTAGTAGTAGCAGTAGTAGTAGCAGTAGCAGTAGTAGAAGTAGCAGTAGTAGTAATAGTAGTAGTAGCAGTAGTGGTAGCAGTAGTAGTAGCAGTAGCAATAGTAGTAGTATTAATAGTTGTAGTAATAGTACTAGTAGCAGTAGTAGTAGTAGTAGCAGTAGTAGTAATAGTAGTAGTAACAGTGGTATAAGTAGTAGTATTAGCAGTAGTAGTAGTAGCAGTAGATTCCGTAATAGTGGTTGCAATAGCAGTGGTAGTAGTAGTAGTAGTAGTAGTAATAGTAGTAGTAGTAGTAGCAGTAGTAGTAGCAGCAGCGGCAGTAGTAGTAATGGTAGTAGTAATGGTAGCAGTAGTAGTAGCAGTAGCAGCAGTAGTAATAGTAGTAACAACAGTAGTAGCAGTAGTGGTAGCATAGTAGTAGTTGTAGTAGTAGCAGCAGTGGTAGCAGTAGTAGTAGTAGTAGTAGTAGTAGTAGTAGTAGTAGTAGTAGTAGTAGTAGTAGAGCAGTGGTAGCAGTAGTAGTAGTAGTAGTAGCAGTAGTAGTAGTAGTAGTAGTAGTAGTAGTAGTAGTAGCAGCAGTGGTAGCAGTAGTAGTAGTAGTAGTAGTAGTAGTAGTAGTAGAGCAGTAGCAATAGCAGTAGCAGTAGTGGTAGCAGTAGTAGTAGTAGTAGCAGTAGTAGTAATAGTAGTAATAGTAGTAGTAGTAGTAGTATTAGTAGAGCAGTAGCAATAGTAGTAGCAGTAGTGGTAGCAGTAGTACTAGCAGTAGTAGTAATAGTAGTAGTAACAGTAGTAGTAGTAGTAGTAGTAGTAGTAGTAGTAATAGTAGTAGTAGTAGTAGCAGTTGTTGTTGTTATCTGCATGAATAATGATAAACTTAGTTTCAGGGAATGTAGCAGTCAAGAAACCGAAAGGAAAACTGAAAAGTTCAGACAAAACACTCAGACAAGAGAAGACATGTTGGATGTGCTGTTTGGATGAAACAAACAAGAGCAGGCAGATCACAGCAGTTAGCTCAGAGAAGGCCGCCGAGTAGGAGGCCCACTTCTCCCGGGGCCCGAAGGATTTCTCTGTTTTAAATGTGGGTCTGGAGGGCTTAGGGGGCCCGATGTGGATGAAAATAATAAGCGGAAGTGGGGAAGGGGACTTGTACCGAGTTAGAACATTTCACTTGGGTCGGGGGGGGGGGGGGGGAAGAGAACCTATCTGGGAGAGAGCCATATTTAGGCCTCTGATCTAAAAGAAATGAACCTTATGTACCGAAATCTTAGTACTGCTGGATCTCCGGTATAAAACTTGCAGCAAATATCTTAAAAAAAACACATAAAGAACATACACAAAACTAGATATTTATGTTTATTTTTAACATCTAATGACATGGAATCAGCTAATACACGACTTTTTTTTTTTTGCTAGCAATTCCTGATCACATTTGAAATCGATTTTTTTGTGGCTGGCCTCCTGCTGGCCGACATTTCCTTGCACACCAGATCCAATTACTTGAGACCACAGGAATCGGCTACTTATATTATTTCCAAGACATAATCGTAACCACCCACGTATCGGACATCACCACGTGGTCGGAGATTTACAACTACTGTCCACAGCTGCGTGTGAGATGTCCTCGTTAATTAGTTCTGTCGTGAGAAACAAACTACAAATTTATGGCCTTTGCTGTTGCAGTTTTTGTCAATAACGTGTGATAATTCAGTGTTACTTAGTTTAACTGTAGATTTATTGGATGATATCAAGAACAATGCAGAGATAAAACAGATGACTGAACAACAACCAGTCTCATGGGTGATCAGGAAAAGGAGATGGACATATGTTGGTCACTTGATGAGAAGAAATGATCAGAGAATCCCAAAACAAGCTATCAAGTGGAACACAACAGGCCGAAGAAAAAGAGGCAGACCGCGTGAAACTCTGAAGAGGACATTGTTAAGAGAGGTCAAATTAACAGGCATAAAATCCTTTGATAAAGTTGAAAGACTCGCCGAAGACAGGAAAAATTGGCGAACTATTTTGCGAGCTTTATGTGACGTTTAACGGCACGGGAAGGATATAAGATGTAAGATAAGATATATATATATATATATATATAATGCACAAGTCATTATCCCGTACATGCGGGTTCGCCATAAGACGCCATAATGTTCTTCTTGCCTTTCTAAACGTTTTAGAAACTAGTAGCAGCAGCAGCAGTAGTAGTAATGGTAGCAGTAGTAGAAATAGCAGTAGTAGCAATAGTAGTAGTAGCAGTAGTGGTAGCAGTAGTAGTAGCAGTAGCAGCAGTAGTAATAGTAGTAGCAGTAATGGTAGCATAGTAGTAGTTGTAGCAGTAGCAGCAGTGGTAGCAGTAGCAGTAGTAGTAGTAGAAGAGCAGTAGCAATAGTAGTATCAGTAGTGATAGCAGTAGTAGTAGTAGTAGCAGTAGTTGTAATAGTAGTAGTAGTATTAGTAGAGCAGTAGCAATAGTAGTAGCAGTCGTGGTAGCAGTGGTACTAGCAGTAGTAGTAGTAGTAGTAGTAATAGTAGTAGTAGTAGTAGTAGTAGTAGTAGTAGTAGTAGTAGTAGTAGTAGTAGTAGCAGTTGTTGTTGTTGTTATTATCTGCATGAATAATGATAAACTTAGTTTCAAGGAATGTAGCAGTCAAGAAACCGAAAGGAAAACTGAAAAGTTCAGACAAAACACTCAGACAAGAGAAGACATGTTGGATGTGCTGTTTGGATGAAACAAACAAGAGCAGGCAGATCACAGCAGTTAGCTGAGAGAAAGCCGCCGAGTAGGAGGCCCACTTCTCCCGGGGCCCGAAGGATTTCTCTGTTTTAAATGTGGGTCTGGAGGGCTTAGGGGGCCCGATGTGGATGAAAAGAATAAGCGGAAGTGGGGAAGGGGACTTGTACCGACTTAGAACATTTCACTTGGGTCGGGGGGGGGGGGGGGAAGAGAACCTATCTGGGAGAGAGCCATATTTAGGCCTTTGATCTAAAAGAAATGAACCTTATGTACCGAAATCTTAGTACTGCTGAATCTCCGGTATAAAACTTGCAGCAAATATCTTAAAAAAAACACATAAAGAACATACACAAAACTAGATATTTATGTTTATTTTTAACATCTAATGACATGGAATCAGCTAATACACGACTTTTTTTTTTTTTGCTAGCAATTCCTGATCACATTTGAAATCGATTTTTTTGTGGCTGGCCTCCTGCTGGCCGACATTTCCTTGCACACCAGATCCAATTACTTGAGACCACAGGAATCGGCTACTTATATTATTTCCAAGACATAATCGTAACCACCCACGTATCGGACATCACCACGTGGTCGGAGATTTACAACTACTGTCCACAGCTGCGTGTGAGATGTCCTCGTTAATTAGTTCTGTCGTGAGAAACAAACTACAAATTTATGGCCTTTGCTGTTGCAGTTTTTGTCAATAACGTGTGATAATTCAGTGTTACTTAGTTTAACGGTAGATTTATTGGATGATATCAAGAACAATGCAGAGATAAGACAGATGACTGAACAACAACCAGTCTCATGGGCGATCAGGAAAAGGAGATGGACATATGTTGGTCACTTGATGAGAAGAAATGATCAGAGAATCCCAAAACAAGCTATCAAGTGGAACACAACAGGCCGAAGAAAAAGAGGCAGACCGCGTGAAACTCTGAAGAGGACATTGTTAAGAGAGGTCAAATTAACAGGCATAAAATCCTTTGATAAAGTTGAAAGACTCGCCGAAGACAGGAAAAATTGGCGAACTATTTTGCGAGCTTATGTGACGTTTAACGGCACGGGAAGGATATAAGATGTAAGATAAGATATATATATATATATATATATAATGCACAAGTCATTATCCCGTACATGCGGGTTCGCCATAAGACGCCATAATGTTCTTCTTGCCTTTCTAAACGTTTTAGAAACTTCGTTCACAGAATAACACATAAGTTCATTATTTTGCGAGAATTCATTGAAACTATGCCCAGAGAATTCAACAGAAATATCAGCCTCTGTATTTCGTATTCGGTCGGACTATACGAAACTCAAGTAGTAAAATTCCGGAACGGAACATAACAGTATACCGGGAAAAACTCCTATCCGCCATCTTGCCTTCATAGACGCCGGAAGTGGTCTGCAAAAGAAATATGGCGCCTTATTCGTCTCTGCCGAGATCATGGCAGAACTCACACTGCCGTCCTAGATGCATATCAGGAAAACTCATAAATATAACATTTTAAAAAAATCACACTACAAATAACAAAAGGTGTAAGGTTACATTTTGCCCATGCTTTTACTTAAAGGTAGCAGCACGGTATAATGCTTTCATGTTGACGTAGACATCAGTTTTATCAGACGTCCTTTAGTTTTACACATGACGTGTCTAAAAATGGGAAGAAGTCTTCAGTTTTCTTAGTTTTCTATGTACTTGTACAGCTCTGATTGCCAAGACACCATGAGACTTGTCAACATATATGAGGTTTATCAACATGTATAAGACTTGTCAACATATTTGAGGTTTATCAACGTGTGTGAGACTTGTCATCATATATGAGGTTTATCAACGTGTGTGAGATTTTTAAACATATGCGAGATTTATCAACATATATGAGGTTCCTTAATACACACGAGGTTTATCAACGCATACGAAGTTTATCACCATATATGCGGTTTATCAACATACATGAGATTTGTCAACATATATGAGGTTTATCAACGTGTATGAGGTTTGTCAACGTGTATCAGGTTTGTTAGTGTGTATGAGGTCTGTTAACATATTTGAGGTGACAACCAAGGAGACGATGCGACTCTGCAATAAAGATGAATCGTTTCAGAGGCGGAAGTAAGAAACCTAGAAGACAAGTATATGGATGCAAGTCTACAAATAAACGTTATGTGTTCACATTATGGCCTGATATGCCAGCCACATACAGATAAAACCACCACGATATATATTACTTCAGTAAAATAAGGTTCAGCGAGATATGCCTTTGATTATCTGAGATACGCCTGTCTCAATGTCTTTCCCGTGACATGAAAATAGCCATTATTTTAAACAGAAAATAGATGGGGAAGTTATTATGCAACAGCGCTGTTTGTGGGCGTTTTGCTTTGAGAAAGACTAAGGTAGAAACGTTCTCAGTTAAATATTTTATTACTAAAAACGGCAACTAATAGATCTTCTCAATTACATAATAAGAAGCATAAACCATTTATTTTAAAAACATAACATCAATCACGTGGGCGTATGCGCTCTACAGTCTCCATGCAAAATCTCGCAGTATACGAGAATAGACAAACACACTTTAAAAAGCACTCAAGGTGAGGGCAGAGAGTATAAATATGAGAGTTAGCAACAAAATGTCAAGAGATAAAATATAGAACAATTCTACAGTTCCCGCCAAGACGCATCTTTCCCTTATTATGGTTATGGCTGTTATGCCTTGTCTTACAGGCGAAGTCAGTGCTTGCATGGAGGACTGATTCAAGGGAACTGTCATATCTATCTATCTATCTATCTATCTATCTATCTATCTATCTATCTATCTATCTATCTGTCTGTCTGTCTGTCTGTCTGTCTCATGCACACATACACAAGCACACACTAGATTTACGGTAGACAAGATTAAGTTGACTGAGAACTATCTCACAAGCCTTCACACTGTCTCGAGAACAGCTGCTTTAATATACCACATGTGCACAGAGAGGCTGGTACAAAGAAGAGGAATGGGAGAAAAAGGGAATAAAGGATGGAGGAAATGTCTCAGTTTTAGCATTATTTTTCCAGAGTTACCAGAGATGAAACTTACTACCAACTGAGCACGTGTTTTTGTTGATCTAGCTATGAAAGCAGGTACCTGGCACCCTGTAAGAGAAATGTTGAGAAAATGTGCCTGATTGTCTGTATGAAAGAACATGCTAAAAGTACACAGTAAACGCGACTCTCTGTGTTTTAAGAAACAAGGAATATTCCAGGTAAAAATCTGGGCTATGAAACAGAAGAGAAAGCTTCTGAATCTAACCGTTGAGAAACACATCACCAGACGGTACAGCTTGTAAGATTAAGAAACACATCACTAGAAGGTACAGCTTGTAAGATTAAGAAACACATCACTAGAAGGTACAGCTTGTAAGATTAAGAAACACATCACTAGAAGGTACAGCTTGTAAGAAACACATCACTAGAAGGTACAACTTGTAAGATTAAGAAACTCGTCACTAAACGGTACAATTTTTTTAGATTAAGAAGCACATCTTTCTGATCACTAGACCGTATAGCTTGTAAAACTGAAAATAACTCTTACTGATCATTAGACACCACAATTTATAAGATTGAAAAACACATCTTATTGATCTTTAGACAGTACACCTTACAAGATTAAGAAATAGATCTTATTGATCACTATACTGCACGACTTGTAGTCCTTTCTAATCCTCAGTGATTCATGAGCTGTTTACTGAACTCTGATACTGTGAACATGTGAGCCACTCCCACACTAGTTCTCACTTTGTGACTCTTGTATTCCTTTACTGGCTTACAACAGATGTTAATTTTCTGTATTATTCGTTGTTCGTTGTTCTTGTCTGATGAAAGCTGTAGTATAAACATTAAATTATTCCCATGAAGAATTAAACTTGTTTCTGTCTAATAATATGTAAATTACCCACACATACAAACAGGGACGTCTTTGCATACGACAGATACTGAAGATATTGAATATAATCATTTTCACATACAAAAGATTCTGGATATACTGAAGATAATCATTTTATATACAACAAATACTGAAGATATTGGAGATATTCATTTCTATGTACAACAAATATAAAATATAAGTCTGTATGTACAACAAAATCAATGGTAAAAAAGTATCTACACACATAAAAAACGTAAAAATATCCATGTACTGTAAACATGAAAATAAAATTTAAAAAAAAAAAATACGGAAAACATCTCCTGCATATAACAAACAATCAAGAAAAACAGCTCTATATACAATCTTTATGGTACAAGTGCTATGAATAACTGTTGATACATTTTACTAATGAAAAGTTTAGCATCAGATATCTCGTAATACACTTTACTGATGAAAATGTAAACACCAAGTATCTCCTACTCATTGAAATGTCGTCGACAAATCATATAGAGGTGAAATTCAGGAAGGTAAAGGTAACTCTGCTATCCCGTGGAGGTATCTAGGGGAAATGGTACTGGTCATATTTTCCTTGACCTGTCGGCACACTAGCAGGTGATGTGGTCAGCATCATGCCTGATCGCCTTCCCTTCCCATGCTCCAGCAAAGAAGATGGTGACCATTTCTACTGGTGACTGGTAAGTATCTGTTCGGATTCGAACTACTGACCATCGCCATGAGAGACTAGTGAATTAACTACTTCGCCACTGAAAGTCCCAAATTCAGAAAAGGATAATAATAATATTATTATTATTATTGAATCTTGCCTTTTGTGGCACCGTTATGTTGTATACCATCTGGTAATCTTTATAATCGTCCTTTTTCCTTATTTCTCAGTCAATAGCCTGCTTCTACTTTGGGCTTACCTACATCTATCTGGGCCAATCTCGTGACCGTCTTTCTTACAAGGAGTATAGCAAAAGAGCTGCGTTTTAATGTTCATGTATTTTTCATGTTTTTATCTGTTGTGTTGTTTTTGTATGTGATCCTTGAAAAAAAATTGTGGAAGTATCAGACTATTGTATGTTCTTCATTTATACTTGTTCATCTTATTTTCTGTCACTCTTATCCTAGCCACTTTCCCGACCCTATTCATTTATTTATTTTGTAAAACTGAACCATGCACTTCAGTCTACCTTTATCACTAGAACCAGCTTTGCCGCAGTCGTCATTTCTCTTATCTATCACCAAGTATGACGTATTAATCTGTGCTAATATAACATTCTATTCGTTATCAACATTTAATTCGTCCACTAAGCAAATGGATTACAAGGATGAATTAGAATTTCTGAAGTTGTTCGGCATTACCGTATAGAATCAAGTAAATCAGTTACGTTGTTTCGTTTCTCTCTTTCTGTCTATCATGATCTCTTTTTTTCCTCTTTTCTATGGGCTTTTCTCTCCCTTCTGTCTTTCCTTATTCCCTCTCTCACTCTGTCTCTCTTTCTGTATGTCTGTCTGTCTCTTTCTCTCTCTATCTCACGTGAACGTCTATGATTACTTTCTCTCTAGATTTGTTTCTTAAGTCCTGTCTTCCTTTTTCTATCTCCGTTATGCTTCTCCATCATTTTCTTTCTGTCTTTCTCCCTCTAGTTTTGTCTCTTTCTCTCTCTTTTCTCTGTAGCTCTTTAAGTCTCTTCTTGCTTCTCTCTCTAACGTTTCTGCCTCTCCGTCTCTATTTTTGTCAGTTCATTCTCTCTCTCTGCTTCGCGCGCTCTCTCTCTCTTTCTCTCTCTCTCTCGCTCTTTCTCTCGCTATGGCTTTATTTTGTATTTCTCCTTTCTTCTCTTGTCACATGTTAATCTAAGTATCTCTGTCTCTCTGCCTCTCTCTTTCTCTCTGTTAAAGAACTTAATCTCTCTCTAAGCACCAGCTTAATTCTAATGTGATCACTCTTATAATCTGCCTGGGCAGAAGAGCCAAGAGAACTCGGGTGGGTAACATGATTACATATATCTCGCCCGGAGCCATTTCAGCTCTTCAAAGGTCATCTAATAGCTACAAGCTTCATACAACGACCAGTTTTTAAGTTCTTGCCACTTCGGCTTTCCGTACTCCGCATCTATAGAGTTCACTGCGAACATGGCTCTCTAATTCGGGTAAGAGAGACATTTATCTTTTATCTCTGGCCCTAATTGTAGTTTCACGGTACAGAAATTAAGAAAATGTACGGATAAGATATTATTTCAAACTATATTTCCCAATCTCCAACAATTTTTAGGAATTCTCTGAAGAAGAAGAAGCGCAACAATGATAAGCAGGTATCCAGTCTTCAGTATGTATGTGTCAGCGTGTCCGAGCAGATGATGCTTCGCGGACATAATCAGATCTTTGACAGGCTGGAACTTGTCAAAATTAGAGGGAAATAAGACAAGAGACAGAGGTGACATTGTCTAAAGTTTGTTATGTCTTACACAAGATTTATAGGACTATTCAGGCTGAAATTTGAATATGTTTTCAAGGGGAGAGAAGAAGGGAGAGAGAGAGAGAGAGAGAGAGAGAGTAACATATGCAATCAGCGGTAGTAATTATATAAAATACAAGATGCCACAGTCAAAAGAAACGACAATATTTCGCCATAACAGGTTACAACAGAGCTCGGTCTATAGCAGATCCACCAAGAAGAGTTTGACCTCATTTGTTTGTCCAAAACCTGGTCTCCTTCTACGTCGAAAACTTAGTTTCATAGACCTCCAAACTTGGTCTCATAGACCTCCAAACTTGGTCTTATAGGCCTCCAAACTTGGTCTTATAGGCCTCCAAAACTTGGTCTTATTATATTCTCGAAAACTTTATCTTATTCCACGCCTTCAAACATGGCTTCATTTCACGCCTATATTTCTTTTTACCTCATTCTAGAACACTCCAAGGATTGCATTATCCTGAACTATTTCAGTACGTCTAGTTTTCACGTTTCTAGTGTCCGTATGGAAAATACTGAACAAGTAACTGTACACATCCTTGGGAAAATAAGAAAGCAACCACACCTGAAATAAATTATATCAGCTTCGGCAGTAAGCTATGAACCGTCGGATAGGTTTATAGTTCAGTGTTAAACATCTTCGCCGAGTATAACACACAGACAAATACTGAAGATAGAACACACAGGCAAATACTGAAGATAGAACACACAGGCAAATACTGAAGATAGAACACACAGGCAAATACTGAAGATAGAACACACAGGCAAATACTGAAGATAGAACACACAGGCAAATACTGAAGATAGAACACACAGACAAATACTGAAGATAGAACACACAGGCAAATACTGAAGATAGAACACACAGGCAAATACTGAAGATAGAACACACAGGCAAATACTGAAGATAGAACACACAGGCAAATACTGAAGATAGAACACACAGGCAAATACTGAAGATAGAACACACAGGCAAATACTGAAGACAGAACACACAGGCAAATACCGAAGATAGAACACACAGGCAAATACTGGAGACACTATCATTGTAACTGGGAGTCTGGGTGGCGAAGTAGTTAGCGCATTAGTCTCTCATAGCGAAGGTCGGGGGTTTGAATCCGGCCAAAGGCGCCCCAGTCAGCCAGCTGCAGAAATGGGTGCTCGACTTCATCTGGAGTAGGGGAAGGAAAGGCGGCCAGGCGTGATGCTAACCATTTGACCTTCTCGTGTGTTGACAGGTCAAGGAAAATATAGGCACTAACATCATATCCCTATGTGCCTCTAAGGCATGACAGGGTTAAGTTTACCTTTACTATCATTGTAAGGGCGCTTATCTATATCAGACAAAATGGGATACAGAATATCTGAAAGAGACTGATAATATCAAACACAGTGGAATACAGAATATCTGAAAGAGACTGATAATAATTTACAAAGAAAACATCAATACCCCAGCATTGCCAACAACAGCTCTCAGTCCAGGCAGATTCATGTCACCAGATTTAACCTAATGGTTTAAATATGAGACAAAACCTTTGAGTACCACGAGAATATCCGAGAAATGATGAGGACTGCCAACTTCAAAACTGACTGAGAGCAAACAAATGCGATAACCAAAGGCAGCCGAAGAGTGTATACAATTCTTACTTATCGGGTCAAATTTTCAAACAAATTCTGAGTACAAAAAAAAAACACTGGGAAAGATTGAAAACATTGTCAGATTAATACCATCTGATATGACGTCTGTTCAGGGACAGCTTTGTAAGACGGAGTACACCGTCTATCAGGACAGCCGTGCAAGCCGTAAGATAATGTCAAAGTTAATGTCAGCCAGCGCAGCAGAACATAATATAAAACGGAGCTATGTTATAATGTGATCTTAACCAGTCTTGTTCAATATTTTGTGATTAAACTGTGCACTGGGTTTCTCTACGATCCTGGGCCCCGATATTTCAAATAGGAAAGTTAAACATATGCTACGTGGCTGCTTCTCAATGATGGCAGATATGTTTGACAGTACTTGAGTGCTTGCAGACATGCTGCATAAATGTGGATATTCTTGGAAGTAGGTTATATTTCATGGAATATATTTAAAATGGAATATAAGAAAAATGCAAGTATTATAACTACCACAAGTGCAATGTGAACCCCCCCCCCCCCCAAAAAAAAAAAATCAAGAAACCAAAATACTTTGGCCATATGAAAGGACGTAATAAAATAATGAAGACCATACTAGAATGAAAAGTGGAAGGAAAAAAGAGCTAGAGGTAGACAGAGATGTGGATGGGAAGATAATATGCTAGAGTGGACAGGACATAGCCTGGCTATGTGCGCCATCAAGGCAACGGAGCGAGGGAACTGGAGATTCACTACCGCCAACCCTCACACGGAAGACAGCAAAAGATGATGATGATGATGATGATGATGATGAGATATACATTGGGTAACTGCATCATGGTATATATGTGTATTATGTGACAGTACTTGACTGGCAGTAGCTGTTTGAATCTCCGTAGAATTATACTTACTTGAAGGATGGCAAATCTGTGATTGGTGGCTATTTGCCGCCAACAAAGACTATTCTTCGTCCTACAAGCCACTGTTGTAGCAGATTCATGTTTTCTGTTGGAAACTTGCTGAATATCATGTTGCCGAACAGCCTCTCACAATTAAACTACTTGCTCAGTATCATATTGCCGAATAGACTCTCACAATTAAACTGCTTGCTGAATATCATATTCCAGAACAGCTTCTATGACGAATAACTCTACCTGTTCGAACTAACCGACAGACATAATATATAGACATAACATCATCACCATCATCATCATCATCATCATCATCTTGTGTCATCTCAACATGACTGATGGCTACGACAGATCTACACTTTGATCTGTTCTAGGTTGACAGATTCGACGAGATAGCAAAATGTTTAGATATACCCTTGTAGACCAGATTTGGATAGCAATAATCCGTTCATCAACACAGTCATCATTTCACTCGAGCATCAACAGTATCATCATTTCATGTGACCATCAATATAATCATCATTTCATCTGCCCATTAACACAGTCATCATTTCACCTGATCATCAACAAAGTCATGATTTTATCCAACAAACAACATAACCATTATTTCATGCTACCAACAACACAATCATAATTTCACGCTACCAACAACGCAATCATCATTTCAAACCACCATCAACATAATCATCATTTCACTCCATCAACAACACAATCATCATTTCACCCTACAAACAACGCAATCATCATTTCACACTACAAACAACACAAACATCATTTCACCCTACCAACAACACAATCATCGTTTCACTCTACCAACAACATAATCATCATTTCACCCTATCAGGGACAGAATCATCATTTCACCTTAACGTCAACACAGTCATCATTTCACCTGAACGTCAATACAATCATCATTTTACCCTACCAATAACGCAATCATTATTTCACCATACCAACAACACAGTCATCATTTCACTTTAACATCAACACAATCATCATTTCACCATACCAACAACACAGTCATCATTTCACTTTAACGTCAACACAATCATCATTTCACCCTACCAACAACACAGTCATCATTTCACCTTAACGTCAATACAATCATCATTTCACCCTACTAGCAACACAGTCATAATTTCACATTAACATCAATACAATCATCATTTCACCCTACCATCAACACAGTCATCATTTCACATTAACGTCAATACAGTCAAAATCATTTCACCCTACCACCAACGCAATCATCATTTCACCCTACCAACAACACAGTCATCATTTCACCTTAACGTTAACACAGTCATAATTTCAACCTACCAACAACACAGTCATCATTTCACCTTAACGTCAACACAGTCATAATATTTCACCCTACCAACAACAGTCATCATTTCACCTTAACGTCAACACAGTCATTATTTCACCTTAACGTCAACACAGTCATAATTTCACCTTAACGTCAACATAGCCATAATTTCACCTTAACATTAACACAGTCATCATTTCACCTTAACGTCAACATAGTCATAATTTCACCTTAATGTCAACACAGTCATAATTTCACCTTAATGTCAACACAGTCATAATTTCACCTTAACGTCAACACAGTCATTATTTCACCTTAACGTCAACACAGTCATAATTTCACCTTAACGTCAACATAGTCATAATTTCACATTAACGTCAACATAGTCATAATTTCACCATAACGTCAACATAGTCATAATTTCACCATAACGTCAACACAGTCATAATGTCACATTAACGTCAACACAGTCATAATTTCACCATAACGTCAACATAGTCATAATTTCACCATAACGTCAACACAGTCATAATGTCACATTAACGTCAACACAGTCATAATGTCACATTAACGTCAACACAGTCATAATGTCACACTAACGTCAACACAGTCATAATGTCACATTAACGTCAGCACAGTCATAATGTCACATTAACGTCAGCACAGTCATAATGTCACATTAACGTCAGCACAGTCATAATGTCACATTAACGTCAGCACAGTCATAATGTCACATTAACGTCAGCACAGTCATAATGTCACATTAACGTAAACACAGTCATAATGTCACATTAACGTCAACACAGTCATAATGTCACATTAACGTCAACACAGTCATAATGTCACATTAATGTCAACACAGTCATAATGTCACATTAACGTCAACACAGTCATAATGTCACATTAACGTCAACACAGTCATAATGTCACATTAACGTCAATACAGTCATAATGTCACATTAACGTCAACACAGTCATAATGTCACATTAACATCAACATAGTCATAATGTCACATTAACGTAAACACAGTCATAATGTCACATTAACGTCAACACAGTCATAATGTCACATTAACGTCAACACAGTCATAATGTCACATTAATGTCAACACAGTCATAATGTCACATTAACGTCAACACAGTCATAATGTCACATTAACGTCAACACAGTCATAATGTCACATTAACGTCAATACAGTCATAATGTCACATTAACGTCAACACAGTCATAATGTCACATTAACATCAACATAGTCATCATTTAACCCTACCATCAACACCTCCTTACGTTCACGCTATTATCAACAAATTCGTCAGTGCATGCCATCATCAACACATTCATCAATTCGCGGTAGCATCAGCAAAATTATCAATTCATAATATAATCACCACAATCATAAATTCACGCTAGTTTCAAAACATTCTACATTCATGCTATCATGAACGTAATCACCAGTTCACGCCATTATCAACACAATCATCATTTCACGCTACCAACAACAGTCTTCATTTCACACGACCATCAACACAGTCATCATTTCATCTTAGCATCAATACAGTCATCATCTCACCCTGCCATCAACACAGTCGTCGTTTCAACCTATCAACAACAGAGTCATCATTTCAACCTACCAGCGACACAATCATTATTTCACCCTACCAACAACACAATCATCATTTCACCCTACCAACAATACAACCATCATTTCACTCTACCGTCAACACAGTCACCATTTTACCCTACAGTATGGTCTGAAGCATAGGATATTTGTTTTGAGCCAACTATATATTACGACTGCTAGTAAGACTCCACACTCCCAGAGAGATGGCCACTTTCTGTCCCACCCGGCCTCTGAGTGTAGCTTTGAGTGGCAAAAAAACCTTCTCCAGAAATACGGAAATAACTTTAAAACAACCAGTCTACCTTTATGTCCGCCAGTTGTGCAGGGCACCTTCCAGTCAAAGAATGAATTTTGAACGTATCCACATCAGACATACACAATCAGCGGATATGTTCTCTGCGTGGGAACTTTGTTGTTTCTGGTAGCATAAGCATCTGTTTCCTTTTCCACAAGTCAGATTATCGATTCCACAAGTTTAGTATTCAGGTTTTGTGCATACATAATTCCAAACACTTAAGAGCTCAAACAACCTTACATATTAACACAATAATGAAGCGTCTTAAGTGAAGTGTGTGGGTACACAATTACAGGTCACACAACAGAAGCGGAGACCGGGAGTGGCAGCAAAAGAAAAAGAGCATTTCTATTTAGTGAATTGCTTCTTTTATAATGGAAGATAATAATTTAAGTAAAATACGTGTAGAAGGGACAGATGTTGAAGAAGTCAATCAGTTTGCATACCTTGGCAGCTACATAGACCAGGATGGTGACACCAGAAAGGAAGTTAGAATTAGAATTGCAAAAGCAGCATCAATCTTCAAGAATCTTGAGAACATATGGCATTCAAAAGTTATAAGCACAAATTCCAAGTTAAGACTATTCAATTCAAATGTAATATCCTCCCTCATTTATGCATGCGAAAGCTGGAAAACAACTAAAGAAATAGACAAGAAATTAGACTCTTTTGAAAACAAATGCTTAAGGAAAATACTCGGCATCAAGTGGAACTAATTCAAGAACAATGCAGAGATAAGACAGATGACTGAACAACAACCAGTCTCATGGGTGATCAGTAAAAGGAGATGGACATATGTTGGTCACGTAATGAGAAGAAACGATCATAGGATCCCAAAACAGGCTATCAAGTGGAACACAACAGGCCAAATAAAAAGAGGCAGACCACGTGAAGTTCTATCGAGGACATTGTTAAGAGAGGCCAAATTAACAGGCATAAAATCCCTTGATGAGGTTGAAAGACTCGCCGAAGACAGGAAAAATTAGCGAACTACTTTGCGAGCCCTATGTGACGTTTAACGGCACCGGAAGGACATACGAATAATTTAAGTCGGTTGCTGGGAGGGAAGTCATCATCTGGAAATTTCATTTATGTTTCTGGAGATTATAGTTTAAAATTACGTCACCGATATGATTACATGATTATACAAGTATACACATAAAGCCGCATGAGGAATGGATTCCTGGAGTTTTATTGAATTCTCGAGTATTCATGAGAAACGAGTCTCCAGATTACTGTTATATCATGTGGTACTTGGTAGTCTCTTCTCCCCGCAGAGTATGTTTAAGACAGAACTGGAGGAGGTGGCGCAAGGTCTGGGTCATCTTTGCGCCATCCCCCTAACACAGGCATCTTCGGTCTCCAGAAGTATAGTAGTTCAAGGTGATAAGCTTACCAGTGTGAAGACAATACTGTCCATTAGTATAGTAGTTCAAGGTGATACGCTCACCAGTGTGAAGACAATGCTGTCCATTAGTATAGTAGTATAAAGTGATGGGCTCACCGATATAGAGACAATGCTGTCCATCAGTATAGTAGTATAAAGTGATGGGCTCACCGATATAGAGACAATGCTGTCCATCAGTATAGTAGTATAATGTGATGGGCTCACTAATATGGAGACAATGCTGTCCATCAGTATAGTAGTATAAGGTGATGGGCTCACTAATATGGAGACAATGCTGTCCATCAGTATAGTAGTATAAGGTGATGGGCTCACTAATATGGAGACAATGCTGTCTATCAGATCAGGTGAGAAGTTCATCAACATAGGCAAATATGGTGACAGAATGTATCTTGATAACCTTGATTTAGAAGGTCCGAGTTTAGCAACTGAAATAGAAAATGACGAATTCATATTCGCTTATTAGCCTAGAATAGCTGGCCCAGGACACTGAAGATCGTAAAAGTGAAGTAGCTCAGGAACATTACCATTTCCTTCATACACGTTTCCTTTCTTTTCTGTCTGTGAAATGTTTTCCTTATTTTTTATCTTTTGATATTTCGCTGATCATTGATTTTGTTTTATGTGTTATTTTTCTTTAACACTTCCATATTCTATCTCAGATTTATTAGACACAGAAGTTTTACTATTCTGAGACTGTTTTAAAGTTTCAGTGTCAAGATTTTACTTGACAAAACATCAGTTTAAAATACTAAAACTTGTTAACTGCACATCATTCATTTATTTGCGTGTTCGTCGCGGAACGTTGGCTCCATAAAAGCTCTCTTGAAAGCCTATCGGTTGTAAGCAAGATGGCCTGCTGCTGATGCGTCCATTCGCAAATCATAAACTATGTCTTACAGCCATCTTCGCCTTGGTCTTCCTCTCTTTCTTTTTCCCATTGTGTACCCTTTCAACACTGCCGTCTCCAATCTCTCATAACGTTTAATACTTACGTTTTCTCTGTTTAATTTCCTTTACTAGTCAGCCTTCTTCAATATTACATTCTTGTAGTATGGATATATTTATTCCAAGTATAAATACTCGGTATGAAGAGGAACGAATTCAAGAACAACGCAAAGATAAGACAGATGAGCAAACAACAACCTGTCTCATGGGTGATCATAAAAAAAGAAAATAAACATGTGTAGGCCATGTGATGAGAAGAAACAACTAGAGAATAACAAAACAAGCTATCAAGTAGAGCACAACAAGCCGAAAAAAAAGAGGTCGACCACGTGAAACTCTAAAGAGGACATTGTTATGAGAAGCCGGTTTAGCTGGCATAACATCCCTTGATAAAGTAGAAAAACTCGCCGAGAACAGGAAAACCTGGCAAACAACCATGAGAGCCCTATGTGACGTTTAACAGCACGAGAATGATGTAAGATGTACGTATGAATATATTTGTCTTTTTTGTGTCCATGATATATGAAGGAATTCTACCACCAAGATCGCCCCCTAATTCTACTGAATTTACTCTTGTGGTCCTTGATTGGCCCTTTGGTCCTCCTGTGGTTTTGGATATCCGTATATCCCCGCCGGGTGAGAGATGGTTGCCCATCTAGTCCAGCGTTGGACTTTCACACCGAGATACTTCAGCGTGGTTAGGATACGCATACATTCCCGTAGGGTGAGAGGTGGTCTAGACTGCCCTGGTCCAGTGTCTCTGATTTCAGCATTTTGTGATTGTGGCGACTACCCTTCCTAGATGTGACCAGGACGGAGCTTTTGTCCAAGAGGATAAATCCTCGCCACTAGTGACTTCCACCCCTGGGTTGAACCGGTTTAAGCATATTATCCCAGTATGGGCGTGTTTGGGACGTGACCGACCTCTAGAGCAGAGGTACTGTGACATGCGTAGCCTTCATGTTTCACCCCTGGTGTGAGCCGGTTTAGGCATATTTCACCAGTGTAGGTGTATTTCGGACGTGGCCGGCCTCTAGAGCAGAGGCGCCGTGGTATGTGTAGCTCTCGCAGCGATACTACTGGACATACCGATTAAACTTCACTTTATCCTTTCCTTCACTTTATCACATCGGCGCCGCACAGCAACCCTTATTTCTTTTCTGCAGTTTCTTCCTTGACCAGGAGGAGCTTCACTCCACGCGCGGCATTCGAAGAGTCTCGCCAGCAGTGTCTTAACCTCTGGGTTAAGCCGGTTCAGGCATTTCACCCGATATGAGTGCACTTAAGACGTGGCCGACCTCCAGACCAGAGGTTCCGTGATTTGACTGTTTGCTTCGCTTTATCCTTTCACCTTTTCCGCAGTGGTGCCGCGCGGCAACCCCATTTGCACCTTTCTTCATTGACCGGGTGGAGCACCGCTCCTCGCACGGCAGCTGAAGAATCTCGCCAACAGCGGTAGATGAGCTACCAAACGTGCCTCTCATCTACCCTAAGTGTTTGGTTTTCAGGCGCCAGATATTCGCCTTCGCTCCTTCTCCTATCACTTTAAACAATTCCGCCATGAGAAGGTCAGGAGCTGGACTTGACTGTTTGAGACTCACGCCGTTGGAGTGAGAGCGAATTCTCCACCCCACCTCCGGCTATAACAGTCCTTAGAACCTAATTTTGTATATTTCGATAAAAGAGAAGGGATGTCTTTGACATAAAACATTCCGAAGTATGCAGCTGAAATAGTCAGTTGATGAAAGTGAGACATCCTTTATATTATAAAACTTCGCAGCCCCCTGTAAGAAAAGTCATATCACTCTTATGTAGACTTTGCTCAGAAGACCAAACGTTCAACAATATACTTATCTATCTTCTTCCTTATCTATTCTATCACCACAAATGATTTATGAACGTCTCTGCTTCCCTAAGCGATCTGTCGTTTAATTACTGAATGGAACAGAATCTCGCTTTCCTCTGCTCGTAAATTCCTCTGATTTTAAAGCTAAAGCGATACTTTTTGACGTCAAATCGAAATGCAGCTTCAAAAAAGGGGGTTAACTAAGATTAAAATTGGTGCTTAAGGGGCATAACTATCCAAAAAAAAACTTTATATCTTGAAATCCTGCACGTTCCCCACTTACACATGATTGATGTCTTCTCTATGCAAAGAAAGTTTGAAAGGATAACAGTTTTTGTTTCGCCTGACAAACTTCCCTTGGGAGACTCTGCCTAGGGGAAATAATAACAAGCTCCAGTTTTCATTTGGCTTGTCACCACTTCCCTTGTTCCACGAGGATTCATGTACCTGCTTCTACAACCAAATGAGTGGAGCGTCTCTGACCAGACACTAACCCACGCCTTCGCGATGAAAGACTAAAAATATACCCATGACTGAATATAAATAAGCATACATTTTTCTGCAAACGTCGAGAGAGCCGAGATGTAGAGAACATTGGGTGGAGTTTAAAATCTGAACACATGGCCCAGTAGTTATCGTACTTATTCAAATCACTATCTTAAATCTCGTAAATTTCAGACAAAACGTACAAATTTTCAGTGAGATCCAATGATCCGTGAGAACAGGTTACTAGATTAATAAACGTTCACACCTGCCCATTGTAGATGGCTGTTCTGAACGCCTTGCATAATGAAGGTACAACCATAAACTGTTTAGTACTAGAAGATCATTCAGAAGTCTACATTCACTACAACACACATGGATAATTAGTGTGTAAGAGTATAAAACTAAGAATATAACTATACACAAGTAATTAGTGAGTAAGTATATAAAATTAAGTATATAACTATACACAAGTAATTAGTGAGTAAGGATATAAAACTAAGTATGTAACTACACAAAAAGCCGCTGCAGTAAAGCTGTGATAACTATAAACTAGGGAAAAAAGTACAAACAGCTTTATTACTTAACGAGTACAAAGTTGTGACGTTTCGGAGTGAACCTTAATCATACAAAAACATACAGGACAAAGAAATAGAGAGAGAGAGAAGATAAAATATAAATTCACATCAATGCTATGTAAAAAATAAGAATGGAAAAAGTAGAATAAAATAAAATAAATGGAGCACTTAGCTGTGACTTGACTGTGTTCAGAAGTGAGCATGATGGAGTGTATAGAATATTTAAATAGAGACTTGTGATGTGTGATAGGTGGTCGATAATAGGTTGGGTGGGGGAAGGGAGGTGGATTGTGAAAAGGGGAGAGTGATACAATGGTAATATAGCCAGAAGAAGGTGGACGAGGTGACTGTAGTTAGGGTAGAGGGGTTGTGAGGAGATTCTGAACTATAACGTGAGAAAGGAGTGGAATTTAGTGCAGATGGAATATGACTGTGGGAAAAGGAAATGTTATGTGTGGCTGAATTGCGAGTTTAAACTATGTGGTTTTAGCGTTCCATATTCCTGAATAATATATATGTTTTCAAGTGCTAGACGGCTTCTGTCATCAACGTGACATTGATGGCTATTACCAGAAAATCCAGTAAGCCTCTTTGGTTGGGGTCACTGAAATGATTACAGACTGGTTTCGAAACACGCTGGGAGATATTATAATGATGTTTCTGCATTTTAATTTATAAATCGTTAATTGATATTAGCTGTTCCTACATTTTTTACTACTTTATACATTACATTTGTGAATGTATAAAGTTCAGTAATAAGAGTATAACAGCAATACGTTTTTCATGTCTAACTAGAGGCCATTAAATTTAGTTTTACACTTACTTTCATTTATCGCAGCAATATTGCTTTTATATAGATAGTTAAACGGAGCAAATCAAATCTTTCCAAAGCTTTCTAATTCCTTTATTGTACCCCCCAGTAGCCATATCAGCCAACAACACAGAGCTTGTCACAAGGGTTCTCACGCCGCTCTGTGAGACGTGACATATTGAGGAAATGGACCCTTTCTTCAAGACAAAGATCAAAGGGAGATCATCAATCACAGATCGAACCTCAGCAAACATAGAGAAGCGATCACACAAAACAGCGTCAAGTGCAGGTTTGTTTATTGCCAGATTGGACATAGCTCGATCAAACTTTCTCACATTTCAAGTAATAATGAAAAGAGGTATCTCATGCTCAGAGTTGATCGTGTTTTTTTTAGGAAAAGGTTCATATGTAGCCGAAAGGGCTTCTCAAATAGATAGGAATGAGGCTGTCTTTAGGACTAACGAGTTGAGATGTTTAATGATGAATTGGTGAGAGTTCGACCAGTTCTTCATGCATGTGGAGCCTGTCAAGAAGTTTACAAGTGGTAGAGACACTCCAGTTTTTAGACGTTCGTCATCACAGCATCAGCTACTGTGAACTTTGAATGCGCAGCTGAAAAACGTTTTACTGTAGCAACAACGACATCAACAGTATGCTGTATCATAAGAGCTACACTGATTACATTTCCTACTATTGCTGTCATTATTAAAATAATTGATTATATTTTATCATTATTACTACCATGACTGTTACAACAACAACAACAACAACAACAACTACTACTACTACTACTACTACTACTGTTACTATTACTACTACTACTACTAATACTACAACTACTACAACTTAGACTACTACTACTACTTATACTACTACTACTACTACTACTACTACTATTACTACTACTAATACTACTACAACTAATGCTACTACATCTCTCTGAAAATAAGTGTCATTGAAAATGTTCGGTCTGTATTAAAGACTTCCCTCTGTAATGTGCCGAAGAGCTGAATGTAATGCGGGGAAATGATCTTTATTACTATCTATCGGTTATCCCTGAACAAGGTGATGTGCTGAAATATTGTTTTTAATTGTTTTCCCCCCTCATATTTCGCCTCATTCTTTTCTCTGCTCTCTGACTTTGCCATTGCTTTTTATAGACCTCCAAACATTTTTCCTTATTTTAACTTCATATTAAGTTATGGAAGGCAATGAAGGTCGTCTCAAGAACACAGAAGCAACTAAAACAACACAGAAATGATATCAGTGGAACTGTATACTAAGGAACGTATTGATGACAAGCTTAGTGTGTTACTGATCATAGTAACCGACTGACCAGCCAGATCAGATGTAACCATTATTGCTACAATTACTGTAATTAATTTCTGCCGCGTTTCTTTTGTTGAAAACAGAAAACTAAACTATGTTAAAGGATGACAGGAGTAGCTGTATTCTTTAACAGAGAAAACACAGTTGTAACATTTCGGTTTATCTCTTATTCGTACAGAAACATACAGCATAGAGAAACCGGAAAATAAGAGAAAGTTTCAATTTACACGAATGATATAGAACAAACAAGAATGGAGAAACGGGATGTAGCGGGATTACTTATCTCACAACTTTCATGAAGATGCGTTCGAGAGTGGGTTGGTTTATAACAAGAATCTACTACCTCAGTTTCTAGAATGCGCTAGAGTTCATTATTCAGTGTCCAGTTTCCAGGAAAATCTACTCTCTCATTAGTTTCCATTTTACGCACGACGCCCTCAGGTTGCAGCACTCACAACAACATCATGGTTATAGCACTCACAACAACATCATGGTTATAGCACTCACAACAACATCATGGTTATAGCACTCACAACAACATCATGGTTATAGCACTCACAACAACATCATGGTTATAGCACTCACAACAACATCATGGTTATAGCACTCACAACAACATCATGGTTATAGCACTCACAACAACATCATGGTTATAGCACTCACAACAACATCATGGTTATAGCCACCACTGCTGTATATAACCATAACAATCCTAGTGAAAAAAAAGTATTACTAATTCAATCATTCTTCTTCTTCTGCTCCATCACCTCCGCGTCATTCTGGTAAAGTTTCTCTCCCCTGTTTGCCAGCTGTCCTAGCACAGCGCCTGATATTCTTCACTTAATTTCACAGACAAAACCGGACCATAAATCACACGCTCCAATAGAAACGTGTCTAGAAGATCTGGCCAGGCCATTCACAATGACGTAATCATGCGGAGAACAGTTTCTGATTTCCAAATAAATACCAAGAACTGGGCAGAATTTCACATATTTTACCGGGAAAAGAATGTGAAACGAAATGAAAGAAAGAACAGAGTTGCTGGAGATGATATCAAATCTGCTACATTTTGCGATGCTGCGTGTCTCTATGTGAGCGTTGTCTTATTGCAAGATTGGTTATTTAAAATCTGTGTCTGTTTCAAGACAAGATTTCGGGAAACAAATTATTTACGAGGGTATCTATCTATCTATCTATCTATCTATCTATCTATCTATCTATCTATCTATCTATCTATCTGTCTGTCTGTCTGTCTGTCGTCTATCTATCTATCTATCTATCTATCTATCTATCTATCTATCTATCTATCTATCTATCTATCTATCTATCTGTCTGTCTGTCTGTCTGTCTCTGTCTGTCTGTCTGTCTATCTATCTGGATGTCTATTTGACTGTCTCATATAATGTTACTGTAGTTTGTCTTACATATTCATCAGTTTGGCAGAGAACGAATAACGACAATGTCGCTTGTGTCTCCGTCTTTTTTTAATCTGTCTACCTGCTCGTCTGCGTCTCTAATTACATAGTCCATGTTTGTTTTTCTATATATCCTACCTGTTTTTGCACGCCTGTATGTCTGTCTACTTACTTGCTTACCTGCTCGTCTGCCTGTTTGCTTTGCTGCTTTTCTGCTTGCCTGTCTTTCTGTCTGTCTGACATACAGTCAGTCAATAAAATTAGACAAATCTCTGTCCGGCAAACTGTAACTTCGGCCTGTCCCTAAACACATTGTTAACTTCACAGTTTCTACATTTAATGTTGGATGAGCATTTTTGGTGGTCAGAGATCTAAAGAGAAATGAGGAGGAAGGATAGCTTGGGAGTCCTGGGGATAGGAAGCCATAAATTGTGGACAAAAATGAGGTTGATGGAAACTAGCGCGGAGATTGTGATATTTCTTATAGGCCGTCTCCTCGGAAAATGATTCTGGGTATGGAAACGTAAAAGCGAAATAAACGCCTGATGGAAAGAGAGGCGGGATGAGGTTGGAAGGGAGGGTAGAGATTGGCTGAATCTTGATCCTGTTTATGCTTTCAGTAATTTTACAGAAGGGGAAGAAATTTTCTGGGCAACTGGGAGAAGGGAAAAGTCAACTTAGCGAAGAAATATTCAAATATTGGAATAGAAAATTGAAACAAGAGGAACAGAGGAGTCGCTTGCATTTCCGCACAGGGCCAGCTACTTTACCGTTCACTTATGTCTCATTCTCTGCTCTTTCCGAAGTTAGAAAGTGGAATTTGTTTGAAATGACTGATCTCTTTCTCTCTCTCTCTCTCTCTCTCTCTCTCTCTCTCTCTCTGTTTCTTTCTCTCTGGTTCATGCAAGCAATCAAGCGTTGTAGTCACCGATTATAAATAAGGTAGATAGAGGTGTATGGTGCAGTTTTACAAAGTGAGGGAGGAAGTGAGCAAAGTGAGAAAAAAAACGAATATAAAGTATGAGAATGTATAAATGAAAAACATACAACATCCGATATTTCGGCGTGAGCCTTATTCGAGGATACATGCAAAAACAAAATACAAACATATATAACTTATCTGAAGCGTCTTGCTCTCAGTAAAGCAGAAATGTGTGTGGAAGAAGGAGAAGGAGGAAAAAAAACCGTTGCCTACAGACAAAAGATTCCCGATATAGCCAATCATAGCGAAGAAGCGGAGAGAGAGGAGCAGAACAAATGGGAGAAAGGGGTTGGGGGAAGGCAATAGAAACATGATAGCCGCTAGAGGTGTCGGGGGGGGGATGTGGGGGAAAGGGGAGAGAAAAGAGGACGCGAGAGATAATGAATGAAGAACTTAAACACCTACAGGGAGGAAATGTAAAACTGGTGAATGGGACAAGACCAATATGTTGGCAGAGAAGGAAATAGGATGGTGGTAGGGAGGGGTAGCATAGAGAAAGAAATTAGAGTATAAAAAAGGCCAGTGGATAAATCAAGAAGTTACAGAAAGCTGAAGACATTGTTAATTCCAGCTGGGTGGAGACAGCCAGTCTGGAAAATAAGGCGCTGTTCTAGGACCCTCCGAGATCGTACATCTGCGGACCAAGAGCGGATCGCACTAACCGAAATGTCCTGTTTGACCCTGTAGTTACCAAGGCAAAAATGTTTAGCCACAGGTGTCCAGGCCCTCTTAGAAATATCACTGAGATGCTGGCGAAATCGATCTCCTAACCGTAAGCCAGTTTCCCCTATGTACTTCAAACCGCAACGTTTGCACATGATAACGTAAATGACATTTCGTGAAGTGCAGGTGAAACCCTCCTGTACTGATAACGCGGATTTAGGGAAAGAGATCTGGCTGGCCTCGACAACAAACGGACAAGTGTTGCATCTACGGCGTCCACAACGTCTGGTACCATAAAAAGTGTCATCTGTCTTAAGATGACTACGAATTAAAAGGTCCCTGAGGTTTTTGTCACGTCTGTAAGCCACCAATGGGGGTTCCCCAAAAAGTTCACGTGTCTCAGGCTCGGTCTGGAGGAGGTGGAGATGGCGAAACAGTATGTTTTTAACTGCCAAGCTATGGGGGTGGTACGTGAGTACTAGTTTCACCCTGTCCGAGCTACAGTGCGGTTTAGGGGTGAGGGCTTGTTGCCGCGATGTGTGACTAATGCGATTCCAAGACGACGAGAGAACGTGGTCTGGATAGCCATAGCTTGGCAGTTAAAAACATACTGTTTCGCCATCTCCACCTCCTCCAGACCGAGCCTGAGACACGTGAACTTTTTGGGGAACCCCCATTGGTGGCTTACAGACGTGACAAAAACCTCAGGGACCTTTTAATTTGTAGTCATCTTAAGACAGATGACACTTTTTATGGTACCAGACGTTGTGGACGCCGTAGATGCAACACTTGTCCGTTTGTTGTCGAGGCCAGCCAGATCTCTTTCCCTAAATCCACGTTATCAGTACAGGAGGGTTTCACCTGCACTTCACGAAATGTCATTTATGTTATCATGTGCAAACGTTGCGGTTTGAAGTACATAGGGGAAACTGGCTTACGGTTAGGAGATCGATTTCGCCAGCATCTCAGTGATATTTCTAAGAGGGCCTGGACACCTGTGGCTAAACATTTTTGCCTTGGTAACTACAGGGTCAAACAGGACATTTCGGTTAGTGCGATCCGCTCTTGTTCTGCTGATGTACAATCTCGGAGGATCCTAGAACAGCGCCTTATTTTCCAGACTGGCTGTCTCCACCCAGCTAGAATTAACAATGTCTTCAGCTTTCTGTAACTTCTTGATTTATCCACTGGCCTTTTTTATACTCTACTTTCTTTCTCTATGCTACCCCTCCCTACCACCATCCTATTTCCTTCTCTGCCAACATATTGGTCTTGTCCCATTCACCAGTTTTACATTTCCTCCCTGTAGGTGTTTAAGTTCTTCATTCATTATCTCTCGCGTCCTCTTTTCTCTCCCCTTTCCCCCCACCTCCCCCCCCCCGACACCTCTAGCGGCTATCATGTTTCCATTGCCTTCCCCCAACCCCTTTCTCCCACTTGTTCTGCTCCTCTCTCTCCGCTTCTTCGCTATGATTGGCTATATCGGGAATCTTTTGTCTGTAGGCAACGGTTTTTTTCCTCCTCCTCCTTCTTCCACACACATTTCCGCTTTACTGAGAGCAAGACACTTCAGATAAGTTATATATGTTTGTATTTTGTTTTTGCATGTATCCTCGAATAAGGCTCACGCCGAAATATCGGATGTTGTATGTTTTTCATTTATACATTCTCATACTTTATATTCGTTTTTTTTCTCACCTTGCTCACTTCCTCCCTCACTTTGTAAAACTGCACCATACACCTCTATCTACCTTATTTATATTAACCAGTTTTACTGCAGTCGCCATCCCTTTTATCTAGTCACTGATTACCACAACAGTCTTATCTCTGCTCTTTCTCTAAGCTGTGTTGGACCCTAGTGGACTGTGCCACTCTTACAGTCCATCAGGTATCTTATCTCTTAGTCTCTTCTGTCGCTTTTTCCATCAAGTTTTCTGTTGTCACTAGGTGATCCAGTATGCCTCTTCTCAAAATACATTCCACAAATCTAGACGATCGTGTTCTGAAATTTGTCATAATTTCTCTCTTTTGCCCAGCCTCAATTAGATCCTCATCATTTGTTTTCTTGGCTGTCCATGGTATTCTCACCATTCTTCTCAAGAATCATAACTCCGCTGCTTCCAGTAGATTCTGAGTGCTCTTGCTTACTTTTCAAACTTCGCATTCATATAACAATACGGGTTCGATATGGCGCTGATGTTAGTCTTTTCTAAAGCTCTCTCGGACGTTCATAATGACAAGAGAGAGAGAGAGAGAGAGAGAGAGAGAGAGAGAGAGAGAGAGAACAGGAGATCTCAGTCACTTTCTGTAAAAAAAAAGGTAAATGTAATCCTGTCGCACCTTAGATGCACATACGGATATGGTGTTACTGTGGAGTGACAGATAAAATAAGACGGTTTGCTTTAGATTGTGAAGTGACGCATTCAATATACTCAGGTGGACAGCTTCGAGGAATACGGCTGAAAGGATTCACTAACAAAATAATAACACTAATAAAATAACATGAAGCACTTCTTAAGACGAACTCTTTACAATTCGGATTAGAATAACGTCACATTTCTGTTACTTTAGTATTTTTCAAGATTAGAATTTATCCCGGATTGACTGCGAAATCAGGGACCTGTTTGTTCTGAATTTCTTAGGAGCAAAACATAGAAAATTAATAAATTGATTTTTATCTCTGTA
The DNA here is from genome assembly GCA_009760885.1 of Achatina immaculata. Classification (NCBI taxonomy): domain Eukaryota; kingdom Metazoa; phylum Mollusca; class Gastropoda; order Stylommatophora; family Achatinidae; genus Lissachatina; species Lissachatina immaculata. Next base: position 8,211,229 of record CM019719.1, on the reverse strand, counting down.
TTTTAAGTTTTTCTTCAAAGTAGCATAAACTAATGCAGACATTTATGTACGTATACAGACAGACAGACAGACGGACAGACAGACAGACAGACAGACAGATAGATAGATAGATAGATAGATAGATAGATAGATAGATAGATAGATAGATAGATAGATAGATAGATAGATAGATAGATAGATAGATAGATGGATGGATGGATGGATGGATGGATGGATGGATGGATGGATGGATAGATAGATAGATAGATAGATAGATAGATAGATAGATAGATAGATAGATAGATAGATAGATAGATAGATAGATAGATAGATAGATAGATGGATGGATGGATGGATGGATGGATGGATGGATGGATGGATAGATAGATAGATAGATAGATAGATAGATAGATAGATAGATAGATAGATAGATAGATAGATAGATAGATAGATAGATAGATAGATAGATAGATAGATAGATAGATAGATACTGAAGCATAAATAGAAAGAAAGAACTATCTCTGTATTTATATCGACCTCCTGTTCTAAGCCAACAGAACAGATCGAGAAAAAAAGTCCAAGCAACACTCTCACAGACCAAGGCGACTTACATCTCTGGACGTAATGTGTATGTCTGTGTGTGTTTCTTTCTTGATAACTGAGCATGTATCTCCCAACTACTTCATTTCATTGTCGCAGATTTGCTTCAACCATTATTCTATTCATTTCACAGATTTTGTCAAAGAAAAATGAATTTTGAAACAAAAGAAAAACTGACATCAAATTTCTTCAGTTTTTAAAGTTCTTCTCCCTCAGTATAAATGATAAAAAGTAATAGACGAGAGAGAGAGAGAGAGAGAGAGACGATGTGAGATAGAGGGGGTTATCAATATCTGTCAGACAAGAAATAAGTATACGTATGACCAAGTAGCCTTAAAGAAACATAAACAACAACAGATTACAAATTTAGCGAAAAATGTTGCAGTTCGTACATTTTCTGTTAATTATATCAATATACAGAATATATTTTAAGCTTTAAAACATTATGTAATTAACGTTAACGTCAACATGACTTCTCTGTAATTAACTCGCCAGGCGATTCATTCGAAAAAAAAAAAGTGAAGATTTTCCTACACATTAATAAATTATTAATAAAACGTGTTAAAAAAAAACTGATTCCCTGTTGACGGAGATGGAAGATAAGTTCACTGTTAGAAACTTTAAATATCCTCTCGTACGCAACACTCAGAGAAGCCATAAAGAGAAGCTTATTTGACCTCTCAGTACTGAACGGTACATGAGGAAAGAGAAAAAACAGGTTTCTCAGAGAAGCGAAGACTGTAGAAAGTATGTCAGCAAAGAAAAGAACTTATGGGCACAGCCATCGGCATTTGAGTGTCCACAAAGAAGACAGAAGAGAGAAATGAAAGAGTACGTTTTCAGAGAATTGATGAGGAAGATATAAACAAAGAATGAAAGAAACGGGAGGAAGGAATATCAAAGAAAAGGAATGAAAGAAAAGGGAGGAAGGAATATCAAAGAAAAGGAATGAAAGAAAAGGGAGGAAGGAATATCAAAGAAAAGGAATGAAAGAAAAGGGAGGATGGAATATCAAAGAAAAGGGAGGAAGGAATATCAAAGAAAAAGAATGAAAGAAAGGGAGAAGAAAAAACGAAGGATGGTTAAGACGAGCAAAAAAATATCGATGTGTACAAACCACAAGAATGAGGAGAGATAGGAATGCCTGAATCAAGGAGGACGGACATTTTGAGGAATATGAAGGAAAATATGCACAGTAAAGTACTATTTATTACAACTAATACAATACTTCCTGCCGTCTTAATGTCGTTTTAACGTCCTATTGATGTCGTTTTAACGTCCTACTGATGTCGTTTTAATGCATGTGCTTGCTCCGCCAAACATCTTTGTAACAAATTATACGCTGTTTTATTCCCCCCCCCTATCTGAGTTTCTACTTGGAAGGTGAGCGAGATGGGGGGAGGAGGGAGGAAGAGTGTATGGGGGGACGGAGTGACAGTATCGCTCACTTCTTTAAAAGTCACTGACCTAGGTCACACGATGAGGTCATGCTGACATGTTCTCGCCGACATTTTCTTCGATTTTCTAGCATACCAGGCAGTGACATGACTGCTATCTCGTCTGTCTTCCCTTCCTCCATCCCAACAGAGGCCAGGTACCCATTTCCGCAGCTGAGTTGACTGGAGTTGCCAAGCTCAAACCACCTGTTCTTCGCACTTGACAATATTCTTGACACGTCTCTACATAACTTAATACTCTTATGTGTCTCTAGACAGGTATGAGATGTCTCTAGACAGGTTTAAAATGTCTGTGTACAGGTGTCAGACGTCTCTAGACATATATGAAATGTCTCTAGACAGGTGTCAGACGTCTCTAGACAGGTATGAGATGTCTCTAGACAGGTGTCAGATGTCTCTTGACAGGTGTCAGACGTCTCTAGACAGGTATGAGATGTCTCTAGACAGGTGTAAGATGCCGATAGACGGTCATGATATGTCTCTAGACAGGTGTCAGATGTCTTTAGACAGAATTGAGATGTCTCTAGACAGTGTGAGATGTCTCTAGACAGGTATGCTATGTCTCTAAACAGGTGTGAGATGTCTCTAGACAGGTGTGAGAGATATCTCTAGACTGATGAAAGAAGGGCTACTCTTTCCTAAACATCGTCTTATGTTAATGTCATCTTAAAGTAGTCTTAAAGTCGTCTTAATGTCATCTTAAAGTAGTCTCAGAGTCGTCTAAATGAATGTTATTTTAAATATGAAGGTTGTAATTGTTATTACCTGGAGATGTTTATTAAATCTCATAATATACTCAGACTGAAGTAAAACTAAATACCTTTCATGAAGGAAGGAAAGATCTTCCTGAATTTACAGAATTTTATTTCCTCACTAAAACGTCTGGTGGTAAGTCATATCTCCTTGTTTAGAAAGATCTGTCATGACGTAAAGAAAAGGTAAAGGTAATCCTGTCATGCCTTAGAGGCATATAGGGATATGGTGTTAGTGCCCATATTTTCCTTGACCTGTCAGCACACTAGAGGGTGATATGGTCATTATCACGCCTGGCCGCTTTTCATTTCCCAAGTTCAGAAGAAGTCGGGTACCCATTTCTACGGCTGGGTGACTGGGGTGCCTCTAGCCGGATTCGAACCCCCGAGCTTCGCCATGAGAGACCAGAGCACTAACCACTTCGCCACCCAGACACCCTATCATGACGTGCACTAGCGTTTTTGTGAAGCAGTACTTTTTCAAGAACAATCCATGGAGGAGGTAAATACCAAAACTCAACAAGAACTGGAACAGAATGGGAGGATGAATGGTTTTGGAGTTAGAAACAAGATCTTTATTGGATACTACAGTGAAAATAAAGAAGAAAATGCTTAAAGATAGACTGGATTGACTGGGTTATCCACTGACTTAAAGATAGACTGGATTGACTGGGTTATCCACTGACTCTAGACGAGATGTTGGTGGCAGAGTTAGATCATGGAACAAGTAAAAACATGTATTCTTTTTCTGTCGCTAAGTAAATAATACTGTGAGAGCTCCAAAGAAGAACCACACACAAAAAAGAAAGAAAATCCCCAAATATTTCTGTCTGAAGAAATGAAGGGGTTGACTGAAACAAGTGGCTAGAAACTGCAACCCTCTGGCTTAGAAGTCTACCCAGTCGTGGTTCCTGCTCTGTCTTATTCGAATGGATGTAACAACCAGGATTCTTTGAAAGTCTTATAGTTTAACAACCTTTCTCATAGCCATGCTGAAGGATATAACTCCCCTTACAAAACGAGCAGGTAACAAAGGACTGAAAGATGTTACTCGCCATCGGACACAATTTTTTTTGTAAGCTGGGAAGGTAGAAAAGAGACAGCGCGATTAAAATCATGTGGAACGTTCAAAAGTCACTTCCTGGTCACACACAAAAAAGAACTTCATGGTCACACAAATAACTTCCTTGTCACACAAAAAACTTCCTGGTCACACAACTTCCTGTGTCGTGACCTCAGCCTGCTAGGCTGCTAGTTCTGGATGTGTTCCAAAACAGGAGGAAAATAACAACAACAAAAATAATAATAGTTTTTCACCTTATATAAACAAAAGTTGAGGTCACCTCTGACAAGAGCTATCCTACACCTGGATCTATTGCCTGGGCGTTGCAGTGGCCTAGCGATTGGTGCACTGATCTCTCATGGCGAAGGTCGAGGGTTCGAATCCGGCCGAAGGTGCCCCAGTCGCCAAGCTATAGAAATGGGTACCTAACTTTTTCTGGAGTTGTGGAAGGAAAGGCGGCCAGGCGTGATACTGACCATATCACCCTCTAGTGTGCTGACAGGTCAAGGAAAATACGAGCAGTAACATCATATCCCTATATGCCTCTAAGTTATGACAGGGTTACCTTCACCTACCTTATTGCCTAGATCTTAAGATTTCAGAGAGGGGGGGAGGGAAGGAAGCTTGTGGGAGGAGGAAAGGAGCACTTCTGACCTTTAAGACTCGCAACTTTTCTCTTCTGTTCACAGTCTGTGACCTGGCACCCCAGTTTTCCGCTAAATATATTTTTATTTCGAGTTTTGTTAACGGTACATTAAAATATTTTCTCAGAAAACTATTCTAAGACTATTCTGTATTCTGTATTCATCACTTCTTGTTTTCTTAACTTTATGCATGATCTCTTTTGAATGAATTCCTTATATTTACATATATTCCGTTAAAATACTTGAAAAAGTAGGTTATGGTATTTTATGGGCTCTGTAAACATTAATCGTAGCAATAGACATATTAAATTTACGCAGACTATTAACTGTAACAAGAAACCTTGACGAATCCGAGATAAACGACTGTTTTCAAACAAAATAGTTAACATAACGGCCGCGAATAAAGGTAACCAAGTGTGTATTTTGAAAACCATTCTACTTAGAAAGATGCCGTTTCACATTTCGTCACTCGTGTGAATAGCCGATTCTGTGTGTAATGTTTACACACATCTATTGACACATTATGCGTTTGTAGAAAGAAGTGTTCAGTCTAAAACCATACTTGGTCAAGACCGACCTCACTTTCTAGCTGCGCTTACTGGTTATAGACTCAGCCACCACAACAGCCTAATGAATTGGGTAGCTTTTCCGGGTGGTGAATCTTAATATGAAGAATGTCAGAACAGTTCCATGGAAAGACATCATTCCATTTTCGTGTGTACATTTCAAGTGATGAAAGTTAATTATTATAATTATTTATCATCTTTATCATCTTAATCATCTCTGAGTTTATCCTCAACAACACAAATTCACTATCACTGACTATAATCATCATCATTAACTTCGTCAGTATAAGACGTAATCTTTACCAGCGTCATCACCAGTATGTATAATCTTTATAAACTTTATCATCATTATGTATAATCTTTAGAAACGTAATTACCATTATCTATAATCTTTACAAACTTCATCATAATCATTTATAATCTTTGCAAACGTTATCATCACTTTTATAATCTTTACAAACTTCATCATTATTATTTATAATCTTTACAAACTTTTTCATCATCATTTATAATCTTTACAAGCTTCATCATCATTTAATCCACGTGCAGACTGCTTCATACAATTTTAGAAAAGGAGATTTCGGTTACCTTCTATCACAGCATATAGAACCTCTCTAGTTCTATCACAGCACACAGAACTAACCTCTCTAGTTCTATCACAGCACACAGAATTAACCTCTCTAGTTCTATCACAGCACACAGAACTAATCTCTCTTGTTCTATCACAGCACACAGAAGTAATCTCTCGTGTTCTATCACAGCATATAGAACCTCTCTAGTTCTATCACAGCACACAGAAGTAACCTCTCTAGCTCTATCACAGCACACAGAACTAATCTCTCTTGTTCTATCACAGCACACAGAATCTCTCTAGCTCTATCACAGCACACAAAACTAACCTCTATAATTTTATCACAGCATACAGACCTAACCTCTCTAATTCTATCACAGCACAAAGAACTAACCTCTCTAATTCTAACATAGCACACAGAACTAACCTCTATAATTCTTTCACACCACAGAGAACCTATCTCTCTAGTTCTATCACAGCACACAGAACTAACCTCTCTAACTCTATCATAACACACAGAACTAACCTCTATAATTCTTTCACACCACACAGAACCTATCTCTCTAGTTCTATCACAGCACACAGAACTAACCTCTCTAACTCTATCATAACACACAGAACTAACCTCTCTAACTCTATCATAACAATAAGAACTAACTTCTATAATTCTTTCACACCACACAGAACCTATCTCTCTAGTTCTATCACAGCACATAGAACTAACCTCTCTAGTTCTATCACAGCACACAGAACTAACCTCTCTAGTTCTATCACAGCACATAGAGCTAACCTCTCTAGTTCTATCACAGCACACAGAACTAACCTCTCTAGTCAAGGCTCCTTCTCCTAGCCGAGCTCTGCCCTCTTCGTTGTAAGTGTGGACGTTGGGTATGGGAGCCAGCTGGAGCTTCCCGAGGTACATGAGCACGACGACCCCCGTAAGTCCGGCAGTGGACAGGACGAACACCATCAGCATGCAGCACAAGCACCTGTTGTTGCCGTGGTTTACCCCCCTTGATGTTGGGGACTTACTGAAGTCCCTAGAACTTCTCCAGTCGTGGTGTCTCGGGGAGCACGGTCCGCCAACGTCGCACCTGCCGACGCTGTCGTTGTCGGAGTCAATATCTGTCGGTGGGGGAGGGAGAAAGACTACTTGATTGGATGTATCGTCCATTTCGTCGTTGACTGCGTATGTGACCTCTTCTGAGTTCATTTTAGATTTTAAGGACATGCATGAGGTCGGGTCGTTACTCTTAGCTGCACCGTTCGGGTAAAGTCGCTGTGGGCCGGTGATACAAGCAACTTTCAAAGGTTCTCTCACATACTCGTTCCCTGAACTTCCAGCGCCTTTAGATCTATAGAACACGCTGTTGACACTCTCGCCCCCGCAACTGCTGACGCTGTCCCCACTGCCGTGGTTGCTCCGCTGACCGGACTCGGCGAGACTGGCGCTCTGGTCCTTGCTGAGAGCGCTGCTGGTCTTTCCTCGTACGTTCCCGTTAGGTAGAGAAGAGGTGTTGCCCTGATCTTTCAGAATGACCAGTGGAGAAATTGGACTCAATGTATCCATGGATAATTTAGAACCGGAATCTATGGATAGTTTGGAGCAGGATTTAAACTGAAATCGGCGGTCGGAGAAATCACATGGTGAAGGAGTAAGATAGTCAGCCATTTTACTTTTTTACAGCAAACTGAAAATAACGAAAAATGAAAGGGTACGAAAATAAGCATGATACATAATGTGAGGCAGCGCAGCCAGACCCCAAAGCTGCGAGAAATCAGCTAAATGATAGAAGTTTCATGGAAACGTAGCAACAAAATAAGCAAAAACAGAGCGTTTCTATTTGCATAAAAGTTATATGCAAACTATTGTACGTTATTTATTTACAACAGTGGTTCTCAAGTTTTCAGTGCTAGTATCCCCTTTCTCCAAAGCCATACTCCTGACACCCCGCTATCCTCCCCCCAAAAAGAAAAACTTTGAACTGGTTCTTAAGCTCCCTCTTCCCTCATCGAGCCACTGGATCTTCGGAACTCCCTCCCCTTTCGGAGGTGGTACCCTCACTCTGAGTATCCAGAGAAATGTTCTATGCTATGATCCTTGTGTTTTTTTTCTCACACTTATTAATGTGCTGAAATTTTGAAATATTCATTTTCAGTATTTTCGTTAACTGCTACAAAATCTAATATTTCATCCGGGCAAAAGTTCACTCGCAGTGTTACAGCATTGTTATGAATAGTTAGTTTTCTTTTTCAAGTAATTTATTATCTTTGTTATAAACCATACAACTTTTAATTCATGATTTCAGTAACTTACCTTATTAAATCCATGTCATAAAACGGTTTGTTGCATTAAATTTTACATAGCGATTCACTTTTACAGAACTTTTTAAAAATTTTTTATTGACAAGTTTCCTCCACTGCCGGTGATTTAGACAGCAATTAATTCGTTCTAATTTACGAAATAAATATATTACATTACACTGTTTCATATAGTATTTTATTATGTTGCTCTGCTTACGTAGACTCCATGCTTATGTAGACTTCATTACATTACTTCTGTTTATCTAGCAGTCTCGGAATTAGCTGTTGTACTTTAGGCTACAGGATAAGTGCATCACTGAAAGAATTCTGCAGTTCACGTCTTCGATTTCCTGACTAACTTCGTGATTTCGACACTCGAATGATTTTTCTTTCGCAAATTTCTAATTCAAAATTCGTTTTCCGTCGCTAACAGTCTTCTAAATATACAACCCAATGTCTCTGTTTCACACATAAACCAGTCTTATATAAAAGTACAACAAAACGCGGTAGATATCAGTTTAAGAGATGCTATTTGTAACTTATTTTGAGTATGAGAAAACTAAATATTTATAAACGGAAGAGAGGCCAACCTGAAGTTTAAAGTGCAAACCCAGGAAACGTTCAGGGCGCTGTCAATACTTCAAATTATAGTGTACTTTGTATGTTTTGATAAAACAATCCCCTATATTTCCTGAATTTCGATTTGTTTTTGAGGGAGTATTTATTTCTGTTCTTTGGTTTTATCCATAATTACATGTGTACGTCAACAGTGAAGGTTTGGTTCCGTTTAATTTCCGATTGTTGTTTTTCATGTTTAGTTTCCTGTTTGTTCTTGTCATTAATTTCAGTTTCCTGAACTAGTTTCCAGCTGTTTCCGGGTATCATAGTATTATAGTATCATAGTATCGTACAACTCAAATAAAAAGTCCGGCTATTTTTCTCCTTTTCTGTTCAAGAAACCTGTGCTAGTTTTGTTCTTTGTATGTTTTCCAAAAGCCCTCTCTAGAATTGATACATTGCCCTCTAGTGTGCCCACATCAGCCTCTATAATACTTTCAAGTTGTGAATTATACATTTCTGACTAAAAAGAAAACATTCTTGATTAATACCGACTTTATCTTCCAGATTTCTGTTGTTTTAGATCAGGTTTCACAAACATTGCCACTTCACTAATCAGAGCAGAGTAATTCCGATGAATATTTCACTGCATTATTTATTTAATTCTGACAAATAAGATATTCGACTTGGAATTCACAACGTCACTTGTACTAAGATGCAGTATGACATAATTTTCTTTAGTTTCGTCGTTGAAGCACATCAGTATCAAACTACCATATTCTACATGCAGCATTTATCAATGTTTTCAATTTCACAATATTCTACACTTGATAAGACAACATTTCCTAACTCCGTATTATATCAGGTGTGCAACACGTGGTCAACTAGTCCCTCGTCTAAGATCACTGTACTCGAAGTTTCAAAGTAACAAATATTCATATCACTTGAATCACTTGAAACACAGATTCAATCTGGCCTAGAACTATTTCTGCAAGACTGCTTTTCCTGAGTATCTATTGCTCTAATTGTCCATCTATTCCAACTGTCGTTACCTACATCTTCTTTCTCTCTCGGGTCTTCTCTGGTGTGCGTTCTCCTTCTCTTATTCTTCTCTGATTGTCTGTTCTTCTCTTCTTCTCTTGTCTGGACCGGTCTCAGTTCACTGACCGTCCTTGTTCCTCCGTCTTCGGGGCTCCGTCCTCTGTCTCCTCTCCTCTACTTTTTCTTCTTTCTTGGTTCTTCTTCCTTGTTCTTAATGTCTGTTCTTTCGTCTTCGGGTTCCCTCATCTATCTCTTCTTCTTCCTCGTTCCTTACTACTTGGTTCCCTTTCTTTCTTCGTCCCTTTTCCTGTTTCCTGTCTCCTTTTTATCTTCAAGTGCAGCTTGGTGGATTAACCAATAATTACTATTATGTAACTAACCCTTCAGATGTCCACTGGTTCCCATGAGCGTTCTGATTGTCCGTCATTCAAACTGCCCTGTTACTTACTTGTCATAAGTCAATTGTACAATAGGCCACGCCTCTAAATATTTAATTGGTCAGCTAGCCACGTTTGTCACTTCTTTATTAAAAACTCGTGTGCAATCGCGTCATCTAACACGTGTCAAGTGTCAACTCCGTCTATACAATTGTTATTTACGTAAGTCATTATCTTGCTATTTCATGTCGGAGGTTTATTGTGTCCTCGCTTTTCATTGTGTCTGCCTTTTCTATTCGTCGTTTCTATTTTGTTTACTAGTGTCAACGTCCAGTCACTGCTTTGTTATCACTGGACCATCCTACTTTCTGGCGTCCTTCCTTTGTCTTTCCTACACGTCAGCGTCACTGAGTCTCGTTTTTTTCTTTTTCTATTCACTGTTTCCACTGTTTACTTTTGTCCGCGTCTTGTTCTAGTGTCATGGAAGTTCTATACCTTTCTCTTCCTTTCCTCTCCATTTTTCTCTGTCGCTTTCGATGTTACTATTTTCTTTACAGCATATTTTCATAATCATATTCATCAATAATAGTAATAACAACAATAATCATTACTTACAAGGCCATGCTACACCGCTAGTGTGCCCACATCAGTCTCTAATTTTCATGCACCGCCTTCTAATGTGTCACTCCCTAGTAATGCCATATCAGCCTCTAATGTGTTACATTACCCTCTAATGTGCCATATCATTCTCTAGTGTGACACATCATTCTATAATGTTCTACATCACATTCTAGTGTGTCCTGTCACTCTAGTTTTCTTACGCCATCCCCTACTGTGCCTAAATCAGACTCTAGTGTGCCCAAGTCACTCTCTAGTATCCCAACATCATTCTCTATTAACTAGATATAGTGTTCCATATCATTCTATAATGCTTCATCATGGCTATCTAATGTTCAATATCATTCTATGTTTCAACATGACGATCTATTGTTCCATATCATTCTATAATGTTTCAACATGATGATCTAATGCTCCATATAATTATATAATATTTTAACATGACGATCTCATATTCCATATCACTCTATGTTTCAACATGACGATCTAATGTTCTATATCACTCTGTAATGATTCAACATGACTATCTAGTGCTCCATATCACTCTATAATGTTTCAACTGTACGTTCTAGTCTTTCATAAAATTTTATAATGTCACCGTGTCACCTTCAAGTGAGTCGTGCTAGTTTACCCCAACATAACCCTATGGTGTATCCCTACATTGCTCTATAGTGTACCCCTACATTATCCTATAGTGTACTCCTACATAACCCTATAGTGTACCTCTACATTACCCTATAGTGTACCTACATATAACCCTATCTCTCTCTCTCTCTCTCTCTCTCTCTCTCTCTCTCTCTCTCTCTGAACCTTAAGTGCCTGTCCTTTGCCTTTTTTTCTGGTCTTGCCCAGGTGAGCCCTCTATTGCTCAACATCCTTTCTGTTATTCTTCTTCATGTCTCTTTTGGTCTACCCTTACTTCTGTTCCCCTGTGGTGTCCATCTTATTGCTATTTTTAGTAGTGAGTTGTCAGTCATTCGGAGCACATGTCCCAACCATCGTTCCTTCATACCCCTATAGTGTAACCCTACGTAACCCTATAATGCACACCTACGTAACCCTATAGTGTACCTATACATAACCCTATAGTGTACCCACGGGTCACGCTATATTTTGTTACTAACATCATATTCCACATGAGCTATAATACCTTGCTTCATGCCTTCTGTACGTTACAATGAAATTTTTCACTTCATGCACTTGCAAATTTCAAGAGAATAATTTGTAGAAAAACTATTCACTTATGATGAAAAGGAACAACTTTAGAAAATGAGCATGCAGTGCTAGAAAGAATAAATATCAAAAGCATTTGAAGTGCGTTTTTAAAATACCTGTAATCATCGATTCCTTCTGCACGCCTAGCGATTCTCCAAGACATCAGACGAGTCTACTTGGGAATTTACAATACGACACCACCTTTTTCCCCATTTCTTACGTTATTGAATAATTACTGCGATATCGATTAGTAAATTAATATCGATTCTCCGCCGTCACTAACGTAGGCATTTACAAGTTAGAAAATCCAGTTGCCTGTTTGCACTTTTATACCTTTCATGTGTTTTGTTCCGGTGTTTAAGAAATCCATATTTTTACTCTCACGTGATCGCTTTGTTAACTATAGCTCTGCACAAAATATTAACTTTCTGTCTGTTTTTTTATGCGGAATAATGTTCATATTTGTGTTGCAATACTTGCCCAGGTATTCTTATACAAAGACGTCAGATTTAAATATAAAAACAGAGAAAAGAATATTGTTAAAATCAAATATGAAACATTTTATTTATTTTCTTTTCAGCTATTGTTTAACTAATTTTCTAGAAAACACTGCCGTCAACAAAAGAAGCTTAACTAAGAGAAGATTGATGAAAAGAAATTTGTGAAACGGCTTTGTGTGTTTTTAATCTAAGCAAAACCTAACAAGCTTTTGTTGTTCACAGACTAAAGATCACATTTTCCGCACTCTCATTATCCAAGTACGGAATACCATTTTTACCTAATCGTAATAGTTCTTTATTTCAGAGAAGGCAAATGAAGAAGGGTGGTATCTTCTGAATCTTACAAATATTGAAATAAGTGGTAAATGTGGAAATGTCCTACCATAAAAGTCTGATGTATCTAAGTTAATATTTGCTTGTTTAAATCTGTGTTGTGAACAAAGTTTCTTTCTCTTGTTGTGGAATCGGAGACGGAAACAAAATCAAATTTGGTGGAACTGAGACACATAGAAATGGAGAGGTTACAGTGAGACAAAATAGAGGATTTGAAGAGTTGAGAACAGTTTTAAGTGGAGTATGTATATACATAGTTTTAAAGTTTATGAACGAGTTTGAATTTTCCAGTAGAAAGATAAATGAGTAAAGTCCAAGGTTTGGCGTCCCGACTCATGGGCACTGATTACTGCCCCTTGGTGGCAGAGTTGCGTCCCGTGTTGCCAAGTTACGTTAGTTATTTTTCAGTAAAATTTCGTAACGTTACAGAGAAAGAGATTCTCAGAGACATACAGTGGAAATTCTTGGTAGTTGGTGCAGCGGTGGAGATCTTGAAATACAGACAGTATCGGACGGGAAGTGGATACTGGTAGTTCTTTTTATTTTCTAGAAAAGATTTAAGATGCAGTGATCTCCATGAAGAAGAAACTTGTCAGTGGTTACTCATTTGGCTTGTCTGTAGTACTAAGCCTCAGTAGTTCTGTAAGCTGCTGAACTCAGCAGCTGCTCAAAGAAGAAGAAGAGAAAGAAGAAGAGAAAGAAGAAGAAGAAGAAGAAGGGCGTTTGAGTGCTGAAATAGTTAATGTATTCGTTTCTCAGAACGAGCCCACCCAGTCATCCAACAATAGAAAAAGGTACCCAGCTCCTTTCGGGGGTATAATACTGACCACATCACGCGCTAGTGTGTTGGAGAAGTCAAAGAAAGCACAGGACACTAATGAAATATCCATTGGGTGTTTGTATGACATGACAGAGTTTAGTTATGAAAATTTGTCATACTTCTCCTAGCCTGGACCAAAACCAGCCTTTACGTGCACTCTTTCTGCCGATATCATTCAAAATGAATGCTATTTTTTTCACACCATAAATATAGTCTTACATTATCCGCACGGCCAAAGCTTGACAATGCCTTTAGCAGAGTTCAGTACAATGCAGTATCTCATGTAAGTTACTTTCCATCGTTCTAGGCCAGTCACCGTGTAAATATTATGTACTTGTGTACATAAATACATGAATATATGAGTCCACGTGTGGACATTTATAAAACATATTAAGCTACACTTGTGAGAATTGTAAAGACAATAGAGATCATCTCCTCAGGTGTGTTTTATAGATCTATACCCCTGTATGTGAGTACTCTAGTCGGCACAGGTGTATAACACGTACCTGGCACACGGCCTCTTAAAATGGAGGATATATACCTACACTGTAAGGCGAGCCAGACTACGCCTGACTGTCATTGCAGAAAAGTAGAAATATGTTACACAACTTGTATATGAATATACAACAAAAGTTACAACAAAAGCTTAAGCGCAACAAAGGGTAAACCAGCGATTCATTATACAACAACAGAATTTGCTCCTTTCCTAACCGGCAGGCAGAGAGGAACATAGAAGATGGGTAAAATGATAATAAGGAAAACAAAGCCAAGGCTAAGAGTAACACGCTATGATGAAAACGTGCAACCAGTTTCACAAATTTAGCAACGAAATAATATTACGCAATTTAGAAAGAACAACTAGTACTTACAGTACTGTACAAAACTGAAGTATTTCAATGAAACATTACATAAATGTGAGCAGTTTCTTGATCTGTTTTCTGAATTATGAGTGCTCAACTTAAGCTAAATTACCGACAAACTAATTTTGTGAAGTTCTAATAACATACCCCCATCCAATAAAAATAAAACGCATACAATTAAAGTTACAAAACTTATTTTTCAAACTTATTACACAACCTATTTTCCAAAGTTCAGTTTAAAAAAACTTACTTTCTGAACTTCAGGTTACAAAACCTGTTTCCCGAATTTGTGGTAGGTTCAGAGCGGAAGACGGTGTCGCCGAAATACTTCACGCAAAACATTGCACGTATCACATTCACTTCACGAAGGATGTTCCATGATGTGGTATTTTACACACATTTGACTAAATACAAAATTAGCACCAAATAAGTAGCTATTTATTTTGTATCTACTATTTTCCGAAGTTAAATCAAGAAATCCTGTCCAAACTGACCCTCTTCCATAATATTTATCTTCATTGTAATTCATGAACCTGAGTTACGTAGCGGAAGCTTATGTTATTACGTATGTTTATAAATACTTAAAAATACAAATCGCAAGTACAGCACGAAAGACCTAACTAGCAAAGCCGCGGTAGGAAAATTCACCGTCACAAATCTGCAACAGAAGAACAAGCAAATCTTCAAGGATCCACTGGTCGATGAACTCCCGTTGGCCACTGACGATTGACGGAACCAGGGCTGGGAATTTTTTTTTTCTGTTTTCGTTTGACAGCGAAGCTTGAACAGAGAAAACCAAACACAGAAACCGAGCCATGAGCGCGGCTGTGCGTGTATGAGTGTGTTATTCGCATACCAGGTCTGGTCATTTGTCGAGTTTCGGTCGTGTAAGGGTTTTAGACTCACCGGTGTCGAGTAGTTCTGTCATTTTTTTTTCTCTTATCACATTACCACGGTCTAGTAAGTGGTAGTCGAAGCGTTAATGATGATGGTGGCCGTGGAAGTGGCTTCCAGGGGAATGAGAAAGGTGAGTGAATATCTGGGAGGAGGTGAAGGAAGAGAGTAGGAAAGGTGAGTGAATATCTGGGAGGAGGTGAAGGAAGGGAGTAGGAAAGGTGAGTGAATATCTGGGAGGAGGTGAAAGAAGGGAGCAGGAAAGGTGAGTGAATATCTAGGAGGAGGTGAAGGAAGGGAGTAGGAAAGGTGAGTGAATATCTAGGAGGAGGTGAAGGAAGGGAGTAGGAAAGGTGAGTGAATATCTGGGAGGAGGTGAAGGAAGGGAGTAGGAAAGGTGAGTGAATATCTGGGAGGAGGTGAAGGAAGGGAGTAGGAAAGGTTAGTGAATATCTAGGAGGAGGTGAAGGAAGGGAGTAGGAAAGGTGAGTGAATATCTGGGAGGAGGTGAAGGAAGGGAATAGGAAAGGTGAGTGAATATCTGGGAGGAGGTGAAGGAAGGGAGTAGGAAAGGTGAGTGAATATCTGGGAGGAGGTGAAAGAAGGGAGTAGGAAAGGTGAGGAATATCTGGGAGGAGGTAAAGGAATGGAGTAGGAAAGGTTAGTGAATATCTGAAAGGAGGTGAAAGAAGGGAATATAAAAGGTGAGTGAATATCTGGGAGGAGATGAAGGAAGGGAATATGAAAGGTGAGTGAATATCTGGGAGGAGGTGAAGGAAGGGAATATGAAAGATGAATGAATATCTGGGAGGAGGTGAAGGAAGGGAATAGTAAAAGGTGAGTGAATATCTGGGAGGAGGTGAAGAAAGGGAATAGGAAAGGTGAGTGAAAACTGGAAGGAATAAGGAGATTTTGGGATGAGGAAAAAGTATGAATATTTGGAGGAGTGGAGGAAGAGTAAGAAAGAACACCTACAAGGGGACGGGAATAAGAAAGGTTAGTGAACGTCTACAAGGGGATGGGAATAAGAAAGGTTAGTGAACGTCTACAAGGGGATGGGAATAAGAAAGGTTAGTGAACGTCTACAAGGGGATGGGAATAAGAAAGGTTACTGAACATCTACAAGGGGAAAGGAATAAGAAAGGTTAGTGAACATCTACAAGGAGAAGGGAATAAGAAAGGTTAGTGAACGTCTACAAGGGGAAAGGAATAAGAAAGGTTAGTGAACATCTACAAGGAGAAGGGAATACGAAAGTAAGTGAACATCTACAAGGGGATGGGAATAAGAAAGGTTAGTGAAGATTTGGAAGTTGAAAGGTGTAAGAAAGGTGAGTGAACATCTGCAAGGGGAAGGGTATAAGAAAAGTGAGTGAACATTTGAAAGGGGAAGAGAATAAGAAAGGTGAGTGAACATTTGGAAGTTGAAGGGAGTAAGAAAGGTTATTGAACATTTGGTATGGGAAGGGAATACAAAAAGTGAATAAACACTGAAGGGAGAAATGGAAGGGAATAAGAAAGGTGAGTGAACATTTGGAGGGAAAGGGGGAAGGGAATAAGAAAGGTGAGTGAGCATTTGGAGGAAAAAATGGGAAGGGAATAAGAAAGGTGAGGAAACATTTGGAGGGAAAAGAGGAAGATAATAAGAAAGGTGAGTGAACATTTGGAGGGGAAAGGGGAAGGGAATAAGAAAGGTAACTGAACATCTGGAAAAGTGTGAGGAAAAGGGGATGAGATACCTTAAAATATTATAAAGGAAAACAGTACGCAGCAAAAGACAAAAGTGAAGAAAAAAACGGATTAAGAGAATAACGATCCTAGTAATCTATAATGATGACGGTGACAGTGAAACTAATATAATGATAATAATGATGATGATGACGACGACGGCAACGATGTAAAGACAGAAATAGCAAATTCTAAAAATTGAAAAGTGTGAAAGGGAAACTTCTAAGAGAATAAGATCCGTCACTAGAATGGGAAGCTCTCCATTTCATTAATTGGTGAAGGTCAG
Organism: Achatina immaculata; assembly: GCA_009760885.1. Lineage (NCBI taxonomy): Eukaryota > Metazoa > Mollusca > Gastropoda > Stylommatophora > Achatinidae > Lissachatina > Lissachatina immaculata. The sequence continues at coordinate 8,194,066 of CM019719.1, read as the reverse complement.
AGAGAGGCTTAATCTCTTAGAGCTTTCCAAGTTCCAAGAGAAGAAATGCATCAGAATATCAAGCCTCGTGCATTGCCTCAGTATTAGAAAAATAATTTCTCACATCTTTCTCTCTCTCTCTCTCTCTCTCTCTCTCTCTCTCTCTCTCGACTTCTTTTTCTCTTCAGCCAATACTAGATTTCTTCAAGAAATTTGTCCATACTCCCAAAAGTTTACTCTGTGTTAAACGTCCTTCTAATCTAAAAGCACCTTCTCTCTTTTTCTTGCATCCTCATTCTACTCCAAAATTTATCCCATTTTATCTCTTTTTACCCCTCTCCAAATCCTCCCAGCTTTCTTCTTATTGACGAACCCCCGGCACTTTCGACCCCGATGAAGAGAACTCAATAAACGGAAAGGATCAGTTCATAAAAGGTTAAAAAGTAAGAAGGAATATTCAGAAACTACTCAATGAACAGAGCGAGGCAAGAAAAGTAAAATAAAAGTAAGATATGAAGAAGAGGGCGACAAGGTGATTGTTCTGATCCTCACATTGAACAAACAAATGGTTATTATTCATGAGAAACCGAGAGGAAGAAAAGAGAACTAGAAAATCTCCAATGAAAGAAACTGAGAGGAAGAAACGAGAACTAGAAAATCTCCAATGAAAGAAACTGTGAGGGAAAAAAGGACAAAATATACGCCTATGCGCATTTAAAGGGAAAAAAAACACTTCATAAGCAAATGATCAGTGAAGGAAAATACCGTTCCTCTACAGGCTGACACTTCTCCAATCCGTTCCCTGACACAGAAGAGGTCTTCAGCGATCTTGTCTGAGGCGTTAATTCGGAGGAAGTCCTGAAGAGGCTGCTTCATGTCAGTGAAAAACACAATCTTTTCTTGTTTTCTCAGGTCATTTTCTCTGCCAAGATAACTCTAGCAAGATCTAGAAACACTTTCATGACCGTCAGAAATTTGTGTCGGTTCCAGAAATACCAAAGAATCTTTTAGTTGGAAATTTTGGATTTGTTTTCCAAGTTCGCTCTTCTGTTTGTGTGGAATAAATGTTCATCTTTTGTAGCTATTGGTAACGAGTACAAATGATATACATCAATGATGAAATGAGTACCGTGTGAGGAAGGAGGTAGGAAGACAACTGTGTCGGGAAGGAGGTAGGAAGACAACTGTGTCGGGAAGGAGGTAGGAAGACAACTGTGTGGAAGAAGGTGGCGGGAATAAAAATGTGTGGGGGGAGGAGGCAGGAATACAGCTGTGTGGGGGAAGGAGGTAGGAAGACAGCTGTGTTGGGGAAGGAGACGGGCATACAGCTGTGTGGGGGAAGGAGACGGGCATACAGTTGTGTGGGGGAAAGAGACGGGCATACAGCTGTGTGGGGGAAGGAGACGGGCATACAGTTGTGTGGGGGAAAGAGACGGGCATACAGCTGTGAGGGGGAAGGAGACGGGCATACAGCTGTGTGGGGGAAGGAGACGGGCATACAGCTGTGTAGGGGGAAGAAGACGGGCATACAGCTGTATGAGGGAAGGAGACGGGCATGCAGCTGTATGGGGGAAGGAGACGGGCATACAGCCGTGTGGGGGGAAGAAGACTGGCATACAGCTGTGTGGGGGGAAGAAGATGGGCATACAGCTGTATGGGGGAAGGAGACGGGCATACAGCTGTGTGGGGGAAGGAGACGGGCATGCAGCTGTATGGGGGAAGGAGACGGGCATACAGCCGTGTGGGGGAAGAAGACGGGCATATAGCTGTGTGGGGGAAGGAGAATGAGATACAACTGTGTTGGATAAGGAGGTGGGAATACAATTGTGTGGAAGAATGGGGCAGGAATACAGCTGTGTGGGGGAAGGAGACGGGCATACAGCTCTGTGGGGGGGGGAGGAGAATGAGATACAACTGTGTTGGAGAAGGAGATGGGAATACAGCTCTTTGGGGGGAAGGAGACGGGCATACAGCTGTGTGGGGGAAGGAGACGGGCATACAGCTGTGTAGGGGGAAGGAGACGGGCATACTGCTGTGTAGGGGGAAGGAGACGGGCATACAGCTGTGTGGGGGAAGGAGACGGGCATACAGCTGTGTGGGGGAAGGAGACGGGCATACAGCTGTGTAGGGGGAAGGAGACGGGCATACAGCTGTGTAGGGGGAAGGAGACGGGCATACAGCTGTGTGGGGGAAGGAGACGGACATACAGCTATGTGGGGGGAAGGAGACGGGCATACAGCTATGTGGGGGGAAGGAGACGGACATACAGTTGTGTGGGGGGAAGGAGACGGGCATACAGTTGTTTGGGGTGAAGGAGACGGGCATACAGTTGTGTGGGGGAAGGAGACGGGCATACAGCTGTGTGGGGGAAAGGAGACGGGCATACAGCTGTGTGGGGGAAAGGAGAATGAGATACAACTGTGTTGGAGAAGGAGGCGGGAATACAATTGTGTGGAAGAATGGGGCAGGAATACAGTTGTGTGGGGGAAGGAGACGGGGATGCGACTGTATAGAGGGGAAGGAGACAGGGATGCGACTTTAGGAAGGGGAAGGAGACAGGGATGCGACTGTAGGGAGGGGAAGGAGACAGGAATGCAACTGTATGGAGGGGAAGGAGACAGGGATGTGACTGTCAGGAGGGGAAGGAGACAGGGATGCGACTGTATGGAGGGGAAGGAGACAGGAATGCGGCTGTATGGAGGGGAAGGAGACAGGAATGCGACTGTAGGGAGGGGAAGGAGACAGAGATACGACTATATGGAGAGGAAGGAGACAGGGATGCGACTGTATGAAGGTGAAGGAGACAGGAATGCGACTGTAAGAGGGGAAGGAGACAGGAATGCGACTGTATGAAGGTGAAGGAGACAGGAATGCGACTGTAAGAGGGGAAGGAGACAGAGATACGACTATATGGAGGGGAAGGAGACAGGAATGCGACTGTAGGGAGGGGAAGGAGACAGAGATACGACTATATGGAGGGGAAGGAGACAGGGATGCGACTGTATGAAGGTGAATGAGACAGGAATGCGACTGTATGAAGGTGAAGGAGACAGGAATGCGACTGTAAGAGGGGAAGGAGACAGGGATGCGACTGTATGAAGGTGAATTAAACAGGAATGCGACTGTAAGAGGGGGAGGAGACAGGAATGCGACTGTAAGAGGGGGAGGAGACAGGGATGCGACTGTGCGGGGGAAGGAGGAGAAAAACACAACTTTGCTGGAATAAATACTAATGTTATACAACAGTGAAGGAATAAACATTTATGCTATACAAGAGTGACGGAATAAATATTTATGTTATACAGCAGTGAAGGAATAAACATTTATGTTATACAAGAGTGAAGGAATAAATATTTATGTTATACAAGAGTGAAAGAATAAATATTTGTGTTATACAAGAGTGAAGGAATACATATTTATGTTATACAAGAGTGAAGGAATAAATATTTTTGTTGTACAACAGTGAAGGAATAAATATTTATATTATACAACAGTGAAGGAATAAATATTTATATTATACAACAGTGAAGGAATAAATACTAACGTTACAGAGCTATAGGAAATTAATATGAAGAAGAAATGTAGGTGCTGCCTTTTACTGTACAAGTATAACTAATACAAAAATGAATAATAAATAGAGCGTCTAAATAAGAAATAACGCTTTCTTTTTCAGAACTACTTATAAGTAGAAACATTACCACCAAGTTAATCTCAGATTCATTTACGGGCGAAAAAATGTAAAATCAGGGAAAAAAACTAATTGGGTTAAAGTGAAGTTTATGTAAGGAAGAAAAAAAAACGGAAACGGGTTAGATAAACTACCCATCACATCTCAAATGACCTTCAACAACAGGAAACTGACCATGGGAGCTGGAACTAGTCAATCATTTAATTCTATTTGTTCTGTAGAGTTCCATAACAAATGTAGAACAAAGAAGAAGAAGAAAGAAAGTGAAAAAGGTAGGATAAAGAAGAAGAAGAAACAAGGAGAATGATAAGAATAGAACAAAGAAGAAGAAACAAGGAAAGTGATAAGAGTATGACACAGAAGAAGAAACAATGAAAGTGATAAGAGTAGGACAAAAAAGAACAAAGAAAGTGATAAGAGAAGGACAAAGAAGAAGAAACAAAGAAAGTAATAAGAGTAGGACAGGGAAGAATAAACAAGGAAAGTGATAAGAGTGTTCTTCACCTCTTACAATTTTTTTAACATGCTCCGTTAATTTTATGCTTGGTGAGTACTGACTTTAACAAATTATCAGACTTATGGGAATTTCCCATTCTCCATACTAACCTCAAGCTCAGACTCTATCAATCCAGTGTACGCTCCATTCCGTTATATGCAGTAGAAACACTGAGAACAAGTTGGAGTATCAAGTTGGGAGGATTTGAAGGGTGATGCCTTAGGACAAAGTTAAGAATACATCGGGAAGAATGTGTGACAAAAGAGAAAATTACCAAACGAATGGGCATTGAGAAGATTACTAAAGAGGTCACAAGACGAAGATGGAAACGGCTGGGTCACATACTACGAATCGAAAAGAAAGAAAAAGAACAAGACCCCCCCTCCCCCCCCCCCACTACACTTCCTTGACTTGGACACTTTAAATGAAAACGAAAGAGGGGGCAGGCCATTGGGAACATGGAGAAGCACAATACAGGAAGAACTAAAGGAAGCAGGAAAGACATGGCTTGAAGTGTCCCGATTTGCTTAGGATAGGACTGACTGAAGAACCTTTCTTGTCGCCCTTTCTTGGCATTAACTTTCACTACCAAAACTTTCATAATGTACAAAACTCAAAACATAAAAATGAGGCTTCACTCTCACAGATAAAACACTTTGGTAGCGTGAACTTTGAACCTGCTACGGGGAGTCTAACCTTAACTTTGCTCTTTTAAAAAAAAAATCTAAGTAGAGTAGTAGGCAGCTGTAGTAAAGATATGCTGTGTCGTTTCTTCCCAGTTGTATGTGTGCTGAGGTATCTCGGCCATTTTGGAAATGTGATGTCAGAAAATCAGATCAAAGATGGTTGTTTCTTTGGAAACACGCACGAGAGAAGAACAGCTGGCAGAATGGACGTCGGGCATTTTAGAGCTGAAATAGATGACTTTCTTCAAGTATAGAATGCTGAGTACTTTACTCCCAGTTAGACATAAAGCGAGCCAGCAGGTAATGGAGATATTCTTCTTCTCCGAAACTAAAGAAGCTCCCTACAGCTCCGTCGGCCGGGAAATTCATGCCCATTGTCTTATGGGACTGTAAGGGTCAAATCCTGGAACATTACATGCCTAGAGGAACCACTATCAACAGCGAAGCATCATGTGATCTGCTTGAGAACCACTTAAAACCTGCAATCAGGCCAACATTTCGCTGTTTTCTCAGTTCTGTTGTGTTGTTACAGCGTGATAACGCGTGGCCTAGCACAGTAAGTGCAACGGCTCAGCAAATTACGAAACTGCATTTGGAGTGTCTTCCACATCCTCCATGTTCACCCAACCTGGTATCATTTGGTGATTATAATGACCCCTCATAAGAGAAGAAGTTCAGCATAGACAAAAGGATCAAAGAGCTATGTACATTTGGCTACAAGGTCGGCCAGAATACTTTTTTTTCTTCAAGAAATCCACGTATTAGTGAAGAGGTGGTAGACCTGCACTGAAAGTGATGGGACCTATAAAGTGGAAAGAAGCCTTCAATCACATGTGTACATTTTATTCAAATTAAAACAGTAAGATTTACTTTTTTATTTACCTTCGTATTTTTAACAAATTAATTGCTAATATTTTGTTTTCAAAATTATTGCTTTTCATTTTCCCATAGACTCTACAAGAAGCAGTTCACATGAAGACGGAACAATACACTAAAGTACACAGAAGAAACAAAGTGTCTATTACTGGAACAAAAGTAAAATAGACCGGAGACGTTTTATATTTTCTTCAAATGTGACAGTTTTGTGGCAAAGGACACCGGAGGTAAACAAAAAGTTTGTTCAATTATTCGCAGCACTAGCACAGGAAAATGCGTTCCAACCGGCAGGAACTTTCTAACAAAATCTGTTCTAGCGCTGCATGTTTGCTATAAAGTTCTCTGTTATTTGTTTTCCACTGACTTATTCATTGATTATTTTGCCACTAAACAGTCAAACAAGTTTCTAAGATTCAGTCAACCGTGTATTCTCAGTTACATTCAAACACGAATTCCAGTTTACAGACAATGAAACATTCCCAGTTACAGACAACCAAGTACTCCCCCAGATATACGCAACCAAGTACTCCCTCAGTTACACGCAACCAGGTACTCCCCCAATTATACGCAACCAAGTACTCCCCCAGTTATACGCAACCAAGTAATCCCAGTTAAAGACAACCAAGAACTCCCAGTTACAGGTGAGCACGTATTTCAAAGAGCATATGACCACGCATTCCAGAGAAAAACTCTCATCAGATTATTAACTAGTTTTCACGCATGCGCAACCAGTTTCCGTGAACCAACCACAAGCGTCTGCACGGAGCTACTCAATACTGCTGTGAACGTTGCCTAATCATCCTATGTCACTCTGGACCAAGTATTAAAGTGTATTTCAAGTATTCAAAGTTACAGTAAAATTAGCCAATTCTTCTGCACTACTCTGGACCAAGTATTCCGAGTGTGACATAACAGCGGATTAACCTACACTGAACCACAATTCAGTATGTAGAAAGGATGGAAGAGAACAGACAAAGGAAAACTGTGTATGCGCAAGAGATGAGGGAAACAAGACCAAGGCGTAGACCAAGAGAGAGATGGAAAGACACCATGGAAGAGGATATAAACGAAATTGGTGCCACCAACTGGAGAGAGAAGATTGGGAATAGGAAGGAATGGATGCAGGCTTTATCTGCAGCATTGAGTTTTAACGGCTTGGAAAGCTGAAGAAGAAGAAGAAGAAGAAACAGAAGAAGAAGAAGAAGTCAAATTTATGAAACCAGATCATGAGTTATTAACAGCAGACATGAAGATAAAGATAAAAAAAGACAGTTGCAGGATCAAGACAACTCCGCTTTGATCTTACAAAAATACCAGAACAATATGGTATAAAAGTGAAGAACAATTTCGAAATCCTGATGGCTGTACAGGAGGAGATGACACCAGATGATTTAGCTACACAGGCCAGAGATAGCTTAATAACAACAACTAAAGATGTGGTTAGAGTAAAGAAAACACAAAAGAATGGATGGATTACAGCAGGCACACTAGAACTAATAAAACAATGTAGAGAAATGAAGACGTAATGGAAAGTTACAAACAACAACAAAGAGGAATATAAAACTTTAACAAAAGAAGTACGAAGAAACATAAGAAAAGACAAAAAAATAATATATACAAGATTGTTGTGAAAGAATAGAAGGACATCAGAAGTGTGGAAGAGATAGTGAAATGTTTAAAGAAATGAAGACATTGACGAGAAATGTCACACCTAAGCTAAATGTAATTTGTGATGAGATGGGGAAGACCTTGACAGAGACAGATGAAATTCTAGAAAGATGGAAGGAATATTGCAGAAGAATGTATGAAACAACCGACTGTGAAAGCAGAAATCAACAGTGTGAATAATTATTGGAGGAGAATAAACCCAAACCGACATTAGAAGAAGTTTTATGGGCAATAAAGAATCTGAAAAATGGTAAATCACCAGGATGTGATGAGATAACAGCTGAATTTATTAAAGCAGGAGGAAAGGAATGTGCAACAATCTATCATGCACTATGTAAAAAGATATGGCATTCAGGTATTTGGCCAAAAGAATGGAAAAGAACTGTATTAATACCACTGCCAAAAAAGGGTAACCTGAAATTATGCACAAACTACAGAACTGTTGCTCTGATTAGTCATGCCAGTAAAATTCTGTTAAAAATCATAATGGGTAGACTTCGTAAGAAAATAGAAGAAGTCAATATGGTCTAAGCTGGCTTCAGGCAGGGAAGAGGATCAACAGATCATATATTCAATATAAGATTAATAATAGAGAAATGCAGAGAGTTTACTGTGAATCTATATTTATCCTTTATAGACTACTCAAAGCCATTTGATTGTGTGCAACACCAGACACGTTGGGAATTATTGGAAAAAATGGGATGTCCAACACATCTGATACAGTTAACATCACTGCTGTATCTAGACCAACAGGCAGCAGTAAGAATAAATGGTGAAACAACAACTTGGTTTGACATATACAAAGGGTCGGTCAGGGGTGCATATTGTCGCCTTACTTATTTAACTTGTATATTGAAAATATAATGAGGAATGTTAGAGAAGATGTAGATAAAGAAAATTACGATGCCATAACAATTGGAGGTTATGAAATACCAGAGATTAGATATGCTGATGACACAGTATTACTGTCCATAACGCAAAAAGGAATGGAAAAACTAATTATGTCAGTCCGTAAGAATAGTGAAGAGCAAAACCTCTATCTTAATGTGAAGAAAACTAAATTGATGATAACTGACAAAACAAACAAGGCAGCTGATATATGTATCAATGAGGAAAAACTGGAAGAAGTGGAGAGTTTTGAATATCTTGGATCACTACTAACTAATAATGGAGATCTCTCTCTCTCTCTCTCTCTCTCTCTCTCTCTCTGGACCTTAAGTGCCCAGGGCACATGGGGCTTCCGCAAGGGTTTTCCACAAATGCCTGTCCTTCGTCTTTTTTTTCTGCTCTTGCCCAGGTGAGCCCTCTATTGCTCAACATCATTTCTGTTGTTCTTCTCCATGTCTCTTTTGGTCTACCCTTACTTCTGTTCCCTTGTGGTGTCCATCTTAGAGCTACTTTTGGTAGTGAGTTGTCAGTCATTCAGAGCACATGTCCCAACCATCGCCAGCGTCTTTCCTCAATAAATGTTATCAGTGGTTTCATCTGCATTTCTGAATAATGGAGATACAATGAGGGAAATTAAAAGGAGGACATCTATCGCACTTCAGAAAGTAAAACAACTAAAGAATCTGTGGAGAGGAACAGACAAAACTAAAAAAATAAGATTTTTAAGGTCATACATCTTTCCCACCGCAACATATGCCTGTGAGACCTGGACACTTAACAAAACAGCTGAGAAACACATAAATGCCTTTGAATGTAAATGCTACAGAAGAGTTCTTCAAATATCATGGACACAAAAAAGAACAAATATATCCATACTACAAGAACTTAATATTGAAGAAGGCTGGCTAATAAAGAATATTAAACAGAGAAAACTTAAATATTTTGGACATATTAAACGTCATGATAATCTAGAGTAAAACCGTTTTGGAAGGGTACATAATGGGGAAAAGAAAGACAGGAAGACCAAAATGGTTGCAAGACATCGTTGATGATCTGCAAATGGATGCATCAGCAGCAAGCCATCTTGCTCACAACCGAGAGGCCTACAAGAGTGCTGTTAGGAAGGCAAAGTTCCACAAGGGACATGCAAATGAATGAATGAAAGATCTATTTTCCAACTGCTATCAAAAATATAGAATCACTCCTTTCTAGGCTCTGCGAAAGCATTTCCTTGGAACTTTGTAGATTTTCATCAAAACTTTCTTCTACTACAAACAATGGTCACAACTGAAACAGTGACGCAAACGATTAGAAGAAAATAAAGAGCATGCGTTATGAATATGATTAGTTTTTATGATCTTTACAAGGGGGTGCTGAAAAGTTATCGGTCCGCCTCACGTTTCATAATCTGAGCTTAATTTTGTCACTGTATCTGGAGAAAGTGCTGTTTATGCTCCCAATTTACCCCCAATAATAAACTCCCAATTTACAATATCGTTGCTCTAATATATTTATATATATATATTGAGTGGCACATGCGTACCTTACTCATTTGGGAAGAAGTGATGTTCTAGCTTTCTGTGGGGATTTTCGAAACCGAAGACCATTGCGTCAGCTACAGAAAAGTTTAGAATTCATGAGCATTTGAGTATGCATAAAGCGACTGCCAAGTGCGTCCAGAAATGTTTGGATGTTGACGACAAACTAAAACAAGAAAGTGGGGGTCTATAAACTAAAACAAGAAAGTAGGGGTCTATAAACTAAAACAGGAAAGTAGGGGTCTATAAACTAAAACAAGAAAGTGGGTGTCTATAAACTAAAACAAGAAAGTAGGGGGTCTATAAACTAAAACAAGAAAGTGGGGGTCTATAAACTAAAACAAGAAAGTGGGGGTCTATAAACTAAAACAAGAAAGTGGGGGTCTAAAAACTAAAAAAAGAAAGTAGTTGGTCTATAAACTAAAACAAGAAAGTGGGGGGTCTATAAACTAAAACAAGAAAGTGGGGGGTCTATAAACTAAAACAAGAAAGTGGGGGGTCTATAAACTAAAACAAGAAAGTGGGGGTCTATAAACTAAAACAAGAAAGTGGGGGCCTATAAACGAGATGCGACTTTTTAACAAATGGACGTATGAAAGTTGAGAAAAAGTGAAAAATAAAAAGAAAGAAAGAGAAAATGATGATAAGAAAATGTTTAAATAGAAGATGGTGGAGATAAATGTTTAAAATGTGGTTCCCTTGTAGGAAGTTCGCAGGAGCAGAAATATGAACTGGAGATTGTGAAACAATGACAGGCCAAGGGTTTTCTTTGTTAGTAAGTAAAGAATTAGAAAGGAAAACCAGAAAGTCTGGAACTGAATAGGTCGATACTATGAGAAACCTTGCAGATAAATGCAGTATCACATATCGAATAACGCTAAGCTTTTAATTTGTAATTTACCATGACCCGTTAAAGCGACTTTAAAAATAGCAGAAAAATAAATTAACTACAGTTATATGATTTTGTTTTGTAACTGGTAATTATTAATTTTAAGCCGCTGCAAATACTAAAAATAAACATTGCGCCATTCCCCTGTACAAAGCAGTGGCAATGATTTTTATTGCAGACAAAAAAAAATGTTCGTGTGTCTTGAATTTCATGTAGCAGGTTAAGAGCTAATGCTAATAATCTTAAAAGTCGAAATAAAATTTTTTATAGAACATAACTTCGTGTGTTATTTGAGTTTTTAAGCATTACACACAAAAAGTACATTTAAAATCTTCCTGGTAAATAGTTTCAGAAGGTTAAAAGTCAATGTCAAACACCCACACCTGGAATCTCAGAGACAGGCGGTTTTAAATTGCTTTCACGATTCCAGTTTTTGTGGATACATGTCGTGAAGAATGTCTTGAAGACTGCTCGAAAACAGGTAATTGTGTTGTAGTTTCTTTTCTTCTCTTTTAAAAAGCAGTGGTCGATTTTTTGTTTTTACAAATTCTTTTAAAGTTCTAGAGGAGAGTAGCAATGCCAGTGCCAGATCTGGCGAATTATATAGCCAACCAAGAACCTGTCCTGTGTCTCCATGGATGTCCCCTGTAACAGACAGCATGGCTGATGGTGTGGGGAGGTTCTCAGCAGGGTATACACATGTAGGGAGGTTTTCAGCAGGGTATACACAAATATGTTGATAAAAAAAACTGATTCCTCTGTAAAATCTCAATCACTTTAATTCACTCCAGTATCGAACACACAACATTCAAGAGAACACCCTGACCTAGCTCCATCAATCGTCATAGGTTCTACTAATCAGCCCAAACAACTCACACTGCATGTAATCTTGATTCCCTTTAAAAGTCACTAAATCAAAACATGTATGATGCAGGCCTTCCGTGTTAAACTAATACTCTCGACTGAAACAACATACAACTGACTGTTCACTGCGACTCGTTCTATCTTGGACTGCCTGTCGCCATCTTTGTTCCAACTAAAACTTGTTGCAGGTGTCTTCCCGCCGATCTGAGTCTCGTGTTGGCCAATCGTATTTTGCTCAACAATCTTCAGCACTTGTTATCACTAACATTCTCTCACTTGTTATCACTAACCTTCTCCAGAATTCGTTAATAAATACCTTATATCACAGGCCTGGCCTCAGTTTATCCAACCGACACAACTCTCTCTCACTCTCTCTCTCACTCTCTTTCTCTCTAATCTATGGCGTCATACTTCCCGCCAGTCGCTCGCAGTCACTCGACACCTTCATTCATTCCCCTTACAATGGAACAAGTATCCTTAATGTCCCCGTGAGAAGTGAGCATGTTTAAGAAGCATTGTACCTTATCCTGTTTTTTAGCTCAACTCTGGATCTGCAAAAATTACAGCTGTAGCCTACTCCCCACCCGACACATTGCTTGTGCTCCAGCATTATAACTGCATTTGTTTGAAAAGAACATTATATTTGCTGTTCGAAAGAGATAGAACAAAAAGAAGAACAATTTCCAGTAACAAATCCAGTATGTTTGCTATAACTTTTACTATGTCATGAGAACATGAAATCTCTGAAAGATCGTCATGGATGGTGACCCACAGCTGACATGCTTGCATCAGGGTTGGCGACCTATAGTTGACATGCTAGTCTCCTGGTTGGCGACCTATAGCTGACATGCTAGCCTCATGGTTGACGAATCAAAGCTGATATACTAGGGTTAGGGTTGACAAACCATAGATGAGATGCTAGCGTCAAGGTTGGCAACCCATAGCCCATAAGACCCTGCAACACCTCTTTGTTGGTATCTCCAGTAACAGGCAGGACTGGCTAACGCGGCAGAAATTGCATAGTCTCCATGGTGGTGGAGCCTGCTGAAGAGGTATTGCACACTCTTGCTTTTTTAACCAGTCAGACACGGAAAAAATAGCTACTGTAACTTGCTCTCAACCCGACACAGTGCTTTGTCTCGACATCTTCACAGCATCGGTTGATAATAACACCAGCTCGCAGTTACAGGAAAATAGAAGAAGAAGAAGAAGAAGATGAAGAAGAAGAATTAAGAAGAAAAAGAAGAAGAAGAAGAAAGGGTACAGAATCTACAGAGAAAGTTGCGATTTGACTTTTTTTTGTCTGCGAAACAGTACAAGTAAATATGTAGATGAGAGTTTGTTCTCTGAAGTGTCGTAGAACATAATGTTTGGTTGGCAAGTTGAGCAAACTTAATTTGATTTTGTGATAAGGTAATTACCGTAAAACTCTCCGCTTGTAACAACTCCCATCACTTTAACGAAGTTCCTTGGCTGCGTTTTAGAAGATCAGATTAAACTTTTATTGTTTAACACAGTGACCTTTCTTTTAGTCTCGAAGTAGCCAAAGTTTGTACTAAAATACGGTTCTAACGGGTTAAACAGTTCTGACTCAGACACAGCTGTTCTCGCGTGTTCTTAGTCTTTGTCAGATCAAATAATTGGGCTACCCTTTCTTCCAGTCACTTTTCATTTTGTTAAAATTACAAATAAACACAAGCGTCAGCATAATCAGTCTTTCAGAACATAACGTTCTTCATGTTTGCCTTCCTTCTTAGATGGTTAACTCTTTCACTCTCATCAGCCTTTCAAAAGATTTTGTTGAACATTAAAAAAATACAATTAAATGTCTGGGTTTTTTATCTTTGCGTTGTTTATTATATTTTAAAACTTCTGTATCAGCTACGTTTAGGCCTGTGAGGTCTCAGCTAAAACTTAATATGGACGCTGTACGACCCATTTTTTATGTCGTCTTGGAATTTTGTTGAGATGTTGCTCCAGCTTCAAGATAATGGAGTCGAAGGTACAAGTCTCAAGATAAATGAGACAGTCATCAGCGATCCACAGCTGACTGTTTGGGTCAGGGTTAGCGATCCACAGCTGACTGCTTGGGTCAAGGTTAGGGACCCAGTGGTGACTCCTTGAGCCAGGGCTAGCAACCCAGTGCTGACTGTTTGGGTCAGGATTAGGGACTCAGACTGATCAAGATCTTACAGTGATGGCCCCTGGAAAGAGACCGGTCTGGTGGAGTAAACAAGGATCGAATAGAAAAGAGATCCAGTCCCAAGAATAGGCCATGTCCAAGGAGGATATGTCAGGCGGTGGGGACCAGATGCTGCAGAATGTCCTCAGACCGTAACACAGAGCAACCACTGACCTTTTAGAGCGAAAAAGAAGACGACGAAGAAAAAGTTATGAACTTGAGTGGCGAGTTCAAGAGCTCTTAAGATTACCAAATAACTTTATGAAGTAAAATTGCTGTGAATCACAGCCGAAATCTGACTGTGACATGTAACATGTAGACAGGACACTTGTGACAAGTTATGAAGCTGTCAGTGATGAGTTCTTACAAGGAAAGTTTTGATGCAGTGGTTGGCGAGTTGTTACAAGGACAGTTTTGATGCAGTGGTTGGCGAGTTGTTACAAGGACAGTTGTGATGCAGTGGTTGGTGAGTTGTTACAAGGACAGTTGTGATGCAGTGGTTGGTGAGTTGTTGCAAGGACAGTTTTGGTGTAGTGGTTGGTGAGTTGTTCCAAGGACAGTTTTGATGCAGTGGTTGGTGAGTTGTTCCAAGGACAGTTTTGATGCAAGCTGAAGTTGGTCATTTGTAAAAGCTACCACGGATTGTTGTACAGAGATGTCTGTCTCTGATATATTTTTTTTATTCACGTGAATTATTCCGATCTTTTGCCCATAACTTCTAACAAACAAAACCAAATCGATCAAGATTAAAAAGACCTTACTACTTGCCATGACTTGAGCCATTAAATATTTTCACTGTATTAAACATACGCCACTAATAAATGTGCGCATGCGCTGTCCTGTCTAAGCGGATTGTGAGTTTCTGTATAGAGATCTCAAATAATTTTAAAACTAAACTAATTTTTTGTAACAAAAATCAGTGAAAGGGCGCTGTTATAGAACAATTTCACAGTCATCGACTGACCTGAATCCGGACTTGACAGTCATAGCAGAGTAAGCTATTTATGCCAAGTGTTTAACCACAGCCTTTTCAAATCTACATACAGTTATGTATGAAAGTTTTCGAGAAAGAATAGTTGCCATATGAGCAAGTGGGAATACAACCAATAAAGGGTTAAAAATGGTTTACAAATATTTTTTTTTCTGATTCCTCTTGTATATTTGTTGTGTTCTGGATCATTGATTCCTTTTTTTGCTGATGGCTTTTGGCGTCTTTCTTTCAGTAGTGGTCTTTTTCCAGATTTGAAAGTTCATGACATTTGTAAAATAAGCTACAACCTAAACAACTGATAATTTTAATGTCGCTTTCTTAGACGGGAAGAACAAATCCTTGAGACGGGAAGAACAAATCCTTGAGACGGGAAGAACAAATCCTTGAAACGGAAATAACAAATCCTTGAGACGGGAAGAACAAATCCTTGAGACGGGAAGAACAAATCCTTGAGACGGGAAGAACAAATCCTTAAAATGAGAAGAACAAATCTTTGAGACAGTAAGAACAAATCCTTGAGACGGGAAAAACAAATCCTTGAGACGGGAAGAACAAATCCTTGAGACAGGAAGAACAAATCCTTGCATATAATTTTAATTTCCATCAGCAGTTTATTTATTTTGATATTTGTTGCTTGTGGTCTTTCTTGTTCTTGCAGGTTAGTGTTCTTGGGACTAAATTATTTGTTCTTCTGTACATTTACAACGATTGTAAGGACGATGTACCTGATGAAGCTAAAAAGCTGTAGACGTGCAATACTTCTCTAGCAGACTTATCACTGCGTGGACTATAGCGAGTCTCGTAGCGTTAGCTAGGCTGTCTGTTACTGGGTGTAACAACGGAGAGGTGGGACAGGATCGATCACATATGGTAAGTCAACCCTGAGACTAGCATGTCAGCTAAGAGTCGGTGACTGAGACTAGCATGTAAGCTAAGAGTCGGTGACTGAGACTAGCATGTAAGCTAAAAGTCGCTGACTGAGACTAGCATGTCAGCTAAGAGTCGCTGACTGAGATTAGCATGTCAGCTAAGAGTCACTGACTGAGACTAGCATGTCAGCTAAGAGTCGCTGACTGAGACTAGCATGTCACCTAAGAGTCGCTGACTGAGACTAGCATGTCAGCTAGAGTCGCTGACTGAGATTAGCATGTCAGCTAATAGTTGCTGCGACTGAGAAACAGGACAGTGTCCTCGCTGTGGTGTTGCTGATGTCTCTAAACGCATGCAATAAAAACTGTTAGATTTCTACAAGCCACCAGATGTGCTACGCCTTCTAGAAAGCTCCAGCTCAGAAGGAATCATGATGAACTATACATGTTCCACATCGTCTTTAGTCTTAACGTCATGTGGATCTGTCAGACCTATCCATGAGTCTTTAGTCTCGGCGTGTGAGTGTGTGAGAAATTTGAATGGCTCGTCAGTCTATACCTTTAGTTAGTTTAGTTAGCTAATTAGTTGGTTGGTTGACTGGTTTGTTAACTGGTTGGTTGGTAGGTTGGTTGGTTGGTTAGTTGGTTGGTTGGCTGACTGGTTAGTTTGTTAGTTAGTTAGTCAGTCAGCCAGTCAGCCAATCAGTCAGTCAATCAGTCAGTTAGTTAGTTAGTTAGTTAGTTAGTTAGTCAGGCAGTCAGTCAGTTAGTTAGTTAGTCAGTCAGTCAGTCAGTCAGTCAGTCAGTTAGTTAGTCAGTTAGTTAGTTAGTTAGTCAGTTAGTTAGTCAGTCAGTCAGTCAGTCAGTTAGTTAGTCAGTCAGTCAGTCAGTCAGTCAGTTAGTTAGTTAGTTAGTTAGTTAGTTAATTAGTTAGTTAGTTAGTTAGTTAGTTAGTTAATTAGTTAGTTATTTAGTTAGTCAGTCAGTCAGTTAGTTAGGTAGTTAATTAGTTAGTTAGTTAGTCAATCAGTCAGTCAGTCAGTCAGTCAGTTAGTTAGTTAGTTAGTTAGTTAGTTAGTTAATTAGTTAGTCAGCAAGTCAGCCAGCCAGTTAGTCAGTCAGTTAGTTAGTTAGTTAATCAGTCAGTCAGTCAGTCAGTCAGTCAGTTAGTTAGTTAATTAGTTAGTCAATTAGTTAGTTAGTTAGTTAGTTAGTTAGTTAGTCAGTCAGCCAGTCATCCAGCCAGCCAGCCAGTCAGCCAGTCAGCCAATCAGTCAGTCAGTAAGTCAGTTAGTTAGTTAGTTAGTTAGTCAGTCAGTCAGTTAGTTAATTAGTCAGTCAGTCAGTCAGTTAGTTAGTTAGTTAGTTAGTCAATCAGTCAGTCAGTTAGTTAGTTAGTCAGTTAGTTAGTTAGTTAGTCAGTTAGTTAGTCAGTCAGTCAGTCAGTAAGTTAGTTAGTTAGTTAGTTAGTCAGTCAGTCAGTCAGTTAGTTAGTCAGTTAGTTGGTTAGTTAGTTAGTTAGTTAGTCAGTCAGTCAGTCAGTTAGTCAGTCAGTCAGTCAGTCGGTTAGTTAGCTAGTTAGTCAGTCAGTCAGTCAGTTAGTTAGTTAGTTAATTAGTTAGTTAGTTAGTTAATTAGTTAGTTAGTTAGTTAGTTAGTTAGTTAGTTAGTTAGTTAATTAATTAGTTAGTTATTTAGTTAGTCAGTCAGTCAGTTAGTTAGGTAGTTAGTTAGTTAGTTAGTTAGTTAGTTAGTTAGTTTGTTAGTTAGTCAGTCAGTCAGTTAGTCAGCCAGTCAATCAGTTAGTTAGTTAGTTAGTCAGTCAGTCAGTCAGTCAGTCAGTTAGTTAGTTAGTTAGTTAGTCAGCCAGCCAGTTAGTCAATCAGTTAGTTAGTTAGTTAGTCAGTCAGTCAGTCAGTCAGTCAGTCGTCAGTCAGTTAGTTAGTTAGTTAGTTAGTTAGTTAGTTAGTTAGTCAATTAGTTAGTTAGTTAGTTAGTTAGTCAGCCAGCCAGCCAGCCAGTCAGCCAGTCAGTCAGTCAGTTAGTTAGTTAGTTAGTTAGTCAGCCAGCCAGTCAGCCAGTCAGTCAGCAGTTTGTTAGTCAGTTAGTTAGTTAGTTAGTTAGTTAGTTGGAAAGGGCAATTATCCATGAACTTTGGAAGCATTCAGTGGTGCTCCGATCTCCTCTTTAATGTCTCCTTCAGCGTACAGTTACCGATGGCTGAAGTTTTTTGTGGTTGAACACACCCCTGAAGCACTTGATGAATCGTTCTCGCCAGCCCAACTGTCACCCCTCCAACTCCTTCATCCTTAACAATGATGCTGATACACAGATGTCAGTGAAATATTTTGTTGAATATGCTTCTTTTATGTCATGGATGATGCCAGTTCGATCCATTGTTGGCCTTCCTCGACGTAAGATCATGTAATCCATGAAAGACTGAAGTTCTAATTTTTTTCACTGTTTTCAGTTTTTCTTGCACGGTCATTCGCTGTTTTCCAAATCTTGTCTTCTGAAAATAAATAAATAATCTCTTAGTTATTTCTCATTAACGTCACATGAGAGCAAAGAGCACATTTGATCATTATGAAAACACACACATACACATGTCACCAAGTTATTTGTAAATTTATCTTTCTATAATATTTAACGTCAACGTGAACGCTAATAGTTAAGCGATTTTTATAACATATTATGTTGTTATGTTCTTCTACTGCCCATGAAGAAAGTGTTTTGTCGAAATATTTGTTTTGTTTGTTGCCTTTAGTTGTATTTTTTTTCTTTTTTTCTGGATATTATCACCTTTAATAACGCTCTATCTTTATCATCCAGGCTGATCTTAAAGATTGCTTTTATCCTACCGTTTGCTAGATTATCTTAAAACATCTCTACACGTAGTTCTCGCCTATTGTGCTAAACTCCAGTTTTCGTAAGTGAATTTTTACAAAACCACCGAACAATCTTACCAGTTCTTTTGACGAAAAATCGGTAACTTTGCCCCTATCTTCTTCCTTAGAAGTGCTCCAATATAAACTATTTTAAATTCTTTGCTTCTGAAGCTAGTTGCGAAATCCAGACTTCGTATTGATCATAGACTTATTATTCTATTTCAGTTTCACTATAATTTCAGCGTTTTTCTACTGTTTGGATATTACAGCGCTAGAGAACAGTTTCGCTAACAGCGACAAGTAAGCTAAGGGGACATAAGCAAGTCTACAAGTGAACAAAAAACAAAAAACGCGCTGTTGTGTTAAGGGACCGGTTGTTGGGTGATCTCCCTGTACATGTAATGTTCACTGCTGTACAACCGACGCTGTGATAACTATAATGGAGTCGGATGATGAGTGGGCTAACATGGTTACTTATCGAAAGAGTCCGCTACTTTGGGAAACATATCGATCCAGTCTTGACCTTCAAGCACCAGCCTGGTTACATTTGCATCCCCGGGGGAAACAGGAAATGACCTTTGACCAGCCCTGGTCAGCTAACCTTGACATTTTCTAGAACAGTTATCTTAACCCCATGTATCAAAAAAGAGAGGGGTTGTAGAACATAAAAGATGGTGTGCTGGTCATGGACATTTAAAAAGAAAAATTTTTTTTCTATATGCTGAATTTGAATCATAAATTAATCCTACACATACATACATACACGCATACATACATACAAACATATATGATTGTGTATACAACATATAAGATTCTGTATACAAACATATAAGATTGTGTATACAACATATAAGATTGTGTATACAAACATAGTTAGTTAGTTAGTTAGTTAGTTAGTTAGTCAGCCAGCCAGCCAGCCAGTCAGCCAGTCAGTCAGTCAGTTAGTTAGTTAGTTAGTTAGTCAGCCAGCCAGTCAGCCAGTCAGTCAGCAGTTTGTTAGTCAGTTAGTTAGTTAGTTAGTTAGTTAGTTAGTTAGTTGGAAAGGGCAATTATCCATGAACTTTGGAAGCATTCAGTGGTGCTCCGATCTCCTCTTTAATGTCTCCTTCAGCGTACAGTTACCGATGGCTGAAGTTTTTTGTGGTTGAACACACCCCTGAAGCACTTGATGAATCGTTCTCGCCAGCCCAACTGTCACCCCTCCAACTCCTTCATCCTTAACAATGATGCTGATACACAGATGTCAGTGAAATATTTTGTTGAATATGCTTCTTTTATGTCATGGATGATGCCAGTTCGATCCATTGTTGGCCTTCCTCGACGTAAGATCATGTAATCCATGAAAGACTGAAGTTCTAATTTTTTTCACTGTTTTCAGTTTTTCTTGCACGGTCATTCGCTGTTTTCCAAATCTTGTCTTCTGAAAATAAATAAATAATCTCTTAGTTATTTCTCATTAACGTCACATGAGAGCAAAGAGCACATTTGATCATTATGAAAACACACACATACACATGTCACCAAGTTATTTGTAAATTTATCTTTCTATAATATTTAACGTCAACGTGAACGCTAATAGTTAAGCGATTTTTATAACATATTATGTTGTTATGTTCTTCTACTGCCCATGAAGAAAGTGTTTTGTCGAAATATTTGTTTTGTTTGTTGCCTTTAGTTGTATTTTTTTTCTTTTTTTCTGGATATTATCACCTTTAATAACGCTCTATCTTTATCATCCAGGCTGATCTTAAAGATTGCTTTTATCCTACCGTTTGCTAGATTATCTTAAAACATCTCTACACGTAGTTCTCGCCTATTGTGCTAAACTCCAGTTTTCGTAAGTGAATTTTTACAAAACCACCGAACAATCTTACCAGTTCTTTTGACGAAAAATCGGTAACTTTGCCCCTATCTTCTTCCTTAGAAGTGCTCCAATATAAACTATTTTAAATTCTTTGCTTCTGAAGCTAGTTGCGAAATCCAGACTTCGTATTGATCATAGACTTATTATTCTATTTCAGTTTCACTATAATTTCAGCGTTTTTCTACTGTTTGGATATTACAGCGCTAGAGAACAGTTTCGCTAACAGCGACAAGTAAGCTAAGGGGACATAAGCAAATCTACAAGTGAACAAAAAACAAAAAACGCGCTGTTGTGTTAAGGGACCGGTTGTTGGGTGATCTCCCTGTACATGTAATGTTCACTGATGTACAACCGACACTGTGATAACTATAACGGAGTCGGATGATGAGTGGGCTAACATGGTTACTTATCGAAAGAGTCCGCTACTTTGGGAAACATATCGATCCAGTCTTGACCTTCAAGCACCAGCTTGGTTACATTTGCATCCCCGGGGGAAACAGGAAATGACCTTTGACCAGCCCTGGTCAGCTAACCTTGACATTTTCTAGAACAGTTATCTTAACCCCATGTATCAAAAAAGAGAGGGGTTGTAGAACATAAAAGATGGTGTGCTGGTCATGGACATTTAAAAAGAAAATTTTTTTCTATATGCTGAATTTGAATCATAAATTAATCCTACACATACATACATACACGCATACATACATACAAACATATATGATTGTGTATACAACATATAAGATTCTGTATACAAACATATAAGATTGTGTATACAAACATATACAATGAGTGAATCTGTGAACTAACACAGGAAAAGGAGAGCGAATTAATTGCTCAACCTCACACCTGGTCAGTGTGTTAGAGAACCTCACACCTGGTCAGTGTGTTAGAGAACCTCACACCTGGTCAGTGTGTTAGAGAACCTCACACCTGGTCAGTGTGTTAGAGAACCTCACACCTGGTCAGTGTGTTAGACCACCTCACACCTGGTCAGTGTGTTAGACCACCTCACACCTGGTCAGTGTGTTAGAGTATGGTTTTAGTACTAACGGAAAAATAGTTGTTTTCTCTTGGAATCCAGGTGAGCGAAGGTGTGAGCTCTTGCAGTGAATATTAAAATGACAGAGTTCACATTAAATATTGTGGTACTAGGTGTGAATATTGTGGTAAGGACACAAGAAATGCAGCATAAACTGCTGTTATCAGTTTCAGTATTGTGAGAGATATGATCAGTTTCAGTATTCTGAGAGATATGATCAGTTTCAGTATTCTGAGAGATATGATCAGTTTCAGTATTGTGAGAGATATGATCAGTTTCAGTATTCTGAGAGATATGATCAGTTTCAGTATTCTGAGAGATATGATCAGTTTCAGTATTCTGAGAGATATGATCAGTTTCAATATTCTGAGAGATATGATCAGTTTCAGTATTGTGAGAGATATGATCAGTTTCAATATTCTGAGAGATATGATCAGTTTCAGTATTCTGAGAGATATGATCAGTTTCAATATTCTGAGAGATATGATCAGTTTCAGTATTGTGAGAGATATGATCAGTTTCAATATTCTGAGAGATATGATCAGTTTCAGTATTCTGAGAGATATGATCAGTTTCAATATTCTGAGAGATATGATCAGTTTCAATATTCTGAGAGATATGATCAGTTTCAGTATTCTGAGAGATATGATCAGTTTCAATATTCTGAGAGATATGATCAGTTTCAATATTCTGAGAGATATGATCAGTTTCAGTATTCTGAGAGATATGATCAGTTTCAGTATTCTGAGAGATATGATCAGTTTCAATATTCTGAGAGATATGATCAGTTTCAGTATTCTGAGAGATATGATCAGTTTCAATATTCTGAGAGATATGATCAGTTTCAATATTCTGAGAGATATGATCAGTTTCAGTATTCTGAGAGATATGATCAGTTTCAATATTCTGAGAGATATGATCAGTTTCAGTATTCTGAGAGATATGATCAGTTTCAGTATTCTGAGAGATATGATCAGTTTCAGTATTGTTAGAGATATGATCAGTTTCAGTATTGTGAGAGATATGATCAGTTTCAATATTCTGAGAGAGATGATCAGTTTCAGTATTCTGAGAGATACGCTGAGGAGGAAGAACATAATCAATTTGTCAGCACTACAGTTACAACAATTTCTCCGCTTAATTTCAGTAAGCTGGAAACAACCAGGCACAAGTAGATGATTACCCGGCGTTGCCCGGGTATTTATTTATCCCAATCAGCAAAGTTCTTTTCATTACCACAAACTTCTAGACGGTTCTATAACGTTCTATTATTTTCCACAGCCTTCTAGAAGAGTCTACAAAGGTCTATTCAATTCCACAATCTTCTAGAAAGTTCTACAGAGTCCAGACGGTTCTACAGAGTGCTATTCCTTCTATTTGACTAAACGTGGGCTTAATTGTCATCAGGACTGTCACCAATCAGCTTAGCGACCCCGAACACTATGGATTCGACACTAAACTTGATCAGTTTGGACATTTTATTTTTCACCACTTCTCACCCCCCCCCCCCTTCCTCCTCTTCATGCCGATGGAGGCTGAACTTGTGAGTGTCACTATTCATCTCAACAACCCCGAAAACTATGGACTGAACACTAATATCGATCGTTTTTCGATTATTCGTACATGTCACCATATCCCACCCCCACCCCAAGGACCCCATGCCGATGGGGGCTGAGCTTGGACTTAAATGGCATTGGGAGTGTCACTACTCACCTCAGCGACACCGAAAAATATGGATTCGATACTAATATCGTTCATTTTCGATTATTTTTACTTGTCACCCAGACCCCTAGGGGTCATAGGGGAATCCTAGGAATGATCTAACTCCCACGGTGCACTGTCCAGATTGTAAGTCATATGTGTGCCAAGTTTGGTTGAAATTGCTCCAAGCTTTCCAGCGTGATGCTTTAACATACACACATACACACACGTTCATTTTTACATATAGAAGATAAAATAAACTACAAGCATGCATGTTAAGCCTCCAAAATACTCGACCAAGCATTTGGAAATAATAAGAGAATGACCTGATACATGAGGATAGTGCTTTGTCGTCGTGTGTTTAAACGGCTGCTCATCTTATCGGAAACAGTGGTCCGAGTTGGGTTAATTATTTTAGTAGTTTTCTTTCTCTCACATTTAAAGTGCTTTAGTCTACTGTTTACCTTTCTCTCACATATAAAGTGCTTTGGTCTACTGTTTACCTTTCTCTCACATCTAAAGTGCTTTGGTCTACTGTTTACCTTTCTCTCACATCGAAAGTGCTTTGGTCTACTGCTTATCTTTCTCTCACATATAAAGTGCTTAATATACTGTTTATCTTTCTATCCCGTCTAAAGTGCTTTGGTCTGCTGTTTATCTTTCTCTCACATCTAAAGTGCTTTGGTCTGCTGTTTATCTTTCTCTCACGTCTAAAATACTTGGTTTATTGTTTATCTTTCTCTCCCGTCTACCTTGCTTTGGTCTGTTGTTCATCTTTCTCTCGTGTTTAAAGTTCTTTGTTCACTATTTATCTTTCTCTCCCGTCTAACGTGATTTTGTCTGCTGTTCATCTTTCTCTCACGCCTAAAGTGCTTTGCGTACAATTTTTCTTTCTCTAATGTCTAAAGTGTGTTGTTCATTACTTTCCAACAACAAGCCATACACACGTTAACAGTTTATTAATCAGTACGAACCAGTGAACTAACTTCATTTACTATTACCACACAGTATTCATTAGCTGCTATGTGTGGATACTTCTAAGAAACCACATCTCCATTGCTATTAACAGAATAGAGGCACACAGAGATGTGTGATTCAGTTTCTACAAGGCAGGCATAGCAACGACAATAAAAGGCAGGTTATTTCTCCTTCTATCTCCTCTTAAAAATTTAACTATAGATCTGCCTATCTCCACTCTGCTACTATCAGATGTGCGTAATTTATAATCATAATCATCTTTTACTTGTCTCTCCAGTAATCCTTTTACTAGTCTTTGAATTATCCACTTCTACAAAATAAATTAGGTACAGCATATAATTCATAAAATCTCTTTCTCATATTCAGTTCCAGATATGAATTATATTGACATTGTTTCTTCAGCTCGTTTTTGGTTTGCTATATTCTGTTATCCAACTGGAATATTATCATACAGTGGCAGAATGTACTGTAGAACATTGTCTTGAACATAGAACAGTTGTAGTTACTGATGAGGTGAAGATGTTTTTCTGTGGTTCAGAAAGTAAAGAAGAAGAAGAAGACGAAGAAGAACAAGAAGAACAAGGAGGAGGAGTAAGAAAGAAAGAAAGAAAGAAAGAAGGAAGGAAGGAAAGAAAGAAGGACGAGAAAATGGTTCTTCTTGCTGACCCATTCGTTGGAGCATTGAAACAATCGGTCAGATCTGGCTATCTGGAGCTAGAAAGTTGTCAATTATTTCAAGCTGCGACACAATTTTTGTGCGTGATAAAAGCGCGCAGGTGAAAAGTAGAGAAGCTTAGCTATTAAAGAATTGATTTAGCTTTCCAGTTCAGAGACAGAAAAAGGAATAGAATGATGGATGAGAAAACCAGGCGTTTTAAAAGCTGAATCAGAAAACTGCAGTTGGATTGACTGAAGAATGGAGAAGTTCGGAGAGAGTGAACACTTTCTTGTTTTCTTGAATCAGAAAATGTGGCGTACAGAACAGATGGACTTTACGGTTCATTTACGGGAAACAGATGTTTTCATAAAACATTTAAAACTTGCCTTGAACATATGTTTTTAAGACAAATATGTTGTTCGGGATTTTTTCCTTTATTTCATTCCACGTTTTTTTTCTTTTTCATCGGATGTCAGCAACTAAGACAAAGACATAAACGAATGTCAGCAACTAAGACAGAGACATAAACGAATGTCAGCAATTAAGACAGAGACATAAACGAATGTCAGCAACTAAGACAGAGACATAAACGAATGTCAGGAACTAAGACAGAGACATAAGCGAATGTCAGCAACTAAGACAGAGACATAAACGAATGTCAGGAACTAAGACAAAGACATAAACGAATATCAGCAACTAAGACAGAGACATAAACAAATGTCAGCAACTAAGACAGAGACATAAACGAATGTCATCAATTAAGACAGATATATAGACAGATGTCAGCAACTAAGACAAATACATAGACAGATGTCAGCAACTAAGACAGAGACATAGACGAATGCCAGCAACAAGGACAGAGACAAATAAGTTTGATTTCATTTATATCAACCTACATTTTCATATCTATTACTTGTCTAGGAGCACCGGCTTTGCATTATTTTGAACTATCAAGTTAGTTTAATCAGCGATGATTAAACAGCCTCATTTTGTTTGGTCTATGGAATACAAACAAGAGATTTTTTGCCACAGTAAGAGCTGGAGGAGTGCAGTTTCACTAGTAGGTAGTTAAAGGATCAACAAATCAGTTGTTTTAAAAACAGAATCAGAAAACTGCAGTTGGATTGACTGAAGAATGGAGAAGTTCGGAGAGAGTGAACACTTTCTTGTTTTCTTGAATCAGAAAATGTGGCGTACAGAACAGGTGGACTTTACGGTTCATTTACGGGAAACAGATGTTTTCATAAAACATTTAAAACTTGCCTTGAACATATGTTTTTAAGACAAATATGTTGTTCGGGATTTTTTCCTTTATTTCATTCCACGTTTTTTTTCTTTTTCATCGGATGTCAGCAACTAAGACAAAGACATAAACGAATGTCAGCAACTAAGACAGAGACATAAACGAATGTCAGCAATTAAGACAGAGACATAAACGAATGTCAGCAACTAAGACAGAGACATAAACGAATGTCAGGAACTAAGACAGAGACATAAGCGAATGTCAGCAACTAAGACAGAGACATAAACGAATGTCAGGAACTAAGACAAAGACATAAACGAATATCAGCAACTAAGACAGAGACATAAACAAATGTCAGCAACTAAGACAGAGACATAAACGAATGTCATCAATTAAGACAGATATATAGACAGATGTCAGCAACTAAGACAAATACATAGACAGATGTCAGCAACTAAGACAGAGACATAGACGAATGCCAGCAACAAGGACAGAGACAAATAAGTTTGATTTCATTTATATCAACCTACATTTTCATATCTATTACTTGTCTAGGAGCACCGGCTTTGCATTATTTTGAACTATCAAGTTAGTTTAATCAGCGATGATTAAACAGCCTCATTTTGTTTGGTCTATGGAATACAAACAAGAGATTTTTTGCCACAGTAAGAGCTGGAGGAGTGCAGTTTCACTAGTAGGTAGTTAAAGGATCAACAAATCAGTTGTTTTACATAACCCCAGTGAGAGCTATAGGCAGCTTAACTGTGAACTGAAACATGTGCATGAAGCAAGATTGACAGAACTGTGATAAAAGGTCCCTCTCTTCATAATGCCCGGTGACAGTTCTGAGATCTTTCCTATGCTAAATTCAACAGGTGAACTTTGTTTTGGTTTAGTATGTTGTTGAATATAATTTGTAAAATGTTTATTTTACATAGTTACTAGAACAAAATCCTCAAGAGTATGGATGAGATCCAACGTTGCATTTTCAACAGGCTGAAAGTATTCTGCGCCGACCACTCGCAGGAAAATGTTCGAATCTAGGAAGCATTTATATCGAACCCCCCCCCCCAACAAAAATTAATTAAGTGAGATTATTTATGGTTAAGTATGTCACAGACGACTGTCTGGAGGGTTGTTCATAACCATCTTAGCTTCCTTGCTTACAAATTGCAGATTATGCAGGCTTTAAATTCGGAAGATAAACCCTGCCGTAAATAAGACCCCTGTGACTAGGATAAACCCTGCCGTGTACAAGAACCCTGTAACTATGATAAACCCTGCCGTATATAAGACCCCTATGACTAGGATAAACCCTGCCGTATATAAGACCCCTGTGACTAGGATAAACCCTGCCGTATATAAGACCCCTGTGACTAGGATAAACCCTGCTGTATATAAGACCCCTGTGACTAGGATAAACCCCGCCGTATATAAGACCCCTGTGACTAAAATAAACCCTGCCGTAAATAAGACCCCTGTGACTAGGATAAACCCTGCCGTGCACAAGACCCCTGTGACTAGGATAAACCCTGCCGTAAATAAGACCCCTGTGACTAGGATAAACCCTGCCGTAAATAAGACCCCTGTGACTAGGATAAACCCTGCCGTGTACAAGAACCCTGTGACTTGGAAAAACCCTGCTGTATATAAGACCCCTGTGACTAGGATAAACCCTGCCGTGTACAAGAACCCTGGAACTATGATAAACCCTGCCGTATATAGGACCCCTGTGACTAGGATAAACCCTGGCGTATATAAGACCTCTGTGACTAGGATAAACACTGCCGTAAATAAGACCCCTGTGACTTGGAAAAACCCTGCCGTATATAAGATCCATGTGACTAGGATAAACCTTGCCGTATATAAGACCCCTGTGACTTGGAAAACCCCTGCCGTATATAAGACCCCTGTGACTAGGATAAACCTTGCCGTATATAAGACCCCTGTGACTTGGAAAAACCCTGCCGTATATAAGACCCCTGTGATTAGGATAAACCCGGCCGTATATAAGACCCCTGTGAGTAGGATAAACCCTGCCGTATATAAGACCCCTGTGACTTGGAAAAACCCTGCCGTGTATAAGACCACTGTGACTAGGATAAACCCTGCCGTATATAAGACCCCTGTGATTTGGAAAAACCCTGCCGTATATAAGACCCCTGTGACTAGGATAAACCCTGCCGTGTACAAGACCCCTGTGAGTAGGATAAACCCTGCCGTATATAAGACCTCTGTGACTAGGATAAACACTGCCGTATATAAGACACCTGTGACTTGGAAAAACCCTGCCGTATATAAGACCCCTGTGACTAGGATAAACGCTGCCGTATATAAGACCCCTGTGACTAGGATAAACCCTGCCGTATATAAGACCCCTGTGACTAGGATAAACCCTGCTGTATATAAGACCCCTGTGACTTGGAAAAACCCTGCCGTATATAAGACCCCTGTAACTAATATAAACCCTGCCGTATATAAGACCCCTGTGAGTAGGATAAACCCTGCCGTATATAAGACCCCTTGACTTGGAAAAACCCTGCCGTATATAAGACCCCTGTGACTAGGATAAACCCTGCCGTGTACAAGAACCCTGTAACTATGATAAACCCTGCCGTATATAAGACCCCTGTGACTAGGATAAACCCTGCCGTATATAAGACCCCTGTGACTTGGAAAAACCCTGCCGTGTATAAGACCCCTGTGACTAGGATAAACCCTGCCGTATATAAGCCCCCTGTGATTTGGAAAAACCCTGCCGTATATAAGACCCCTGTGACTAGGATAAACCCTGCCGTGTACAAGACCCTGTGACTAGGATAAACCCTGCCGTATATAAGACCCCGGTGACTAGGATAAACCCTGCCGTATATAAGACACCTGTGACTTGGAAAAACCCTGCCGTATATAAGACCCCTGTGACTAGTATAAACCCTGCCGTATATAAGAACCCTGTAACTAGGATAAACCCTGCCATATACAAGAACCCTGTAACTAGGATAAACCCTGCCGTATACAAGAACCCTGTAACTAGGATATACCCTGCCGTATATAAGACCCCTGTGACTTGGAAAAACCCTGCCGTGTACAAGAACCCTGTGACTAGGATAAACCCTGCCTTGTGTACAAGACTCCTCAATGAAATTGAGAATTGTTGCTGCGATGGAAGAAGCTACACAGCGCCTTGCTGGATCACATTTAGAAGGAGATTTACTTCCGTTTGGACATCTGACGTGCCACGTGTTCAACTTGTTGAGCATTCTGAAGTACTCATCTCGCAGATTATTAGAACTTTCTTACTTACACTTTCATACTCTATCAAGTTTTACTTTGCTGTTTCCGTTTTGGGAAATTACAGATCACGGAAACCCTCACAATAATTTCGAATCATCCCGTATTTGTTTCTGGTGGCCTGCCCTAGACATTACTGTTTATACACGGATTTCCTTTAACGTTACCGTGTACTGAATAATACGAATGATTAAGTAGAGATTATGCAGCAGATTAATAAATGAAGAAGTAGCCTTTTTAGTCTGGAAACATAGAAGATTTCTCGAAGATTAAAATAAATAAATAAACTATGTAAAACAGGAATAAATTGTGAAATTAGAGACTGAAAGAAGAGGAAATGAGGCAAAGAAAAACGAGAAACACAAATAATCAACCAAGTTTGACATCAAACGATGAATAAAACTTGAGATCACGTGACAGGAAAATCTCAGGTAATGATATTTCTACTGTTATACTTCAGTGTAATCGTGTACTCGCGTTCTTGGAATGGATGATGCTGTGAAGATTTTGTAATAAGACGTGATAACAGTTGGGTCCATTGTTTCATTTTTTATTGTATTCCTGACGCGGAGATAAGAAGCTGGTTTTTAACAGGCTCCACCACCTAATGGAACATATTGTTCGCTTTCCCTAGGCCAGGTCACAATGACTGAACATGATAGGATGATCATCATCATTATTTCAGTCCAGATAACTACCTGGGCGCTCTGATGTTTCTGCTTGGAAGAAATACTCCAACACAGATACAAGAACTCCACGTAATAGACCAGAACAGTCAAGAACTTCAGGACTGATGGTGAGGCTGATGGTGAGGCTGATGGTGAGGCTGATGGTGAGGCTGATGGTGAGGCTGATGACGAGGGTGATGATCAGGCTAATGGTGAGGCTGATGGTGAAGCTGATGGTGAGGGTGATGGTGAGGCTGATGGTGAGGCTGATGACGAGGGTGATGATCAGGCTGATGGTGAAGCTGATGGTGAGGGTGATGGTGAGGGTGATGATCAGGTTGATGGTGAGGCTGATGGTGAGGGTGATGATCAGGCTGATGGTGAGGCTGATGGTGAAGCTGATGGTGAGGGTGATGGTGAGGGTGATGATGAGGGTGATGATCAGGCTGATGGTGAGGCTGATGGTGAAGCTGATGATGAGGGTGATGATCAGGCTGATGGTGACTCTGATGGTGAGGCTGATGGTGAGGCTGATGATCAGGCTGATGGTGAGGCTGATGGTGAGGGTGATGGTGAGGCTGATGGTGAGGGTGATGGTGAGGGTGATGATCAGGCTGATGGTGAGGCTGATGGTGAGGCTGATGGTGAGGGTGATGGTGAGGCTGATGGTGAGGGTGATGATCAGGCTGATGGTGAGGGTGATGATCAGGCTGATGGTGAGGCTGGTGGTGAGGGTGATGGTGAGGCTGATGGTGACGGTGATGATCAGGCTGATGGTGAGGCTGATGGTGAAGCTGATGGTGAGGGTGATGGTGAGGGTGATGATCAGGCTGATGGTGAGGCTGATGATCAGTCTGATGGTGAGCCTGATGGTGAGGCTGATGATCAGGCTGATAGTGAGGCTGATGGTGAAGCTGATGACGAGGGTGGTGATCAGGCTGATGGTGAGGCTGATGGTGAGGCTGATGGTGAGGGTGATGATCAGGCTGATGGTGAGGTTGATGGTGAGGGTGATGGTGAGGCTGATGGTGAATCTGATGAAGAGGGTGATGGTCAGGCAGATGGTGAGGCAGATGGTAAGGGTGATGATCAGGCTGATGATCAAGCTGATTGGTGAGGGTGATGCTGAGGCTGATGGTGAGGGTGATGAACAGGCTGATGGTGAGGCTGATGGTGAGGCTGATGGTGAGGCTGATGATCAGGCTGATTGTGAGGCTGATGATCAGGCTGACGGTGATGTTTATGGTGAGACTGTTAATGAGAATGATGGTGACGGTGATGATCAGGCTGGTGGTGAGGAATACGGTGAGGGTGACGGCTAGGGCGATGATGAGACGGACAGTGAATGATCTTTGTATGATCTTTATTTTTAAAGGTTAAGGAGAGTGTGTGTGTGTGTGAGAGAGAGAGAGAGAGCGGTGGTGAAGGTAATGATAATGGCGATGATGAGAGTGACGAATGAGAACAACGGTGAATGCAACAGTGAGGATGATGGTGACAATGAGGGAGAAGATGTGATCGAGGACGAGGATGACAATGAAGTGACGGTGAGAATGATGATGAGAACAATGGTGAGGACGACGGTGAAGGTAATGATAGGGGCGATGATGAGAACAATGGTGAGAACGACGATGAAGGTAATGGTGAGGGTGATGATAAGAACGACGATGAAAACAGTGGTGAGGACAAACGTGTAGCCGACTGTGAGAGATCCACAGCCTTCATTCCGACAAGCCACATTATCATTTCCGCCAAATGTTTCGTGCTTCTAGGACGTTCGCGCAGAAGTAGGTTTAGTTTAGATCGACCTATGTTTCACCAGAAACTGCCACTTTTATCCCACACATTCTCTCTCTCTCTCTCTCTCTCTCTCTCTCTCTCTCTCTAATCTGATGTGATAATTCTGGTCACTGGAAGGAACTAGACCATGTTTCCACAACCTCTGACATAGTACCCACGCTAATAGGTTCCCAGGTGAGAAACAAATTACACCTGACAAACAACACACGTGTAAACTTGAAACTGATGGCATGTTTTGAGGTCTTTGTCCACCATTTTCTTCAAGACAGGGCACTGCCCTCTACATGTACTTTGAGCTTGTTAAAATCGTTGGGCCACGCATCTACAGAAACGATCAGTTTAGTTTGTTTTTTTTCCCAGTTTTGTTATTGTCGAAAGTTTTTTTTTGTTTTAGTTTGACATTGTCAACGAGTTTTTGTTTTAGAGTGTCTTATTTCCCTCTCAAGAGTACGTTGACAAAAACCAAAAAAAAAAAGACACCGACAAAACAAAGCGTGTAAACTAGCAGACAAATCAATATCAGCTCCATGTCGGTTTTGTATTGACGAAACGGTTATCAAATATCACAGCTCCACCCAGTTTGGTTCAGACACTGTGTTTTATTTCCTCGCCTTCTTCTGGCAGTATTTTGACAGTCTGAAATGTGCTCAAGCCAGATCTGTGTGTATCTTCCAGGCATGCTAGGTAATTGATGTTACCTGAGGTTCTACGAATCACGTGCCGCCCTGGTTTGAAGAAATTACTGATATTATTGGGCAACAACATATTCAGAAACTCTGTACTTATAGTTCTTCTTGTCCTGATCGTTGAAAGTCTTACCCCCTCTCTTTCTCCGATAGTTCGTGCAAGTTTTTTCCGCATTTCAAAACATGACTAATGATGTTTCCAGCTAACATTTCAACTTTTATTTTTGCCAAGAAAACTGTTTAAAACAAAACACTAAACTTGGGAACAAGAAATCAGTCGCATATGGTCGTAATGAGTATACTCTAAACAAAATACTTCAGGAAATCACTCTGTTTTCTCCGCTTTTTTTTCTTGTTCATAAAATGAAAATAGGAAGAGTTATCTGCACTTTGTGATTATCTGAATCTTTTGTCTTCAGTTTATCTTTTTTTTTGTCTTTTTCGCATAGATCGCTTTTGGTACGGCATAGCGAATCACGACATAAGCCCAATAATTCAACTTGTGTTAATGTTTTTCAATGTTTCTCGAATCAGTTTTTACTTGTCTCATGTATTTCTCATTATTTATGGTTAGTTCTTCTGCCTCAGTTTCTTTTCAGTCTTTTTTTTCTTTAGTGTTGTTGCTTCCATACCCCGGTGGAGTGTAGAGTTTATGATAAAATCTAGCAAATCATAGCACATCAACTGCAATCAAAATTTACTCGATGATGAGAATTTGTGTGATTCTGTTGAAAGTGTATTTTTCATTCCTTCTTCCTATTAATGTCTATTTCATAATTTTAAATGTATACTTTCATGAATCCAGGTACTGGTAGTCCCCAGTTTACGGTGGGTTTCGTCCAGGGGATTTCGTTAAAGTTGGATTCGACTTTAAACAAATACTTCCTCTATCTAAATCAAATATTTCCTCTACCTGAATCAAATACTAGGGTTGATTGATAAGTTCTCGGCATAAGATACTTACTTGAACCACACAGTTGGTATTAGGTGCATCTGTAGATCAGGTTAATGTAAGATTAAACACCACGTTTCAGGATTTTAACTGCAACCAATTTTTTTTACAGGCTACTGAAGTGGGAACGTATGTCAGAAATTGAGAAAATGGATACAATTTCTCATCGAGCAGTCATTAGCTACCTCTGTATCAAGGGCTTATCAATGAAGGAGATCCATGAGGATATGGTAGAAACCTCTAGGGGAGAGTGCCCCTTCTTACAGCATAGTGAAGAAATGGGCAGCTCAGTTCAAACATGGAAGATGATCCCCGTCCAGGAAGACCAAGAACAGTAACCATAAATGAAGCCACCTGCAGAATCCATGACATGTTAATGGAAGATCGACGACTAACTGAGGGGTACAATGCTATTGAGTTGGGCATCTCCCAGGAACATGTTAATGCCATTATTCACAATGATCTTCAAATAACAAAAGTCTCTGCTCGATTGGTCCCAAAATTTCTTGGAGCTGATCACAAACGACAGCGCCTCAACATGTCAAGAGATAATCTTGCCCATTTTTCTGCAGAACCTGTAAAGTTTCTTCAGCAATTTGTGACTATGGATGATACTTAGGTTCATCATTTTCAGCCAGAAAGCAAAGAAAAGTCAAAGCAGTGGAAATATCATGGATCCCCACCTCCAAAGAAATCAAGGGTGGTTCTGTCTGCAGGCAACGTGATGGCTTCCATCTTTTGGAATTCAGAAGGTGTGCTATTGGTAGACTATCTTCAAAAGGGCAGAACTGTCACCGGGGCTTATTACGTTAATGTTGTGAAGCAATTGTGGGTTAAAATAAAGGAAAAGCGTCGAGGGAAATTGACGAAAGGAATCATCTATCATCAAGACAATGCTCCAGTTCACAAGTCGGAGGTGGCAATGGCAGCCATTCATGAATACGGCTTCCAGCTTCTTGAACATCCTCCTTATTCCCCAGATTTGGCCCCTTCAGACTATTACCTGTTTACCAAACTCAAAAAGGAGCTGATTGATCGCAAATTTGCTTCAGATGATGACGTCATTCATGCTGTAGATCACTTTCTACTGACACAAGATGCTGAAGGGATCTGTATGCTCCAGGATCGCTGGACTAAATGAATAAACTTGCAAGGGGACTATGTTGAGAAATACACCCAAGAAAATTATCCAGAAATAATCCGTTGCACCTTATGACGAGAATTTATCAATCACCCCTCGAACTTCCTTTACCTAAATCAAATACTTCCTTTACCTAAATCAAATACTTCCTCTACCTAAATCAAATGCTTCCTCTACCTAAATCAAATACTTCCTCTACCTAAATCAAATACTTCCTCTACCTAAATCAAATACTTCCTCTACCTAAATCAAATACTTCCTCTACCTAAATCAAATACTTCCTCTACCTAAATCAAATACTTCCTCTACCTAAATCAAATGCTTCCTCTACTGGCATTTTTTCTATTTCTTTTCACTGTTATACCTATTTTTTTTATCAGTGTCTTAACAAATTTGTTTTCTATTTCAGAAGATTAGAAAACGTTACATATGAATCAATTAATATCTCATGTGGCAGTTCAACTTATTTTAATACACAACAAGCATTAGAAGCCGACAGTCGTAGATGCTGATCGTCGTAAATCGAATACGCCATAATTCGAGAATCATTCTGTATAAAAAAAAATTCCTGCCTGAAATTGTTCATAAGATTTTACAAGTCTTCTGGAATATTATTCGCACAGTTCTGTGTCAGGAGATTGAGAGATTTTTTTTTTCTCCGCTGCAATTATCGAACTAAAATCCGCGTAAAACGAGGTACCAACATCAGGGATGTGTAAGATTTAATTTGCCACAACTGATGGTCTCACTGACCATCCATACTTTCGATCCCCACAAGGCCAGCTGCTGGCAGTATTAAGCCGATGTGAAAGACATATCTCTCTTGAAGACAAATCAATTAGGTCAAAAGATAAAACTTAGCCTGTAGCTTCACCATTCTTATCTTATCAGACAGACAAAATTAAATTCTGCCAAAACGAAAATTAAGACAATCAAATCCATGTGACACAATAAGATGACAGCTGTGACAGTGAAGATATCCGCGTCGTGACAGTATTTGTTGATGTTTTGTCAAGGTCTTCTCAGCGATGAATATTGTGCAGTTATCTTGCCGCGGATGGAACTCCTTCCTGCTCTGCTGTTTGTCAATGCAACATTAAGTCTGACTTCTCTTGTCAGTTTAAACATCTGTAATGGTAGACCTCCTGGCACGCCGCTGAGACATAATAAGATATCCTGACAGTTGCCTATTTTCTCTGAAAATCGGAAGAATATGTCTGCATCAAGCCTGGCCGTCTTGGCTTCTCCAGGTCCTGAAGGCAGGCCGTACGAGCGGGCGGGGGTAGTCCTGCCAGGACGTCGTTCATGGGCCCTGATGCATTTTATTGTTTTAAGAGTGGGCTTGGGGGCCCCGAAGCGAAGATCCTCCAGTGGATTAAAACATATGAGATTTGGGAGGGGGGGGGTGATTTGTACCAACTTACAGTATTTCTCTGGAAGGCCCCGTCTGTATGAGTGGGGCACGCAGTTCTGTAGCTAACCTGACTGTGGTGAATTTGGTGGAGTCCTATCGACCTTCTTAACGAGATAGCGCGTTCACTAACACCCGCTGTATCAAGACGCCATGAAAGTCACAGTTCTTCCATGATAAGGATAAATACAAACATGGAAAATGATAAGGATAAATACAAACATGGAAAATGATAAGGATAAATACAAACATGGAAAATGATAAGGATAAATGCGAACATGGAACACGATAAGGATACATAAAAACATGGAACATTTCACTCGCAGACGTCTTTATATAATCTGAAAGTTAGAGTAAAATATTCTCAAGATTACCAAAAGAGCGAACAAAGGTTCAAAATCAGGCTCCGGTGTCATCGCCTTGAGGGAAGCCCCATATATGCCCCACCGCATGCCGCAGCATCCATCCACGAGTATGTTTGCTACGCGATGCGTGTTCTACCACACAGTTCAGACTTTCTAGCAGTGCCCATAGTATGTCCTAACTCCAGCAATCACTTCATTGTTCTTTCATTATCGTGTTCACTCTATTTAATATTCAGTTAAACAGAATGAACAAAATAAATATTATTACTGTTCAAAAACAAAAAAAAAGAAACGCAACAAATACGATGTTGCGATTTAAACTGAAGTTTGCTGATTAGACAAGGGCAAATTGCCTGAAATGTTCACTTGGACATCAACTTCACGTGCTGACCTGAATTACACTCAGCAGATGATTCATGAGCACAGAAAAGCGACACTAGTCGAAACAGCATTTTTGACAATAACTCATGACAGGTTCACGAGAATCAAATGAAACTTAATGAACACAAGACTCACTGACCATGTTATTGAATGCCTATAAAAGATTGACGCTCCTCGAATCAATTCATTTGAAAAATTCAGTGCCCAAGTATGCCTTATCTCATTACAGAACAACGAATGATCATCATTGGATGTTTACAGACTGGACAGTCACAAAGTGTAGTGACCAGACAAGTTAATGTGGTTAGAAGCACCATTATCGCCTTTGGAGACGATTTCAAGAAACTGGCTCAGTTGTAGACCGGCCACGCAGTGGAAGACCCATAGACACAACTCCTGCCGAAGATCGCTTCGTACGGCTGCGTCATCTCAGGAATCGATTTGCATCTGCGTCCTCAACAGTCCAGTCAATGACAGCAGCTCGTCGAATTTCAGATCAAACTGTCAGGAACCGGCTGCACGACGCTGGTCTCTGGGCTAGAAGACCCTACAGAGGTCCTGTTCTTACGGACCGTCATCGCCAGAACCGACTGCAGTGGGCAAACCAGCATCATCAACAGACGGTTGCAAATGATTGGAGAGGGGTTTGGTTTAGTGATGAATCATTCTTTCTGCTTCATCGACATGATTGACGGAGAATACTTTACTGCAGAGTCCATGAGCGCTACGCCCAGAACTGCGTAAAATAAGGTATATGTCGTTTTGTTTCTGTATGTTATCCTCGAAAAAGGCTCACGCCGAAATATCGGATGTTATATGTTTTTCATTTATACATTCTCATCGTACGCTCATACTTTCTATTCGTTTTTTTTCTCACTTTACTCACTCCCTCTGCCGCTTTGTAAAATTGCACCATACACCTCTATTTATCTTTAATATTTGAACCAGTTTTACTGCAGTCGTGATCCCTTTTATCCACTGTTTTGTATGGATAACAAGGTTGCACGTTGCACAGACACCTTCAGTAAACGAAAAAGCATCACAGATTCTCTCTGTCAGATGTTTCCTACATATCTCAAGAGCTAATAGCGAATATGTGCTTTAAATACTACAAAAAACGTTTCCCTGTCAGTCGTGCTCGAAGACATAACACAAATGATTGAAGTTCTACAAATAGATAGTGAAGACCTAAGAATTTAAAATGAAACGAATCACACTAGGAAGCGTGAATCCCCGTCATCGACCCTTAAAATAGTTGTTTAGCCACAATGTTTTCCTGAAACCGATCTATACGGGAAAGTAGCTGAAGATTATAGATCTAGGTAGTGATACAGTACAGATATTTTCCTTGTTTTCCTGTTGTAGAGTCTTAAACATGTGTACATATAGTTCAGTTCTCCTGTCACACTTTTGCTCTAGGCAGCTGCCCTAGACAATGGATCATATTCGATAAAATCGTTAAATGAAACGTTTGTCGGGGACAAGATAAGATATAGACAAAATGATGGGACTACCAAATATCGACATTTAGTCTATTTGAGGAGAGAAATAGTCCAGATTCTTGCTCTTTGGGTAACTCACTGTAAAATGTTTCAGGTTCTACGCCGGGAGGGGAAGGGAGTCCGTCTCTGGGGCCACCTGGGATAGAGTAGGCCCGTTATGGAACATTATCCTGCGATAGAGTAAGCCCATTATAGAACACCAGCCTGTGATAGAGTAGGCCCGTTACAGAACACCACCTTGGGATAGAGTTGGCCCGTTATAGAACACCAGCTCGGGATAGAGTAGGCCCGTTATAGAACACAAATCTGGGATAGAGAATGCCCGTTATAGAACACAAATCTGGGATAGAGAATGCCCGTTATAGAACAACAGTCAGAGATAGAGTAGGCCCATTATAGAACACCACCCTGGGAAAGAGTAAGACCGTTATAGAACACCACCCTGGGATAGAGTAGGCCCACTATAGAACACCACCCTGGGAAAGAGTAAGACCGTTATAGAACACCTCCATGAGATAGAGCTTTTCTTTTTCTTCACGTTCTGAATGTTGGAGCTTTTCTTCTTCTTCATGTTCTGAATGTTGGAGCTTTTCTTCTTCATGTTCTAAGTGTTGGAGCTTTTCTTCTTCTTTATGTTTTGAATGTTGGAGCTTTTCTTCTTCTTCATGATCTAAATGTTGGAGCTTTTCTTCTTCTTCATGTTCTGAATGTTGAAGCTTTTCTTCTTCTTCATGTTCTGAATGTTTAGGTTTTCTTCTTCATGTTCTGAATGTTGGAGCTTTTCTTCTTCCTCATGTTCTGAATGTTGGAGCTTTTCTTCTTTCTCGTGTTCTGAATGTTGGAGCTTTTCTTCTTCTTCATGTTCTGAATGTTTAGGTTTTCTTCTTCATGTTCTGAATGTTGGAGCTTTTCTTCTTCTTCATGTTCTGAATGCTGGAGCTTTTCTTCTTCCTCATGTTCTGAATGTTGGAGCTTTTCTTCTTCTTCATGTTCTGAATGCTGGAGCTTTTCTTCTTCCTCATGTTCTGAATGTTGGAGCTTTTCTTCTTCTTCTAGGCTCTTTTGTTTATTTTGGATACACTTTTATTATGTCACCAATTTATTTTTGGACTCTACGGCTCCGTCCTGGTACACACATACATATTTTTCCTCTAGACATTTCTTTTGTGTAATAAGAGACGCTGATTCTTGTCATGTACGCGCGGCGTGTTGGGTCAGACAAAAGAAACAAGAAGAATTAATTTTAAAAAAAAAAGAATTAATAAAAATAAAAAAAGAATTAATAAAAAAAAGAATCAAGTCAGACAGCGTGAATGAACGCTGCCATCCACACCATAACCATCTGTTTAGCCATAATGATATCCTGAAAAGGAATCTATAAGGGAAACAGCTGAATATTCTAGACTGACGCCAGACAGGAAGTTGATTATATAGTTTTGTTGCATTATCGAGTGTTAGCACATAAGAAACAGCTTATCGTTAGATGAAACAAACTGAGACCAGGCCACGTCTTAAGTAGCTAGAAAAAGTGAAGGAGTTCCTGAACCTAATTTAATAAGCACCAGAAAGAGATATGAGGGGCCTGTGGTCAGCTCTGATTCTCCAGCGATGGTGTCCTCGTGCAGCACCGTCATCTTTCCTTCCAACAACAAAGCGTGCGAGATGGATGACCTGACCTGTATACAATTAAGATGGACTTCCTGGACCGTCAAAACCTGGACAATAACACAAGTATGACTGATAACAGCAAGACACTTCGTCCATAACCTCAAACGATCATACACAGGCAACACTTTCATGGTAGAGATGTCTTCTCCAGATATGTAGAACAGCACTAACTACACCATCAAAAATGCTGGAGAACTAAAGATATTTCAACAAGTAACTTCAACAAGTAACTTCAACAAGTAACTTCAACAAAATAAACAATAAGAGCAAAGTAACAAAAGGTAAGTTTAATTCTGGGAAGTTATAATACCACACCGGAGAAGAACAGCGGAAGTATAAAAGAAGTATATATAAAAGAACAGCGGAAGTATAAAAGAAGTATATAAAAAGAACAGCGGAAGTATAAAAGAAGTATATAAAAAGAACAGCGGAAGTATAAAAGAAGTATATAAAAAGAACAGCGGAAGTATAAAAGAAGTATATAAAAAGAACAGCAAAATGATCGACAGTTGTTAGCGACATGTTGATATCAGCAGAATAGGAAAACCTGCGCTTAATAATGGGCAGAAGACATTGGTACACTTCCACACAAATCTTGTTTTATTTCGCACATTGGTACACTTCCACACAAATCTTGTTTTATTTCGCACATAGGTACACTTCCACACAAATCTTGTTTTGTTTCGCACATAGGTACACTTCCACACAAATCTTGTTTTATTTTGCACATTGGTACACTTCCACACAAATCTTGTTTTGTTTCGCACATTGGCTCACTTCCACACAAATCTTGTTTTATTTTGCACATTGGTACACTTCCACACAAATCTTGTTTTATTTCGCACATTGGCTCACTTCCACACAAATCTTGTTTTATTTCGCACATTGGTACACTTCCACACAAATCTTGTTTTATTTTGCACATTGGTACACTTCCACACAAATCTTGTACTATTCCTCGCAAGAAAACACACTTACACGAATCTTGTATTACTCCGCGCATGTGTATATTTACATTCATATATCGCGTTACTCTGCTCACGGTTACGCATTAAAAAAATCTTATATTACTCTTCGCATGTGTACACTTACACACAAATCCTCTATTACTCTGCTCGCATGATGTATAAAGACTTCAAAAGCCGACATTTCTCTTGTCAAACTTTGCTCCAGGAAAGCGCTGGCACGTACAGAAGGCCAAACATTCCCTACAGCTTTGTACATTATCCCTCGTGACAAAAGTTGAAATTATCCTATCCTGGACGCAGTAGAGGGACATGGGCTCTGAACAAAATTTTCAATGTAGCAATAGCGCTATAGGAAAAGCAATGGTTTCAGCAGTAATAGTAACAGCACCAGCAGTAGTATTAGTAGTAGTAGTAGTAGTAGTAGTAGTAGTAGTAGTAGTAATAGTAGACGTAATAGTGGTAGCAGTAATAGTAGTGGTAGTAGTGATAGAGGAAGTAGTAGTAGTAGTAGTAGCAGCAGCAGCAGCAGTAATAGTGATAGTAGTAGCAGTAGTAGTAATGATAGTAGTAGAAGTATTAGTAGTGGTAGTAGTAGCAGCAGCAATAGTAGCAGTAGTAGTAACAGTAATAATAGCAGTAATAATAGTAGTTGTCCTTCTATAACTAGCAATAGTTGCGCTGGTGATGGCTCTGGCTATAGTAGAAAAGTATAGCCCTATATTTCGTACTGATAGAAATATTTAGGAAAATAAGTTTAAAATAAAGAATACATTTTAAAAAGAATTGTAGACAAAAAAGCAGAGATACTCATCAGAAGAGTAATCGTTCTTGAGTGTAATTTTGTTTTCAATAATTGTAGTTTTTTAAAAAAATGTAGTAGCTGATGTAATATTGGAACCTGCGTTAGCAAATAATACCCTGGCTGTGATTTACATTAAGTAGGTCAACATTTACAGGAAGTTCAGTGTGTAGCGGGATATAACATAATTGACTGTTTAACAGGGGTAACTGAATGGCAAGGATAACCCATTAGATGAATGCTTTAAACATCATGTCCGAATAGCTGTGTATGTTGGCCTTCTGGGCCAAGCATTAAGATAAAGGTAAACATTTATATACAAAGAACTATGCCATGATTGCCAACTCTCTGATAAATCAAAATACTGAATTGTTTGTTTATTAAATTAAAAAAAGACAGGTAGAATTGTACCCCAGGCAGAATTGCCCCGCCGGCAGAATTATACCCCAAGCAGAACTGTACCGCAGGCAGAATTGTACCGTAGGCATTTTTTTAAGCATATAGAACAAAATGGGTTAAGAAAACCATCAAGAATATAAATGGTTATCACCGGCAGAGCTCGGCTGAACAAGAAATCACAAAATAAAAATGCACACAGAGAGCACGCGCAATGAGAAATTGGAAATGTCGTCGCAGCTTTAAATTGAAATCATCACGTGGTGAGAACTGTAATCGAGTTACCCCGGCGATGAAATGAGACAGCCTTGCACAGTTTTAGAAACGTGTAGCGGTCTTTGCGATGTGCACGCATTAATTAATGTTCTCAGATATCCAGTGAGTGAATCTAACTGGTGCCTTCCATTATCTGGAAACTAGTTCTGCTGAGAGCACCAATCCGAAAGATTAGTCGGTGGTGGTGGAGCTGCCTGATTGCAACATTTTATACAAAACTTGCTGATGGAGACGTCTACCCATGTACAGGAATGTATAAAGAAATTAGGTGGAAAGAAATGTCGACAATAACCTAGAAGAAAATAATAATTATTCATCGGAGTAAGTAACGGGTTATTATATAGAGATATTTAGATATAAATAAACATTTAGATAACATAAACATTTAAATATAAATATTTTGACATAAAGGAGCGCACACTGAAATACCACTCCTATCTCAAGTTTCTATTATCTGTGTCTACTGCCAAGTTTGTATTTTCTATCTAATCTATTTTCTGCCAAATTTAGACTTACCTCTTCTGGCTTCTGCCACTTTAGTACTGTCACGTTTATGGTAATATCTGCTGCCAAAATCTACTCTACAGACAGCATAAGTTAGTTTTACCAACATTATCTAACGCCAGGTTTAAAATTATCTAAGATGTCTACTGCCACGTGTTGTATTATCAACAGCTGGCGAGTTTAGATCTACTACCAAGTTTAGTATATTTTATAATACATGCACTGACATGTTTAGTATTATCTACACTATCTGTTGACAAGTTTAGTAATATTTGTACATTGTACAGCTAAGATTAGATTAGTAGTCTCTCTCCTTCCCTCCCTCTTTCTCTCTCCCTCTCTCTCCCTCTCTCTTTCCCTCTCTCTCCCTCTCTCTCTGCTTTACG
The DNA here is from genome assembly GCA_009760885.1 of Achatina immaculata. Lineage (NCBI taxonomy): Eukaryota > Metazoa > Mollusca > Gastropoda > Stylommatophora > Achatinidae > Lissachatina > Lissachatina immaculata. The sequence goes on along the minus strand of CM019719.1, from coordinate 8,150,887 downwards.
AAGTAAACATCGCTCACAGCATCCGCCACTCACTCATGCACGCACACACATACTCGCATACACACATACACGCGCACACATACAATCATTGTGAATTACAAGCACACAATCTCGGCACACGGTATCCGCGCTTCTGATCGTCGATTTCCGAAGTTCCCCGAGTGTAGATACTCTTAGCACGGATACTTCTTCTCCTATCTCCGCTTCATCGATCACAACTTCCAGCATGGCAGGATATCTGGCCTCAAGGCTACCAATCTATTTTCTCCTGTCATCATCTTGTTCCATTTCTGCCGTGAAAGTTGTCATCTTGTTCCATCTCAGCCGTGAAAGTTGGCATCTTGTTCCATCTCAGCCGTGAGCGTTGGCATCTTGTTCCATCTCAGCCGTGAAAGTTGGCATCTTGTTCCATCTCAGCCGTGAAAGTTGTCATCTTGTTCCATCTCAGCCGTGAGCGTTGGCATCTTGTTCCATCTCAGCCGTGAAAGTTGGCATCTTGTTCCATCTCAGCCGTGAAAGTTGGCATCTTGTTCCATCTCCGCTGTGAAATTTGGCATCTTGTTCAATCTCCGACATGAAAGTCATCATATTGTTCCATCTCTGCTGTGAAAATCATCATCTTGTTCCATCTCAGATCTGAAAGTCATCGTCTTGTTCCATCTCCGCCGTGAAAGTTGACTGAGTAGCTCTCCATCATTCTCTGGTCTTTATACTGTGGATTAGACTAACCTGAACCTTGTTTATCTCTTTAATTATTTTCGGCCCATCCATATCGCCTTTATGAGTTAACATTCTCTTCATCTATATTTTTTAACATTCTCTTCATCTATATTCTCCTCCAATTTTTCTTTGTAATGTATGTAAATTTTATGCCTATATGGAATATCATCTAAAATTGTCAACATCATTAAGGACTTATACAATGGATATGTTTGTGCAGTCAAGACAGAAGAAGGGATGAGTGAATGGTTCCAGATTGAAACAGGCGTGAAACAAGGATGTATACTGTCTCCTTTACCTTTTGGGATTACAATAGACTTCATAGTGAAAAAATGTTGCACAGGTAACACAGGTATTGACTGGGTACATGGGACCCAATTAGAAGACCTTGATTTTGCTGATGACTTAACTCTTATCACTAACAATGTGAATTCCATGCAAGAAAAAACAGATAGCCTGTCTTCACTGGTTAGCAAAATAGGACTTGAAATTAACAAGGACAAAACAAAAATAATGAAAATTCCTCTCAATCAAAATGGAAAAATACACATAGAAGGGACAGATATTGAAGAAGTCAATCAATTTGCATACCTTGGCAGCTACATAGACCAGGATGGTGATACTAGAAAGGAAGTAAGGATCAGAATTGCAAAAGCAGCATCAATCTTCAAGAATCTTGAGAACATATGGAATTCAAAAGTTATAAGCACAAAAACCAAGTTAAGACTATTCAATTCAAATGTAATATCCACCCTCATTTATGCATGCGAAAGCTGGAAAACAACTAAAGAAATAGAAAAGAAATTAGACTCTTTTGAAAATAAATGCCTAAGGAAAATACTCGGCATCAAGTGGAACGAATTCAAGAACAATGCAGAGATAAGACAGATGACTGAACAACAACCAGTCTCATGGGTGATCAAAAAAAGGAGATGGACATATGTTGGTCACTTGAAGAGAAGAAATGATCAGAGGATCCCAAAACAAGCTATCAAGTGGAACACAACAGGCCGAAGAAAAAGAGGCAGACCGCGTGAAACTCTGAAGAGGACATTGTTAAGAGAGGCCAAATTAACAGGCATAAAATCCTTTGATGAGGTTGAAAGACTCGCCGAAGACAGGAAAAATTGGCGAACTACTTTGCGAGCCCTATGTGACGTTTAACGGCACGGGAAGGATATAAGATATAAGATATAAGATATAAGTATATATGTAAAACTTGATTAGTGCAAGTTACGAGATATTAACTGGGAGAAATTGAATTATAGAAAAATGGATAACAGAACACAATAACCCCCTTGTTATTTACAACTGTACTTGAATGAAAGATCTGTCTCCCTCATGACCTGACCATTCCAGGTTCCCTTCCTTTGCCTGTTGTATGTTTAACATGATGAATACTTCTGAAGCATATGACATTAACATACGTTACACAAATAATATATACAATATGAATCAATAAGTCTGAAATCAATAATATATCACTTAGTCTCATAATTTCAGCGTCAACAACAACGTACAACTTGCAATGACAACCAACAACGACAGGACAACATTAATCAACAATGTGGAAGAGCAATAATATTTCAAGCATAATAACATGTAGCAATTAATATTGACTGGCCTGCAATAGAGAAACGCATAAATGCCTTTGAATGTAAATGCTACAGAAGAGTTCTTCAAATATCATGGACACAAAAAAAGAACAAATATATCTATACTACAAGAACTTCATATTGAAGAAGATTGGCTAGTAAAGAGGATTAAATAGAGAAAACTTAAATATTTTGGACACATTAAACGCCATGATAATTTAGAGAAAACCGTCTTAGAAGGGTACATAATGGGAAAAAGAAAGAGATGAAGACCAAGGCGAAGATGGCTGCAAGACATCGTTGATGATCCGCGAATGGATGCATCAGCAGCAGGCCATCTTGCTTATAACGGAGAGGCCAATAGGAGTGGTGTTAGGGAGGCAAAGCTCCGCAAGGGACATGCAAATGAATGAATGAATGAATGAATGGCCTGCAATATTAATGTGATGAACTTTGTACGTCCTAGAAAACTCTCTGGACCCTTACACAGGACCTCCATAAGAATATGTGCAACTGCACTTAATCTTTCGCAGTCATAGCTGCATGTGACATACGTTACTATAATCAGAACATGATATGCAATCGCTCTTAATCCTTGGCAGCCATAGCTGCACATGACATGCATGAATATACTCACTATGCAGGCAAGCACAGTCAGTATGAATTAATAGGATATATAAGATAATGCATACTGCTAATCCAAACTGAATGATACTCAAGATGAAATAACCGCATATTAATGAGCAACTACTTACTAATAATATACCTATAGTATTACAACCTTATCGATTAACAGAACTTAATCTTCATCACATCTTACATCATTACACATACTGACTCGAAACCTACATCAACGTATTCCACACCACGCAAAGAAAAAGCCAACTTACACCACATGAGATGGCTGAGATCATGACTAAACAACCATTCGTCTGAATCACATAATACTTGTATAACAAAAATTAATAGCAACAATCCATCCGCACACAAAAAAACACAACCAAACCTGGCCACGCCTCACACACGAATGAACAAAACTGACACATCGCTGACTACGGAAATAACCCACTACCAAATCACGTGGACGATTACGTTAAGTTCAAGTTAGTACGCCTCAGCTCGAATCCAAAACGCAGATTGTCCACATATGCTTCCTGATATAATCAACATATTTTAGCCATATGTTTCTTATGGTTTGAGTTATTTCCGTTTTCAACTTAATTTCAGTTGGTTTTGCACTTCTTTGTTTCATTCTCTGAAGTGTAATAAAGTAAAAAAAAAACAATGATACAGTACAGTGTGTCTGATTAGCCAACTAGCATCATTTACCGAGTTGACACTTCGCTATTCTCTCATAGCTAGGCGGTTGCTTGTCCTACTGGAGCCCAAGGTTCGAGCCATGGTCATTCACTCAATATGTTTTTGTTCTGTCTAAAGTGCGGATTATTCTTACAGGCAAATCAAGAAACACTACACTCTGCAAGCAAACTTTGCTGTTTCTTATTTGCTATATTTGTGTCCGAAACGGAACACGTTCGACTTTTTTGTTTATCTTCATTTCAAGGACTTCAATTCTCTTGTTCTTATTTATTGTCACTCCGTCTAAATCACCAGGCGGTGTGGCGTACAAATACTATTTGATGACCCTCAGCTTCATCTTGGTGTGTTGTGTGTTTCAAAGTAATACCTTACTGTCATTCTATTAAGATGAAGTTCACTTTTTTTTTTCGTTTATTTCTAATTACCATTGCTTTCCTTTCGGGCAGTGATTGTACTAGTCAGTGATCATAGCCATTGTCCCTACATTGAGATCATCTCCTACCATCATAGAATGGTGACCATAATCAACATTATCTGTCAGCTGCTCTCCCATTCCATCCAACACCTGCTCATACGGTATAGAAGTGAAGAACCGTTTCGAGACTGTACAGGAGGAGATGACACCAAATGAAAAGACTACGCAGGCCAGAGATATCTTAATAACAACAGCTAAAGACATGGTTCCAGTAAATAAAACACAAAAGAATGGATAGATTACAGCAGGTACACTAGAACAGATAAAACAACGTAGAGAAATGAAGACGCAATGGAAAGTGACAAACAACAACAAAGAGAAATATAAAACTTTAACAAAAGAAGTACGAAGAAACATAAGAAAAGACAAAAAAAACAATACATACAAGATTGTTGTGAAAGAATAGAAGAACATCAAAAGTGTGGAAGAGATAGTGAAATGTTTAAAGAAATGAAGACATTGACGAGAAATGTCACACCTAAGCTAAATGTAATTTGTGATGAGATGGGGAATACCTTGACAGAGACAGAGGAAATTCTAGAAAGATGGAAGAAATATTGTAAAGGAATATATGAAACAACCTACTGTGGAAGCAGAAATCAATAGTGTGAATTATTATTGGAGGAGAAATAACCCGAACCGACATTAGAAGAAGTTTTATGGACAATAAAGAATCTGAAAAATGGTAAATCCCCAGGATGTGATGAGATAACAGCTGAATTTATTAAAGCAGGAGGAAAGGAGTGTGCAACAATCTATCATGCACTATGTAAAAAGATATGGTATTCAGGTATTTGGTAAAAACAATGGAAAAGAACTGTATTCATACCACTGCCACAAAAGAGTAATCTGAAATTATGCACAAACTACAGAACTGTTGCCCTGATTAGTCATGCCAGTAAAATTCTGTTAAAAATCATAATGGATAGACTTCGAAAGAAAATAGAAGAAGACGTCAATATGATCCAAGCTGGTTTCAGGCAAGGAAGAGGATCAAGAGATCATATATTCAATATCATCATCATCATCATCAGGTGCCGTGCCGACTGGCGTTGGCTATTATGCTTCTCCAGAGTACCCGATCCTTCATGTAGGCCATCAGTTCAGTTGGTGATCTCCTCTCACACCATCCCGTCAGACTGTCCAGTATCATTTCTCTTGGTCTTCCTCTTGATCTTCTTCCTTCTATTTGTCCTGTTGTTATAATATTTTCAATGCCCCCTCTTCTCATTGCATGTCCTATGAAAGTACATTGTCTCTCTCTCTTATCTTTCTGACAAGGTTTTTTTGTCTCTCCAGCTCTTCTCATACATTCTTCATTAGTTATTTTTGCTGTCCAGGGGATTCGCAACATTCTTCTAATAAACCACATTTCTGCTGCTTCCAATGATTTTTGTGCAGACTTGCCTATTGTCCATGATTCACTTCCATATAACAAGATAGGTTCAATATAGCATTTTAGGACTCGTTTTCTAACATTCATTGATAAAGATGTGTTAGCTAATATGTTTCTCATTCTCTGAAATGCAGTCTTTGCTTGACCTATTCTGTTCCTAATTTCTGTTCTGCATTTCCCATCTGAAGTTATTACTGCTCCAAGGTATTTGAATTTCTGCACCTGCTTTAGAATGGTTCCGTTTAATTTAATACTGCATGCTGGTGGATTCTGTTTCTTAGATATAACCATAGTCTCTGTCTTTTTGATGTTCAAAGTAAGGCCTTTCTGTTCACTTTCTTTGGCGACTTTATCCAAGAGATTTTGCAGGTCTTGTTGGTTCTCAGCTATCAGTACTGTGTCGTCAGCATACCGAAGGTTGTTAATATTGTATCCTCCAATTTTTATGCCTGATTCTGTGATGATTGTTCTTAGAATATTCTCGCTGTACAGAGAAAAAAGGTCTGGAGATAGTACACATCCTTGTCGCACCCCTTGTTTTATAGGTTGGTATTTTCCAATTCTATTTTCAACTCGAACTGCTGCTTCTTGCTGCCAGTATAGATGTTTTACAATCCTCAAGTCTTTGCCGTCAATATTGATGTCTTCAAGCATTTTAATAATTTCAGTATGTTTCACCTTGTCAAATGCCTTGGTGTAATCAATGAAGCATAAGTAGAGATCTTTCTGTACTTCTAAAGCTCTTTCTGTTAGTGTTCGTAAAGCATAAATGGCATTGTGTGTTCCCTTTCCTTCAACAAATCCAAACTGTTCATCTGCTATTTCCATTTTTATCTTTTTCCTTGTTCTTCTCATAATGATTCTCAGAAGTAGCTTCGTTATGTGACACGAGAGGCTGATAGTCCGGTGGTCGTCACATTCCTTTGCACCTGGTTTCTTTGGTAGTGCTATAAACGTGGATTTAATCAGGTCACTGGGAATATAACCACTGTTGTAAATATCATTCAATAACTTGGTTATTATTTTTATTCCTGTCTCCTCTAGTGCCTCTATTTCTTCTATTGTTATATTATCAGGCCCAGTCGCTTTTCCTTTCTTCATGTGTTTGATGGCATCTATGATTTCATCTTAAAGTATTGGCGGTCCATCACAGTTTTCAGTATCTGGTGTTAATTCTGGTCTTTCTCCTCCATATAGCTCACCGATATACTCTGTCCACCTGTCCACAATGTCTTCTTTTCCCATTAACATTTTACCTTCTTTCGATTTCAGGCATCCTGTGGTATATTTTGTTTTCCTGCCTGTGAGTTCATTAATTCGTTTGTGCATGTTTTTGCTGTCTTTATTATGAGCGTCCTCTATCTGTCTGCACTGTTCATTTAACCACACTTCTTTTGCTTCTCTGCATTTGCGTCTTATTTCTTTATTTATCTTGCTATATTTTTCCTCGTTATTTTTACTCCTCCTCCTCTTGTCCATCAGTCCTAAGATGTCGTCTGTCATCCATTTATTTTTAGGGGCTTCTTTTTTCGGTGGTATTATCTCCTTAACAGTTTGGTGGATAGAATCTCTTAACATTTCCCATTGTTCATCTATACTATTTATCTTTGCTATTGCATTGTATCTATTTGTCATAATAACTTTGTATTGTTCTTGCAGTTCTTGGTCATTTTTTTAAAAGTTCTGTATTCAGTTTGATGTTTCTCACTTTTCTGCCTGCTTTCTTTAGCTTTATTCTAACTTTTCCACAGAGTGGATCATGGTCACTATTGCAGTCAGTTCCTGGCATGGTTTTTGTTGTCAGTAATGCATTGCGGAATCGTTTGTTGATTAATATGTAGTCTATCTGGTTAAATGTCTTTTTGTCTGGGCTGCACCACGTTGCCAGTCTTCGAGGATGTTGTTTAAACCAGGTGTTTCCTACAACCATGCTATGTATTCTTGCCCATTCAATATAATATGTTCAGTATAAGATTAATAATAGAGAAATGCAGAGAGTTTAATGTGAATCTATATTTATCCTTTATAGACTACTCAAAGGCATTTGATTGTGTACAACACCAGAAACTTTGGGAAATAATGGAAAAAATGGGATTTCCACCACATTTGATACAATTAACATCACTGCTGTATCTAGACCAACAGGCAGCAGTAAGAATAAATGGTGAAACAACAACTTGATTTAAACATAAAACAAGGGGTCCGTCAGGGGTGCATATTGTCACCTTGCTTATTTAACTTGTATACTGAAAATATAATGAGGAATGTGAGAGAAGATGTAGACAAAGAATATTACGATGCTATAGCAATTGGAGGTTATGAAATACCAGAGATTAGATATTCTGATGACACAGTGTTACTGTCCACAACACAAAAAGGAATGGAAAAAATAATTATGTCAGTCCGTAAGAACAGCGAAGAGCAGAACCTCTATCTTAATTCAAATAAAACTAAATTGATAACAACTGACAAAACAAACAAGGCAACTGAAATATGTATCAATGAGGAAAAACTCGAAGAAGTGGAGAGTTTTTAATATCTTGGATCACTACTAACTAATAATGGAGATACAATGAGGGAAATTAAAAAGAGGACATCTATCGCTCTTCAGAAAGTAAAACAACTAAAGAATCTGTGGAGAAGAGCAGACAGAACCACAAAAATACGATTTTTAAGGGCATGCATCTTTCCCATCGCAACATATGCCTGTGAGACCTGGACACTTAACAAAACAGCTGAGAAACAAATGAATGCCTTTGAATGTAAACGCTACAAAAGAGTTCTCCAAATATCGTGGACACAAAAAAGAACAAATATATCTATACTATAAGAACTTCATATTGAAGAAGGCTGGCTAGTAAAGAGGATTAAAGAGAGAAAACATAAATATTTTGGACACATTAAATGTCATGATAATCTAGAGAAGACCGTCTTGGAGGGGTACATAATGGGAAAAAGAAAAAGAAGAAGACCAAAACGAAGATGGCTACAAGACATCGTTGACGATCTGCAAATGGATGCATCAGCAGCAGGCCATCATGCTCACAACCGAGAGGCCTATAAGAGTGCTGTTTGGGAGGCAACGTTCCGCAAGGGACATGCAAATGAATGAATGAAATTTCTAATTAACATTTCTCATCATCCTTTATCATGTATACCATATATATATATATATATATATATATATATATATATATACTGTTAAAAAAAATAAAGAAACACAACACTACTGCAGTCCTAATGGGTACCAAATTACAAACTTGTATCAAATTTTTATTTTACGGAATTCATCTATTAATTTGCATGTCCCTTGCGGAACTTTGCCTCCCTAACACCACTCCTATAGGCCTCTCCATTGTGAACAAGATGGCCTGCTGCTGAAACATCCATTTGCAGATCATCAACGATGTCTTGCAGCCATCTTCGCCTTGGTCTTCCTCTCTTTCTTTTTCCCATTATGTACCCTTCCAAGACGGTCTTCTCTAGATTATCATGACATTTAATGTGTCCAAAATATTTAAGTTTTCTCTCTTTAATCCTCTTTACTAGTCAGCCTTCTTCAATATGAAGTTCTTATCTCTCTCTCTCTGAACCTTAAGTGCCCAGGGCACATGGGGCTTCCGCAAGGGTTTTCCACAAATGCCTGTCTTTCGCCTTTTTTTCTGCTCTTGCCCAGGTGAGCCCTCTATTGCTCAACATCCTTTCTGTTGTTCTTCTCCATGTCTCTTTTGGTCTACCCTTACTTCTGCTCCCCTGTGGTGTCCATCTTAGTGCTATTTTTGGTAGTGAGTTGTCAGTCATTCGGAGCACATGTCCCAACCATCGCCAGCGTCTTTCCTCAATAATTGTTGTCAGTGGTTTCATCTGCATTTCTGCCAATAAGATGTTATTTCTTATGGTGTTTGGCCAAAATATTTTTTTAATTCTACGTAAACATTTAGTCTGGAAAGAATTCAACTTGTTTTCTATGGTTTTGGTGATTTTCCAGCATTCACTTCCATAGAGTAGTACACTTAGAACATTACTCTTAAATATCCTGATTTTCATATTTATGCTTAGTTTATTTGATTTCCATATATTCTGTAGCATTGCAAAAGCCTGGTTTGCTCTAGTAAGTCTGCTGTTGATGTCCTCTGTGCTGTCTCCATTTTCTACTACTCTGCTGCCAAGGTATACAAATTCGTTGACCTCCTCCACTAACTTGTTATCTACTCTGAGTACATTTCTGTTGTTCACATTTTGCTTCATTAACTTTGTCTTTCCTACGTTGATCTTTAGTCCTATGTTGTTTGCATTCTGGGTTAACTTGTTTATTTTATCTTGCATATCTTTGTGACTGCTTGATAATAGACAAATGTCGTCCGCAAAGTCAAGGTCCTCCAGCACTGTGTCAAGGGTCCATTGTAATCCTCTGCGTTTGTCTGATGTTGCCTCCTTCATTAACCAGTCTACTGCCAAGATAAATAATGTTGGTGATAGTACACATCCCTGTTTCACTCCTGTTTGTACCCTAAAGCTGCTGGAGGTATGTTCTCCACAGATAACTTTGCACTGAAAACCCTCGTATAGGGCTTTGATTACATTAACTATTTTATGGGGGAGGCCATGCCATCTTAGGATTTTCCACAGTGCATCTCTGTTGACACTGTCAAAGGCTTTCTCAAAATCTATGAATAATGCATATGTTGTGCTATGCCACTCATTTGTCAGAAGTTCTTATAGTATGGATATATTTGTTATTTTTGTGTCCATGATATTTGAAGAACTCTTCTGTAGCATTTACATTCAAAGGCATTTATGTTTCAATTTTGGCATGAGGAGACTTTAAGACATTAACAATGAAATGATGTTCATTTTATTTGGTGTGGACTTTTATTCTTTGCGACTGGGGCCTCCGTTTCAGTAAGGAATATGACCTCCTCTGGCCTGTATCAGAGAACGATATCTCCTTGACATGGATCCGATTAGCCGTTGGATCTGTTGTTGTGGGATGGCTCCCCGTTCTTCCCACAGTGCAAGAGACAACTGTCGGAGATCGATTGGCGCCACGTCTCACTGCCTGACGTGTTTGTTGAGTTCATCCCATAAGCGTTCTATTGGGTTCATGTCTAATGACATGGATGGGCACGGAATGGCCTGAACGTTGTTGTCAGCGAGGAACTGGGTGGTGAGTTGTGCCACATAAGGTCGAGCGTTATCCTGCTGAAAAATCGACCATGGTGCAGTCAGAAGTGGAAGGACGTGAGGACGAAGAATTTCAGCGACGTATCGTTGGGCACTGAGGCGTCCTTCAGTTTGCAGCAGGTCACTTCTTCCCATGAAATTGATCGTCCCCCACACCAGTACACCTCCACCACCATGTGGAGAAGCCTCATCCACGCAGTTCTGGGCGTAGCAAACTCTGCAGTAAAATCTTCACCAAATATCGTGTCACTGAAGCAGAAAGAATAATTCATCACTAAACCAAACCCTTCTCCAATCATTCGCAACGGTCCATTGACGATGGTGGTTCCGCCCACTGCAGTCGGTTCTGGCGATGTCAGTCCGTAGGAACAGGACCTCTGTAGGGTCTTATAGCCCAAAGACCAGCGTCGTGCAGGGGGTTCCTGACCGTTTGATCTGAAATTCGACGAGTTGCTTTCATTGACTTGACTGTTGAGGACGCAGATGCAAATCTATTCCTGGGGTGACCCAGCCGTATGAAGCGGTCTTCTGCAAGAGTTGTAACTATGGGTCTTCCACTGCGTGGCCGGTCTGCAACTGGGCCATTCTCTTGAAATCGTCTCCAAAGGCGACTAATGGTGCTTCTAATCATATTAAATTGTCTGGCCACTACACTTTGTGACTGTCCAGTCTGTAAACGTCCAACGATGATGGCTCCTTGCTCTGTAGTGATATGAGCCATACTTGCACATCTGAATTTTCAAATGAATTGATTCGAGGAGTCAATAACATGGTCAGTGAGTTTTGTGTTAAGTACGATTCACGGGATTCTCGTGAACCTGTCATGAATTATTGTCAAAAATGCTGTTTTGACTAATGTCGCTTTTCTGTGCTCATGAATCATCTGCTGAGTACAATTCAGGTCAACACGTGAAGTTGATGATCAAGTGAACGTTTCAGGAAATTTACCCTTGTCTGATCAATAAATTTTAGTTTAAATCACAACATCGTATTTGTTGCGTTTCTTTTTTAACAGTATATATATATATATACCGGCACCCCACACCACCATAAGTATATATATATATATGGTGGTGTGGGTTGCGCGTGGAGGGATGGAGTTGATGGTATGATACTATAGAGATGTGCGCTGCTGAGGAGCACGTGCTTGTCGTTTGTTGTGTTGCCGATGAGTGACGGCTGTAGCAGCGTTGTAGACAGGACAGTTAACAGGACAAGGACCGAGATTTGTGACTTCTTTCACAAGCTGAAGTTTGTGGCTGTAGCAGCGTTGTAGACAGGACAGTTAACAGAACAAGGACCGAGATTTGTGACTTCTTTCACAAGCTGAAGTTTGTGGCTGTAGCAGCGTTGTAGACAGGACAGTTAACAGGACAAGGACCGAGATTTGTGACTTCTTTCACAAGCTGAAGTTTGTGGCTGTAGCAGCGTTGTAGACAGGACAGTTAACAGGACAAGGACCGAGATTTGTGACTTCTTTCACAAGCTGAAGTTTGTGGCTGTGGCAGCGTTGTAGACAGGACAGTTAACAGAACAAGGACTGAGATTTGTGACTTCTTTCACAAGCTGAAGTTTGTGGCTGTGGCAGCGTTGTAGACAGGACAGTTAACAGAACAAGGACTGAGATTTGTAACTTCTTTCACAAGCTGAAGTTTGTGGCTGTGGCAGCGTTGTAGACAGGACAGTTAACAGAACAAGGACTGAGATTTGTGACTTCTTTCACAAGCTGAAGTTTGTGGCTGTAGCAGCGTTGTAGACAGGACAGTTAACAGAACAAGGACTGAGATTTGTGACTTCTTTCACAAGCTGAAGTTTGTGGCTGTGGCAGCGTTGTAGACAGGACAGTTAACAGAACAAGGACTGAGATTTGTGACTTCTTTCACAAGCTGAAGTTTGTGGCTGTGGCAGCGTTGTAGACAGGACAGTTAACAGAACAAGGACTGAGATTTGTGACTTCTTTCACAAGCTGAAGTTTGTGGCTGTGGCAGCGTTGTAGACAGGACAGTTAACAGGACAAGGACTGAGATTTGTGACTTCTTTCACAAGCTGAAGTTTGTGGGTGTGGGAGCGTTGTAGACAGGACAGTTAACAGGACAAGGACTGAGATTTGTGACTTCTTTCACAAGCTGAAGTTTGTGGCTGTAGCAGCGTTGTAGACAGGACAGTTAACAGGACAAGGACTGAGATTTGTGACTTCTTTCACAAGCTGAAGTTTGTGGCTGTGGCAGCGTTGTAGACAGGACAGTTAACAGGACAAGGACTGAGATTTGTGACTTCTTTCACAAGCTGAAGTTTGTGGCTGTGGCAGCGTTGTAGACAGGACAGTTAACAGAACAAGGACTGAGATTTGTGACTTCTTTCACAAGCTGAAGTTTGTGGGTGTGGGAGCGTTGTAGACAGGACAGTTAACAGAACAAGGACTGAGATTTGTGACTTCTTTCAGAAGCTGAAGTTTGTGGCTGTAGCAGCGTTGTAGACAGGACAGTTAACAGGACAAGGACTGAGATTTGTGACTTCTTTCAGAAGCTGAAGTTTGTGGCTGTAGCAGCGTTGTAGACAGGACAGTTAACAGGACACGGACCGAGATTTGTGACTTCTTTCAGAAGCTGAAGTTTGTGGCTGTAGCAGCGTTGTAGACAGGACAGTTAACAGGACACGGACCGAGATTTGTGACTTCTTTCAGAAGCTGAAGTTTGTGGCCGTTGTCCAAGCCTTCGCCTAACCGAAACCATGGCAACTCTGGCATGTAAACTTTTGCTTTTGCAGCGTCATAGCACAAAGCAGACTCCTATTCTCCCCTGCGCTCCTCCATCGCAAAAATAATAAATAAGACAAAAATTTGAAATGAAAATGGATCTCTGGAAGGGGCAACAGGGTTTCTCGTGATTTCACACAGACCTGTACCCAATTTAGCAAGAACTCTGGATGTAATACAAAAGACTAAATGTCCATAATTCTCTATTTTCCTAAGTGACAGCTCTTAACAGTTACTAAAGTATCCGTTTAATAGTCTTCACATAACTTGGTTATCTCCCTCAAGAACATGAGTTATTTTCTCCTTAAAAACCAAGTTTTCTCCTCATAACAAAAGATAATCTCCTCCTAAAACCACACATTATTACCTCATGAAACTAAACACCCAGCACAGGTAATCCGTAAGCTATGTCCTGAAAGTTGGAAACAAATAAGCAACTGCCTTATATTTCGGTAACTAAAAATTACAACTTAATACATCAGTGCTCAACTAAATTAGAAAAAGTGTACATCTGATAAATTTAGTTAGAAGAATCAATTGCCTGAAGCACAACAGAAAATCTCCTAATCTCGGCAACACGTGCTCCATATTCCCAGCGTGGGAAAACTTACTCCATCATGTTTGATAAATTAAAATATCAAAATCTGGGCTCTACAACCTTATTTAAATCACTAGATAATACATGATGTAGAAATAAATACTAAATATTGTACTGAGACTTTATAACGGTCAGTTATCCTCACATACGGGATATCTCTCAGCTCAACTTCAAATTAACACTGGAAAACTATTTTTACAAACAACAAAAAAAAAAGATCTTGATCTCACACTCCATAGCACAAATATCTACCTATATCACACCGAAATATTCTAGATACTGATCGCTTTGCTGGCTATGGGAGAAATGAAATCTTCTCACGTCTCAGAAGTCATGTGATACCACGTCTCGCGAGAGTTCGTATTTTTTTTAATTGGGCCTATCTCGTACAATTCTAATCCCGCGTAATTTGAGACGGATAGCCTCTGTCTCATATATATATATATATCATTCATTCATTTATTTGCATGTCTCTTGCGGAACTTTGCCTCCCAAACAGCACTCCTGTAGGCCTCTCGGTTGTGAGCAAGATGGCCTGCTGCTGTTGCATCCATTTCCAGATCGTCAACGATGTCTTGCATCCATCTTCGTTTCGGTCTTCATCTTTTTCTTTTTCCCATTATGTATCCTTCCAATACGGTCTTCTATAAATTATCATGACGTTTAATGTGTCCAAAATATTTAAGTTTTCTCTCTTTAATCCTCTTCACTAGCCAGCCTTCTTCAATATTAAGCTCTTGTAGTATAGATATATTTGTTCTTTTTTGTGTCCACGATATTTGGAGAACTCTTCTGTAGCATTTATATTCAAAGGCATTTATGTGTTTCTCAGCTGTTTTATATATATATATATATATATATATATATATATATAACAATTGCAGATCTTTGAGAACAATATCCTAAGAAGAATTTTTGGGCCCATAAAGGATACCAACAGTGGAGAATGAAGATCTAACAAGAACACTGAACAGATCACCTTATTTAAATCCCAAGGAAATATAAATGTCTTGGAAACTGAAAAGACTGCGCTGGTTGAGCCATGCAGAAAGAATGGAAGAGAACAGACAAACGAAAATTATGTATGCACAAAAGATGACAGAAACAAGACCAAGGGGTAGACCAAGACAGAGATAGAAAGACAACATAGAAGATGATATAAAAGGAATTGGTGTCACCAGCTGGAGAAATAAGATTAGAAAATATAGAAGAACGAAGGCAAACTTTATCTGCAGTAATGAGTCTTAATAGCTCGGAATGCTGAAAAAATACACGCACACACACACACACACACACACATATATATATATATCACATATGGCTCGCAGTGTATCTCGTCATGAGTCTATATTCTGAGTGAACTTCTCAGTCTCATCAAACGGTTTAATGCTAGTCATCTTAGCCTGTCTTGTCAGTGTTCTCTTTAGGGTCTCTCGAAATGAACTTCTTTTTCTTTTTCCATATGTTTCCTTTTTAACGACTTGGTTGTGATTCTCTTATTTTTTTCTTTCATGCAACATCCTCAAAGAAATCTGGAGCTGCAGTATTTGTTGAAATTTATCCCTGCAGCCTTGAGTCATGCCTATATGTTATCTCTGCATAATTCACATGGCATGGTACCTTACAGACACCACATGCCTTCAAATGATGGCAGTATCATCGTAATCCATCACAAACTGAAACCTTCAACCCGCAATGTCGAAAAAGAATTATTACTCAGCAAGACATAGTGACTGATATCTCCATTCTTACGTTTATTTAGAATCCTTTACGTTTTATTATTGCATTTTATTTCTTGCCCCTTTTCTTTGTACCTATTTTTCTAATTCTTGTCAACTTTCTATAGGTCCTTGCAGTTTGTCAGTTGTATCTGTTTGTGTGTGAGAACTATATACTTAATTACTCAACTTGTAAGTGAATTCGCATATTTCAGCGTTTAATTATTCAGTAGTTAGGCGTGTCTCTCTTTCAGCTTCCAATTATTTCAGCTGGTGAGTTGTGTACCAGTTGAAAGTTTAATATACAGAGTGTGTCTCTGTGTAGTATTTAAAAGTTTATTTACTTCAGTATTAAGTATCATAATAGGAATTATTTTCAAACCAGTAACAGGAGACAGGAAAATAAAATGACCACACCTACCGAAAAATGGTTACATAAAGAAGGACTTCGATTAGGTCATCTGAATGTATATCATCTATTAGGTAAAATTCCTGAAGTAACACACATATTACATCAAAATTTCCACATTTTTGGCTTCTCTGAAAGCCGTTTGAATAGGAACATAACCGATGAAGATATTAGAATTAACGGTTTTAACCTGATCCGGCGTGACCCAACCAGGAAACTAGAAACAGGTCTAGTAATGTATGTCTCCACACCTATCCTGATCCGGCGTGACCCAACCAGGAAACTAGAAACAGGTCTAGTAATGTATGTCTCCACAACTATCCTGATCCGGCGTGACCCAACCAGGAAACTAGAAACAGGTCTAGTAATGTATGTCTCCACAACTATCCAGTTTAGTCGTAGAGAAGACCTCGAATCATCAGAGGTAGAGTGTATTTGGGTGGAAGTTAAAATACCAAATCAAAGTCCATTAATTATTGGACTTTTGTACCGTAATCCAAATGCATCATCTCTGTGGTACGATCACTTCACGACTATGATGGATGAGGTTTCAACCTTTAGGTTCAAAGATATTATCATTCTTGGAGATTTCAACATAGATCTAACACAATCAAATCTACCTTGGAGCAATATTATATTATCCTATAATCTTTGCCAAATTGTCACCAAACCTACCAGAGTAACAGAAGTATCATCCACATTATTAGATCATATATATGTAGCCCAACCAGAAAACATCATTGAATGTAACATCCCTCATACTTCGTTAAGTGATCATTACCCAGTCTGCTGTAAATGGTCAAGAAAGGAGTATAAACTTCATAAACACAATCTCATCAGTATGAAATTTAGGAGCTTCAGAAAATTTAACCTAGAATTATTCCTTAATGATTTGCAAGAATCTTCACTTACACACGTGTACCAACTAACTGACCCTGATGAGGCAATAGAATATTGGCTAAAGATCTTCAGAGATATATTAGACAAACATGTCCCCATGAAAGAGGTGAGAGTAAAACACCAGACGAAGTCACCTTGGATAACACCTGAAATACTACAATCCATGAGAGAACGTGACGAAGCGCACAAAGCCAAGGACTTTATGACCTACCGTTCACTCAGAAACAAAGTTCAATACTTAATAAGACAAGAGAAAAAAAATTACTTCAGGAATCTAATACAGAATAAATCAGACAATAAATCAATTTGGAAAGCCATAAATACCCTATCAAATAAAAGAAAAGAATTTGATTCTCAAACCATCAATCATGCATATACTAGCGCACATATCAGTACACATTTCAGAGAAGAAATCAAAGTTCTTAAATCATCAATATCAGCTCCTGTATGCGACTTACATGAACTACAAACATTCTTAGACAGCAGATGTACTGATTTTAAACAGTTACACATTCCATTCTTAACAGTCAGTGAAGTTCACAGTTATCTCTTAACCTTAAAAAACAACAATACAGCTGGGCTTGATGATATTAGTAATAAGATCTTACGTTATGCTGCACCTGTCATTTCACATACACTAACATATATTTACAACCAGTACATTGCAAAATGTTACTTCCCTGAGGCTTTTAAAACTGCTAAGGTGTATCCTCGCTTTAAATTTGGCTCATCCAACAATCGTACCAACTATAGACCAATATCCATATTATCGTCATTATCAAAACCACTCGAAAAACACATACACAAAATAACTCTACGACACATGCAAGAGAACAATTTACTCATAGACAGTCAGTCAGGCTTTAGACCCAATCATTCCTGCCACACAGCTCTTACCAAAATGACAGAAAACTGGTTAGTAAACATAAATTACGACAGACTATGTGGTGCCATCTTTGTCGACTTTAAAAAGGCATTTGATATGATTGACCACGATATTCTTGTAAGAAAAATAAAGACATAAATTGCATCCTAACCTAATAAAATTAATTGCATCGTTTCTTTCAGACAGACAATAGGTAGTATTCTTCAACAATTCTCTATCAAATTCTGCTACAGTTGACACTGGTGTTCCGCAAGGTTCTATTCTAGGCCCGTTGCTCTTTGCTATCTATATCAATGATCTTCCACTTCATCTTAAACACTCTTCTTGTGACCTTTTTGCCGATGATTGCACAGTCTACACCAGTGACTACGATTGTGTTAATCTAGAATCCACTCTTCAGGTCGGGTTATGCAATTTAATTGGATGGAGCAAAAATAATGACATGATTATAAACACTGATAAAACAAAATCAATGCTCATAACAACAAGACAGAAACTTCAAAATGCAACAAAAACAACACTTCGGCTCTGTACAGAAACATCACAGATAGAAAACGTTAACGAGCACAAAACACTAGGTCTTATTATTGACCAACATCTGACCTGGAATTCTCATGTGCAATGTCTAACAAAACTCATCGCACAAAAAGTATACCAATTAGCTAAAATTAAGCACTTCATCGATCAAGACACTAGGAAGACATACTACATATCTCATATACAAACACATTTAGACTATTGCTCAACAGTTTGGGATGGTTGCTCAGTGTCAAATACAAAGAGGCTTTGCTCACTCCAAAAGCGAGCAGTGAAGCTTATTAGTGACAAAGATCAAGCACAAACAACTAACCATCACAAACGTATCAAAATACTACCTCTTAAGAACAGGTTCCTCTTCAACAAAGCCAAGTTAGTACATCAAATTCTTTCACGGCATGCCCCGCCTTATCTATGGAACCTGTTTAAATTTAGCCCAAAGTGCGGCCAACGCTTGAACACCATATGTCTTCCAAAACCTAGACTTGATCTTTACAAGAAAAGCTTTAGTTATTCTGTTGCTCATCTTTGGAATACCCTCCCATCCTAGATAAAAAATATAAATTATACTCCTTCCTACAACTACAAGCTTTCCCAATATCTATTTGACGTCGACTACATGGCTCCATGAATTATAAAACTTAAAAGTTATCTTAAATTGCTCTTACAGACGCCGAATACAATTAATTGTTTTCTGAATAGTCCCGAAAATTTTGTTTAGTAGATAGTCATTTATAATGTATGTAGTTACTTCTGTACTGAGTGAATGTTTAAGAGCGAAACGTAAATGTTATATTTTATTTTATGTCTCTTAGCTTCAATGTTAGTTATGTTTGTTATATGAACAGCATATTTGTAGAATGTCTGTAATAGACTGAATGATGTATGATAAAGGGCAGAATGTCAGACGGGCTTGCGTGACCAATTCTTAACCCTTTTGAAATAAAGATTAATCAATCATTCAATCAATCTTCTCGTCACGTGGTTCACATAAACCCACCTTCTTTTCCTGATCTCTGCTGAGACTGTTTGCTGCATGCTTATTTCTCCTATCTCTGCTGAGACTGTTTGCTGCATGCTTATTTCTCTTATCTCTGCTGAGACTGTTTGCTGCATGCTTATTTCTCTTATCTCTGCTGAGACTGTTTGCTGCATACTTATTTCTCTTATCTGAGTGATCTTTTCGCTGACAACTGTACTGTTTACAATAGTGAATATGACATCAATAAACTACAGAGAACGCTCCAAAATGATATAAACAGTTTGATTAAATGGAGTAATAAAAATGGTATGTTGATAAACACCAACAAAACAAAATCCATGCTCATCACTACAAGACAGAAACTGCAAAACGCAACTAAAACTTCACTACAGCTTTGTGCTGGGATTAAGGCAATAGAAAATGTTCATGAACATAAAACCCTAGGACTCATCATTGATCAGCATTTAACTTGGATTTCTCACGTACATAACCTAACAAATTTGATTGCACAGAAAGTTTACCAATTAGATAAAATTAAACACTTTATCGACAAAGACACAAGAAAAATATACTACATATCACACATACAAACACACTTAGATTACTGTTCCACAATCTGGGATGGATGCTCAGTCTCAAACACAAAAAGGCTCCACTCACTTCACAAGCGAGCATTAAATATTATTTGTGACAAACACCCAGTACAGACTGTAGATCAACACAAACAACTCAAAATTCTACCCCTCAAAAATAGAATCATTTTTAACAAAGTTAAGTTTGTTCACAGAATTCTGTCGCACAATGCTCCGCCTTACTTGTGGTCACTGTTTACGTATAACACTAAACATAACCAGCGTTTAAAAAACTGTCTTCTTCCTAAACCCAGAATTGATATGTACAAGAAAAGCCTTGCATACTCTGCAGTACAGCTCTGGAACACCCTCCCCTACAATTTAAAATCCATTGGTAATACTTCATCCTTTAACTCAAACCTGTTTCATTATTTACTTGCTTGTAATTATATGCCTCCATAAAATAGCCAGCACTCTCTCAACACATGGCTCGTAAACCATCAAGTACTTCAATGACATAGTTCGAAAAGCAACTTGTTAGATATTGTTAGAAATTATTTTAATATTTGTTTAAAAAAACATATGTTAGAAGATCTGTATTTATAATGTATTTTTATTTATGTATATGTCTGCGTGTGTATGTGTGCGTGAGTGCTATTTTATTAGGTTAATTACTTCTTCTCTTTTACCTTGAATGTAGTAGTTAAATCTTACACTCTTTTGATATGTTTTTCCTAATTTAATTTGTATTTTTGTACTAAATCAAGTGTGTGGGAAGAATGAAAAATGGAGTGATGAAGGGCAGAATGTAAGACGGGCTTGCGTGCCCAATTCTTTACCCTTTAAAAATAAAGATTATTCATTCATTCATTTATCTCTGCTGAGACTGATTCCTGCATGCTTATTTCTCTTATCTCTGCTGAGACTGTTTCCTGCATGCTTATTTCTCTTATCTCTGCTGAGACTGTTTGCTGCATGCTTATTTCTCTTATCTCTGCTGAGACTGTTTGCTGCATGCTTATTTCTCTTATCTCTGCTGAGACTGTTTCCTGTATGCTTATTTCTCTTATCTCCGCTTTAATCTTGAATTCGTCCAATGTACACAGTCTTTTTCTGAGACATCTGTTTTTCAAATACGACCAGTTTGGTCTCATTTTTGTTGAGTTGTTTTCCACCTTTCACGTGCCTACATAAGGATGGGTATTACGTTTGAGTTGAATATTCCTAAGTTTTTTTTCTGCTTGAAGGTTTTGATTTCCATATTTTCTCAAGTTTCTTAAAGACTAATGCTGCCTTTGCTATTCTGGTTCTAATTTCTTTCTTCATGTCTCCTTCTTGATCTATGTAACTTCCGAGTTATCTATTTCTTCTACAGATGTTCCTTCCAAGTACATTTTTTTTCTATTGTGCTACTAAATTCTTATTTATTTTTGTCTTTTCCTTGTTGATCTGAAGTCGTATTTTGCTGGCCACTGATCGCAAGGCTTCTGGTTTTTGTTTTCTTGTATCATTTCCAATAAGAAGCGTTATATCATCCACAAAATCAAGGTCTTCTGAGTCCACATTACCTATTCATTGTCCGTATTTCCATACATCTCCTGCATGTGTCTTGTATATACATAGATGGTATCCTGCTTGTGTCTTGTACATTCATATCTGGTCTCTTGTCTGTGTCTTGTACTTTCATAGCTGGTCTCCTGCTTGTGTCTTGTACATACATAGCTGGTCTCTTGTCTGTGTCTTGTACATACGTACTGGTCTCCTGCCTGTGTCTTGTACATGCATAGCTGGTCTCTTGTCTGTGTCTTGTACATATATAGCTGGTCTCTTGTCTGTGTCTTGTACATACGTACTGGTCTCCTGCCTGTGTCTTGTGTACACAGGATTACAATACCAACTATAATAGTTGCCATCTCTTAAAACAGCGACTTAAGCGCGCGGAAAAGATAATTCGTAAGTGACAGAAAAAGGGAAACAGATCTTGCAGCACATTGGGAGATCCTGGAATGTCCGGTTCGCACTTTAGAAGACGCAAGAAATAAAGGAACTAAGGACAAGTAAAGCCCCGGGCATATGCTGGTCAGAGCCGGTAAAATAAAAACAACGGCCATAAATCGGAGTCAAGAAAGTGAACAATTCTTGTCCACAAAATAAAGCAGTAGCTTAGTCGTGACAAGCTGAGATAATATTTATGTCAGAGAAACGGAGGCGGACGTTTCATGCATACCAAATACTCTTGTGCTTTATGTCGTCAGATTTCCTCATAACCCCATTTTTTATTTCAAATTTATTACCTTTCTTTCTCTCAAGTGTCACATATTTTCCAAAAGTTTTTGTTCAATCTTTTATCCAACATTTTTGTACTTTGATGATTTCCGTGTTCGATTTTCATAAGTTTGACATGGACAAGAGGACAAGAAATAGACATACGAGTATATATGTAACATGCAAAGAAAGAAACATACAGACAGATATAGAACACGATATGATATATTTAGCGTATAAGTTACAAAACTCTGGGAGATGTGATATCTTAAAACACCTGTCCAAACGGCCCAAGACATCTTTAAAAGTATCACATAAAAACGCTGATGTCTTTAAAGAGTATCACATAAAAAAGCCGATACTTTTAGCAAATATCACATAAAAACGCTGATATCTTTGAAAAGTATCACATAAAAACGCTGATATCTTTAAAAAGTATCACATTAAAAACGCTGATATCTTTAAAATGTATCACATAAGAACACTGATATTTCTAGTGCTCCCTGGCTTCAAATAAAAAACAAATTACTGAAAGTTTTCCTATTTTTTTTTCAATTTCAGAAATGAAATATACAGGGGTTGGGGGGGGAGGGATAATAATACCTAATTTTCAAAACTCTGTATTGATCCAGAGATAAATGTTACTAATTTAATAATAATTAGATAAGAAATAACAACTAATAAGCACGTTCGAAGCCACAAAATGCCCGATTACGTCAGGTAACTGCGGCCTTTTTTTTACACTTGTCATGCCAAAATTGCTCATCTCAGAGCACAAGATAATCCAAACTGGCAGTTTACAAGAACTAGGCCGTTCTCCGAATGTTTAGGACTAAAAATTGTCCAGATAAAATTATGGTAAAATTAGTGAGAGAAAGCACTACCTGGTAATAAGACAAATGAGTGGTTATTTCGACTTGTCCCTTCGTCAGACAACTACAGTAAAACCTTTCATGAAAAAAGGAATATAGAACAAAATGAAATTTAAAAAAAACTATACGGAAAACGGTAGTAAAGTGAGGAAGAAATTAAACGAATTTAGCAAAACGATGACAGTACACAAATAGTGTCACTGACCCAGATGTTTAAGCTGTCCCAACAATTTTTTTTCTTTTATTTGGGCAGTAGTTACAGAAGCAGAAACGAAATTTCTGAATGCTGTGCCAACATTTCTAGCTACTACTTAATGGTGTTAACATTTTAGATAAACATGGAGTATCACAGACAAAATTGAACTGGCTAGGTTGGCATTTAAGATACTTTTTTTCATTTCTTTCTATCTTTACCAGCTGCTACTCGCCATCTTGAATTTTTTGTCCAGTTTGTGTTGTTCATGTTGCCGTGTATACATTTGTAGCTGTATTTTCCTGCTGCTGTTGTTACTACTACTACTACTACTGCTACTAGTACTATTACTACTACTATTATGACTACTACTATTACTATTACTACTACTACTACTACTACCGCTACTACCACCACTACTACTACTGTTACTATTACTACTACTACTCCTACTACTACTACTGCTGCTGCTACTACTGTTACTATTACTACTACTATCGCTACTACTAATACTACTACTACTATTATTATTATTACTATTACTACTAACACTACTATTATTATTACTATTACTAATACTAATACTACTATTTCTACTATTATTACTACTACTAGTAATAGTAGCAGTAGTAGTAGCAGCAGCAGCACTATTGGTACTAATATTACTAATTCCACCATCAACACTACTACTAAATCAATTGTTACTACAATTTATATCAATATTATTCGTATTATTATTACTACTATTACTACTACTACTACAACTACTACTACCACCACCACCACTATTATTACTACTGCTACCACTATTATTACTACTACTACATCTATTATTATTACTACTCCTGACATTATTACTATCACTATCATTAATACTACTGCTGTTTCTACTACTACTACTACTACTACTACTACTACTAGTAGTAGTAGTAGTAGAAACAGCAGTAGTATTACTACTATCGGTATTATTACTACTACTAAAATTACTACTACTGCTACCAATGTTACTACTTCTATTATTACTACAACCACTACTACTATTGTTACTACTACTATAAGAGAAAAGAACGGTGGAGCCGAGCGAGAGAAAGAGAATGATGTGAAGTACGGCGTCATGGATTATCAGGGAGAGAGCCAGCAGCCAGTGCGACCATTAGCAATTTTAATGTTGACTGGACAAGCTGTGTATAGCCCTGTGAATACGGTGTTTTTCATGGAGTGTCTCAAGAAAGTTAGTGATACAAAAAATGATTGAGGTTGATAAGCAACTGACCAACGTGCAGCTCAGATCTGCAGAGAGGCCTGTACGAAAAGATTTATGGGAAGAAGGATGGCGACAGATAATCCAAGACTGAACGAGTAGACGAGAACATCAGTTGCATGTTTTCAGTCGTGAGTATTGGTAAAACTCGAAGGCCTGCATCACACGCGTTTTAGATTTAGTGACTGTTGGAGGTAAGCAAGATTATTTCCATTGTGAGTTGCTGGGCAAATTGAAGAGAACCTGAGAAGATTGAGGGAGCAGGTGATGGTGTGCTCATATGAATGCTGTGATCGATAACTCAGAGAAACAAAGGGATTTAATACTGAACTGAGGAGTCATGTTTTGTATCGGTGCTACGTGTGTATACCCTATCAGGGAACTTCCTTACAGTACTACTAGTATTACTATTACAATTGTTACTACTACTATTACTACCACTACTAATACTATTAATATTATTCTTATCACTACTACTATTACTACTACTACAATTACTACTGTTACTACTGCTATTATTAATTATTAATATTTGTACCACTTTTACTACTATTACTACCACTAATGCTACTACTACTATTATTACTAATATTATTATTATAACTATCGCTATTACTACTACTTCTACTACCGTTGCTGTTGCTGCTGCTACTACTACTACTGCTACTACTATTACTGCAAGTATTACTATTACAACTACTTTTACTACTACTACTATTACTACTACTACAACTACTTCTACTACTACATTACTACTACTATTACTACTACTACTATTACAACTATTACTACTATTACTACTACTACTTCTACTACTACTACTACTACTACTACTATTACAACTATTACAACTACTACTACTATTACTACTACTACAACTACTACTACTACTATCGCTGAGTTTATGTTAAAATGATGAGAATAAGAAACGCCAATGGTTCTCTTAAGTCACATATTTGAGAAGCCTAGTTTGAAAAGCCTAGTTTGAAAAGCCCTGTTTGGAAAACTCTGTTCTGGATAGACTATATAAATGTTTGGAACACAGTAATGTATTTTAAAAACTAAAGAAAAGTAGTAAGTTATGAAAAATATGACTCGAAAATTTAAAAGAGAGAAAATGAATAAAAAAAATTCCTGAAAGAAAGAAATATGGATAAACTGTCAGCAAACCTTTCAGACAAGTCGTTTTTTAATTTTAAGGAATATGAGAAATTTATTGGACAAAACACCGTGAAAGAAGGTTTGTCAGGTCAGACTAACATCATCTCAAAAACATCTGCTATCATACGGAAGCTTTCAAATCTGAACATGTTCAGAGTTTGTTCAGAATCTGTCTGTCTTGTTTAGCATGAATGATTGTCAAACTGTAGAAAAACAAACAGTAGAAAAACATTGTATTTCCGACATATTGTAATGACATAGCTTATCCAGAATTAACGTTCCCAGAAGTGAAGGAAACCACGTGAAGATTTTCAGCAGGAAAAATAAAATGGCAGATAATTATACAGCGCTTTCTGGCATAAAGGCCACGTTGACATTATCTCAGTGTCTCAGTTAAGTATTTATTTTAGGGTGAGAAGAAAGTAGGTAAGCAAGGGAAGAGATAGGAGGGTCAAATCTGGTGACTTTAGAAATTGTGTAAGGACTATCATCTGATATTCCACTTGAATGATGATACTTAATATTGACACTGATTCTACTTAAAGATGTCAACCCAAGCCTAGAAGAACACTAAAAGACAAGATAAGAAAAAAGCTAAAATATTGCAGCACGTTTCTCCTTCTTTAATCTCATTTGATTTCTTTCACTTCATTTTTTATAGTTCTTGCTTCCTCTATTGCAGCATTCCTCTTCTATGTCTTTTCTTGAATGTTATAAAAGTGTTTCGTTGTTATTGTTTATATTGTGTTATCAATAAAAGTATTTTGATATTGTTATATATTGTACTTCTCTATCAACTTTCTCGTGTAAAATATCGACTCTCTTGTTCCGGTATTCTGTACGAAACCAGATTGTTCTTCACTGACTTCTTTGTCACTTTTCTTTTCTTCCCGCTCAGTTACCTACCTGGTCTTCTTATACTGGGCTTAGACTTCCCCTGTTCGCTTTCTCTAAAAGTACCCTCTGTAGATCTCATATGGGTTTGTTTGTTTGTTTGTTTGTTTGTTTGTTTGTTTGTTTTTAACTTGTTTCACTCCTAGATGGGGTAATGATTTGTTTAACCTGTTTCACTCCTATATGGGATATGGGTTTGTTTAACTTGTTATACTCCTGGATGGGATATGGGTTTGTTTAACTTGTTATACACCTGGATGGGATATGGGTTTGTTTAACTTGTTATACACCTGGATGGGATATAGGTTTGTTTAACTTGTTATACTCCTGGATGGGATATGGGTTTGTTTAACTTGCTATACTCCTAGATGGGATATGGGTTCGTTAAACTTGTTTCACTCCTAGATGGATTACTATCCCTAGCTGAAGAACCCAACTTCCGGTTCGAACATGACGGAAAGGCGAATGTGACCGTTGCTAACTGTGCCACGTTTGTTTGCCTTGCTTTACTTCATCTGCGTCAGTTGTGTTGTGTTGTGTTGTGTTGTGTTGTGGGTTGGAAGTCCGGTTTGGCGCCCTAGCTACGGAGATAAGTGTTCGGGGCGTCACTGTGAGCTGTGACTTTGAGTGGCGCATGGATTTCCCGGCCAGTGATCGGTCATTGATAAACATGGCTGATGCATTCCGCCGTGTTCGTTGAAAGGTTGACGCCCTAGAGCTGCTGAGAAAACTGACTGTAGGTGCCTCCCTGGAGGACCTTTGCGGAGATGTACGTATTCATCGTGCAGGGATCATTTTTTTGTCTTTGTGGGACAGTTCTTGTGCATTCCATGAGATGTCACTGACACATGCTGCGGAGGAATTATGGGATATTCTCGTTTGCTGTGGTGCAGAGGCCGTAGGAAACTGAAATGAGCTGAAAAACTGACGAGCCCATCTATACAGAATCCACAGGCCACACGATGCTCATGTTATCGGTTTCTAGTGTGTTCGCTTCCTGCAGGTGACATACATCCATACCACATGTCCTCGATGTAGTCACACTGTAATCTACATTCAATCATTTACATGTCCCTTGCGGAACTTTACCTCCCTAACAGCACTCATGTAGGCATCTTGGTTGTGAGCAAGATGGCCTGCTGCTGATGCATCCGTTTGCAGATCATCAACGATGTCTTGCAGCCATCTTCGCCTTGGTATTCCTCTCTCTCTTTTTCTCATTATGTACCCTTCCAAGACGGTCTTCTCTAGATTACCATGACGTTTAATGTGTCCAAAATATTTAAGTTTTCTCTCTTCAATCCTCGTTACTATCCAGCCTTCTTCAATATTAAGTTCTTGTAGTATGGATATATTTGTTCTTTTTTTGTGTCCATATTTGAAGAACTCTTCTTTAGCATTTACATTCAAATGCATTTATGAGTTTCTCAGCTGTTTTGTTAAGTGTCCAGGTCTCACGGGCATATGTTGCGATGTAATCTACATTAGGAACAACATTTACACCATTTCTCATTAGAATAACAACAGCACTACAAGTAAATCAGATTCTTCTTGCTCTTCGATGTCCCTGGAACTTTGAGCTGGTGTCCTTTGCAGCCGACGCTGTGACGATGTTGAGGCGTAGCATCACGCCGGCCCTGGAGCCGGTCATGCCAGCTATTTTTCAGTCCCTCTGTGAAGCTACAAAACGGTGTCTGCAGTACTTCTTTAGCAGGCTCCACCACCATGGGGAATATAGTCATCCTTGCATAGTTAGCCAGACAATGCCTGTTACTGGGGGTCCGCAGCTGAGGGGTGGGACAGAATCTTGGCCAGCCATGGTTCGCCGACTCTGACGCCAGCAAGTTAGCTAAGGGTCGAGGACTCTGACGCCAGCAAGTTAGCTAAGAGTCGAGGACTCTGACTCCAGCAAGTTAGCTAAGGGTCGAGGATTCTGACGCCAGCAAGTTAGCTATGGGTCGAGGATTCTGACGCCAGCAAGTTAGCTATGGGTCGAGGACTCTGACGCCAGCAAGTTAGCTATGGGCCGAGGACTCTGACGCCAGCATGTTAGCTACGGTTCGCCGACTCTGACGCCAGCAAGTTAGCTATGGTTCGAGGACTCTGACGCCAGCAAGTTAGCTATGGTTCGAGGACTCTGACGCCAGCAAGTTAGCTATGGGTCGAGGACTCTGACACCAGCAAGTTAGCTATGGGCCGAGGACTCTGACGCCAGCTAGTTAGCTATGGTTCGCCGACTCTGAGGCCAGCAAGTTAGCTATGGTTCGAGGACTCTGACGCCAGCAAGTTAGCTATGGTTCGCCGACTCTGACGCCAGCAAGTTAGCTATGGTTCGCCGACTCTGACGCCAGCAAGTTAGCTATGGTTCGCCGACTCTGACGCCAGCAAGTTAGCTATGGTTCGCCGACTCTGACGCCAGCAAGTTAGCTATGGTTCGCCGACTCTGACGCCAGCAAGGGTTCGCCGACTCTGACTCCAGCAAGTTAGCTATGAGTGAAGGACTGTCAAAGCGGGTAGCATCATCCTAAATCTGATAAAACACCAAAGAAATTATTGCCAGAGATCGCCATGCTGGACAGCGTGAACAAAGGTGAGATATATCTCTCTCTCTCTTTCTGTCTCACTTTGTCTGTCTGTATGTCTCTCTCTCTATCTATCTATCTATCTATCTATCTATCTATCTATCTATCTGTCTATCTATCTATCTATCTATCTATCTATCTATCTATCTCTCTCTCAGACCTGTTTCATTATTTACTTGCTTGTAATTATATGCCTCCATAAAATAGCCAGCACTCTCTCAACACATGGCTCGTAAACCATCAAGTACTTCAATGACATAGTTAGAAAATCAACTTGTTAGATATTGTTAGAAATTATTTTAATGTTTGTTAAAAAAAACATATGTTAGAAGATCTGTATTTACAATGTATTTTTGTTTATGTATATGTCTGCGTGTGTATGTGTGCATGATGCTATTTTATTAGCTTAATTACTTCTTCTCTTTTAGTTTGAATCTAGTAGTTACATCTTACACTCTTTTGATATGTTTTTCCTAATTTAATTTGTATTTTTGTACTAAATCGAGTGTGTGGGAAGAATGAAAGATGGAGTGATGAAGGGCAGAAAGTAAGACGGGCCTGCGTGCCCAATTCTTTACCCTTTAAAAATAAAGATTATTCATTCATTCATTCATTCATTCTCTCTCTCTCTCTCTCTCTCTCTCTCTCTCTCTCTCTCTCTCTCTCTCTCTCTCTTTCTGAACCTTTAGTGCCCATGGCAAATGGGGCTTCCGCAAGGATTTTCCACAAACGTCTGTTCTTTACCTTTTTTTCTGCTCTTGCCCAGGTGAGCCCTCTATTGCTCAGTATCCTCTCTGTTGTTCTTCTACATGTCTCCTGTGGTCTACCCTTACTCCTGTTCCCCTGTGGTGTCCATCTTAGTGCTATTTTTGGCAGTGAGTTGTCTAGTGAGATATCATAAGCGTAATATTCAGGTAGCAGTTTCAGGAAAGTTGAAGTTTGACTCTTGTGTAGTTGTTAGAGGCTGAAATCTCGCGACAATTAGCTACTCTTTTCTTCTTAATCTGCCCTGACTTTCTGGTTTCATTGTTCCTTTTCTTGTATTCCGTGAGATTGCTGCGTTACTGCTCTGCCAACTCAACATTGTCTAATTTTCACAGGGTGATTTTATTAAAGTCTTTACTTGAGCACACTCCACAATGTTGTGTGAACTTGAACGTGCCTGGTTTTTATGACGAAATCCTCCGATTTCAGAGCCTGTATCTTAAGATCTCACTTACCAGAGAAGGGAAGCTGTCATGCCATGCGCATTTAACAAATCCGAACAGCTTGCCAGAATCGAACTCACGAACCCAGTATCTTGTCTTGTACTGTCTAGTCTTCTTCCTCTTGTACCTTACAGTGTTATGGGGACTTCTTGATATGATTCTGCAGTCTGTTTCATTTAATGGAATGTCTGAGGTTTCTATTATAACATACTTCCATCTGTTACATCACACATCTATCTGCTATATCACTCATCCATTTGTTATATCACTCACCCATCTGCTATATCATACATTCATTTGTTATATCATACATCCATCTGTTACATCACACATCCATCTGTTGCCTGGTCGGCCTCCCCCCTCTGTTTCCTATCACTCTCAGAGTGAATGTTTTCTGTGGTATACTGTTAGTATCTCCTCATTAAATCGCTGACCCTCCACGACCTATCCGTCTCCCTCGCTCTCCCTAGACCCCGCAGCTCGAAACAGCTTCAGTGCTGAAATTATGTCACGATGTTGATCTGCAACATTTTCTGTATTAAAACGCGATTGGCCAAAAGCTGTGTTGATTCACCAAACTTCTCATATTTACACAGGACTTGTTAAGAACTGTCCATATACTGACATATTTTTAATATTACAGTAAGATTGGATTTTTTAAAAAAAACATAATCTACCAAGCCTCACCTTCAATGCCCATGTCTTTTCCGTTTTTAATACCCCTGATGAACAAAGAAGAAATCAGTGTTATTTACGAGGTTGTGGAGCTTCAAGAGAAGGCTGCCCCTGTAGTTCCCTGGAAGAATATCCACTAATCACCATCATCAGAATTTGTATTTTACAGAGAAGTGACACAAACAAGACGATGAGACACACAAAAAATGTGTAACTGGCACAGTAACCAGCCAATAGAAAAAAATAATCAGAGACGGATAAGTGTAAGTAGTCGGGGTTTGGGGTTATCGACCAATCCCCGGCAGAGAGTTTTCATTATCTCAGAGACTGACAGATTGCCACGGGGTTAGAGGGAAGCGCGCCATTCTCAGTGACCAGGGGAAAGTCGAAACTTGTTGATCAATCAGAATTTGTCACCAATTCCTGGGTACATTTTTTTAATGGGGTGCGTGTTCAGATGTATCATCTAGCCTAGTTTGTTATATCAGATGACAAGGGGCGGAGTTTATGTGGGCGTGTCACGTGATGAAAAAGCGGTTGCTACAGTAATCTCTTCTTCTACGGGTAGCTCTGATGTACCAGAAGAACAATTGGAACTAAAAAAAAAAAAACGAAAAGAAAGAAATATTCTAAAATACTACCGCATACTATAAGACTGGAATCATGACAAAAAATCGCTATTCAAGTTAAAAATCAGTACCTTGTCTCTGGAACTTTTCCGGCAAATTGGCAACCCGTGAATATAGCTCTTCGAACAGGCCAAAGTTGGACTCTCTCATTGTTCATTTTAACATTACAACGCCAGTTCCTGCGAAGTTAACCATGCTAGGCTGGTATTAGCTGGGTCGCTTCTTTACTCCAAATAAAAACATGAAATATAGAAGCATGCTGCTCATGAAACAACGTGTTTTCCCATCTTTATAATGAAACCTTCGGTCCAAGAGACGCTTCAAGGAAATATCGTCTAACATTCAGTTTTGACTGAAGGGAACTTACTACAGCTGCTGTTACACGTGCATTTGATATCGCTGTTTGTAATGCGTTAGTAATTACCATTATTACTACTATTAGTACTAGCATTACGAACTCTGTTATTATACTCTTTACCACTACAACTATTACAATTACTACTGCCAGTAGTACCGCTGGAGCTACAAGGATTCCTCTCACACCTGCTTTTGCTACCACTTATACCACAAATGCATCTATCACTCTTATTACTCTTATTACTTTTATTATTATTACAAAAACATCGACTTCTTCTATTTGTGATGTTATTATTACAAATATTACCACTCAGCCACAATATTACAATAGTCAATACTACAAACTTTAACTTTCGTAGCTAATAGAGTAACAAACTCTTGGAGCTAATAGAGGAACAAACTCTACCTTTTGGAATTATTAGAGGGACATTGCACTGGATTCTGGATCTTATTTGCGGATAAAAACATTTTAAAGGCAGTAACTTCCAGCGATGAAAGAAACAAAATCTGTTGTTGCTGTGGAGGATTATGTACTCATTTAGTGGTAACATCATCTGTTAGAGGAGTAGTTCAGCTTATATCTCACTTGCTTCACGACCGTATTCACGGAAGACGTCTCACATTTTGCTCAGTACTTTGGTGGGTCAGAATCTCTGAGAGTTCGTACTTTTCCAGTTTCGCAAGTTCAGGAACTTTTTTAGTTCTCATCCTCTCCATCGATCATTATCAGACGTGGACTTGTATACTGTTGTAACAATGAGCAGTCAGCTGGAACGTGTGTACATTTTTATACAACTTTTCTTAGACTGGTAGAACTGTGATAGTAACTGTTGCAAAACTGCTACTTATAGCCTTAGACTGAGGTTTATGGTGCAGTTTTATTAAAACAGGTGAAGGAAGGAAGGAAGTAAGGAAGGAGGGAAGTAAGGAAGGAAGGAAGGCGTGAGAGAGAGAGAAAGAGAGAGAGAGAGAAATTTTCATAACCATTACATTATTCATATTCCTTATTGCTAACTTTACTTTCTTCCTTCCTCTCTATACCAGTTTGTTTTGATTTGTTTTTGTAAAACTGCACCTCATAGCCTGTCTCTGCTCTACCTTGACTGGTACATTGGCCACAACTGCTTTCTCTTTTCATCACGTGTTAGTTCTTGTCACCTTCTCCCGTCACGTTGCTGGTGCCAGGCGTGTACATGTCGCCTTGGTCGATCTGGATCTTCTAGAAATTTCTAAGTGTTGCCATTCGAATTGCTCACTTCTTTCTTATGTCTCAAATTTATTTCGAGTTTTTCTGTTTTGTTCATGTTTCCTCTAGTCGCTTTGCGTCCACTATGATTCTAGGTTCCGTACACACCAGTCTGTTCATTTTCCTTTGATGTGCATTCTTGAAACAGTTTAGTTTCTTTTGATGTTAACCGTTCAAAATTCAGACTCCGGCTTCACTGCACTCGGGACACCCTAATATATGCTC
Source organism: Achatina immaculata (assembly GCA_009760885.1). Lineage (NCBI taxonomy): Eukaryota > Metazoa > Mollusca > Gastropoda > Stylommatophora > Achatinidae > Lissachatina > Lissachatina immaculata. The sequence continues at coordinate 8,117,272 of CM019719.1, read as the reverse complement.
CCCCGCATTCCGCAGCATCCATCCAAGAGTTTGTTTGCTGATAGTTCCTGCCAAATGTTGGTTGTTTACAATATGTTTTCTGCCACAGAGTTCAGATTTCCTGCCAGCGTCTTTAATTTGTCATAGCTCCAGCAGTCTCCTCACAGCTACATTGTTTTCCATTCCTGCTCTTCATTTTCTCGCAGTCTGTCCAGTACAGCCCTAGTAGTGTCCCCCTTGTCCATTGGCAATCTGCCGTTTATTTTTACCTGTCCAGCAAGTCTGTCTACCACATCATTGCTATGTACTCCCGTGTGCCCTGGACAGTAAAGCCACGTTAGGCTTGTCACAGCTGACTGACTTGACATCTGAACCCATTCTTTGCGAAGCAAATTCTTCTCAGTCTTACGAAGCATATTCTGTGAAACCGTCACAATGACACCATTAACCACAGCATCAGCAACTAACCATTCCACTGCCACGACACAGCCTCAGTGCTTGATGTGGTGACTCCAAAGTCTCCTGAACCCTGTGCCACGACTCTTCCATTTCGGTAGACAACAAAACCCCAACCACTTTTGCTGTTCCCAGTCACTGAGTCATATAACCGTGTCGGAAGACCCACAGTGATGCTGGATGATATCTTGAACCCAAAGTTTAACTGCTCCATGCGGCCCCGTCACGACATTCACGACCCTTCTCTATACTAACCCTGATGTGCTTTCTTGAAATAGTTTAGTTTCTTTCGATGTGCTTTCTTGAAACAGTTTAGTTTCTTTCGACGTGCTTTCTTGAAACAGTTTAGTTTCTTTCGACGTGCTTTCTTGAAATAGTTTAGTTTCTTTCGATGTGCTTTCTTGAAACAGTTTAGTTTCTTTCGAGGTGCTTTCTTGAAATAGTTTAGTTTCTTTCGAGGTGCTTTCTTGAAACAGCTTAGCTTCCTTTGGTGTGCTTTCTTGGAACAGTTTTAGACGGTTTAACTTTATAAACCTTATTTTTTTCATGCAGTTTTTCCTATTCATCTTATTTGTTTGTCTATCATAGCGCTGTCGGAAGAGTTATCGGGCATTCTAATACCGCATTGTTTCTTCTCTCAAGATTGTAGCTTGTTTAATGCCTCTTGTCAGTAAAATATCATTTGCTTCTTCCCGTTCGTCCATTACTTTATTTATTTATTTTGACTTTACTTCTTAAATTTTTTTTAAACAAATTGTACGTTTTCCCCATTCTTTTATTTTTCATATCTCATGACAACCAGGCAAACTGTAATTTCTGTTTCAACCTGAAATGTTATTAAAGAAAACAGTTATTTAATTCTCTTAAGAGAGCACATCCGTCAAAGAGAGTATCATTTGCGTGTTACGTCATTTGTATTTGACGTCATTTGTGTCAACCCACAAACCGGAAATTACGCAATACTTTTCGTGTACCTTGTTGTGTGTAATTTATACGTCAAAGGACAGGATTCAAAACACTGTGTTTCTGTTACATGTTTGTGTGGTTTGCTTTCACTGGCTTTGTGTCACGGGTTCTTCTATAGATCTCATGTTCTCTAGATCAGATACTAAAGACAGTTTTAAAGATCAGATTTTTAAAAACTTAATAGCTCAGTTCTACTATGCCGTTTTCTACCTACATCTCTTCTGAGATTTCAGTGCGTGTATCTACGTCTCTTCTGAGATTTCAGTGCGTGTATCTACATCTCTTCTGAGATTTCAGTGCGTATATCTACGTCTCTTCTGAGATTTCAGTGCGTATATCCACGTATCTTCTGAGATGTCAATGCGCATATCCACGTATCTTCTGAGATTTCCGTGCCTACCTGAGTTGTGAGATGATTTCAGTGGACATATCGACGTCTGTTCTGAGGATTTAGTAAACATATCGACGTACTGTTCAAAGGGCAGACTCCTTTCACGAAATGTTTCAGAATGGTGCAGAATATTTATTTGCTGAAGGACAGTCTTAGCCAAATGACGTGCATGGCCTTGCCTAAATGTGATGAATGCAGTTTTAGACTTATTCGGACAGTTATAGATGACTCTGAGAAGAGCTGGCTGGATTGTCTCTATCCTCCTTCTTGCAGTGTTTCTTGGAATTACAGTGCATCTGGTCATGTGCTTCCTCTTGATGTTGTCCATCTGTCGTTGTCTTCCTCTTAACTCTTTTCCCTGCAATGAAGTTTTCAATAAACTGTTGTGATTCTTTTATGAGATCAAAGAATTTTAATTGTCTTTAAAAAATGTTTATTTTTATAAGCTTAGTGTCTCATACCCCTTGTGTTATCTTCTAAATGTCCAGCTTTCTTTCTCTATCCCTGCATTCAGCAACTGTCGGGCTCTGTTTCTCAAAAACAGTCGCAGGTTATTTTCCACTTCTCCACACTCAGCTTCGGTTTTCTACCTTTGTTTCTGTTTTCTGCATCATGCCCATGTATCTTACTCTTCTATTTCATTTGTTAACGGCTGCATCTCTTTGCTGTGTCTCTCTCTCTCTCTCACTCTCTCTCTCTCTCTCTCTGTCTCTCTGTCTCATTTTTTTGCTTTAATATAGCATAACCTCTCTCTCTCTCTCTCTCTCTCTCTCTCTCTCTCTCTCTGAACCTTTAGTGCCCATGGCACATGGGGCTTCCGCAAGGGTTTTCAACAAATGCCGGTCCCTTGCTTTTTTCTGCTCTTGCCCAAGTGAGCCCTCTATTGCTCAACATCCTCTCTGTTGTTCTTCTTCATGTCTATTTTGGTCTACCTCTTCTTCTGTTCCATTGTGATTGATTGATTGATTGATTGATTGATTAATCTTTATTTCAAAAGGATTAAGAATTGGGCACGCAGGCACGTCTGACAATTTTGCCCTTTAACATACATCTTTCACTCTATTCCAGACATTCTACAAATATGCTGTTCATGTACACCAACAACAAACGTAATTAACACTGAAGCTGAGAGACACAAAATAAATAAAACATTCACATTTCGCTCTTATCCATTCACTCAGTACAGAAGTAACTACATACATATATAAATAGCTATCTACTAAACAAAAATTTCGGGATTATCCAGAATAAACGATTAACTGTATTCGGTCTCTGTAAGAGCAGTCTACGATAACTGTGGTGTCCATCTTAGTGCTATTTTTTGATAGTGAGTTGTCAGTCATTCGGTGCACATGTCCCAACCATCGCCAACGTCTGTCCTCAATAATTGTTGTCAGTGGTTTCATCTGCATTTCTGGCAATAAGATGATATTTCTTATGGTGTTTGGCCAAAATATTTTTTCTAATTCTTCGTATATATTTAGTCTGGAAAGAATTCAACTTGTTTTCTATGGTTTTGGTGATTTTCCAGCATTCACTTCCATAGAGTAGTACACTTAAAACATTATTCTTAAATATCCTGATTTTCGTATTCATGCTTAGTTTTTTAGATTTCCATATAGTCTGCAGCACTGCAAAAGCTTGGTTTGCTGTAGTAAGTCTGCTGTTGATGTGGGTTGATGTCCTCTGTGCTGTCTCCATTTTCTACTACTCTACTGCCAAGGTATACAAATTCGTTGACCTCCTCCACTAACTTGTTATCTACTCTGAGTACATTTCTGTTGTTCACATTTTGCTTCATTAATTTTGTCTTTCCTACGTTGATCTTTAATCCTATGTTGTTTGCATTCTGAGTTAGCTTGTTTATTTTATCTTGCATTTCTTTGTGGCTGCTTGATAATAGACAGATGTCGTCCGCAAAGTCAAGGTCCTCCAGCACTGTGTCAAGGGTCCATTGTAATCCTCTGCGTTTGTCTGATGTTGCCTCCTTCATTAACCAGTCTACTGCCAAGATAAATAATGTTGGTGATAGTACACATCCCTGCTTCACTCCTGTTTGTACCCTAAAGCTGGTGGAGGTATGTTCTCCACAGATCATTTTGCACTGAAAACCTTCGTATAGGGCTTTGATGACATTCACTATCTTATGGTGGAGGCCATGCCACCTTAGAATTTTCCACAGTGCATCTCTGATGACACTGTCAAAGGCTTTCTCAAAATCTATAAATAGTGCGTATGTTATGCTATGCCACTCATTTGCCTGCTCTAATATTTGTCTAAGTACAAATATGTGGTCTATGCATGATGTTCCTTTCCTAAATCCTGCCTGCTCTTTCCGAAGTTTTCCCTCAAGTGCTGGTACAATTCTGTTGATGATTATTCTGCAAAATACTTTACTGGTGAGTGGCAGAAGAGCAATGCCACTCCAGTCCCCGCAATCTCAGAGGCCACCCTTCTTTGGTAGTTTCACTAGAAGTTATAACAGTTTATATATGTGTTATATATAGTTTATATATAATTTACTCTAAGTTACTATACGTTTTACTATAGTTATAGCATAACCTACTCATCTCTATTTTTTTCATTTTTTCATTATGAAGTCTATTGTAATTCCAAAAAGCAAAGGAGACAGTATATATTCTTTTTTTCATGCCTGTTTAAATTTGGAATCATTCGCTCATCCTTTCTTCTGTTTTGACTGCACAAACATATCCATTGTAGGGGTCCTTAATGATGCTGACATTTTTAAGATGGTATTCCACATAGACTTAAAATTCTCCACAGTTTTTTAAAAGTCTTTATATGACTGATAAATAGATGAATCTATCAGTTATATAAAGTCATCTATCAGTCATGTAAAGTCATCTATCTTTCAGTCATATAGTCACTCACCGCTCTCAGTCATATAAAGTCACTCATCCACACTCTCAGCCATATAAAGTCACTCATCCACACTCTCAGCCATATAAAGTCACTCATCCACACTCTCAGCCATATAGTCACTCATCCACACTCTCAGCCATATAAAGTCACTCATCCATGCTCTCAACCATATAAAGTCACTCATCCACACCCTCAGCCGTATAAAGTCACTCATCCACACTCTCAGCCACATAAAGTCACTCGCCCACACCCTCAGTCACACTGCGGTAGCTGATAAGTGACTGTTAAAGATGAAAGTGCCAGTTTATTAGTTTGCCTTAGAGACCCCCAACACAGAAGATCCTCTGTGATAAACGGCAGGTTCTCACTACACTGACTCAAAGCTTCAGTAGCATGTTGTCGTGGTAGTTCATCCCTAATGGATGAAAACTGAGAGAGAAGTTCTCGTGGCAGAACATGGCACATCATAAACGTTGCTTTCCTCCTTTCGCCTATTATCTAATCTAAACTAACCCCCACGGGCTCAAAAATGACTGGGAAATTGCACAACACTTGCTACGCGCATGCGCACGGGAAGATTTTAACTGAGACAAAAGTCCTTTGTTCGGCCACGGAAAGATCACATTGTTCTATCTACACATTTACCCACCATTTTATGATGCAATTATACGAATGCAAGATAAAATTACAAAAATACAATAAAACCGCCTTTTGATAGCAATTCAAGGAACGAGTACTACTAACGACGTAAACTGAACGTATAATTACGTAATTTCGCTGTATAATCTCTCTTGGAAGACATGATGGCGTATTTAGAACTAGAAATACTTGGAGACATCGAATTCAGAGCTCGTCCTGGGCTGTAATGATACCAGTACTCGAAATAACCAGGGATCGTCGCAACGATTACCACCGGAAACGTGGGTTGAAAAGTCACTCTGTGGGGTCAGTAACAAAACAAGTCTGATACGAGAGACCTGTTTGCCGTACGTGTCGTTAAATACTGAAGGAAGCTAAAGATCCTTGGTTTTAAAAGATAAAACAGCCTTTATGTGCCCGTGTATCCTTGTGTATGTGTGTGCTTGCTTGTTGAAGAAAGAGGAGGTAACAATGTACCAAGGATGTCAACGTTTTCTAGAACTTGAGGTCACATCTTCAGCAAATCTAGGCTCTCATAGATTCACATCTTCAGCAAATCTAGGCTCTCATAGATTCACATGTTCAGCAAATCTAGGCTCTCATAGATTCACATCTTCAGCAAATCTAGGCTCTCATAGATCCACTTTCTGCACGGGGAAAGCCGTACAACGTCCCCATTCCATGATTCTCGATTCACTCCTCTCTTGTCAAGTAGTGTAGATTCTAGATCCCAGAGACAAGTAGTGTAGAATCTGGATCCCAGAGACAAGTAGTGTAGATTCTAGATCCCAGAGACAAGTAGTGTAGATTGTAGATCCCAGAGACAAGTAGTGTAGATTCTGGATCCCAGAGACAAGTAGTGTAGATTCTAGATCCCAGAGACAAGTAGTGTAGATTTCAGATCCCGGAGACAAGTAGTGTAGATTGTAGATCCCAGAGACAAGTAGTGTAGATTCTAGATCCCAGAGACAAGTAGTGTAGATTCTAGATCCCAGAGACAAGTAGTGTAGATTCTAGATCCTAGAGACAAGTAGTGTAGATTGTAGATACCAGAGACAAGTAGTGTAGATTCTGAATCCCAGAAACAAGTAGTGTAGATTCTGGATCCCAGAGACTGTAGATTCTGGATCCCAGAGACAAGTAGTGTAGATTGTAGATCCCAGAGACAAGTAGTGTAGATTCTAGATCCCAGAGATAAGTAGTGTAGATTGTAGATCCCAGAGACAAATAGTGTAGATTTTGGATGCCAGATTATTCCACATTGTGAACCGCTTCAAACTGCTACAGCCTGGACGATGTTGGGGGCTGGGCTCTGTAGTTTGTGAAGCCCACCAACAAGTAAATAAAGCCAATTTTAGAAGGCATATATACAAGGATATAAGGGCATGGAACTAGCGTCATTGTACGAGGGTAAAAAGCAGGGAAATAATGTCATTTATACAAAGGCATGGAACAAACGTCATATATACAAGGATACGAGGGCAGGGAACTAACGTCATCTATACAAGGATATAAGGACATGGAACTAGCGTCATATACACAAGGGTAGAAGGGCAGGGAACTAACGCCATATATACAAAGACAGGGAATAGACAAGGATATATATACAAGGATACAAGGACATGTAACAAACGTCATATATACGGGCAGGTAAAACACGTCTTATATACAACTAAAGAAATAGAAAAGAAATTAGACTCTTTTGAAAATAAATGCCTAAGGAAAATACTCGGCATCAAGTGGAATGAATTCAAGAACAATGCAGAGATAAGACAGATGACTGAACAACAACCAGTCTCACGGGTGATCAGGAAAAGGAGATGGACATATGTTGGTCACTTGATGAGAAGAAATGAGCAGAGAATCCCAAAACAAGCTATCAAGTGGAACACAACAGGCCGAAGAAAAAGGGGCAGACCGCGTGAAACTCTGAAGAGAACATTATTAAGAGAGGCCAAGTTAACAGGCATAAAATCCTTTGTTGAGGTTGAAAGACTCGCCGAAGACAGGAAAAATTGGCGAACTACTTTGCGAGCCCTATGTGACGTCTAACGACACGGGAAGGATATAAGATATAAGATAAGATACAGGAGCAGGGAACTAACATCATATATACAAGGGTAAGGAACTAACGTCATACGTACAAGGATATAAGGGCAGAACTAGCGTCATATATACAAAGATACAAGTGCAGGGAAGTAACGTCATATATACAAGGGCAGGGAACAAATGTTATATGTACAAGGACAGGTAACAAATATCATACATACAAGGACATGTAACAACGGTCTTATATACAAGGGCAGGTAACAAACGTCATATTTATAAGTACATGTAACAAACGTCATATATACAAGGACAGGTAACAAACGTCATATATATATATATAAAGATACAAGGACAGCTAACACACGTCATATATACAAGGGCATGGAACAAACGTCATATATACAAGGGTAGGGAACAAACGTCATATATAAAAGGACAGATAACAAACGTTATATATACAAGGGTATTGAACAAACGTCATATATAAAAGAACAGGTAACAAACGTTATATATACACGGGTAGGGAACAAACGTCATATATTAAAAGAACAGGTAACAAACGTCATATATACAAGGGCAGGTAACAAACATTATATATACAAGGATAGGTAACACACGTCATATATACAAGGATAGGGAACAAACGTCATATATACAAGAACAGGTAACAAACGTCATATGTACAAGGACAGGTAACAAACGTCATATGTACAAGGGCAGGTAACAAAGGTCATATACACAAAGGCAGGTAACAAACGTCATATATACAAGGGTAGGGAATAAACGTCATATATACAAGGATAGGGAACAAACGTCATATATACAAGGATAGGGAACAAACGTCATATATGCAAGGGCAGGTAACAAACGTCATATATACAAGAACAGGTAACAAACGTCATATGTACAAGGACAGGTAACAAACGTCATATATACAAGGGCAGGTAACAGACGTGATATACACAAGGACGAAACAAGATGTCTTGTGTTGAAATGAAAAATGACAGTTATTTGTACATATTATAAGCTATGGTGATGAAGATCATGATGGAATGTGACTGATCTTCTTTGCAGAAGGTCTCAATCTTACCTTCTGTCTAGTGACAAGTGAAATCTGCAAGATGTTAATATTGTCTGTGACGAAGAATTGTCGATAAGCTGTACTGAAAACTTCTGAACGAGGATATAAGGTAATGAAGATGAAGATGATAATACAGCCGTGTATGAACCCGGCATAGAAAAGCTAAAAGAAAAGGGCATGGGAGAGAATGATAAAAAAAAGATATTACTCAGCAGGCTTACCTGAGGCTTGAACTGACTGCTTATCTGAGGCTTGAACTGACTGCTTACCTGAGGCTTGAACTGACTGCTTATCTGAGGCTTGAACTGACTTCTTACCTGAGGCTTGAACTGACTGCTTATCTGAGGCTTGAACTGACTTCTTACCTGAGGCTTGAACTGACTGCTTATCTGAGGCTTGAACTGACTGCTTATCTCAGGCTTGAACTGACTGTGCTAAAGGTCTGCCTTGTTTTTCAACAAAGCAGAAAACAAACCTTTATCAATGCAAGTTTATCACACCAGATTCATCTTCAGGGCAAGTTTTTATTTAGCACTTTTTGCAAAATAGAGCCATGAGAAAAGGACACAGCAAAACTAAGACAATGACAAAAATGACACAGCAAAACTAAGACAATGACAAAAATGACACAGCAAAACTAAGACAATGACAAAAATGACACAGCAAAACTAAGACAATGACAAAAATGACACAGCAAAACTAAGACAATGACAAAAATAACACGACAGAATAAAATGTGAGGAAAGGAAACAGTAAAAGCCATAAGCTGATTCTCTGCACACGGAAAGGCTGGCAACACTTAATGTCTTCTCGGTGAACTAAAACAAGAAGTACGTCGCAGCCTTTGTTGTTGCTGTCACAGAGTCTTTATCTCTACACCAAATTTATTGCATCTGATGCCGTGATAAAGATCTTTGAATAAAGACACCACATCCATACAAGGAGTCTCACCTTCCTGCACCCTCCCTAAGCTGCTCCCTTCACTCATCTCAACGTTCTCAACTGCTTCACTCCCACCCTATCTCCAAATTCTATGCTTCTTAATTCACCTCCTACTCACATACTCTCACTTCACTTCTCCCACATTCTCTACCCCTTCACAAACTCCCACACACTTCCTCTCTTCATTTACCCCCCACATTCTTTACTCCTTCACTCTCATACTCTCACTTCCTTCACTTACCACATATTCTCTTTCTTCACTTACCACACATTCTCAACTTCATTCACCAGCACATTCTCTTTCTTCACTTACCACACATTTTCTACTTCACTCACCAACACATTCTCTTTCTTCACTTACCACACATTCTCAACTTCATTCACCAACACATTCTCAACTTCACTCACCAACACATTCTCAACTTCACTCACCAACACATTCTCAACTTCACTCACCAACACATTCTCAACTTCACTCACCAACACATTCTCAACTTCACTCACCAACACATTCTCAACTTCACTCACCAACACATTCTCAACTTCACTCACCAACACATTCTCAACTTCACTCACCAACACATTCTCAACTTCATTCACCAACACATTCTCTTTCTTCACTTACCACACATTCTCAACTTCACTCACCAACACATTCTCAACTTCACTCACCAACACACTCTCTTCCTTCACTTACCCCACATTCTCAACTTCACTCACCAACACTCTCCGACTTGATCCCTCCCGCCATCTCCCAGACACTTGTAAGTAACCCTAGGCCCAGACTCCTAGCTGCCCCAGTATTTACTCACCTCTCCCCAGACAAAAGGCCAGTGAATGGGTCACTGTTAAGTCTCTTTCTGTCAGCCAGTTGTGGTACCAAGCCTGGCCCTTCTGGCACTCATTATCAACACTGCATCATGTCCATTCTTTTACCCTTCACCATCAAAATCATATTTGTCATCATCTTCACCGCACCAGCACTCTCTCATACAAGTACACACACACACACACACACACACACATGTGAGGCTACTTCTCTTTGGCAATCAGAGAAGGAATAAATCTTCCATTTAGTTTTCCACACTTCAACCAATATTGACTTTAGTCAAGAAAGATCACTCTTTCGTGTCCATTTTGTTTTCCTTTTTTTAGTTAACATTCTCTCCCCTGCTTCATGGAAGCATTTCTCTGTGCAAAACTGAGTGGATTCTTCGAGATGTGTTTTTTTAGAGGTGATGGACATAAAACACCACGACCACATCCCTTTTCTTTATCTCTTATTACCTTATCACCTCACCCTTTTCACTTTTACCAAGTGTGTTAGGTATTAAACAAGTCCCTTTGGCATCTGATTTAAACAGAAATTGCGGCCACTAAAATTTCACCACAAGACAGTTGTTCGTATAAAATAGCTTCAGAGCTGCGTCAGTCTTCCACTCAGTGTACAGATCAGACTACAGTTGCCTGCAGTCTATTTAGCAGAGAGTACATGGTTTATAGATCAGACTAGAATTGCCTGCAGTCCATTTAGCAGATAGTACATAGTTTACAGATCAGACTAGAGTTGCCTGCAGTCTATTTAGCAGAGAGTACATGGTTTATAGATCAGACTAGAATTGCCTGCAGTCCATTTAGCAGAAAATACATAGTTTACAGATCAGACTAGAGTTGCCTGCAGTCTATTTAGCAGAGAGTACATGGTTTATAGATCAGACTAGAATTGGCTGCAGTCCATTTAGCAGAAAGTACATGGTTTACAGATTACATCTGAGTTGTCTGCAGAGAGTACTTTATACAGAGCAGAACATTAGAGAAACTGACTTTGTCTGGACTGAGTTAGGTGACGTCACTGTCCGTCTTTTCTTAGTGTGTGTGTGTGAGAGAGAGAGAGAGTGTGTGTGTGTGCGAGTGAGTGATATTTAAGATACACACAGTCCAGCAGATACAAATATCTGTGTTGTCTCCTGTTAATGGAGCCTATGAAGAAGGCTGCTTCTTCGAAACAAAGCCAAACTTAAAACTCGCTCCTCATCTTACACGTTGTACATGTGTCAGGATATATCAAAGCTGATTAGAGAGAACCAAGTTCCAGGAAGATAAATGTAAACTTGAAATGTCAGCCTGGCACGGACTTCCAAGTCAGCTTAGACAATCTTGTTGAAGTTCTCTTGGTTCCAGCCCGTGGATGCAAACAATTACAATTGTTGGTCTTCGAACTTTTCTTACCATGTGAACTCCCTACGTCTAGATAATTGGTTGTTGGATATTGATTTCGCTTTTACTTGTGAACTACATAGAAAAACTTTTCAATTACTGAGTACGCAGGAGATGGAGAGAGAGACAGAGACAGAGACAGAGAGACAGAGACGATGGTAAAGAAAAAGCTAAAGAGAAATGGACAGAAAAAGGATGAGAAAGAGAAAATGACTGTAGAAAATGAAGAAGGAGAAGGATAATATGAATAATATAAGAATAATAACTTCATACTGAAGATAGTAGTAGTGACTGTAATAGTAGTAGAAGAAGTAGTAGTAATCATTCTTATAGTAGTAGTAGTAGTAGTGGGTGTCTGAGTGGCTATGTGGTTAGTGCACTGGTCTCTCATGGCGAAGGTCAGGGGTTCGAATCCGGCCGGCGGCACCCCAGTCACCCAGCTGTAGAAATGGGTACCCGACTTCTTCTGGAGTTGGGGAAGGAATGGCAGCCAGGCGTGATACTGACCATATCACCCTCTAGTGTGCTGACAGGTCAAGGAAAATATGGGCACTAACACCATATCCCCATGTGCCTCTAAGGCATGACAGGGTTACCTTTACTTTTTTTTTAGTAGAGAACACGATCCTAAGAAGAATCTTTGGACCGATAAAGGATACCAACAGTGGAGAATGTAGAGCTAGAAAGAACACTGAACTGAACAGCTTATTTAAATCCCAACGAATTAAAAATGTCTTGAAACTGAACAGACTACGCTTGCTGGGGCATGTAGAAAGAATAGAAGTGAACAGACAAAATGATGTATGCACAAGAGATGAGGGAAACAAGACCAAGGGCTAAACCAAGACAGAGATGGAGAGAAAAATATAGAAGAGGATATAGAAGAAATTGGTGTCACCAACTGAAGAGAGAAGATTAGGAATAAAAAGGAATGGATGTGAACTTTATCTGCAGCAGTGAGCCTTAATGGCTCGGAAAGCTGAAGAAAAAGAAGAAGAAGTAGTAGTAGTAGTAGTAGTAGTAGTAGTAGTAGTAGTAGTAGTAGTAGTAGCAGCAGCAGCAGTAGTAGTAGTAGTAGTAGTAGTAGCAGCAGCAGCAGCAGCAGCAGCAGCAGCAGCAGTAGTAGTAGTAGTAGCAGCAGCAGCAGCAGCAGCAGCAGCAACAGTAGTAGTAGTAGTAGTAGTAGTAGTAGTAGTAGTAGTAGTAGCAGCAGCAGCAGCAGCAGCAGCAACAGTAGTAGTAGTAGTAGTAGTAGTAGCAGTAGTAGTAGTAGTAGTAGTAGTAGTAGTAGTAGTAGATGAAGAAGAAGAAGAAGAGGTAATACCGACAAACACAAATCTGTACCTTTAAAAAATAATTTTAAAAATCAGCAAAATAGAGGATTAAAATTGGAACAAAATGAAGTACAGAAACTGGCATAAGAAGAAAGTTGTGAATATTCTGATACAAAGACGGAGGGAAAAACAGGCAGGCGAATAAACAAAGACATAAACAGGTAGACAAACTGACAGGTAAACATATAGATAGACAGACGGACAAATACATGGATAGATGCATACAGATACGCAGCTGTGTGCAGAGAGTGCAATACAACACCGACAATGATGTATCCTTGGATTTTTGTAATAACAGCAATTTAGAATATAAACTCTGCACTATAGTGCCAGCGATTTTGTGGGTTCTTCAGTGTCTGACATGGCCCCAGCTTTTCATATTTTAGTGTTATAACTTTGCTCTTGAATAACTTGTGTTTTCACATTCGGCATTTGTACTTATATGTATGAATTAAGTGTTGTTTTTTTCGCGATTTCTAGTTTCTGCAGTGTTGTTATGAGCACTGATTTTGTTTTATCAGTATTTATAATCATGTCATTGGTGTTCCTCCATTTAATTAGATTGTTTAATTCGATCTGAAGAGTTGACTCTAAGTTAATACAATCATAGTCACTGGTGTAGACTGTGCAATCATCGGCAAAAAGGTCACAAGAAGAGTGTTTAAGATGAAATGGAAGATCATTGATATAGATGGTAAAGAGCAACTGGTCTAGAATAGAACCTTGCGGAACACCGGTGTCAACTATAGCAGTATGTGATAGAGAATTCAAGAATACTACCTACTGTTTGTCTGAAAGAAGTGATGCAATTAATTTTATTAGGTCAGGGTGCAGTCTTTATTTTTCTTACAAGAATATCGTGGTCAGTCATGTCAAATGGCTTTTTTAAGTCGACAAAGATGGCACCACATAGTCTGTCGTCATTTATGTTTGCTAACCAGTTTTCTGTCACTTTGGAGAGAGATGTGTGGCAGAAATGATTAGGTCTAAAGCCTGACTGTCTGTATATGAGTAAATTGTCCTCTTGCACGTGTCGTAGAGTCATTTTGTGTATGTGTTCTTCGAGTGGTTTTGATAACGACAGACAGACAGACAGACAGATAGATAGATAGATAGATAGATAGATAGATAGATAGATAGATAGATAGATAGATAGATAGATAGATAGATAGATAGATAGATAGATAGATAGATAGAATGAATGAATAATCTTTATTTTTCAAGGGTAAAGAATTGGGCACGCAGGCCCGTCTTACATTCTGCCCTTGATCACTCCATCTTTCATTCTTCCCACACACTTGATTTAGTACAAAAATACAAATTAAATCAGTAAAAACATATCAAAAGAGATATAGAATATATCTATAGACATAGATAGAGATAGACAGACAGACAGACAGACAGACAGACAGACAGACAGACAGACAGATAGATAGATAGATAGATAGATAGATAGATAGATAGACAGACAGACAGACAGACAGACAGACAGACAGACAGACAGACAGACAGACAGACAGACAGATAGATAGATAGATAGATAGATAGATAGATAGATAGATAGATAGATAGATAGATAGATAGATAGATAGATAGATAGATAGATAGATAGATAGATAGATAGATGAAGCAGGAAACTAGGACAGTGGAATGACCGCAATGCGGTTCTCAGTCTCGACAGTGCTGTCTGTCTGGATGTCCTTAATATAGAGAGAAATAATAGTAATAATTTATTGCTGCCATGAGGACTTGCATGGGTGGGGCATGACTAGGTAGCATTTAACAGAATCTATAACGTGACTCAGTTTTTGGTTTTTACGAAAGAGATGTCGGTATCAAGCATATATCAATGGCATAATCGCGCTCTTGACGTCATCATGTGACATTACTTCGTACGTCTTTTGTTTCGCAATTCTACCGCGCCAATATCCCATTCCATTTACACATTTGGCAAATCTCGTCTTTTTATCGTTTAATCTAATTACTTTTGCCGTTGTTTCGCTCCGTTTGTTCCCGCTGCGTTTTTAGCACCAAAGAGAAATGTACCAACTGATCCCAGGACAAGAGACTTATGGGAAAATGTGGGACATGCATGAAGTAATCTTGCTAACGACGAGATTCATGAAAGCAATCCGTTTCTTCGTTTACAGGCCGAGCATATCAAGAAGAAGAAGAAGGTTTATTATTAAGGATATGCGAAAGAACATGATTCATTTATGCCAGTTTATAGTTAATTTAGTCATTTATTCTTCATAAACTTCATACAAGAATCAGAACAGAACAAAAGCACAAATATAAACTTCATACAAGAATCAGAACAGAACAAAAACACAGACATAAACTTCATACAAGAATCAGAACAAAACAAAAACTTGGGGATGGGGCACATGATGATACTAGCTACACATTCCAATGACGTAAAGCAGCAACAGACTATGAAGCTATGAAAGACAGGCTATGAGTAGTAAAAAACAGAAGATAAAATTTGGCCCACACGCAAACATGATGATGACTGATGAGACAAAGAGGAATCAGTAATCTCTCCTACCGCCCAGGAAAGCCCTAGTTTCATTTCTAAGTCGAGATACAAAAGCCCAATGTGAAAACAAAAGTTATTCAAGAGCAAAGTTATAAAACTAAAATATGAAAAAGCTGGGGCCACGTCAGACACTGAAGAACCCACAAAATCGCTGGCATTATAGTACAGAGTTTATATTCTAAATTGCTGTTATTACAAAAAAAACCCAAGGATACATCATTGTCGGCGTTGTATTGGGTTAAATGTTGAATTTAGATCGCCTCCATGTTGTCGATGTGGCACGGAGTATAGAGTCTAAGTGTACTTTTAACCTGTGAAAAGAGTGTGAACTATAGTGGTTAAAACTTGCTCCGTAAACTGTGGTTTATTCACGAATAGAGTGCTGCTAGCCTTGCTTCTCCCCAGTTCTAAGGTCCTATTTCTACTGAATGATATAAGAAAATAAGCGTCATCTGTCAGGTATTTGTGTCAGATGCCAGTGACTGAAAGCCAGGATTAGGCTGTCAGTGTTTATAAATGGTACACGTAGAACTTAATAAATCATGGCCGCCAAGCTGGTAATTTGGGTATATTTAGTTGAACATTTTCTGTGGAATCTTCATAGCGTAGTAGCTTTAAGACTTCCTTCACTTCACATTATGGTTCACATGTTCACAGATTCACTCATCTATCAAATATTCTCTGTGATCGCTTAACTCAGTCGCTCTGTCTCAGACCTGTTGAATGTGTTCTCTGTCATTAGTTGTGCTTGCCTGCACTCGTTCACGCATTCTGTCACTCTGTGTTCCATCTTTTACATCGATGGTCCCCAAATAAGGTCATGACCTAAGTTAGGATAGCGGGGGATCTCAGATACAGTCGGGAGAAATATGTGTTAACATTTTTTTAAACAAAATATTTGTATTTTAGAGAAATCCATTAGATGACACGATCCTACTTGGATAACTGTGGCAATTCTAGAGCTAATACCTGCTTAACACGCTCCAACCCTCGTGGAAAGAGCGCTTTTATTTGTTCAAAACCGGCTCAACCCAGGGGTGGAAGTCACTAGTGGCGAGGATTCGTCCTCCTGGACAAAAGCTCCGTCCTGGTCACAACTAGGAAGGGTATCGGCCACGACCGCAAAATGCTGAAGTCGGAGACACTGGACCAGGGAAGTCTAGATAGGCAACCACCTCTCACTTGGTGGGGATGTCTGCGTATCCTAATCACGCTGAGGTTTTCCGGTGAGAAAGTCCAACACTGGACTGGTTGGGCAACCACCTCTCACCCGGCGGTGATACACGGGTATCCCAAAACACATCGATGTTTTCCGGTGAGAAAGTCCAACTCTAGGCTAGATGGGCAGCCACCTCTCACCCGGCGGGGATATACTTTATATCCAAAACACGTCGAGGTTTTCCGGTGAGAAAGTCCAACTCTAGATTAAACTGGTACAACGAAAACTACAGTGTCACGCAATCCTGGTTCTGAGACCCACCAAGAATACAGGCTCATGCCCTACGATACTCTGAACCTCTTGTGATCCTCTCGGGGATCTCGTGTGGTCCTTTTCGGGGACCACACGGCGACCACGGAACCTATTGAGGACCACAGGAGTAAATTCAGTAAGATCACGGGGGGGGGGGGGGGGGGGTGGGTGGTAGAAGCGAACGAAGAAGAAGAAGAAGAAGAGAAATCCTACTACTTCAAATTTACAAAACCAAATATTCCAGCGGATCACTCGCTACTACTCAATGAAATAATTTTCGTTGAATTTTAATGTTTCTAAAAATAGTTTTTCATAGGTCACTGTCTCGTATAATTGCTGGTTTATGGACGTGCTCAGTAAACGATTGGGAACCGCTGCTTCGCATGCATGTGTATCCTGTCCTGTTCTGTTCTGTCCTGCCCTGTTCTGTTCTGTTCTGTCCTGTTCTGTCCTGTTCTGTTCTGTCCTGTCCTGTCCTGTTCTGTTCTGTTCTGTCCTATCCTGTCCTGTCCTGTTCTGTTCTGCCCTGTTCTGTTCTGTTCTGTCCTGTTCTGTTCTGTCCTGTCCTGTCCTATCCTGTCCTGTTCTGTTCTGTCCTGTTCTGTTCTGTTCTGTCCTGCTCTGTTCTGTTCTGTCTTGTTCTGTTCTGTCCTGTCCTGTTCTGTCCTGTCCTGTCCTGTTCTGTCCTGTCCTGTTCTGTTCTGTTCTGTCCTGTTCTGTTCTGTTCTGTCCTGTTCTGTTCTGTTATGTCCTGTTCTGTTCTGTTCTGTTCTGTCCTGTTCTGTTCTGTTCTGTTCTGTCCTGTTCTGTTCTGTTCTGTCCTGTTCTGTTCTGTTCTGTTCTGTCCTGTTCTGTCCTGTTCTGTTCTGTTCTGTTCTGCAGGTGATCTTTAGACTGGGCTTCCTGCGCCGAAGTGGCAAGTACAGCGAGAAAATACCTAGCACATGTTGTTGTTGTTGTTGTTGTTGTTGTGTCTGTCTCTATGGAAGTGCATGCAGGATGTTGCTTGCACTTGATGCGATGAAGGTTTTAGGACAGAACCAGCTGTCTAAATAGGGAGAGGTGGGGAGGGGTGTTACCGCGGCTTTTTTTTTTTTAGTTTTGTAGGCCCGAACTGTAGCTAAAAGGTACGACCTTTACACTTCTTCTTTAGCAGAATCCACAGCCCAGCTACCTCTGCTCCCTTAGCGAAGCTGGGCCTGTTATTGAGGGCACCAACACTGAGGTAGAAGAGGGTCTTGGTCGGCTGTGGTTCCAGCCTTGACACAAGAAGTCAGCTATGAGTCCCTGGGCGCTACATCGAACTGCACCTTCGCCTCTACGGTACATGGACCGCCTTCTCGACTGACTGGCCCACTAATAAAAGAGGGAGCCCATATTTCGTGTGTGTTTTCTGTTGTTCCATTTCTTTTCTTTATGCATGTAACAGATGTGATCTCCGACCTAGCCATACTTTCATCCGACGTGATAGTTACCCTACACTCACTGACAGTGATTCAATGTACCTGTATCCAGATGTCCTTCCTTGCTATGTGCAGTTGTTTTCCCCACCACGCACGTGTCAGGTACTCAGTTTTATATTTATATTGAAATGAGACCACCGGCAGAATCATCGGCCCACAATCTTCAGACTGAGCAGACCTCCCGGATACTCTATTATGTTTTATATTCAACTAAAGTTTCTATGAATTCCAGAGCACTAGGTTAATTAACACAAAGTTAAACATGGCCTACATTTATTTTCTTTTTTCTTCTTCGGTGTTAGCTCTCTGAAGGGAGTTGACTGAGTCTGCACCTGCAAGGCCAGGCACATCCGACTTTTTAGGACTGGATTCGGCTTCATTGTGATTCCTATTCACTCGGCCAAACTGTTTTCAGGGGCACCAGTGGGACAGAACAGGGTCTTGGTTCGCCAGCTCTGGGTCGCTGACAGCCATCTTATTCAGCCTGGCTACTCGACCTTCACTCCTGCTTGTAGCAGTGAACTCTAACCCAATATCCCGATCCCGCACCCCCTCAAGTCAGTGTCAGTTCGCATCGGTATTTCCTTACTTAGAATTAAAGTTTAAAACATTCACACATTTCTAACTTCTACATAACCTACACTTGATATGCGGGCCTCTACATAACCTACACTTGATATGCGGGCCTCTACATAATCTACACTTGATATGCGGGCCTCTACATAATCTACACTTGATATGCGGGCCTCTACGTAATCTACACTTGATATGCGGGCCTCTACGTAATCTACACTTGATATGCGGGCCTCTACATAACCTACACTTGATATGCAGGCCTCTACATAATCTAAAATTGTTATGCAGACGCCTGCATGACTTCAGCAACTCTAGAGTGAGAACTGATAGGCTGTCGCATATCTTGTAATAATTAGAAAGATAAATAAAGAAAAATATCACCAGAGGAAGACAGAAAGAGAAACAGCGGAGATGCTAACACGGTGGACGTGGCTGAGAATTGGAGCTGAGATGACAAAGCAGAGATCTTCGGTTCGTGTCGTCTGTCTTGGCACCTACATGATTGTGATGAATCTACAACACATTCAGTCATCACATCTTTCTCCCAGATTGTGATGAATCTACAACACATTCAGTCATTACATCTTTATCCCAGATTGTGATGAATCTACAGCACATTCAGTCATTACATCTTTCTCCCAGGTTGTGATGAATCTAACACATATTCAGTCATCACATCTTTCTCCCAGATTGTGATGCATCTATAACACATTCAGTCATCACATCTTTCTCCCAGATTGTGATGAACTACAACACATTCAGTCATCACATCTTTCTCCCAGATTGTGATGAATCTACAATACATTCAGTCATCACATCTTTCTCCCAGATTGTGATGAACTACAACACATTCAGTAATCACATCTTTCTCCCAGATTTATACACCCTGACTTTCCCATATTTATGCATTCAATCTTTCTCATATGCATGCACTCAATCTTTCATGATTACACAATCCCGCCTTCATCTTTGATCACCCAAATTATGGTTTTTAATCATCTCATTTATCTTCCATATTTGTACGTCAGACCTGCGTTTTGTGTTTAAATCTCTTTTTTTTTCACACTCACCCTCGTTCCATCACTGTCATCACCATCATCATCTTCTTCATCGTTATCGTCGTCATCATTATTGTTCTTATGCCTTATCCACGAGGATAACAACTGGTTATCGTTCATGGTGCTCCAGTCTGCGTTGGTTTCTCTTCGCCTATTAATGTTGTCTGCTATTTTTCCTTCAACTATTCCTTTCATTTAATTGTCAATAATTATTATTCCTATTAAGGATCACCACGTGGCCTTGCCGGCAGGCGTTTGGAGTCTTGCTTTTTCATATATCTCGATACTTGATATCTTCCATCAGCTCAGTTTGTGATCTTTTTTGTTCCATCCCGTTAGACTCCGTGATTTTTTCACTT
The DNA here is from genome assembly GCA_009760885.1 of Achatina immaculata. Taxonomy (NCBI): domain Eukaryota; kingdom Metazoa; phylum Mollusca; class Gastropoda; order Stylommatophora; family Achatinidae; genus Lissachatina; species Lissachatina immaculata. The sequence goes on along the minus strand of CM019719.1, from coordinate 8,096,869 downwards.
GTCTTCCACTGCCTTTCTTCCCATTTATTTTTCCTGATGTTTTCAAGTCCGCCTCGTCCCCTTACATGTCCAGTGAATGATTACTGTCGTTTTCTTGTGGATTAAGTTAGGTTTGATTTGCTTTTATCAGACATTCTCTGTTTGTCATCTTATCTGTCCATGGTATTCTTAACATTCTTCTGTTGAACCACTTCTCTGTTGTCTCTAGTAAATTTTTCGTCTATCCATTCTTTATCTATTACTATTAATACGAGTACGTTATTTCTCACACATGCTTCGTAATAATCATCATCATCATCATCATCACTTATTTCTTAGAAAATCGTGGCTACAATGCATTTAGGTACTGCTCAATCGTTACGTTCATTCAAATTCTCAATGCATGCTTATCTATGGGCTTTCTGGAAGTCAAATTATGGGAAACCTGCCCTGGCAGACTTCCATAATTCTATAAAAAGTACATCGATCATAGCATTGGAGTCACCAGTATGCCAAATGGCGAGCTAACAAAAATTTATTGAATTCGCCAACTCGCTTAATGAGAACATCAAATTCACTTATGAAATTTCCGACAAGTCTCTCAGCTTTTTATACATTAAAATATCTGTTGGCACAGACAGGCTTGTCACCTCTGTATTTTACAAGCCCACCGACAGCCACACATATTTACTTTACACCTCCTCTCATCCTGAAGCTTGTAAGAACTCCATCCCATACTCCCAACTCCTCCGTCTTCGCCGCATATATCAGGATAACTTGGACTTTATAGATCAGTCCAACCCAGAAAATGTCTTTCGAAAAGAATTTAACCGTATCCAACAATTCAGAAAAAAAAAACCGGCAACCTCATCCGACACAGTTAAATTAGTACTTCCTTTTTACCCACATGGTGAGATGGTTAAGAAAATTCGTTATCACCATCTTCCACTAATCCAGTTCGACCCTGATACAATTCAATCCACTGCCTGCCCTTCTGTGTATATACTTATACACTAATTATTCCCGTATTCAAATTTTCAGCTCTGTTTACTTTCGAGAGTTCTAAAGGGAAGCCATAAAGAAAATAACGTCCTTATTCATTAAAATACGGGTTAACTCTCTTGATGGTAGGCTGTTCACGTACGATTCAAATTGATTTAAAACTTGGATTGCCTGGTTAACAATCTAAATAACTACTAAAACAGATTTTTTTTTTTCACCTCTGGTTCCATGAACGACAAAAACTGTCACTTCTCTTTTCAAACAAATCGTGTACAACTATCACAAGAAGTATGACTGAACGAAGACTGCTCAAACAAAATTTGGAGGACATACACATTTAAACTGACATTTAGAAAGTTCTAGTAAATTATCTTTGCCTATAAACATATAATCACTCGGTTTACTAATCTGGTAGTACCGTTTTCAATCCCAGCAGCGGGATTTTTTCTGGTACACACCGAAAAGGCCCCGAGGTTCACCCAGCCTCTGAAAATGGGTACCAGAGAAATCTGGGAAGATAAAGCGGCCAGGCGTGATACTGACCACATCAGACTTTCATGTTCCGGAGGTCATGGAAAATACGGGCCTAACACCGTATTCCCCAAAATACCTTAATGGCACGGGAAAAGGGAATTTTACCTATAAACATGTAATACTATAATTTTCTTTGAGTTTACGTGCCTGGGCGCTTACTTTTTGTACATATTCTCGTCAGTTTGACATCATATAAAGTATTTTCTCCTATATGTTATGCGTGCCGTCTGCTGTGGACAGAACTTGCGTTAGCAAAATCAGTATTCTGCATTTTCTTCTTCTTTCCCTTCGCTAGCTCAAATGCCAGTCTCTCACATAAGTGTACCAGTTCGTCTCTGGTTCTCTGCATCGCCGTAGAACTTCTCCTGTAGGAGACTGAGATTTGACCAGGTCTTTTGTCGGTTGTGAAACTGGCCAACTCTGGAGAATGTGTTATGGCGTCTGTGGCTCTTTGCTGCTTATTGATTCAAAGTTTCAGCTTATTTTGCATTTTCATTTTCCTCACTGTCTTGGACAAATTATTTGACAGAGTTGGAGCTAAATACAGCGCGGAAGGTATCACTCAAATTACAGATCCAGCATTAACTATAACAGCGAACATGCACTAAAGACTGCAATTATTTAGGAATGTGAAGACTTTTATCAAGTAAATTAGCACCCGCCTCACAGTGTAGCGCTGGGTCGATGAACTAGTTTCCTTTCGTTTTCGGAAATACGCCGTTTACTGATACAATTATTTCATGTTTATTAATGACTTTGTTTCCAAATTCGGATACAGAATTATTATTTCTGTTTGCGAGCATGGCTGACAGCGTTTCTGCGTGTACACATGAACCATGTCAGAGTGGGAGAATGGAAGTCAAGGAGAGGATTACACTAGTGAACTTTTTTTTTTAATTTCATGTGATTCATTTGAAAGAGGTTTGATAATAATGTTAGGAGGAGTTCTAACAGTTCGGTGGTTGTTTTCCAAAGGGGTAGGGATGGGGGCGCTTTTGTGGAGGTGGAGCCAGATAAGGGAGAAACGTTAGTGTGCTTTGATCTAGTTGGGTTGGGGGGGGGCATGTTTTAAAAAGAAATATTGTGGCGGAAAGAATTTTACAGTTAGTTGGTTTTTTTTTAAAATTTCTTGTCATTTTTTTTTGTTTTTTTTTGGACTGGTTACATCTGGTTAAAAAATGGCTTCTGAGAGCTTCTAAGCTTGTGTATTTTGGAAATAATTCAGGAGGAGAGAATGAGGAGAAGTGGAAAGTATATACTTAAGACAAAGTTTGGTCCTGACCTCCCTGTTGTAGGTCAGCTACCCCCTCTAGTGGCCATGTTTTCTTTCCACTGTTATCACTAATTATCATCAACGATTTAACAGATCTTTGGTTTTTGTTTGTTTGTTTTGCTTTAGAAGGTTAAAGAACATGAAAAATCAACCAACAAAGAAGATAATATCATACACGATGTGAAATTTCAACTTATTTGAACGGAAAACAAGTATAAAGTACATGTAAAACTGGAACATCAGTCGAGGACTAGATCCGGCACTGCATATCCCGCACCTACACACATTTTTTTACTCAGGCCAGTCTTTCTCCTTACAATCTTCTTAGGAGCGTTTTTTTTTTTTTTTTTTCAAAAGCTTTAAGTCTGGACTTTCGATCTTTCACTTCGATCTTCTGACAGCAAATGTTAAATGGTTTTCTCTGTCCAACGTTGCTTCTGTCTTTTGTTTATACTCTCTTTTCTTGTTTCTTTGATATCGAAAGACAGCCATTTTTTTCTCATTTCAAGAATTGATTCTCTCTCAAATAGTCTTTGCGCTTACTAATCAGATTTGAAACAAATGACAAAATTAAATGTGGAATATCACAAACTGACGATTGTTATTCGTTGTAGTGGACAAGTATGAATGTAATTTATGTTCATGCTAGTGACTTCATTCATTCGTTCATTCATTCATTCATTCATTCATTCATGTGACATGTCCTTTCCAGAACCTGCTCCCTCTCACAGCCTCCCTGAATGCATTACGGTCTTGCGCAAGTTGACCGGCGTCTTGCAGTGACACACTCAGACTTTCCGTAATGTTCTGATGCCATCTATGGCAAGGTCGTCCCTTTTCTCCTTTGCCGGACACTATGCCTTCTACTATCATCCTTTCCAAGCTACTGTGTCTATTTCTAATTGTTATGGTGTTAACGAGCCAGTTTTCTGCGACACCTAATCCCATCAGTGTCTCTTTAGTTGATTTTCGTTCTATCCATGATATTCTAAGTGCCCTTCTGTAACATTTCATTTCAAATGGTGGTATTCTCTCTTCTACTGATTTGTTAAGTGTTCATGTTTTCACATCCGCTGTGACTTCGATAATGAATTATTAAAATGCAGTATGAAGGGCATTGAAGCGTAATTTGTAAAAATCCTCGTTGATTGTCTCGTGGCAGATCAAGTTTTATTTACGATCCGTTAAGTCTTCTTTCCCATCCAGATTAAGGTTGCTCTCATTTCCTGTTTTGGCTTAAAAACATTGAAGGAGAAAGGCCCGTTGTTAGTGCGTTCACAATTGATGTATGCTTTGATTAACTTCTCAGATTTTTGTTCTCTCTTCATCTACAAAGTAAGGTCAAGGTAATTTAAATGATTGAGAGCAGTGATGAACAGAAGTAGCAAAGAGAAGACGAAAAGAACACGTAAAGAACACGTAAAGGGCACGTAAAGGGCACGTAAAGGACAAAGATTTCAAATTGTGAGGTAAAACTGTGGCAAACAATAGCCTCGGCTTTAAGACTAATCTAAAAGATTTTGCCTAGCAATTTCCTGTTACAGTAAAATGAGCTACAAATTATGAAGTTAGAGACTGTTGTTTTATCGACTTGGAGCTGCTAGCGCGGAACACGAAGGTTGCCTTGATTCAAAAAAAAAAAAGAAGGTTAGAGTAGCTTTTCAATTAACAGGACAACAATATGGCCTGTCTTCATTTGACAACTAAAACAGGAAAGCAGAATCAAGAACAAAAATTTAATAATAATAATAATAATAACAAATTTAAAGAAAGGATAACATAACTTTTGGACTCAGAAAAACATGACGAAAGAAACTTCACTATTTTATTCAAAAAAAATGCATATTGACTTTTCAATTTTTATAAAGTCATTTGCATGTCCCTTGCCGAACTTTGCTTCCCTAACAGCTCTCTTGTAGGCCTCTCGGTTGTGAGCAAGATGGCCTGCTGCTGATCCATCCATTTGCAGACCATCAATGATGTCTTGCAGCCATCTTCGTCTTGGTCTTCCTCTCTTTCTTTTTCCCATTATGTACACTTCCAAGGCTGTCTTCTCTAAATTAACATGACATTTAATTTGTCCAAAATATTCAAATTTTCTCTCTTTAATCCTCTTTACTAGCCAGTCTTCTTCAATTCTAAGTTCTTGTAGTATGAATATATTTGTTCTTTTTTGTGTCCATGATATTTGAAGAACTCGTCTGTAGTATTTACATTCAAAGGCATTTATGTGTTTCTCAGCTGTTTTGTTAAGTGTCCACGTCTCACAGGCGTATGTTGAGGTAGGAAAGGTGCATGCTCTTTTAAAAATCTTATTTTTGTAGTTCTGTTTGTTCCTCTCCACAGCTTCTTTAGTTGTTTTATTTTCTGAAGAGCGATAGATGTCCTCCTTTGTACCTCCATTATTAGTTAGTAGTGATCCAAGATATTCAAAACTCTCCACTTCTTCCAGTTTTTCCTCATTTATACATATTTCAGCTCCTATGTTTGTTTTGCCAGTTGTCAATTTAGTTTTCTTGGCATTAAGATAGAGGTTTTGCTCTTCGCTGTTCTTACGGACTGACATAACACTGACGACAAAACAAAACTTAAGGAGAGGAGAAGGATCAAAACATACATGACATAGAGCGACCAGACTGGAGTAAAACAGACTGATCAAATAAAAACAATATTTATTTCACGTCTCTCATTTTGTCCCAGTGACAGTCCCCGAACAAATCAACAACCTGGTTTTCTCTGATTTTCAGACCGTCTCGGTTCTTCTGTTGGTGTAAGTTTTGCCTGATGTCATGTGTGTATGTGTGTTTGCGCGAGCTCATTCATTTGTTAAGTACATGACGAAGAGTAGTCGCGGTTATCCTGTTTTAAGCACTCTCTGATGTTCTAATCTTTTCATCTGCATTGTTGCTTTTCTGTGTCATTCAGTGAGTTGGTTGTGATATTTCTCTTTGTCTTCATCACTTCCATTTCTCCTTGGGTTTTTCTAGTGACTGTCAACTATATTATCTCGTCGTGACATGTGGAAAAAATTGAGTGTCTTTCGTTATATATGCTTAATTTTTTTTTCCTGTCATGTGGTGACATTATTGCTTGCCCGAAGATTTTTCCTTGTCAGCCAGGGCCTGTAGATACGAAGCTAAGACTTTTTTGTAGCTTTACTTGTGCTACTGCTGGCCGACAATACACAAGATGGCGGACATCGCTGCGCAGAGAGAAGCTCGGAGGCGAAAGCTTACACAAAATGCTGAAGCAAGAATGAATAGACTGCTTGGACTGTCCAGAAGTAAATATCACAGAACTGCAGCCTTGATAAGTTTAAATTGTTTCCAATTTTAATAACTGAGGCTGTGTGATGTAGACCGGCAATTTGTCGTAACTGTTAGATTGAGCACCTGACTTTTTTTCCACTGAAAAAAAACAAGATTCATAAAAGTTACGAATAATTGTCAGTAAGGCGGGGCATACAAGAGTATGTTGTGCACACGGCTGTAAGTGAATTAATAAAACAAAACCCTTCACTTAAAAGTGGGTTAGACATAGAAGAGTCGTGATGTGGAGTTAAATAAACTCAGGTCTCATTGTTGCAGACGACGAGTTTTAGGCAACTGATGCCGTGTGAAGAATGTGAAAGAAAGGCTGATGAGGAAACTGTTATGACACTTTTATGATGTTTAAGAATGGAAATAAGGAAGTTTCTTGACAAGCTCCACCACCAGTATTGATCATATCAGTATCACTCACGAGATTATTGTAATCAGCGTGTTATCAGAAGCGTGAGGCCTGAGGCCATCTCAGTCAGCTGATATTGATGACATCAAGTGCTGGAAAGGGTTTTGATTAGATGTGGTCAGCCTGTCCTGAAGATGCTGTTATCAAGGGGTTTTCTTTAGATGATGTGGTCAGCTGGCAGTAAGATATCTGAAAACAGGATAGGCCCTTAGCAACATCTTTCCTGTAAGCTTAACTCTTTCCGTGCCACAGGCAACAAACGCGGACGTTCCGATAAGGCCAGACAAAAAGCTTAGGTCTTAATATGTATAGGGGGCATAGTTGTAAAAGTGAATTAACAAATTATTTCCATGTAATATATATATATATATATATATCATGCATCACAATATCTGTACATGTAGGAAGATTTCATAAATGAAGAGTTTTTTTAGAAAAAAAATATGTAGTGTGATGATTTTAGCTGATATTTGTGCACTACTGTCCATCAGCGATGCCTAGATCCACTTGTATCCGAACTCGTCATGTGGCATACTAAAATAGTATAATATAACAATAATGTTTGAAATAACCTTATAAATGTAATTTATTTATTATGTAACTACTTCTCCAGTCCATCTAATAGTCTAAATATATTTGGAGTAAATTCACAAACAATGGTCTAGTCATAGGGGGTCATGTTTACCTCCAAAGTCACACGCAAAAAATTGATATTTTTTTGTTCGATCAAAACATTTGACCCCCGTTGTTAAGAACGCGTTCAAAATAGTGGCATGGGTCACTAGACATATGCACTAAACTGTTTACAATCAAAAGTTACACCGAGTTTTTAATGAAACAAAGCTAGTGTACATATAGGTACGTTGGTAGAAACGTGACAAACTGGAAGTGTTCGTATCAGTACGCTGGCAGGGGAAGAGTTAATGTCCAAGGAAGTCTCTGAGTTTTATCTTTTATCATTCTGTGTCTATGTACAATCATTGAGGTTTATCTTTTGTGTTTGTGTGCAGTCTCTAAGTTGTATCCTTTATATTTTGTGTCTGTGTTTCAGTCTGTGAGTTTATATTTTGTGTTTATGTGTAGTCTCTAAGTTGTATCCTTTATATTTTGTGTCTGTGTTTCAGTCTGTGAGTTTATATTTTGTGTTTATGTGTAGTCTCTAAGTTGTATCCTTTATATTTTGTGTCTGTGTGGGTTTGCAGGTCATTCAACTTTAAATAAAAGTCTAAATATCTTTTATATTTATGTACAGTCAGAGTTTTTTTCTTTATTTTTTATGTTTTTGTACAGTATCTTTTATTTCTTGTTTGTTTGTGTAGTTTTATATTTATCTTGTCTTGTTTATTTGTGCATAGTGTTTGAGTTTTATCCACCATCTCTTACAATTTGTGCAATCTGCAGCTACAGAAGAGAATGAGAAATCATCATTCTCGACATCTAACCCAAGGGATGAGAAATCATCATTCTTGGCATCTAACCCAAGGGATGAGAAGCGGTCATTCCAGACATCTAACCCAGAGGATGACCAGAATGAAGAGCATCAACATAGTGTGTCCTGGCAGCACTCAGATTCAGCCATACCCAAATCTCCCCCTTCCAGTATCATATCCAGTTCCTTCTCCCCCACGTCAATACGAAGCAGACCCTCATACAGAGAACCAGAAGCTGCTGTTACCATCAAACATCACACAGAAATCAGGGCATCCACTGATGGAGAATTAGAAAGTACTAAACATCATACATCAACTGAAAATGCAGAAGTGCCAGCTGATAACATAGATTGTCTGCCTGTGTTAGCTCAGAGATTTGATGCCAGATCTCTGGAACTGTTGAAGATTATTGTTTTTATACTCATGGCTTTCCTGGCACGCTTTTTTCTGAAATTTGGAACTGGACTTTTCATTGTTCAGGTAACCTTATTAATTATATATGAGGGCTATTCCAAAATCAACCTCCAACAATCAGGTAAAAAAAAAAAGTCAAAAACAGATGAAAAAAAACTTATATATAACGTACATGTAAAATTTACATACATACATATAAAATTTACATACATTCATATAAAATTTATATCACATTCGTATAAAATTTACATTACATACATATAAAATTTACATTACATATCTGCATCACTTTTCTATATAAGTTGCTGCCCGGATTCAGGCATTTGTCATACTGTGGCAGCAAAGAACGGCGCTGCTAAGGTGTCCAAGCAGTGTTTTACTGCATCTGTGAGCTCCTTAATGGTTTCAAAGTGCTGGGTAGCCAGCCAGGACTTCATCTTGCTGAAGAGATGGTAATCACTTGATGCCAGATGCAGACTGTAAAGATATAGATAGTTCCATAGCAAATGCTGTAGGGGATGAAGCGTTAGAGACCTCATTATGCTGGGCCATCATCGTATGAGGTAGGGTGGCCAGTTCATTTCTTCATCGCCTTTCCTTTCCAGATTTTCTCTGGTATTCATTTTATGAGGCTGGGTCGACCTCGAGGCCGTATTGGTCAGAAAAAAAAAAAGAATCCTGCTCAGCTGGGGATTCGAACCCTCATCCATTTGGTCACTAGATGTGTGCTGTAGCAACTATGCTAGCCGGTCCCCAGACTGTAAAGGGGTGTAGTTAAAAACCTCCCAGATGTACTGCTTAAGTGAAGCCTTTGTGCAAGCCAGGGTATGGGGGTCCATGTTGCTGTGCAGGAGAACGATGGGAGCATTCTGTACCTCCTGCTGTGGATATAGCTCTGAAACTTATTCAGTGTTTAACAGTAAATGTCTGACATTACTGTGGTCCCTGGTGCCATGAATTCCATCAACAAAATTCCCTTGTGGTCCCAGAATATTATAGCCATGGATCTCATAGCTGTCAGGAATTACAATCACAGGGTTCGTGTTTATTTGATCACTACTCGTGCACAGTTGAACAAAAATGGACTATGGGTTGGCATTTTGCGAGATAACATGTTACTGGGTTCCACATGCAATGCACACCATCACTATGGCAGGCAGTTTACTTTTACTAGCCACTTGAAGGTCGATTTTGGAATTGCTCATGTATTTAAAGTTATCTTTTGATGACGTAATAAATTTCTTTTTTTGTCTTGCTTTTGCATTGATAAGCTTATGAATTTATTTACTGATGACAACTTAGTAATAATTTTTACTTTCACAAATTTATTTTGTAAATTTGGATTGGTTTGGAGCACAGTAAATTGATTACAGGCACTGCATGGTTTTCATAGCCAGCAACTACAGGGACTATGGTTTTCATAGCCAGCAACTACAGGGACTTTATGGTTTTCATAGCAAGCAACTACAGGGACTTTATGGTTTTCATAGCAAGCAACTACAGGGACTATGGTTTTCATAGCAAGCAACTACAGGACTTTATGGTTTTCATAGCCAGCAACTACAGGGACATTATGGTTTTCATAGCAAGCAACTACAGGGACTTTATAGTTTTCATAGCGAGCAACTACAGGACATTATGGTTTTCATAGCAACTACAGGGACTTTATAGTTTTCATAGCAAGCAGCTACAGATACTGCATTGTTTTCATAGCAAGCAACTACAGGGACTTCATGGTTTTCAGAGGCATCAGAAACAAGGACAGTGGTTTTCAAAGCCAGCAGTTAAGGGACAGTATGATTTTCAGAGCCACCAGATAAGGGACAGTATGATTTTCAGAGCCACCATATAAGGGACAGTATTATTTTCAGAGCCACCAGATAAGGGACAGTATTATTTTCAGAGCCAATAGTTACAAGGAAAGTATGGTTTTCAGACCCAGCAGATAATGGAAAGTATGATTTTCAGAGCCAGCATTTACAGGGAAAGTATGGTTTTCAGAGCCAGCATTTACAGGGAAAGTATGGTTTTCAGAGCCAGCAATTACAGGGAAAGTATGGTTTTCAGAGCCAGCAGTTACAAGGAAAGTATGGTTTTCAGAGCCAGCAGTTACAGGGAAAGTATGGTTTTCAGAGCCAGCAGTTACAAGGAAAGTATGGTTTTCAGAGCCAGCAGTTACAGGGAAAATATGGTTTTTGCTGGCAGCAAGCCTCAAGACTCTGTTCTAGTTCACTATGATGCACTTTGAAGTTGTGATAACTGACTACTAGAGTTTGGTATGTTTTATGAAGAATTCATATTTACATATATTGAGAGAATAACAGTCATCCATTTTGGACTGTTGAGTTATCATCCTTTTTTGAAGAAATTTTTGTTGTAGATCTAATGTTTCTATGGCTTTTCTACATTAAAAAATCGCAAAGTTTAAGCTTCAAGTCATTCAGCGTTGAAGTGTTTTATAAAGACTATATAGCGGTTAGCGGTGTACGGGTATCCCCTATCAAAGGAAAAGTAAGATGCCTCCTTACCTCCGTCAGTCTACGGGGCACCCTTGGGCAAGGTGGAGTACCCGTATAGCCCCCCCCCCCCCACATCAGGGTGACATAAAGCCATGGGAGCAGGTGGTGGATGGAATGGGAGAGCAGCTGACAGATAATGTTGGTTATGGTCACCATTCTATGATGGTAGGCAGATGATCTCAATAGAGGGACAATGGCTACGATCACTGACTAGTACAGTCACTGCTTGGAAGGAAAGCAATGGTAAACTATCTTCTGGAAATATACCAAGAAACCCAAACAGCAACATGGAAAGTCAAATAAGAAAAAGATCTGGTAGAGAGCCCCCAGGCCAGATAGATCTAATTTTAACACTGGGGAAGAGTGTGAGACAGAGGTCAGTACTAGTAATTGTGATGACGGACAAAATCCTGACGGCGTTACCAAGGAAAACCCCTGCATCAAGCTAAAAAGAAAAATAAGAGTAGGAACTTGGAATGGAAGAAGTATGTATGAGGGAAAGTATCAAATAATAAGCGATGAGATGAAAAGACCGGGATACATATTTTGGGAATCTGTGAACATCGATGAAAAGGATCAAGATGCTTCAGGAGCGAGAATGATAATATCTTTATATACTCTGGTGGAGAATTAGGAGGAAAGAGTGGAATGGCTTTTTACATGGACAAATCAACATCTAAAGCATTACTAGGTTACAATCCAGTAAGTGATAGAATCCTCACAATCAGACTTAAGGGCATTCCTAGAAATATAACAATCATCCAGATATATACACCTACATCAGCAGCAGAAGAAGAGGAAGTGGAAGACTTTTATAACACACTGCAAACGATGATCGACCAAGTACGGAAAAATGATATGTTATTAATAATGGGAGAGTTTAAATGCAAAGATTGGTACAGAAAGAGCAGAAGATGAAGGACATGTAGAGAAATTTAGCATAGGACATAGAAATGAGGCAGGTGACAATCTAATGGCTTTTTGCATGGAAAATGAGCTAATGATTGCTAACACACTTTAAACAACACCCAAGAAGACTTTACACATGGATGTCACATGATGAGAAAACCAAGAATCAGATATATTACATTTTAGTGCAAAGAAGGTGGAGATCAAGTATAACATCAGCAAAAACTTTACCAGGTGCTGATTGTGACACGGAGCATGAGTTATTAATAGCAGACATGAAGATAAAGATAACAAAGACAGGTTCGGGATCAAGACCACTCCACTTTGATCTTACAAAAATACCAGAACAATACAGTATAGAAGTGAAGAAACATTTTGAAATCCTAATGGATCTACAGGAAGAGATGACACCAGATGAAATGGCTATGCAGGCCAGAGATATCTTAATAACAACAGCTAAAGACATGGTTCCAGTAAAGAAAACACAAAAGAATGGATGGATTACAGCAGGCACACTAGAAGTGATAAAACAGCGTAGAGAAATGAAGACACAATGGAATATGACAAACAACAACAAAGAGGAATATAAATCTTTAACACAAGAAGTACGAAGAACCATAAGAAAAGACAAAAAACAAAACATACGAGATTGTTGTGAAAGAATAGAAGGACATCAGAAGTGTGGAAGAGATAGTGAAATGTTTAAAGAAATGAAGACATTGATGAGAAATGTCACACTTAAACTAAATGTAAGTTGTGATGAGATGGGGAATACTTTGACAGAGACAGGAAATTCTAGAAAGATGGAAGGAATATTGCAGAGGAATGTATGAAACAACTGACTGTGAAAGCAGAAATCAACAGTGTGAATTATTATTGGAAGAGAAAGAACCCGAACTGACAATAGAAGTTTTATGGGCAATAAAGAATCTGAAAAATGGTAAATCACCAGGATGTGATGAGGTAACAGCTGAACTTATTAAAGCAGGAGGAAAGGAATGTGCAACAATCTATCATGCACTATGTAAAAAGATAGAGTATTCAGGTATTTGGCCAAAAGAATGGAAAAGAACTGTATTCATACCACTGCCAAAAAGGGTAACCTGAAATTATGCACAAACTACAGAACTGTTGCCCTGATTAGTCATGCCAGTAAAATTCTGTTAAAAATCATAATGGGTAGACTTCGTAAGAAAATAAAAGAAGTGAGTATGGTCCAAGCTGGTTTCAGGCAGGGAAGAGGATCAAGAGATCATATATTCAATATAAGATTAATAATAGAGAAATGCAGAGAGTTTAATGTGAATCTATATTTATCCTTTATAGACTACTCAAAGGCATTTGATTGTGTACAACACCAGAAACTTTGGGAAATAATGGAAAAAATGGGATTTCCAACACATTTGATACAATATCACTGTTGTATCTAGACCAACAGTCAGCAGTAAGAATAAACGGTGAAACAACAACTTGGTTTGACATAAAACAAGGGGTCCATCAGGGGTGCATATTGTCACCTTACTTATTTAACTTGTATACTGAAAATATAAAGAGGAATGTTAGAGAAGATGTAGACAAAGAATATTATGATGCCATAACAATTGGAGGTTATGAAATACCAGAGATTAGATATGCTGATGACACAGTATTACTGTCCACAACACAAAAAGGAATGGAGAAACTAGTTATGTTAGTCCGTAAGACCAGCGAAGAGCAAAACCTCTACCTTAATGCGAAGAAAACTAAATTGATGACAACTGACAAAATAAACAAAAGGTAAAAGGTAATCCTGTCATGCCTTAGAGGCTCATAGGGATATGGTGTTAGTGCCCATATTTTCCTTGACCTGCCAGCACACTTGAGGGTGATATGGTCAGTATCACATCTGGCCGCCTTTCCTTCCCAAACTCCAGAAGAAGTCAGGTATCCATTTCTACAGCTGGGTGACTGGGGTGCCTCTGGCCGGATTCGAACCCCCAACCTTCGCCATGAGAGACCAGTGCACTAACCACTTCACCACTCAGACACCTAAAATAAACAAGGCAGCTGAAATATATATCAATAAGGAAAAAACTGGAGGAAGTGGAAAGTTTTGGGTATCTTGGATCACTACTAACTAATAATGTAGATACAATGAGGGAAATTAAAAGGGGGACATCTATCACTCTTCAGAAAGTAAAACAACTAAAGAATCTGTGGAGAGGAACAGACAGAACCGCAAAAATCAGATTTTTAAGGGCATGCATCTTTCCCATCACAACATATGCCTGTGAGACGTGGACACTTAACAAAACAGCTGAGAAAAACATAAATGCCTTTGAATGTAAATGCTACAGAAGAGTTCTTCAAATATCATGGACACAAAAAAGAACAAATATATTCATACTACAAGAACTTAATATTGAAGAAGGCTGGCTAGTAAAGAGGATTAAAGAGAGAAAACTTAAATATTTTGGACACATTAAACGTCATGATAATCTAGAGAAGACCGTCTTGGAAGGGTACATAATGGGAGAAAGAAAAAGAGAAACACCAAAGCGAAGATGGCTGCAAGACATCATTGATGATCTGCAAATGGATGCATCAGATGCAGGCCATCTTGCTCACAACTGAGAGGCCTAGAAGAGTGCTGTTTGGGAGGCAAATTTCCGCAAGGGACATGCATATAAATGAATGAATGAAAGAGTATATAGCTGTTTTCAGCATAGAAGTAAAAAATAGTATTAAAGCAAGTGGATGCCATGGTGATTTTGCTGGTAACCTTCTCATGACTGGTTGCACGATTATCATACATTATGTTGTAAGGAGTGTTAGCCTTTGTGAGTAGATTTATGAATGCGGAGCAAAAGAGAGAGAAACAAACATGTCTCTTATATTCTGTAACATAAAATCTTATTATAAAGCACATAAATCATTCTTCTGAGATTGATAGTTGTTCTTGTTTTTTTCTCTACTAGGCATTGTTTAATCAGACCCTCAAACCATTCTGTGTTGAAAACACTGGTTCTTCTTTGCCTACTTAGGTAGATTCTGTACTAAGAGGACTTGGTCAGGGATTGGGTAAGTGACATCTCGGGAATGTCACATAGGGTAGGTTTATTTCACCATAGGATACACTGATTGATGGCAGTTTTGCTTCATGAAATGAAGGAGTGGATCCTCTACAAGCTGTTTGCTCCCATCTAGTTGTTAATGATTCTTACCAGTGTAACAGTACATGGACTTTTTCTGAGATAATTATTCCAGAGAAGACAAGAGCATCTGTGGTCTAACCATTCATTAAGAAGAGACCTGGCCCAGCAACATATATTTGTTTTGTTGTTTATTGTGGCTGAACATGTCAGCCATCTTGGTAGAATCAATCATGACAGAATCAATGTGGCACAGGTATGTGCACCATCTTCCTACTTCAAAATTGTCTTCCAAGACATTATTATTGTCATTGTCTTATTATGTTTTTGTCAATTTAATAACATTGTTTCACTCTCTTATTCTCCTTACAGAGCATATTTGTCCCATTTATAACACTGGAGATTGGCCTCATGTACTTGATACACAAGTACTTGCAGGTAATAAAAGTCAGAGACTGGCTGCTGTTTGTCAGTTGTTAACTGTGTGCTTCAAATAACTAAGAAAACTAAAAGGTTAATATGAGATAAGAATTGTTGTCTGTGACTAACTTTCAGTAGATTGATTTCTATGGTATTTTGATCATTGCTAGAGTGTCACGTATAGCTAATTAATTTTATACAACAGAAGGTTTGCTTACAATTATTGCTGTTTTATTTTATTTGATATTTTGGCCTGTGTAAAGCTGGGTTTAGTCTCATGTTCACGGAGGCATTGACATATCATTATGCAGTGTTTACTGGTGTTTGCTGCAGGCAGGTCTTCTCAAGAATGGAGCTTTAGATACAAGAGCAAGTAACCTCACACTGGAAACTGTGACTATGACACAAACTCTCAGCCATGGCTGAAGTCACAGACTACATTCAAATAAACATTCTGAGTGGCTTGATGAACATCCTAAAGACAGTTCAAGCTGGTTCTTTAAGGCAACAGTGTCTTAAATCCTTAAGATGTCACAGATCCATTGACTGATTTTTTTTGTACCAGGTCATGTGGGCATCAAGGAAATGAAAGAGCAGATCAGTTTGGCTGACTCAGCCATCATAGAAGGGCAGGCAGTGGGTTGAATTGACATCATCAGTGCTGTAAGAGAGACCAGGTTATCAAAAAACTTCACTGACAACTGTGAATCAGCATCATTGTGGAGAATGAAGGAGTTAGGGGTAAAACCTGATGTGACAAGCTCCAGGATGAGTGTAATCATGTGACAAGCTCCAGGAGGAGTGTAATCATGTATCATACTCTGAAGGAGATATTAAAGAGGAGATTAGAGCATCTGTGGATGTGTCAGGAGTACATAGATAATGGTTCCACTTAATCAACTAAATGTTCTCTGATTTTAAAGGGCACTTTTAACTAAAACAGGCACCCACTTTTACATCTGGTTGACTGGGACATGATGACACTAACTCCTCAGTCCACTACTTTTACTTAGAAGCCCAGCTCATTATTAACAGTACATCTCTTCAAAATCTAACTTCTTGACACAGAGAGTTTTAAAATATAGTTCTAATTTTGATGTTTTTGACTTTCAGCATATTCCTCCCTCCAGTTCAAAAGGCACCATTATGTCAGCGGTTCTCATGTTATGTGGGATAAAACATGAACTGATGGATACATACCACAATATAATGTCCTATGTTGCTGCGGTGACCAGTGACTTCTGCTTGTACTTTTTCTCATTTATAATTTGGTGTGTGTGTATTGCATAACATATTTGTTACTCCATCTGAAACTGGCTGATGTTACTGTATGATTTATTATAAAAACTTTCCACTTTCATGACCAAAGCTGACCCATTCAAAGCAGGTTGGGAAAAAAATGTAAAACTTGCATACTTTTTTTTTTAAAGATTTAAAAAATTTCTGTGTAATGGATGGTCCATTTAGAAGCTGTAAGTAGCTTGAAGTAACATGTAGAAGTTAAGTGTAGGATTTTCCCTCTATTTTGGGAGTGGCTATGAAAGTCACAAGCATGTCAAATGTTTCAGGAATGGTCTTGGAAGTATAAAGATGTTTGATGAATATTTGTTCTGCACATATTCATGCCTGAAAATAACTGAAAAAGGGAACCACAGGAAAAATTGAGACAACAGACATAAATGTGGCAGTATCTCATACGTTGAGAGACACTGTTTCCAGCAAGGAAAAGAAGAACAAGAAATGAAATCAGAAGTTGCAGCTTCAGAGAGACTAGACATTAAAAGACATTTTGTTGTTACTGTGTCTTATCTAATATTGGTGTAGTAAGCCAGAAGAGAAGCTACTTAGCAGAGTAACACTCAGCAGCTTTCACTGCCAAGTTATCTTGTAAGATTAATTGTTTTTGTAGATTCCACAAGAAGTATAACAAGTTTTAGAACGTAAGTAAATATAAACAGAATTATATATGAGACATAAATAAAGTGAGAATTATAGAATATATGCAGGAATCTCGGAGTGGAACAACACCTCATGCAAGTGTTTTGGCCCTATTAAACTCCTGACATAACTCCCAGAGGTCTTATGAGTTGCTTTTTTTTTTTTTTGGTCCTGTCCCGGAATTGAACCTGCGATCTTCCAAAAGGCATTGCACTTTGAAGTGCATCTTGGCGATTTATCTAAGGAGGACCAGTATTAGTTGTGACAAAATTATTTAAATCCTCGGTGCATTAAGTTTCGCATGCTCCACAGCCAGCATGAGGCCTTTTTCGCTGTTTCTAAAAGGCTTTTCAATGCGCTTGCTTGTCCCTTTATGCCCAGTTGCTTATATAAGGATAAGATATTTTTTTTTTTTAAAACTGAGAATTATAGAGATGAGACATACAGAAACTGAGAATTAGATGAGACATACAGAAACTGAGAATTAGATGAGACATACAGAAACTGAGAATTAGATGAGACATACAGAAACTGAGAATTAGATGAGACATACAGAAACTGAGAATTAGATGAGACATACATAACTGAGAATTGTAGAAAAATGTGTGCTTGGAGTGCTAATATTCTGGAGAGCTATATTTTGTAATCCATGCTGGAGAATGTAAAATGTGGCCCATTCAACACAAGTGAATGGATAAAATTAGGGGCAGAGAGTCAGTGTCTTTGTGGATGAAGAGTTATGTTGTTTGGTGCAGTAAGTGATATCAGATCAAGAACTTCATATTTTAAAAATACTAAGTTTTTACTGATATTCCAGCAGCCCACAAAGTTGCTGTGTCATATGGGTGTGGTCTACGTTTGTTGTGAAAGTGCCACACATGTTATATAGTTTCTGTATTCTGTTTAAAATATTTTATGGCATATTTGAGTTATGTTTAAATGTTATACAGTGTGTGTCTAATGTTTTATGGTGTTTTTAAATTGTGTGACAACCATGCTGTGCGTAAATGCAAGATTTGTGTAGAAATGACAGGCTGTTAGAAAATGTTTTATGAAAGGGCTCTTGGTGGAATCGTGTGCTTTTGTTTTTTGTTAAAGAAAAATAGTGCAAGGTTTTTATTTGTAAATAGTCATCAGCCATTTCTAACGATCATATTCTGCACAACAGGAAAGGTATTTTGTTTGTTGTGCTGTACTTTAACATATTTATTAAAATATTGTTTGTGGCGAGCTTTCACAGGATGTGGAGGGGTCTGCACCACAACTTGAGAACATTGTGGGAAAAAAAAAACAAATGAAGTGGATATCACAGTATTTAATGAACAGTCATTCATTTATTTGCGTGTCCCTTGCGGAACTTTGCCTCCCTAACAACACTCATGTAGGCCTATTGGTTGTGAGCAAGATGGCCTGCTGCTGATGCATCCATTTGCAGACCATCAGTGATGTCTTTCAGCCCTCTTCGCCTTGGTCTTCCTCTTTTTCTTTTTCCCATTATGTACCCTTCCAAGACTGTTTTCTTCAGATTATCATGACGTTTAATGTGTCCAAAATATTTAAGTTTTCTCTCTTTAATACTCTTTACTAGCCAGCCTTCTTCAGTATTAATTTCTTGTAGCATGGATATATTTGTTCTTTTTTGTGTCCATATTTGAAGAACTCTTCTTTAGCATTTACATTCAAAGGCATTTATGTGTCTGTCCGCTGTTTTGTTAAGTGTCCACGTCTCACAGGCATATGTTGCGATGGGAAAGATGCATGCCCTTAAAAATCTGATTTTTGTGGTTCTGTCTGTTCCTCTCCACAGATTCTTTAGTTTTTTACTTTCTGAAGAGCGATAGATGTCATCCTTTTAATTTTCCTCATTGTATCTCCATTATTAGTTAGCAGTGATTCAAGATATTCAAAACTTTCCACTTCTTCCAGTTTTACCTCATTGATGCATATTTCAGCTGCCTTGTTTGTTTTGTCAGTTGTCATCAGTTTAGTTTTCTTCGCATTAAGATAGAGGTTTTGCTCTTTGCTGTTCTTACGGACTGACATAATTGGTTTTTCCATTCCTTTTTGTTAATGAACAGTACTTTGCTAATAATGATCACATTTCACATGGTACACAGTTTGATTGGGTACATAGAAGTGTAGAAATAGCAACTGTTATTTATAAGATAATTTATTGCACTTTGTTTGGTACCCCTAGTAACAGGTCTAGCCTGGCTAATGGGGCAGGGATCACCATAGTCTCCATGGTGGTGGAGTCTGCTAAAGAAGCCCTGCACATATCATGCTTTTTTAGCTGCACTCCAGGACTGAAAAAAAAATAGCTGCTGTGACCTGCTCCCACACTGATACAATGTTGTGCCTCAACACCTTCATAGCATCGGCTGCAAAGAGCACCAGCTCACAGTTCCAGGGAGATAGCAGACAAGACAAGACACTGCAGTATGATTCTAAGCAGACTAAATACAAACTCCTACAAGCTTGTTCACCAAAATGATATCATTCAGAATTTTTTTCTGTTTCCCTAAACAAAATTCAGTGGATCCAACTTCCTTGCTGTAGCATGTCTACTTCAGTCATACTCAACACAGAGTCCTTGTTGCCAAAAAGTAAAGTGTGAAGTCCGTGAAGTCCACTCTTGCCCAAGATTTGCCCATTTTTTTTGTCTATACCAAACCTAATGTTTGAAGCTCATTAGAGCAGCAGGTGAGGGGAGCAAGACTAGTTTTTTGTTTTTTTTTAAGGTTGTTCACAGGTCTCTGACCAGCATGTGGTTGCTGATCTTGTTGGCTGCTACAAGATTGCTGATGTAGTTTGCTTTATGGGTGGATGGGTATCTGACCTTCATTTGGTTGCTGATCTTGTTGGCTGCTACAAGATTGCTGATGTAAATAGTTTGCTTTATGGGTGGGTGGGTATCTGACCTTCATTTGGTTGCTGATCGTGTTGGCTGCTACAAAGATTGCTGATGTAAATAGCTTGCTTCATGGGTTTAATAGTAGGTGTCTTAAATTGATTTCTGCCCTTGCTATAATTAATGGTTTGCCAACAGTGGAGTGCTGTTACAACACAAATAATACATAAATAGATTCTAATTGTATATTATGTTGGGCTTTTTTTTTTTCTTTCAGTCATCATTTGGTATGTTCACATATTAGGTTTAAACTTAGAAAACAGAAAATACCTTAATGGAATGGTAACTAGAATGTTCTTGGCAGCTTCATGGAATGGTAACTAGAATGTTCTTGGCAGCTTCATGGAATGGTAACTAGAATGTTCTTGGCAGCTTCATGGAATGGTAACTAGAATGTTCTTGGCATCTTCATGGAATGGTAACTAGAATGTTCTTGGCAGCTTCATGGAAAGGTAACTAGAATGTTCTTGGCAGCTTCATGGAAAGGTAACTAGAATGTTCTTGGCAGCTTCATGGAATGATTACCAGAATGTTCAACACCATGAAGATTTTGTCACATGGACATCACATGACACTGGGGGTTGATTATCATAACTTGCTTGAAGATCCAGAGTGGACCCAAAAACCAGGATGCTTCTCAGAAAGCTCCATCACCATGGCAAGCCCCCTTTACTCTCATGAAGACAAAAAAAAATTAACAGCAAAAATAGTAAATTTTACTTGTTAATGGGACAGTTTTGTGCTATTTCACCTACTGCCTTTGTCAGATCCAAAAAAAAATGAACTAAAAAATATAAAATTTCACGTATATCATTTATGTTATCACACTATTCTCTCTGTATCTTTGGTTGATGTCTGATGAAGGTAGAAGCAGAAATACTGTTATTAATAGGTGATGTTAAAATACTCAAACTATCACCAATCACAGAAATTAAAGCACAAAGTCTTGTTCACAAATGCACAAACTACATTTTATTTTTTCCCCTGATGTTGTCACAGTAATTTTTCTATTCTGTAACTTGAAAACAAGACAAACATAAAGTACCACGATGTATCTATCACAGGAATGAAATAACCTAAGGGAACAATGCTTAAAGTGGAAAAAGCAGGCAAGTTTTCTAAAGCTCGTCTTGTACTGAAATATTTTCTAGCTCTGATGTATGTGTCATTAATTAGAATGCAGAAACTTTCTATACAGTGGATCCATAATGCACCATGCAATTTGCTCTGCAGACCCAAAAGTATAGTGAAATACTGTATGGTGATCTGATTTAAATAGTGTCAGTGAGGTTTTCAAAAGCTTCGGTGCTTAAATTCTCTCAGAATGTAACACTTCTTCTGTAGATGAAATGACAACGGAAATTCTAGTCTCTTATAGAATGTTTTATTCACAAAGTTTTGGATTCATTTTTTTTAAGATGTCTATTAATAATAAATGACAATCATGTACCAACACACTTATTTCTAACACCATCAAGCTTAGGCCCTCCCTCCTCTCAAGTCTTGTTACGTTATAATCAGAATATTCTGCATCTTGAAAGTGATAATGGGCATAATCTCAGACGAGGTTGTCATTTACAGCACAAAAACTAGATCTGTACTGGTTACCACAACCACTGCAACCAAAGAAAGTATGAACACTTTCCATACAGTGAACCTCTGTTAAAAGAGATGATGCTAACAAAGTATGTGTGTTGTATCATTAGTTGGACTCTCTAACATCCACACTTGTTAACACAATCCTGCTTTCAAGAAGACTGAACACCTTTTTTTCTTGCTTACTAAGGTAAAGTACTTATCCAACAAACCATTTCCTATAATCAACACTGATACATGAAATCTACTCTTAATATTTGATTTGTTACTTCTCTGTTCTCTGATGAGTTGTAACTATTCTGTTTTGGAGGAGTTCAGGTAATGAACCAGGTCACCACCACATTAACATAAATAAATAACCTTATAGAACTAAAGCTCAGTGATGATGAAATAAGTTGAATGTTGTAAAATAAAACAGTAAAAAAATAAAAAAAATTGGTTCTTTGTGTAAGTTTTGTTTCACATAAGCTGGGAATGTATATATTATATTCCACAAAACTGGCAAAACTGATTTGCAAATGCTAAAAATAACTAAAATAGAAATTGTAAAATTCTAGGAACAACAAAGTTTATATCAAATATGACATGGTTTTCTTCCACAGTATGTGGGAATGTTTGATTTCATTGCACAAAACTCTTCTGTAAAACTGGAATAACAAAAAAAAATTCACAAAAAAAAAAAAAAAATACAACTGGAATTCTGTGAATAACAAAGTATATATCGACCGGTTTCTTTAACAGACACAACAAAAGTTTTGTTCGTAATGAGATCTTGCACACGTATTAGTATCTGATCAATAACTACAGCACTGGAATCACAGACAACATAGCAACAACAAACATTATTTATATTACATATTGCACATATATTATCACATATTATGGGTACTTCAGTGCTACAGTAAACTCTTCATCATCTAAACTTTGATCAAACTGTTAACTGATGTGTGTTTCAAAGGGTAAAAAAAAAGTTGTACAGAATGAAAGTGAAGGTTAGAATACTATCAATTCTGTACAAGAAAAAGTGATGGTTAGAATACTATCAATTCTATAAAAAGACAAAGTGAAGGTTAGAATACTATCAATTCTGTACAAGAAAAAGTGACGGTTAGAATACTATCAATTCTGTAACAAGACAAAGTGAAGATTAGAATACTATCAATTCTGTACAAGAAAAAGTGACAGAATACTATCAATTCTGTACAAGACAAAGTGACAGAATACTATCAATTCTGTACAAGACAAAGTGAAGTTTTAGCAAGCTGAAGGGACTAGCCTTAGCATTTCTAGTCTGAAGCTTAAAAATAAGAATTATGCTAGTTTTGACACAGATCAAAGCACAGGTTAAAGTTTCTAATGCCAGAACATTATGTATGAACCTGACTCAAATACCTTCCTTCTCCTCTGGACTGAGGTCACATGATCAAGGGTTTACCATTTTATGTGTACACAACAATTTGGGCATGGAACGGGTTGAATCTAGCCTACAAAAGGAATGTAATAACGAAACATCAAGAAATTATCAATACCCACAAACAGCATCAGACTCGATGATGAGAGAAACATCAAAAAAGTTGACCTCCCTGTCATTTTGCAACGTTTTATCAGTAATAACCAAGTTTTACTGACACAATCATTAATGGCAACTCTAGACATCTTCTACATTTCAGATCTTGTTTTGGGTGCCTGCATACTAAGATGGTTAGCACACTCTTTTCTTATGGTGAGGTCAACAGTTCAAATCTGACTGGAGCAGCTCCTAGAACTGGGGAAGGATAGGTGAACAGATATGACAATGACCTTATCATCATCTAACACACAATAATTAGTGTATAAGTATATAACTATACACGAAGCACTGGAGTAAAGCTGTGATACCAGAATGTATAAACTAGGAAAAATGGAGCAACAGTTTTATTACTTAACAACTACAAAGTTTCGGCGTGAGCCTTAATCATACAAAAACATACAGGACGAAGAAATAGAGAGAGGAGATAAAGTATAGATTCACATGAATAATATTAAAAAGAAAAAGAAAAAAAAATCCATTCCTGACACACACCGCTGGACAAGTCACACCTTACAATTTACAGCTAACTACTATTTTAAAATTTTTTTTCTTTTTAACAGTATTCATGTGAATCTATACTTTATCTCCTCTCTCTATTGCTTCCTACTATTCTAGTAGAAATACTAGGCAGTGAACGTTAGCCCAAGGACATAGATGGATGGACAAACTTTATTGAACTCGCTGCTTCTATGCTGCCACGTCTAACAGAAATTTCAGAACTTTCTGATCATATCTCATCATGTGTACCAAAAAGGCATGTTACAACAGAAGTGTTCAAAATGTCTTCATTTTGTTCCTAGATTTTAGTTGGGGCATAAAGAAAAAGCAACAAATAATTGAATACTGAAACGATTAATAACATGAAAATAATTTAAGTGCTCTGAAGTACACGGAAAACTGGTAGCAAGAGGACAAGAACACCTCAATAAACAAATCGGTAATATTGCTTGGACAACAGGCCTAGTTGTAGAACAATGTCAGCAATAAGACTGGTTAAGAAAGCCTATGTCTCTACAATTTGACTGAATATGGAAAACAATGTTTCGGGCAGTCTGATCATGGTAACATCCTATTCACAACCAGAGCCTGTACCAGAAATGTCTAATTTTAAAGAAAGCCATTAGCTTCCACACATGTAAGTTGCCAACAGATAACAGGAAAAAAAAATTACCTACCAAAGATAAATGAATTGTAAAAATACCATGTTGAAAATTTTGTTAACTGCTTCTATGAAAGAAATGTTTCAGAAACTCAATGATGTTTCACCAGTCTGAGACTATTTCAATTTTCATGCTGGAATTTTTATGAAAGCATTGATAAATAAAATGAAAAACATCAGTCACAATAAAATTCACATCACAATCATTAAGTTCACATGAAGTTCACATCACTAATAATATTACACTTACACAAAACAACAGTTGTGTGCAGAATAAACTTTTCACAAAAATTTAAATTCATGATTCCCCCCCCCCCTTTTTTTTGTTAAAAGAAATCACGTCTGAATTTCAGGAATCATGACTAATATTTTGTAAAGACTGACTGGCACCAGTACGACTCACCTTCTTACATGAAGCTGGTTACTGGTGACTCATCTGAATACGCCACAAATTTAACCTCAAGGATTAAAAACTATAATAACTGTTTCAATGTTCTGCATTGCTGCCTTATTTTCTTGTGAAAATGGGAAGTTAAAATAGTTTCAGATTAATGTCAATAGTCTGCTGTTCTATCAAGTAATTCTAGTTTAAATTGTTTGATAGTTCCTGTGACACTATCAAATAGTTTTGTACATTAATACAGGAACACAAATAAACCACCTTTGCCATCCGTTCTGTTATGATCACAGGCAGTTTCTTCACCAACAATTTCAGATTAAAGTAGAACAAAAAGAAATATCTGGCAGGATTCTGGATGCTAACTTTGTCTCAGTTCATGTAAATAAATAGCAATCCTCAAATGTGACTTTTTCAGTAAGAAAATATGCACTGTTTTTACTTTTTTTTTCTAAATATATTGTCATGGTGGTTTTTATTATTTTGTTTTTTTTTCTGAAAGTAAATTTACTGTCAAAAAAGCACAGTGCAATAACAAAATACATGAATGTTCAAGATATATACACACTAGTCATAGACTTTACCTTGACATATTACATAAAATTAACTATCATAAACAGTTTTTTTAAACAATCTCTGAAAAAAAATTTTTTTTTAAAATATAACTTCTCCACAACCCCAAAATAAAAGATGATTTTGTTACTTCATGTAAAATATTATTTCCCCACAATGCCAAAGAAAACTGTAGATGTGTATCTTACAAGAAAGAATTCAAGACTGACCTCCAGATGTGTATTTACAGAAACTTACTAATTCTTAGTAAGCAGGTTTTTTTTTTTTTTGATTCTCTTTCTTTGTTGCCATACAGATCTTTGTAAGGGGACAAACAGAATTTACAGAGGACAATACTCAAGAAACAATAAAGGGATGTCAACAATAAGGAAACAGTGATGGAGGTGCCAACACTTACTAACAACCAGTGAAAATAGATGCAGTGATTAACTCACATGACTACCACTTCACCAGGAAATGAGTGTTTTCTAAGGATTTATAACATTATTTGTGTGCTCAGGAAGCTCACCCAGGATCTAGGCTTAAGACTGCTCACAAACTTCTACCACAGTGAAGAGTGAAGGGAAAAAAAAAAGCTGGCTCGCTTCTGTTCTCACATAAAAAGTTATCACAACCTTCAGAAATAAATTTGTAGATATGCTTACAAGTTTCTCACCTTTGATTTTATTTCTCATATTTTCAGAGCTGAATTTAGAGAACTAATAACATGAATAAAAAGTTATTCTATGCTTTAGGGTAGGGTTTGAGGGTACTTTTTAACTCTCCTTAATATTCAGCACAAAGGACTCTCCTTAACATCTGTACTTTATATTACCCTGTAGTAATCCATAAAACTTAGCACACTAATGTTATGCCAAGCTAAAGACTGATTTGATGCTCCTATTTGCTCTAAGCTTTTGTGAAATAAACAATTATTTAGTTTCCTTTCATTTGCTCTTCCTAATTTTTATATGTATATGCTCAAACTAAAAATCAGATCTGCATTTCATTTCATTCTGCTGATGTCTGTGAGCCATAGACCAAACAAAGAAATTGCTGCATGGTCTTTTCTAAATATCACTACCACCTCAACCCCGCCGAAACAAAATTTGAAAAAAAAATCTTGTCGCTGCACTAAAACATTCTTATTCCATGGTGACTGTAATGACCCTGTTTAGCTGTTCCTGTAGGGCTCTAGGCATCAGGTGTAGAACCTCTCTCATCTGATCAAGCTTTAATCCCTTCAAACTCTCAGCCAGGTAGTAGTACAGCTGGAATGTGGTCAGATGGTTGGCTCTTACTGACCATTTGGTAGCTGGGTCCAGGTATGACAGTATGGATACAAGAAGATCACGGTCATCAAGCTGTGTCTGGGAGAGAAATGGAAATATTTTCTTCAACATTTTACCATATCACGCTTCATCTTTAGGGATAGTAAAAAAATTAACTGAGAAAACAGCCAGACATTTGACCTGGGTTCAGTTTAATTTAAAAAAAAAAAAAAGAAAAAAAAACATGAACACTTTCTGGTCTTAATTCAATGGTTGAAACCTGTTTAATACTCTGACCCCTAACTTCTACTAAAAATAGGATGAAAATATTCACTGGAATTCTGTTATGGTTGGATCTTCAGTCTGCTGTATCTTCAATGTTAGCCATATAGACTGTACTGCTTTTAGTTTACTGAATCTTCAATCATAACTCATGCTTTCAGTCTACTGGATGTCAACAAACAGATCATATTGCTTTGGGCTCTCAGCAACTACTTGATCACTTGTGCTGCTGCACTCTCCTACATCCATTTCCCAGAGCACTAAAGGTGTATGGTTTGACTGAAATATGAACCTCTAGTTAAAAAAGATTAAAGCCTTTTTCTATGAACAATGAATTAAATAAATAATGGCTACACTGTTCAGTACTGAAAGAATGGCAACAGCACTGGTGTGCCAGGTAACCATTTTTATAGCAGGTTCAACTGAAGGCTGGTTTCCAAAGCCACAGCATTTGAATGAGAATACATTTCATTAACAGTTATCACATCCCATGTATACTGAGACCACGCCTGAGGTTTACAAAATTTGAGGTTTTTAGCTGAAGAAGAAATGACACAGAACTTCAAACCTACCTCCACTTGAACCTCTTTCCACATGTTCTCACATTCTATCTCTTCATTCCTGTTATCAGGTCTGGGGTGGGTGCTGGGAGTTAAAGTGTAGTTCACCACAGGCGCTGGAGCCATGTCAGCACTTGATTCACCCACACGAATAGTGTTCACAATATGGATGCAGCGAAAGGATGGGTGGAAGCCATCAGCACGGGCAGAGATGCGGTAGTAACCATCAGCAAGTAGACGGTAGTAGTCCCCATTCTCCACTATAACAAGGAGACATTTTTGACAACGGTATCATTTAAACTATACAGCATAAACTAATGTAAAACACAGACAGATCTAGAGTAAAATGAACTTAACTCTCTCTCTCTCTTAACTCTCTAAACTGGTGAGTTTCCTGTTCTATTTCCCAGCAAACACATATAACCCATCCCTGGCAAGTCATTGAGGCCCATAATTTCCATGACCTGACAGCACTATGGAGTGTGATTTGGTCACTGATCAATTTCATACCAGGTCACCTTTCCTTCACTAGCTCCAGGAGTCAGGTATCCATTCTACAGCTGCCATCAGAGACAAATACACCAACAACCAATCTCTGCCATAAGAGACAAGTACATCAACAACCAATCTCTTCCATCAGAGACAAATACACCAGCAACCAATCTCTGCCATCAGAGACAAGTACACCAGCAACCAATCTCTGCCACAAGAGATAAGTACATCAACAACCAATCTCTTCCATCAGAGACAAATACACCAGCAACCAATCTCTGCCACAAGAGATAAGTACATCAACAACCAATCTTTGCCACCAGAGACAAATACACCAGCAACAAATCTCTGCCATAAGAGACAAGTACATCAACAACCAATCTCTGCCATAAGAGACAAGTACATCAACAACCAATCTCTGCTATAAGAGACAAATACACCAGCAACCAATCTCTGCCATAAGAGACAAGTACATCAACAACCAATCTCTGCCATAAGAGACAAATACATCAACAACCAATCTTTGCCACCAGAGACAAATACATCAGCAACAAATCTCTGTCACAAGAGACAAATACACCAGCAACCAATCTTTGCCATCAGAGACAAATACATCAGCAACAAATCTCTGCCACAAGAGACAAATACACCAGCAACCAATCTCTGCCATAAGAGACAAGTACATCAACAATCAATCTCTACCATAAGAACAAGTACATCAACAACCAATCTCTGCAAGTACATCAACAACCAATCTCTGCCAAAAGAGACAAATACATCAACAATAAATCTCTTCCATCAGAGACAAGTACATCAACAACAATCTCTTCCATCAGAGACAAATACACCAACAACCAATCTGTGCCATCAGAGACAAATACACCAACAACCAATCTGTGCCATCAGAGACAAGTACACCAACAACCAATCTCTGCCATCAGAGACAAGTACACCAACAACCAATCTGTGCCATCAGAGACAAATACACCAACAACCAATCTGTGCCATCAGAGACAAGTACATCAACAACCAATCTCTGCCATCAGAGACAAATACACCAACAACAAATCTGTGCCATCAGAGACAAATACACCAACAACCAATCTGTGCCATCAGAGACAAATACACCAACAACCAATCTGTGCCATCAGAGACAAATACACCAACAACCAATCTGTGCCATCAGAGACAAGTACATCAACAACCAATCTCTTCCAAAAGAGACAAATACACCAACAACCAATCTGTGCCATCAGAGACAAGTACACCAACAGCCAATCTGTGCCATCAGAGACAAGTACACCAACAACCAATCTGTGCCATCAGAGACAAATACACCAACAACCAATCTGTGCCATCAGAGACAAGTACATCAACAACCAATCTCTTCCATCAGAGACAAATACACCAACAACCAATCTGTGCCATCAGAGACACGTACATCAACAACCAATCTCTTCCATCAGAGACAAATACACCAACAACCAATCTGTGCCATCAGAGACAAGTACACCAACAATCAATCTGTGCCATCAGAGACAAGTACACCAACAACCAATCTGTGCCATCAGAGACAAATACACCAACAACCAATCTCTTCCATCAGAGACAAGTACACCAACAACCAATCTCTGCCATCAGAGACAAGTACACCAACAGCCAATCTGTGCCATCAGAGACAAGTACACCAACAACCAATCTCTTCCATCAGAGACAAATACACCAACAACCAATCTGTGCCATCAGAGACAAGTACATCAACAACCAATCTGTGCCATCAGAGACAAGTACATCAACAACCAATCTGTGCCATCAGAGACAAATACACCAACAACCAATCTGTGCCATCAGAGACAAATACACCAACAACCAATCTGTGCCATCAGAGACAAGTACATCAACAACCAATCTCTTTCATCAGAGACAAATACACCAACAACCAATCTGTGCCATCAGAGACAAGTACACCAACAATCAATCTGTGCCATCAGAGACAAGTACACCAACAACCAATCTGTGCCATCAGAGACAAATACACCAACAACCAATCTCTTCCATCAGAGACAAGTACACCAACAACCAATCTCTGCCATCAGAGACAAGTACACCAACAGCCAATCTGTGCCATCAGAGACAAGTACACCAACAACCAATCTCTTCCATCAGAGACAAATACACCAACAACCAATCTGTGCCATCAGAGACAAGTACATCAACAACCAATCTGTGCCATCAGAGACAAGTACATCAACAACCAATCTGTGCCATCAGAGACAAATACACCAACAACCAATCTGTGCCATCAGAGTACACCAACAACAAATCTGTGCCATCAGAGACAGATACACCAACAACCAATCTGTGCCATCAGAGACAAATAAATCAACAACCAATCTGTGCCATCAGAGACAAATACACCAACAACCAATCTGTGCCATCAGAGACAAATACACCAACAACCAATCTGTGCCATCAGAGACAAGTACATCAACAACCAATCTCTTCCATCAGAGACAAATACACCAACAACCAATCTGTGCCATCAGAGACAAGTACACCAACAGCCAATCTGTGCCATCAGAGACAAGTACACCAACAACCAATCTCTTCCATCAGAGACAAATACATCAACAACCAATCTCTGCCATCAGAGACAAGTACATCAACAACCAATCTGTGCCATCAGAGACAAATACATCAACAACCAATCTCTGCCATCAGAGACAAGTACATCAACAACCAATCTGTGCCATCAGAGACAAGTACATCAACAAACAATCTCTGCCATCAGAGACAAATACATCAACAACCAATCTCTGCCATCAGAGACAAGTACATCAACAACCAATCTCTGCCATCAGAGACAAGTACATCAACAACCAATCTCTGCCATCAGAGACAAGTACATCAACAACCAATCTCTGCCATCAGAGACAAGTACATCAACAACCAATCTCTGCCATCAGAGACAAGTACATCAACAACCAATCTCTGCCATCAGAGACAAGTACATCAACAACCAATCTCTGCCATCAGAGACAAGTACATCAACAACCAATCTCTGCCATAAGAGACAAGTACATCAACACCCAATCTCTGCCATCAGAGACAAGTACATCAACAACCAATCTCTGCCATCAGAGACAAGTACATCAACACCCAATCTCTGCCATAAGAGACAAGTACATCAACAAACAATCTTTGCCATCAGAGACAAGTACATCAACAAACAATCTCTGCCATAAGAGACAAGTACATCAACACCCAATCTCTGCCATCAGAGACAAGTACATCAACACCCAATCTCTGCCATAAGAGACAAGTACATCAACAAACAATCTTTGCCATCAATCACCTCACTACTGCATGCACCCACAGACAGCTTGCTACTACACAAATATTCAGTGGAGTAAGATCAAAGTGTTTCTGATGGCAGTGGAGCCAGTCAAGAAGCCTGTTGCTTGGAATGAGGAAGATTGATTTTCTAATAAAATTACTACAGCACATCTCTCATCAGATATGACATCTCTGCTACAAGTACTCTGTCATGACCTCAACTGCTGAGAACATTAGGAGGACAATAAAAAAAATAAATAACTAAATAAATAAAATCTTATGACAGTTTAGGGAGAACAAATATGAGTCCACTTTTATTGGAAACTAAGTGACTGCCTAGACTGGCTAAAATCATACTTCACCTCTTCAAAATGTTTTAGAAAGTGGCAGTTATGTCCCTTCAACCTGACTAACTGGCTTTGACCTGAGAACTGGCATCTAGTGAGAAGAGCCCTATTCTGAACTTTAGGATGATCACTGTAACAAACTTCCCATCCATCTTTGATGCTATTTCACAATGGCCACAGCTCTGATTTTGAAGAAAATAAGCTCACATTTACAGAGAGATCTTTAAAAAAAAAACCCAAAACATTTTAATTCTAGGTTTCTTTTATTTTCATTTCTTTTTTTTTTCAAACAGAGATATAAGAATAAACTATTTCCCCCAACGTTAAAAAAAAAACTAAAAACAAAAAAACATACTTACATGACAGAATATCATGCTCGATGGGAAGACCAGAGGCCAAGTTGCTCACTTTGATCTCAGCATTTGCAATTGGAACATTTTCTGAGCTTTTCACAAATCCTTTCACTCCAATGTGAGTCTTTAATAAAGACAGAATCAGTTTATAAAAATAAATATTTCAGGCAATAAATGTAACATTTTCATAAATTTATACCTTAGACAAGAAAATTTAATATTAGTAACTGGATCTTCCTTGAGATGTTTTCATGCATCTGCTGCATATGAGCTCTTCTTTTTCTGCTCCAACATGTTGTGGTACCTCCAAGGTTTTACTTTAAAGAATTAATTTTTTTGGCTGCTCCATGTTTTGTTTTGTTTTGATTATGTGCTGGAGTTGTTCTGTTGTTCCTGTAGACTGCACAGACTAAAGGCGCTGGCTATGAGTTTCACACATGAAGTAATGATACAATCATGCATCATATAATAATACAATCTATACAATAATGCATAATCCACACAATCATGTAAAATACACCCTACACAATCATGTATAATCTATACAATCATACATAATACAAAAAAGGCAGATTGAGGAGCATGGTTCAGTTTTACAAAATGACAAAGGAAATGAGGAAATGGAGCAGAAACACACATGGCAGAGAATAAGGAAGTAGGATGATAATGTATAAATGAAGAACATACAACATCCAATATTTCGGTGTGAGCCTTTTTCAAGGATTACATACAAGGACAACATAACACATTGAAAAAAAACTTTTTGAAGCTTAAAAAAAAAACTTTTGTGTGTTGTGTTGTCCTTATATGTAGGCTCTCTAACTGGCTAATTCTGATCTCTCAAGACAAGAGAATGGATACTTAACTCTGAAAGCTAAAAAGTAATAGCTCTAATGTCTAATAACCATTCCAAAAAGACTGTGTGCGTGTTGCTGAACAATAAACAAAAATATTAATGGAGTAAATCTGAAATTTGAATGTTAGGGCAAAAACATTCAGGACAGAAACAATAAAGTGCAAGAATTACAAATGCAAGAAGATGAAAAGAAATGATAAAATTTACAAATACATGAGGGACAAGAACAAGAACTGTATAAGAATTACAAATACTTTGGAAAATGAGGCAACTTTTATACACAAGATGGCTGACAAACAACAAAAAAAAAGTAAATAATTTGTGAAATGTGATGGAAAGGCCACATGAAACTAATGAAAATGGAGACCGCTTGCATAAAAGAATTTTTCTCACAAGTTTTGGATGGCACATCATGACAATGTTGTCAAGTCTCAAAAAAGACTCAACTTCACTAGTAAAAAGGTAAGGTAAATGTAACCCTGTCATGCCATAGAGGCACACAGGGATATGATGTTAGTGCTCATATTTCCCTTGACCTCAGTGCACACTAGAGGGTGATGTGGTCAGCATCATGCCTGTCCACCTTTTCTTCTCCAACTCCAGAAGCTGGGTGCCCATTTCTACAGCTGGATGACTGCAGCACCTCTGACCAGATGAACCCCTGACCTTTGCCATGAGAGATTAGTGCACTAACTAGTTTTCCAATCAGATGCTCAAGCTCACTAGTCAGTCATTAAAATTACCATCAAAATCATTTATCAGTTACTGTTGTTCAACAAAGAGAAGTGCTAACCCTTTGCCACAGAGTACCACAGTCCACCATTTGTGATAGGATTGTTGCCACCATTTTTATCACATGGAATCCTGTCAGGGTCAGCCATGGTCCTATGGTAGTATGCGTAAGCATTGGACAAATAGCTGTAATACATAACAAAATAGCTGAACTTCGTGTAATGTTCTATACTGATAATAATAATACTAACATAAGGAAAAAAGCAGATTTTTTTTATTCAAACAAAAATGCCTTGGTAATCTTAACAAACAGAAATGATATGTAAAATTGTAATGACACTGCAAAACCAAGTCCTACAAGTGACATAAATTATCAAAATTATAACAAAAAAATGAAAAAAAAAACAAAACAAAAAAAAAAAAACAGAAAAAAAGTTTAGCAGTTAAAATATAATAACACTGATTTTTTTTTTCCTGGGGGGGGGGGGGGGGGAAGGTCATGTTCTGAGCACATCCAAAACTTTTTACATGAATAACCGTTTTCCATAAACACACTGACAAGTGTATGGGTGTATTCTGATGCTTGTCATCCTTCAGGTAAATATTCTCTGTTCTCAAATTCTAGGTACCCAATCTCATTACACTTGTACATCACTCAAGAGAATGACACCATAACGAGAATCACAGACTTATCTAACAATCCAAACCATCTGGCAAGATCTGAAATGAGGATATCTTGCTTAGGCGGCATACTACCAGACCCTCCCTCCCCCATTTTACTTTTTTTCCCCCAACTTCATACTGGCTACAAAATGATCATTCAGGATAATTTCTTACAAAACTTTACACTGCACTTCTCTGTAATAGAAAACAAATGACCAATACAAATGCCAGATTAACAGAGTTAATGAGGAAACAGAAAAAATAATCATGCCAGTGTAAAAAGATCCTTACAAAATAAAATATTCATACTTCTGCTGTAATGTTTAAGAAAATAAACATCAATGTTTTATTTTTGAAATGTAACAGACGAACTTACACAAAAGTGTGATCATCAGGACAGGCAGTGTACTCTTGGTTCTTTCCTGATCTTGTCTCGTCATATGGGTAGTTGGCTACCAAGTCACCTCCATGCATGTTGGCTGATAGTACAAAGCCTATTTCTGCCAGCCAACGCATCACTGCTTTTGTTTCTGGCTGAAGCTGTAGGTGAGGAGATTGTAAACATATTTCTTGTCTTCTAACACATTCTATTCAATGCTGCTCTTCTCATTTAACTTCAGGACATGCTCATTCCTTTCACTATCTTTCAATCTCCATGTCTCTTTCAAAGACTCTGCTTTCTCTCTTTTACTGAATTCCTATTACATTCTATCACGCTATGGTTTTAAGGAAAGACTCTACCTGGTTATTTATCTGAGATAACACTCTCACTGCAATTTTGAGAGAAATGTTGTCCAGTCATACTGAGAGTGGATTTGGTTTATCATGGGAATGTTTATGTGGAAAATATCATGACTGAGAAAGTCTATGCTAAATATGGAATAACTTATTTGGCTATGTAAACAAAGAAACATTTTATCTGGGCATACTTAACAGATGAACACCTTATCTGACAATGCTAGCAACTAAATATTCTATTTGGATTTGCTAACAGACAAACATTCAGTATGATTATGCTAACACTAGAACATCCTGTCTGGCTAAC
The DNA here is from genome assembly GCA_009760885.1 of Achatina immaculata. Taxonomy (NCBI): domain Eukaryota; kingdom Metazoa; phylum Mollusca; class Gastropoda; order Stylommatophora; family Achatinidae; genus Lissachatina; species Lissachatina immaculata. The sequence continues at coordinate 8,061,469 of CM019719.1, read as the reverse complement.
ATTGGAATATTTTGTCTTGCAATACTCAGTCAATCATTTGCATGTCCTTTGTAGAACTGTCTCCCTAGTAGCTCTCCTTTAGGCCTCTCAGTTGTAAGCAAGATGTCCTGCTGCTGATGCAGTATCAATAATGTCTTGCAGCCATCTTCGCCTTCGTCTCTTTTTTCTATTATGTACCCTTCCAAGTTGCTTTCTCTAAATTCTCATGTCCAAATATTTATGTTTTCTCTGTTTAGTCTCCTTTACTAGCCAACCTTCTTCAATATTAAGTTCTTGTAGTATGGATATGTTTGTTCTTTACTGTATCCATGATATTTGAAGGACTCTTCTGTAGTATTTACATTCAAAGGCATTCATGTGTTTCTCAGCTGTTTTGTTAAGTGTCCAGGTCTTACAGGCATATGTTGCGATGGGAAAGATGCGTGCCCTTAAAAATCTTATTTTTGTAGTGCTGTCTGGGTTCCTCTCCACAGCTTCTTTAGTGGTTTTATTTTTTGAAGAGCGATAGATGTCTTCCTTTTAATTTCCCTAATTGTATCTACATTATTAGTTAGTAATGATTCAAGATATTCAAAACTCTCCATCTAAATTTGTCATCCTATCACTAGAAAATCTTATCTGGCTATAGTAAGTTTATTCTAAAACTCACTGTTTTGTCTGTGGCTATGGCCTTCTCCACCTTCATCAGATGGTTGTTTCTCCCTTTGTGCTCACGTTCATTTTCATATACCTTGGCATTCAGGTCAGGAAAGTTTCTGTTCAAATCAACCCCATTTGCATTTGATCTGCCAGTCAGCCATCCAACTTCACCTTTGTCCTTCACAGTTTTAAGATAAAAAAAAAAAAATTATCAAAAGCAAATCTGTAATAAATATCATATGCCAACAGGCCAATCAATTTTAAAAAGAAGAAAAAAGAAAAATGAGACAAACCAAAGGTCCACTAGATGGTCCAGTTAGTTTTTGTATACATGAGAGAAAATATGGCTGTGTTTGTCAGAAGTGAAACTACCACAGTCAATGAACTAGACCTTATCATACTCCTTCACGCTGCTCTTGAGAACAGGCTGTAGCATTACTTCAGTCAGGCAATGAGTCAGGGACTGAATGATACTGGACAAAAGAAGCTAGCTCAGTCTGCTTCTCATGTCTTGTTGCCTGTTTCAAGATTTTCATCAAGCTCTTTCAAACAAATGAAAAAAATGCAACACACAGTCCAAGACTTAGAAGTAAAGAAAGTATTTTGCTAAGAACTAAACAATGAATAAGAATTTAAAAAATAATCTTCCTGTTTCTACCTGCATTTCTCTGTAAGCTGACTGGTAACCATCAGGGTTCATCAATGGCAAAATGTGAACTCGTGTCTGACTGATGATGAACTTAGCCAAGTCATCTCCCTTCTTATATTCCTCACAGAGTGCCAACATAAGATAAAGAAGCAATTCCTTGCCCACCACCTCATTCCCATGCATGGTTCCCACGTATTTGAACTCTGGTTTGCCTGAAAATTCATCAAACAGTGCTCAAAAATTAAGCATACAACACCAATGCATATACTTCAAGCAAATGTCAAGCAATGACATGTAAAGGTAAGGTAGCCCTATGTCCTGGAGGCCACAAAGGGATATGGTGCTTTTCCTTGACCTGTTGGAACATGAGAGGGTGATGAGGGTCACCATCACACCCAGATGTCTTTCCTTCCCCAGCTCTAGAAGAAGCCAGCTATCCATTTCTACAGCGTCTGACTAGATCTGAACCATCAACCTTTGCCACTGAGAAACTTTTCAATAGCCACTTTGCCACTCTGGTGCCCAATAGTGCGCATTCTTATGTAATTAAAAAATGTTTCCCTCGTGATCTTAACGTTCATCAACTTCTGTGAATATTTTCAGCTGAATATGTCAGAAGAAAGTCTGAGACATTCCACACTGGCGTGAAGGGAAGTGATGATGTTTTATCACGTCCTCAGTATGTTTCTTCACTGTGGTGAAATCTAGCAGAAAGCCTGCCCCTTTGATCTGCTCTATGCTCTAAAGAAGCCACAGCAAACCCAGCCTACTAACCTGATGCATGTGTTTCAGTATCTTCACCACAGTGGTGGCTGCAAAGAACTCAAGAGTTATGGGGTGACCATCACCAACTAGTAACTGCTGTCAATGCTGAACCGCACCCACACACCCATCACCCACCCACAAGAAAGTCTTTTCAGAATCACACATGAGTAGTTAATCTGTGGGGTAATGTGAATTCTGCAGCATTTCATACCTGGAAGACTGGGAGGTTGACCGTTTAGCAATTTCCACAAAATCTGACATCAATCTACTTTAAAGCTGTTTTCTTAGATGAAAAAAGGCTACCATACAGTGAAAACAAAAAAAACAAAAAAACTGTTAATTTTCCTGTAGTTTTTTGTTATAATGTTTCACAATTCCCCATGCAACCAAAAACCACAAAGTTTGAAAAATCTAAATACATTTTATATCTTCCAAGAATACAATATATTTTAAATATTATCCACAATAAATTGTTTTCTGAACAATTACTAATCATCTATAAGTGGAATAATTACTCTATGAATTATTCATGCAGAGAATATTATTACAGCTATTATTTTCTCTCGAAAGAGTGAAAATACTAAAATTAAGTTGGTGGTTACAATGTGAAAAAAACTCACTGTAATAATGGTACATCACTTTCTGATGTACACTTGCTATGACTTCAGTTGTTCCGTAAATATGTAACTGTTTGTTACTTGAGTAGTAGTTTTTATTTACTTTTTTTGCAATGACCTGATACTAAAATGTACAGGGTGCTCTGTGTTTTGCTTTGCCAGTATATGTTTGTTATTTTCACAGGTTATGAAACTGATCTTACTACCAAAACAAATCACAGACATGCTACCACTTGGAAAATCACAGGTTTGAACCTATGACCATTTATCAGTAGGTAGCTGGTTTCCCTTTAACTTTCTAGAGATCTGACATTCTACAAGCAGCCATGAATCAAAACTATAAAACACTTGATGTAAACCTTCCTTTCAACTTTCTAGAGAACTGACATTCTACAAGCAGCCATGAATCAAAACTATAAATCACTTGATGTAAACCTTCCTTTCAACTTTCTAGAGATCTGACATTCTACAAGCAGCCATGAATCAAAACTATAAAACACTTGATGTAAACCTTCCTTTCAACTTTCTAGAGAACTGACACTCTACAAGCAGCCGTGAATTAGAACTATAAAACACTTGATGTAAACCTTCCTTTCAACTTTCTAAAGATCTGACATTCTACGAGCAGCCACGAATTAGAACTATAAAACACTTGATGTAAACCTTCCCTTATGACAATGCTGCAGGTAATATTGTAAGTTGTGGCTAAAAAAACAAAAAACAGAAAGACGATGAGCAGTCTGAAGTAATGGTATGTGGATGATCTAAGTAGTGGTTTATTGGTGATCTGAAGTAATCATATGTTGACAGTCTGAAGTAATGATATGTGGACATCTGAAGTAATGATATGTGGACATTTGAAGTAATGTTATGTGGACATCTGAAGTAATGATATGTGGACATCTGAAGTAATGATATGTGGACATCTGAAGTAATGATATGTGGACAGTCTGGGTAATGGTATGTGGACATCTGAAGTAATGATATGTGGACAGTCTGAAGAAATAGTATATGGACAACTGCATTTGAATCTGATTGTAGTTAGATGTATACTGGTTGACAGAACAAAAAAACAAATGCTGCTATAGGTTTTCTGAAAAGAAAATGATTTAAATACTGGTATGTGGATAGTCTGAAGTAATGATATGTGAATAGTCTGAAGTAATGGTATGTAGACAATCACATGTGAAGCTGAATGTAGGCAGATGCATACTGGTTGACAGAACAACCCAAAAAAAAAATGCTGTTATAAGTTTTATGAAAAGAAAATGTTTACATGAAGCATCCCAAATATTTTTCTAGAAAGCTAAATATGCATCCTCCATTTATTTTGTTTTTATTTTTATTTTGAATCCTGAACTTCACAGACTTTAAAAAGGCATTTGATAGCATACACAGAGATTCATTGTGGAGAATTTTAAGACTATACGGAATATCATCTAAGATATCAAAAGATACCTCTACAACGGATATGTTTGTGCAGTCTACACAGAAGAAAGAATGAGCGAATGGTTCCAGGCTGAAACAGGCATGAAACAAGGATATATTATCTCCCTTGGTTTTTGGAATTACCATAGACTTCATAATGAAAAAATGCTGCACACAGGCATTGGATACATGAGATCCAAATGGAAGATCTTGATTTTGCTGATGACATAACTCTTATTTGAGACAATGTGAAATTAATGCAAGAAAAAACAGATACCCTGTCTTCAATGGCTAGTAAAATAGGACTTTAAATTAACAAGGAAAAAATAAAAATAATGTAACTTCTCATTAACCATGACTGAAAAATATACATAGAAGAAACAGCTGCTGAAGAAGTAAACCATTTTGCATATCTCAGCAGCTATATAGACCAGGATGGTGACACCAAAAAAGAAGTCAGAATTCGAATTGCAACACCGGCATTGACATTCAAGAATCTTGAGAACATATTGCACTCAAAAGTTATAAGCACAAAAACCAAGTTAAGATTCTTCAATTCAAATGTAATATCCACCCTCATTTATGCATGTGAAAGCTGGGAAAACAACTATGAAAATAGACAAGAAATTAGACTCTTGTGAAAATAAACGCCTAAGGAAAATACTCTATATAAAGTGGAATGAATTCAAGAACAATGCAGAGATAAGACAGATGAGAAAACAACAACCTGTCTCTTGGGTGATCAGAAAAAAGAAGATGGACATATGTCAGTCATGTGTTAAAAAGAAACAACCAGAGAATCCCAAAACGAGCTATCAAGCGGAACACAAAAGGCCAAAGAAAAAGAGGTCGACCACGTGAAACTCTAAAAAGGACATTGTTAAGAGAGACCAGTTTAGTGGGAATAACATCCATAGATGAGGTTGAAAAGCTTGCTGAGAACAGGAAATCTTGACAAACCACTACGTGAGCCCTATGTGACATTGAATAGCACGGGAAGGATGTAAGATTTATTTTGTAGGCAATCTCTTAATGAATGCTTTTTTTTTTTCCAGCTTGCTTGCTTTGTTATTATTCTTTACATTGCTTCTTTATGCACAGTCTCGAGCGTATGTCAAGGGCCTAAACTAAGTCTTCTGAGAGAAGCCGTAAAACATCATGGATGAATTTGATTTTTAACTTTGGTTTATATAGCACACTCATGCAAATTAACCAAATAAATGGATTTACCTCTTACTGTAAGTATGCTACATACATACATACAGTCATGTATTGATTTATGCTGACCACAGTTAAGGCCATTCTTTCTTAAGGCCAAGATCCCATAGGAAAAATGGCCAAACCCAGTCAATACATGCTGTTGAGACTATATGCTCAACACTTAATGATTGCAGAGGAGTTGCCAGCCACACAATGCTACTGTACATATCTATTGAAGTTATAATACAGTACCAATTTTTTATAATTTTTTATAAAATAGGAAACTACGAGGCTTTGGGACAGTAAAGTAAGAGAACAAATTTTGTATGATTAGACCTCGAAAAAATCGTAGACAAAGCACTTTAGTGAGACGTGAGAGAAAGAAAAATCACAAGAGAATTACCTGGGATTCGAACACGGACTCCGGTAGGACGAGCAGCCGTCTAGCCACGAGAGAACAGCTTACTATCGACTTAGCCAACTAGCACCCCAAAAAAGGTGTTTTGTTGACATAGTCTTTAGTAACTGCTCAGCAAACATAAGGGATCGTGACACCCGGAAAGAAACGAGGTCGTGACACAGAAATTCCGTAGCTTAGATTCATTCTCTCTAGCAGGTACCAACTAGACAAACATACACACGGTCTCCTGCCATGTCTGGTGCAAACTTGGACAACAATAACAAACGAACGAATACTTATTACATGAAGTTAGTTTCGGATATAGTGAACAATTTTTTATAATTTTTTATAAAATAGGAAACTACGAGGCTTTGGGACAGTAAAGTAAGAGAACAAATTCTGTGTCACGACCTCGTTTCTTTCCGGGTGTCACGATCCCTTATGTTTGCTGAGCAGTTACTAAAGACTATGTCAACAAAACACCTTTTTTGGGGTGCTAGTTGGCTAAGTCGATAGTAAGCTGTTCTCTCGTGGCTAGACGGCTGCTCGTCCTACCGGAGTCCGTGTTCGAATCCCAGGTAATTCTCTTGTGATTTTTCTTTCTCTCACGTCTCACTAAAGTGCTTTGTCTACGATTTTTTCGAGGTCTAATCATACAAAATTTGTTCTCTTACTTTACTGTCCCAAAGCCTCGTAGTTTCCTATTTTATAAAAAATTATAAAAAATTGTTCACTATATCCGAAACTAACTTCATGTAATAAGTATTCGTTCGTTTGTTATTGTTGTCCAAGTTTGCACCAGACATGGCAGGAGACCGTGTGTATGTTTGTCTAGTTGGTACCTGCTAGAGAGAATGAATCTAAGCTACGGAATTTCTGTGTCACGACCTCGTTTCTTTCCGGGTGTCACGATCCCTTATGTTTGCTGAGCAGTTACTAAAGACTATGTCAACAAAACACCTTTTTTGGGGTGCTAGTTGGCTAAGTCGATAGTAAGCTGTTCTCTCGTGGCTAGACGGCTGCTCGTCCTACCGGAGTCCGTGTTCGAATCCCAGGTAATTCTCTTGTGATTTTTCTTTCTCTCACGTCTCACTAAAGTGCTTTGTCTACGATTTTTTCGAGGTCTAATCATACAAAATTTGTTCTCATAATACAGTACCACATCTTAAACTTTTGCATGTGGGGCTGGAAGCACAATTTTGTGTTTCAATGACAGATTATTATAGCATGATTATTTGTTTTATGCACTGTGATTCATATTCACATTTTGTGGTTAATTTTCTCACAGTTGCTGTAAATGCTACAGAAAAGTTCTTCAAATATGATGGACACAAAAAAGAACAAATATATCCATACTACAGGAACTTAATATTGAAGAAGGCTGGCTGGTAAATAGGATTAAACAAAAACTTAAATATTTTGGACACATTAAACATCATGATAATCTAGAGAAGACTGTCTTGGAAGGGTACATCATGGGAAAAAGAAAGAAAGGAAGACCAAGGCAAAGATGGCTGCAAGACACCGTTGATGATCTGCAAATGGAAGCATCAGCAGCAGGCCATCTTGTTCACAACCGAGAGGCCTACAGGAATGCTGTTAGGGAGGCAAAGTTCCGCAAGGGACATGCAAATGAATGAATGAATGCTGTGCTGACATTCTGCTAGTGTTTTTAACTGATGATAAACATGTCTATTCATCTTGTAACATACTGTAGCAGTGAACAGTACTTGGTTTCTTAAGTCCCCCTGTATTGGTTGGCTTAAGCCAAATCAATTTACTCCTTGATAGCTGGTCGCAAATATTGTCGTCTGCATATGACAGTTTAAATAAGCTTACAATACCGAAAAAAAAATATCGTGACATATCAAGTCTGTGAATATAATCAACGATTTCGTAAGTTCAGGTCATCTGTACATTATATTGTGGAAATGCGTGTAAGCTTTAAAAAAAACGCTGGCTTTTATCGTATCCACTCTGTTCTACAAAACAGAAAGAAAGAAAAAATTATTATCTCACCTGGTTTATGTATCCCTGGGTTTTCTGTAATCTCTAGTACTGTTAAGTTTCTTCCCTCAACCGACGGTTCACTCAGATTGTAGATTCTTGTAATTTCAGGGCATGCCTTATTTACTTCATTCATCAAAGCTACCGTCTGTTCGAAGTTGTGATGAAAGAAGATCGCAGAGCTGGAATCTGTTTTCTCGTTTTCCGTTGGAAGTACTGACTGGTTGGACTCGACACAAAAACCCGAAGAAACATAGAATACGAAGAAGAAAGCAAGCATAACTTGCAAGTTTTTTATACTAGCCATATTGAGTAATATCTCCCAGGCAGAAATTCCTGAAATTATACGTCGGTACCTTACCTAATAAAAGTGACGACCGACGGAGATGGATTTGTTGGTTTATGCTAATTTATCCATATCGTCTGCAATGACGGAAGCCTTATGACGTCATGTGGAGGATTTAGTGTTATACTTCTCAAGGCGTGGGCGTTTTATATAACATAGTATTAAAAATACCTCCAAAGTTTAATAATATATAATAAATAAAAAAAAATTCATAATTTAAAAAAATATTCCTAACAACTTTAGCTGAATATTTTAATAAATAATTGTATTTATAAACAAATAAGTGATCCCTAGAGGCGCGAGAACATGGCGACCTGCATGATGGCAGGACAAAGTTGTAAACTTCTGCAAGTAATATGTGGTATCAGGCATTTGCAGTAAGTTTTACTATAGCTTCGATTTTCGTAAAGTTGTTATAAGATTTGTACAGAAAAATCAGCTTTAATGCAAATAATTCTGAAGTGCGTATAACAATAAAATCTGCAGGCGTTTGAGATTTTGGAGTTGGAACTTTTGAATTGAGCGTGTGGATGTCAAGAACACGGTAAATGACTCGTTGAATATGTGGTGTGTGAATGTTCCATTGTGCACAGATAAGCCACCAGAAGGTCAGGATCAGGATTATACACTACGAAGCTGCTGCTAGAATGTGGAGAAAGAAACCCGTTACTCGGGTAATAATATAAGAGAAATGAAATAAAAGAAAAACTCATGGAAAAAAGTAAGTGCAGTGCTTTAAAAAGCACAATGATCGTGCTCAGGTGATGATTGGAATAACATTTGGCACACATTATGTTTGATTATCCAATAACAGATAAAATTATAACTTTCAGCCAGTCACATGTCACAAAAAAGGGGGAAAACTCACTAATGTGGCGTGGCTCACCACCCCAAGAAAAGAAAATAGGGTTTCAGTATCGTGTGTGTCTTCCTCGGGCAATTATCACTGCTTGACACCGCCTTCTCATCGAACCAGTGACATATTGTATCAGTTGTTAAGGCGTGTTATTCCAGGACAGTTGTGCCATCTTCGCGACCTGCGGTCCAGTTCATCCCAAATGTGCTCGATAGGTGACATGTCCGGTGAAACTGCTGGCCATGGCAAGACAGTAATCTGATGCTGTTGAAAGTGGTCCCTGATCACACATGTGACATGTGGACGAGTGCTATCCTGCTGTAGTATCATGCCTTGTCCATTAGCATCCAGAAAAGGCATTACGTGGCGTGTAATGATTTCGTCCCTGTATTGTAAACCTGTATGGTTGCCATTGAGGAAGCCTAAGTTTGTTCGGCCAGCATAGGAAATTCCTCCCCAAACCATTACACTGCCTCCTCTCCTCTTATCCACCTCTAGCACATAGTTATTTGCAAAGCATTCTCCCTTTACCTGTATACTAAAGCACGCCCTCTATGAGGTAAGAGATTTACCTCTCTGAGCCTATTCCGCACTGTCCTGCCCGACACACGTCTTAAACCTGGAATGTTGCTGGCAGTTCATGTTGCCTGGAGAAACCTGTTATGAAGGTGCATGAGGTGGATGTAGCGGTCTTGTTCAAGGGTGGTAACTCGTGGTCTGCAGCTTCTATGGCAGTCAGTAATGGAACCATTTTGGTTAAAATGACTTTGAAGGCATGATATTGTGTTTCTGTAAACATTAAAATGTTGAGATACTGCTGCTACTGTTGATCCAGCAATTAACATCCCAACAGCTATTTCTCGCTGATGTTCGTTCAGTCTTGGCATGATGAAAAAAGATGTTTATGTTGGAATTCCACTACTCCTTTCTTCAACGATCACGTGAAAAGATCTCTGAGAACAGAATTACACACTTACCCTCATTTTATCCGTGGTCAGTAACCAATCATGGATCACTGCACGTGATTTCACTGGAGCTGTGGTTATCTCCCCATGAATAGTGCGATCAACTTCTTGCAGCACGGGGAAGTAGACAACACTCGGACAAAACTTCTTGCCAGATTTGATTTCATTTCACTCATGACAGTGTGATTGGTGCGCTTTTGCACACTAACTTTTTCTGTGAGTATACAATAATCGCCCAGTTCAGTATAGAAGATACGTTTTCTTGGTGCTCCTGGAAACAGGCTTTTATGCTCCCTGATGTGCTCCTTGGTGGTAGTGGAGCCTATGGAGAAGCATAGTTTTTTATATGTTCCTCGGTGGTAGTGGAGTCTATAGAGAAACATAGTGTTTTATGTGTTCCTCGGTGGTAGTGGAGTCTATAGAGAAACATAATGTTTTATGTGTTCCTCGGTGGTAGTGGAGTCTATAGAGAAACATAGTGTTTTATGTGTTCCTTGGTGGTAGTGGAGTCTGTAGAGAAACATAGTGTTTTATGTGTTCCTCGGTGGCAGTGGAGTCTATGGGGAAGCATAGTTTTTTTTAAGTCCAGTCATTACATAAACTGCACCCTGCCTGACCAGAAATCCAGTGCTACATCATATCAAGGAACTCAAGATCACAATTGTAATAAAACCCTAAACCAACAACAGAGCCTTACTTTTGTAATTGCCCTGCTCCTTCCTTCGTGTCCATTAATTATTTTGACTTGGCCTTTCTTCTTTCTCACATGCAGTACATATCTGATTCATTTCTGTTGACTGTTCAGTCTCGATGCTCATGTTTCTAATTTTAACAATTTCTTTGATTTCTATCTGTGTGTATATTTGTCATCATAGATTGCCAACTGTATGCATGTGTATGTCATTTGGCATCTTGAATTTGCGTCTGTATATGTGTGTCTGCTTGACACTTGATATCTGTATGTGTGTGTCTGACATCTAATATCTGTGTATGTATGTATGTGTCTGTTTGTCATCTTAGGTTTTGATTTGTGTATGTTTTATGTTATTTATATTTTTTAGAGTCATATGTTTGTTATTTGATTTTCATTTTTCATCTGTTATTCTCCCCCACCCCTCAAGACTTTCAGTATTTCTGTTCTACATAGTATAGCTGTTGCAACACATTTTATATCTCAGTTCAGTTTTAAGACATTAACTTTTGTTTCCATAATAGGTTTAGCATATTCATTGTTTTCATAATTCTTATTTCATTTTCACAAGTAAATTCATGGGTAGTAGGAGTACAGGTGATAGTGAATTGATTCTTAAGTGAAGGTTATTAGTTGAAGATCTGTTACCTCCACCCCTCAGTTGATCTGGCCATAAAAGTTAGATAAAATCCCCATTTCCATGCCACTAAGACATATTGAGGATACAGTGTTAGGGCCATATTTTCTGGGATCATCAGCACATGAAAGTGTGATGTAGTCAGTATCACGGCTGGCCACTTGACCTGAAGGACGTCAAGGAAAACTCAGAATATGAGAATGTGTTCCACCAGGGCGAGACATGCTAGATTAAGCTGTGCACTTTGTTGTTAGTTCATGAAGGAAACAGGCATGATACAGTGTGAAAAGCAAGTAAAATCTACATGAGTAGGTGACCGTCTGAGTTGACAGCACGTAAACAGTTTAAAAGGAGAAGAAAAGTAACTTGTCATAAGTTGTTTATGATATTTCTTAGTCATATGATCCACTTCACTTATTCAAGTTAGTTAGTCAGTCAGTGGATCATCCTCATTGCACATTGCACAATTACTCCATAAGCACTCCGATCCCATCCTCAGTATTTCCACCAGTATTTGGCAGCTGATGATACCAGTTCTGTGTTGATTGACCAGTCTTCCTTGCTCCTCAGTGTAGCACTCTTGTCTGGCCACTCTACATTTGACGTCATGTTCCAGTAGTCAGTTCATGTTTGCAGATCCAGAACTGTTGGTTGAATCAGCATTTTGACCAGCTTCTCTGAGTGCATTCAGGATATGGGCCCGGTCCATTGCCTGTCCACCCTCCACTATAGCCATACCAGCAAGTCTGTCCACTTGTTCGTTACCTCTCACCCCCACATGACCTGGCACAAAAAATGAAACAGATTTATGCCGGTCATGGTCTTCTGAATGGCTCAAACCAGTGCTGAAAACTTGATCATGAAAAATTATTTGTCGGAGAGAAATGCTAACATGGCAGCAGTTAAGCAGACAGAATAAGTACCATTATTCTGCAGTCAGTTTGTTAATATTGTTGTCAACTTTGCTTTTCAGAATATCACATATCCAGCAGCCCTATATTACAGGATTGAACCGGTTGATATCAACAGGAACAGTTGTCAATACCAGAAGCGGAGAGCTGAAAAATGTTCCACAAAAACCAAAAGTGCCACCAAATGTTTTTATAATGTACTTGCAGAAGGTTGAGCAAGAAATCAGAAAGTCTAACCCTGGTATGAAACATGAAGAAACAAAAGAATGAAGCTTTTGATAAATTTTTCAGATTTTTATAGCTGTTGGTAGTGCCATAACTTAATCTGTTAATTTATATTTACAGTGGTTGTGGGCCTCTTTCTCTCCCCTTCCCCTATCCTCTCTCCAAATTCAGACATTTAGTTTCAAACCATACTGTGGGGTTACTTGAAACTGCAGATAATTCTGGACCCTACTTTTAACACGGATACATACTTATGATATAGTTTAATTTTAAAACTATGCATGTTAAGATTTCTCTTGGACCTGGCAGAGCTGCCATCTTCTTTATTTTGTCCACTTTGAGGCAGTATTAAGTCAAATTAATTATATAAATCAGTATACAGTAGAGGAGTGCTACAAGCATGGATATTGTTTACACTGGTTGCTAAGGCATACCTGTGGAAGATTGGGAAGGGCAGGTGCACACAAACTTTATCAAGTCAGATTGATCAATTTCTTCTTCTGCGTTCAAGGTTGTTTGTCACATCAGATCCTGATCCCTGTTGACATGGCAAAGCCCGCAGTCCCTCTCCAGATCCTAATAGGAGCCCCAAAGCTTTTGCCTCAAGCTTGTGTCCTCTGGCCATGTCTCACACCTCAAGTCTGCATGGTTTGGGCACTCTTGAAGGATATGTTCTAGAGTCTGGACTCTACTGTCACATGGACACTCATCGGTATGAGACATTTTAAGTCAATGTAGGTGGCTTAGTAGTCTGCAGTGGCCTGTCCTTAGGCGGAAGAGGATGGTTTGCTGATGTCTTTGTAGTTGGTGTATTGGATCTGGTTCATTGTTGCATTTCAGTTGCTTTTTTCCATTCAGATCTATACTGGTTACCGATTATAGTTTTCGCTTCTTGGTAGTTTACTGGATGATTTGTTTGATCTTGATTGCTGCCAGCTTTGGATAGGCTGTCAGCTATTCCACAGTGGGAGATGAATTTCTAATTTTTGGAATTTTTTAAAGTTAATATTTTCAAACCAGAGATAAGTGAAACTGCAGTTAATGAAAACATGGATGCCAAGGGATGTATTTACATATTTATAATGTTTATTTCTTTATTCTTCTGTAAAGACAGTGTTGAAACAGGTGAATGTTGATTGGTAAAGTTACTGAGCATCGTTTGCTGTGCAGTTTCTAAATGATAGTTTCTACCAAATATTTGATTGGCACAGTCAGCCACAGCAGCAAAACTTCACACTTGTGTTAGAGGGTCTTGTCAACCAACACATGTGATGGAAGGGAGTATGGTCTTGGCTGCATATGTTTTTTTTCTTGTTGCAGCAACATAGCCAAAGCTTCCACTCCTTTTTGACAAGGACATATCTTTCGTGTCATGTTGGTTGCTGGAATGGGTAGTGAAGTAGATATGACCATAACTTGGCTGCAGTGATGCTGTCTCCTAAACCAGTGAATCATTCAGTCATAAATGCCAGAATATTAAATTAGGAATAAATGCAAATATCTTTGTCTAATGTATCTTGGCTTTATTCCACATTGGAGTTAATATGAATGTGCTGTAAGAATCATATTACACCAAGACACCATACCCACGTGCTGCTTCATGTCAGATTACTGTTAAATATTTAGAAATAAAAGAAAAGATGACCTCGGTAATGCTGGTACTAATAAAGTTGGTGGAGGTGTGTGGTTCAGTTTTAAAAAAGATAGATAGAGGTTATGGTGCAGTTTTACAAAGTGAGGGAGGGAGTGAATAAAGTGAGAAAAAACAAATAGAAAGTATGAGAATGTATAAATGAAAAACACAACATCCAATATTTCGGTGTGAGCCTTTTTCGAGGATTACATACACAACGAGGCACAAAAACAAAAAAAACCGAAGAACTTATCTTAATGTGGCCTCCTCCAGAAGTAGAAATGTGTGCATTAGAGGGAAGGACCAAGCGGACCACAACAAAGGATACCCGATAGAGCCAATGGTAAAGAAGAGGTGGAGAGAGAGGAGGAAAACAAGTGGTAGAAAGGGGTGGAGGGAAAGGCAGTAGAAACATGATAGCTGCTAGAGGAGGTGTCAGGGGGAGGGAGACACGGAGAGATAATGAATGAAGAACATAAACACCTGCAGGGAGAAAATGTGAAACTAGTGAGTAGGACAAGACCCTATAAATGCCAATATGTTGGCAGAGAAGAAAAGAGGGTGGTGGTAGCATAAAGAAAGTAAGTAGAGTTAAAAAAAAAAGAGAGTGGAAAACTAAAGAAGTTACAGAAAGCTGAAGACATTGTTAATTCCAGCTGGGTGGAGACAGCCAGTCTGGAAAATAAGGCGCTGTTCTAGGACCCTCCGAGATTGTACATCAGCAGAACAAGAGCGGATCGCACTAACAGAAATGTCCTGTTTTTCCCTGTGGTTGCTAAGGCAAAAATGTTTAGCCACAGGTGTCCAGGCCCTCTTAGAAATATCGTTGAGATGCTGGCGAAATCGATCTCCTAAGCATAAGCCAGTTTCCCCTATGTACTTCAAACCATAACGTTTGCACATAATAGCATAAATAACATTGCGTGAAGTACAGGTGAAACTCTCCTGAACTGATAACCTGGACTTAGGGAAGGAGATCTGGCTAGCCTCAACAACAAACGGACAAGTGTTGCATCAACGGCGTCCGCAACGTCTGGTACCATAAAAAGTGTCATCCCCTTAAGATGACTACGAATTAAAAGGTCCCTGAGGTTCTTGTCCTGTCTGCAGGCTGCCAGTGGGGGTTCCCCAAAAAGTTCACGTGTATCAGGCTCGGTTTGGAGGAGATGGAGATGGCGAAACAGTATACTTTTAACTCCCAAGCTATGAGGGTGGTACATGAGTACCAGTTTAACATTTTTGCCTTAGCAACCACAGGGGGAAAATAGGACATTTCTGTTAGTGCGATCCGCTCTTGTTCTGCTGATGTACGATCTCGGAGGATCCTAGAACAGCGCCTTATTTTCCAGACTGGCTGTCTCCACCCAGCTGGAATTAACAATGTCTTCAGCTTTCTGTAACTTCTTTAGTTTTCCACTCCCTTTTTTTTTTTTTAACTCTGCTTTCTTTCTCTATGCTACCCCTCCCTACCACCACCCTCTTTTCTTCTCTGCCAACATATTGGTGTTTATAGGGTCTTGTCATATTCACCAGTTTCACATTTTCTCCCTGCAGGTGTTTATGTTCTTCATTCATTATCTCTCCATGTCTCCCTCCCCCTGACACCTCCTCTAGCAGCTATCATGTTTCTATTGCCTTTCCTCCCCACCCCTTTCTACCACTTGTTTTCCTCCTCTCTCTCCACCTCATCTTTACCATTGGCTCTATCGGGTATCCTTTGTTGTGGTCTGCTTGATCCTTCCTTCTAATACACACATTTCTACTTCTGGAGGAGGCCACATTAACTCTTTCCGTGCCCGCGGGAAAAAATGGGACGTCGCGTTGGTGCCAAGCAAAATGCGTGGGTGTCGTGATATTTTTGGGGTATAGTTTAAAAAGTGATTTAACAATTATTTCCATCTCACACAGATATACTTATTAGACATCAAAAAAATTAAAAATGAATGAAGATTCCGTAAATGCAGAGTTTGTTTAGAAAAAAATAACTGGTGAGAAAATACATTTTCAGCCCCCCAAGGGAAAAAAAATGTATGAAACACAAATAAAATTATTTTCTACTTACCATTGGCGCTGTAAATATCCACTTGGAAATCACAAATCGATGATAAATGGAAATCCTCACATGAAATGTAATCACTTGATCACTTTGTGCACAAATTTGCAGAAGCAAACAAACACAACAGAAAGCATTAGACGAGCTATCAGAAGCATTGTCTGAGACACTGTCAGACCAACTATCAGAATCATTGTCAGATTGCCAGTCAAAAGCATGGTCAGAAACAATGTCAGAAGATTTCTTACCACAATATGCAAGAAAAAACTGCCTAGCACCTGTTTTAGTCTTTCTTTCTGGTAAAGACCTAACTAGTGAACATCCAGTAATATGTGTCTTGTCTGAAGGCATGTCCATTCTCGACTAGGGTTAGAAAAATATTCACAAATTTGAGGAGAAACGTAGGAAAAAATGGCTACCGGCCGGTGACGCAAGCAAAAAGGATGCTGGGTAATTCTGACATGTGCAGATAACTTGTGAGCGAAAATTAAAATGGTATTTTACTCAAATTGTGTTTTAAACAACTGAATTTTCACTATATCGACTATGGCACCCAACGCAGTAACCGGAAGTTCTCACTATAGCGACTATGGCACGGGAAGAGTTAAGATAAGTTCTTTGTTTTTTTTTTTTTTTTTTTTTTTTTTTTTTTTTTTTGACACTCATTGTGTATGTAATCCTCAAAAAAGGCTCACGCCGAAATATCGGATGTTCTATGTTTTTCATTTATACATTCTCATACTTTCTCACTTTATTCACTCCCTCACTTTGTAAAACTGCACCATACACCTTTTATTTTACCAGTTTTACTGCAGTCGCCATCTCTTTTATCTGGTTCAGTTTTACAAAAAGATAGAAAGAGTGAGGAAAGTGGGCAGAAACAAGAATGGCAGAAAGTAATATATCATCATCAGGTGCCATGCCAACTGACGTTGACTGTTATGCTTCTTCAGAGTATACGATCCTTCATGCAAGACATTAGATCAGTTGGTGACCTCCCCTCACACCATCTCGTCAGACTTTCCAATATCATTTCTCTTGGTCTTCCCCTGGCTTTTCTTCCCTCTATTTTTCCCATTGTTATAATATTTTCAATGCCTCCTTTTCTCATTGCATGTCCTATGAAAGTACATTGTCTCTCTCTTATTTTTTTTTTACAAGATTTTTTTTGTATCTCAAACATTCTCTATTAGTTATTTTTGCTGTCCAGGGAATTCGCAACATTCTTCTAATAAACCACATTTCTGCTGCTTCCAATGACTTTTGTGCAGACCTGCCTATTGTCCATAATTCACTTCCATATAACAAGATAGGTTCAATATAGCATTTTAGGACTTGTTTCTCTGAAATGCATTCTTCGCTTGGCCTGTTCTGTTCTTAATTTATGTTTTGCATTTCCCACAATGGTGACACCAGAAAAAAAGGTAGAATTCGAATTGCCACAGCAGCATTGACCTTCAAGAATCTTGAGAACATATGGCATTCAAAAGTTATAAGCACAGAAACCAAGTTAAGATTATTCAATTCAAATGTAATATCCACCCTCATTTGTGCATGTGAAAGCTGGAAAGAACTAAAGAAATTAGACTCTTTCGAAAACAAGGAATGCCTAAGGAAAATACTCTGTATAAAGTGGAATGAATTCAAGAGCAATGCAGAGATCAGACAGATGAGGAAACAACAACCTATCTCATGGTTGATCAGAAAAAGAAGATGGGCATATGTCAGTCATGTGATGAGAAGAAACAACCAGAGAATCCCCAAACAAGCTGTCAAGTGGAGCACAACAGGCCAAAGAAAAAGAGGTTGACCACGTGAAACTCTAAAGAGGACATTGTTAAGAGAAGCCAATTCAGTGATGAGATTGAAAAACTCGCCGAAGACGGGACATCTTGGCAACTACCTATGTGACGTTTAACGGCACGGGAAGCATGTAAGATGTAAGTAAGATTTCCCATCTGAAGTTATTACTGCTCCAAGGTATTTGAATTTCTGCACTTGCTTTAGAATAGTTCCATTTAAAAATACTGCATTTTAGTGGATTCTGTTTCTTAGATATAACCACAGTCTCTATCTTTTTGATGTTCAAAGTAAGGTCTTTCTGTTCACTTTCTTCGGCAGCTTTGTCCAAGAGATTTTGCGGGTCTTGTTGGTTCTCTGCTATCAGTACTGTGTTGTCACCATAGCGAAAGGACCACAAGGGTTCAGAGTATCGCAGTGCTTGAGCCTGTATTCTTGGTGGGTCTCAGAAGCGGGATTGCGTGACACTGTGGTTTTCATTGCACCAGTTTAGTCTAGAGTTGGACTTTCTCAGCAGAAAACCTCGACATTTTTTGGATATCAGTGTATCCCTGCTGGGTGAGAGGTGGTAGCCCACCCATGCCAGAGTTGGACTTTCTCACCGGAAAACTTCAACGTGTTTTGAGATACCCGTGTATTGCCGTCGGGTGAGGGGTGGTTGCCCAACCAGTCCAGTGTTGGACTTTCTCACCGGAAGACCTCAGCATGATTAGGATATGCATACTTCCGCATCGGGTGAGAGGTGGTTGCCTATCTAGACTGCCCTGGTCCAGTGTCTTCAGCTTCAGCATTTTGTGGTCGTGGCCGCTATCCTTCCTAGTTGTGACCAGGATGGAGCTTTTGTCCAGGAGGATGAATCCTTGCCACTAGTGACTTCCACCCCAGGGTTGAGCTGGTTTAGGCATATTATCCCAGCATGGGCGTTTTTGGGATGTGACTGACCTCTAGAGCAGAGGTACCATGACATGCGGAGCCTTTAAGTTTCACCCCATATTTCACCAGTGTGGATGCATATCGGGCGTGACTGACCTCTAGAGCGGAGGTGGCATGACATGCCTAGCCATCAACACCCCTGGTGTATGCCGGTTTGTGCATATTTCACCAGTATAGGTGTATTTCGGATGTGGCCGGCCTCTAGAGCAGAGGTGCCATGGTATGTGTAGCTCTCGCAGCAATACTACTGGACATACCGATTAAACTTCACGTTATCCTTTCCTTCACCTTTTCACATTGACGCCGCACAGCAACCCTTATTTCTTTTGCGCAGTTTCTTCCTTGACTGGGAGAAGCTTCACTCCACGCAAAGCATCTGAAGAGTCTCGCCAGCAGTGTCATTGCGTCCGATATGAGTGCACTTAGGATGTGGCCAACCTCCAGACCAGAGGTGCCGTGATTTGACTGTTTGCTTCGCTTTATCCTTTCTACCACCTTTCTGCAGTGGTGCCACACGGCAACCCCATTTGCACCTTTCTTCATTGGCCGGGAGGAGCACCGCTCCACGCATGGCAGCTGAAGAATCTCACCAGCAGCAGTTAAAGGGTCTAAAGTGTACTCATTCCAATTAACGGGGCCTCGAAAAAGTTCCATATTGTTATTTTTCATCACTACCTCCTGTACCAGGAGTGGGTAAGTTGCGCGCCTGCTGCCTTCCTTGGATGTGGCAGCCGTTTCTCATGTTCCCTCTCCGGAATCAAACCCTGATTCCCCGTTACAAACATGGTAGGCATGTCACGTACCATTGACATATGATATGGCAGACATTTGAAAGATGCGTCGCCTGCACAGAAGGCCATGCGATCAGCACAAAGTTATCCAGAGTCACCAGTTGGGATGCCACGCCCCTTGAAGGCAACGACGATTGGTTTTGAACTAATAAAAGCGCTCTTTACACGAGGGTCGGAGCTTGGTAAGCATGTACTAGCTCTAGAATTGCCACAGTTATCCAAGTAGGATCGTGTCATCTAAGGAACATTGACTGATTTAATGAGCCATTCACGGTTTCACCGTGAGACAGTGTGAACTTAGACATGCATGGATTAATCTTTGAGACAAGCATATGACTACTGGCAGGATCAACCAGATAGCTTTCTTCACCGAACCTTTGTCAGATATCTGCAGACAGACTGACGCGTGGCAAAAGAGACAGCGCTCTGCTCAGAGAGGATCCCTTTCGACCCCAGCGGCATTTCATTTCCTTTGGCCAGCGGCTCTCTCTCTGCTCTAAAGACCGAGAAGAAAGCCCGGCCACCCACAAACAACGCACATTACATACTACAGACCCGATACTCTTTGCGAGAAATGGGTCAATTTCGAGACCATTGGTCGACAAAAATGTACTACACTATTAGCACGAACCTGGCTGGCTAGCCGTTTATATGTTTCGCTCGACGGACAAACCACTCGCTTCTGCATCGAAACACTTTAACTCTCACTGTCTGGGAAGGGTGCGAAAGCCTGTCTCCCCGCGCACTGAACTCGAGAGCACTTTTTCACCAAAAGAACAGTCAGCCTGCGCAACAGCAGCAGCCCACACTGTGCAGCTCTGCGTGGCTCTGTGTGGCTGACAAGAATGTACAACAGTCCAATATTTTAGCAAAAGCCTTTTTCAAGGATCACATACAAAAACAACACAACAGATAAAAACATGAAAAATAAATAGATCAGAAATTAAAACACTTCGCACGTTTTGTATCCTCCTTGTAAGAAATCAGTAGCAGTATGCATTTTATCTTCTCATCTTACTTTCTGGCATTCTTTTTCCTGCCAACTTTCTGGCATTCTTTCCATCTTTTTGTAAAATTGAACCATCATACACCATCATTTACTTTGTTTACCACTGTGTATTATTCATATTTTCAGATCTAAAGAGAACAGAACTCGTCAGACAAGTTTCCAGGATGTGGCATGATCTCAACCCAGAACAGAAATCTGTAAACATTTTTTTTTTTCTGTTTTATATGTTTAGAAACTATAGTCCATCATTTTGATTTTTGTTTTCTGTTTTTTTTTTAAATTCTCAAAAATAAGTTTCGGGAGATAGTTTCAAGAAGGGAAAAAAAACAAAATAGAGGTAGTTAAATAAAGTTACCCAAGTCCGTATAAGTATTTGGATTTAAACTTCTGTAGCCTGTTGTCTGGAAAAAGAAAAAAGGTGCCAATCTTAAGAGAACACTGACGGGGCAGGCTAAGATGATTGACATCAAATCCTTTGATGAGATTGAAATGCTCACCAAGATTATAGACTCGTGGCGAGACACACTGCGGGCTCTATGTGACATATGACAGCATGGAAAAGATATAAGCCTGTCAGTGAGATTGCACTGACATTCTGAATTGTCTTTTACTATACCCCTAGGCTGCTTTATCTGGATGGTTTAGTTTTTGTTTAGATCTTCTGTAAAGATAACTAGAAACTTTTTTTTTTTTTTATTAGCCATCTGTATGTTTTCTATATCAGGTAGAACAAGTTTCTTTTTCTTTTATTTAATCCATCCATCCATGCCTTTGGTGGTTGATTGATTAAGTAGTTACAGTCTAGTATGCCTTCTGACATCTTGCAGGGCAGCAACAAATTCTTTCCATTTCTTATGGTCTGTAGCCAGCCTACGTGTGGTGCAGCAACTGTGCTGCATGTTTATATGAGTTGCTGCTGTCTTTCAACAGGTTGTCTTTGGTTTGTCTGTCTTTCTATTTCCCTCAGGTATCCATGGCTTTTATATATACATATATTTGCAAATATTTCCTGGTGAATAATGATTTTTTTGTTGTTGTTGAGAAAGTATGGAAAGTATGGGTCTTGTTTATTACCCATGCCTTCCATTAGTTTGTGTATAGTTTTGTGTGTTTGCTTTTGTCTAAAAGAGATTAACTTTAGGTTCAGTAGGGGTACCTGTTTGACCTGATGTTATTTATTTGGGTGGTCATGACAATATAAAGGTCATTCCACCATGCCTGAAATAGTGGATCTGCAAGCTTTGACAAAACAAGGAAACAGTCACCAGAGCCTCATCAGCACTGTTCCCAATAAATGAATCAGTGAAGATTTTTTTTTTTTTTAAGATATTAACTTGTGATTATTTTTGCATGCCTTTATATCTTTTGCTTTCACTTACATATTTTATGTTATTATGTTTTTTTTTGTTTGTTTCATTTAGCACCTTGCCATGATGAGAAGAGATCTGTATGAAAAGTACAAGGAGGACTTGAGAGTGTACCTAGAAAACATAACACCAGAGCAGGTTAGGGCAGAGAAAAGAAGAAATGAGGAGTTAGCATTTAGGAAACTTAAACAGGTAACTCTGATTTCTTTATTAGTAAACAGGTAGTTCTGATTTCTTTATTAGTAAACAGGTAGTTCTGATTTCTTTATTAGTAAACAGGTAGTTCTGATTTCTTTATTAGTAAACAGGTAGTTCTGATTTCTTTATTAGTAAACAGGTAGCTCTGATTTCTTTATTAGTAAACAGGTAGCTCTGATTTCTTTATTAGTAAACAGGTCGCTCTGATTTCTTTATTAGTAAACAGGTAGTTCTGATTTCTTTATTAGTAAACAGGTAGTTCTGATTTATTTATTAGTAAACAGGTAGCTCTGATTTATTTATTAGTAAACAGGTAGCTCTGATTTATTTATTAGTAAACAGGTAGCTCTGATTTATTTATTAGTAAACAGGTAGCTCTGATTTCTTTATTAGTAAACAGGTGGCTCTGATTTCTTTATTAGTAAACAGGTAGCTCTGATTTATTTATTAGTAAACAGGTAGCTCTGATTTATTTATTAGTAAACAGGTAGCTCTGATTTATTTATTAGTAAACAGGTAGCTCTGATTTCTCTTATACTGAGACTAAAATGGGCAACTTCAATTTCTTCATAAGGATGCTTAAATGGTTGACTTTGATTTTTTTACGTAGAGAATTTATCTGGTAACTTTGGTTTCTGTGTTCTTCTTCTTCAGCTTTCCGAGCTTTCATCTTCTGTGTTGCTTTTTCATCTCTGTCTTAGTCTACCTCTTGGTCTTGTTTCCCTCATCTCATGTGCATACATCAGTTTTGTTTGTCTGTTCTCTTCCATTCTTTCTACATGGCCCAGCCAGCATAGTCTGTTCAATTTCAAGACATTTTTTGGGAAATAAGCTGTTCAGTTCAGTGTTCTTTCTAGCTCTCCATTCTCCACTGATGGTATCCTTTGTGGGACCAAAGATTCTTCTTAGGATCTTGTTCTCAAAGACCTGCAATTGTTATTCATCTTTCTTTGTTATACGCCACGTTTCTGATCCATACATGACAGCTGGTCTTCTTATAGTTTTGTAGATTGTTATTTTGGTGTTTTGGGACAGGATTTTGTATTTTAACAGGTGTTGCAAGGGGAAGTATATTTTATTCTCCATCTGAACAGACAGAACTGCAAAAATAAGATTTTTAAGGATATGCATCTTTCTTATCTCAGCATATGGTTGCGAGACCTGGACATTTAACAAAATAGCTGAGAAACACATAAATGCCTTTAAATGCTACAGAAGAGTTCTTCAAATATCATGGGCACAGAAAAGAACAAATATATCCATACTACAAGAACTTAATATTGAAGAAGGTTGGCTATTAAGGAAGATTAAACAGAAAAAAATAAATATTTTGGACATATTAAACATGATAATTTAGATAAGTCTGTCTTGGAAGAGTACATATATGGGAAAAAGAAAGAGAGAAAGGCCAAGGCAAAGATAACCGCAAGACATCGTTGATGATCTCTGAACGGACGCATTAGCAGCAGGCCATCTTGCTTACAACTGAGAGGCCTACAGGAGTGCTTTAACTTCATATCTGAAGTGTGTTTGTTCTATGGTTGGTATCAGTTGACTCATTCCGTACCGGGGGGGGGGGGGTTTGCATCAAATGACCTAGGGGGTAAATTTTATAAAGTGGAATGGAACAGTTGTCACATTTAAAAGGATCACAAATGCAAAGTCTGATTTACAGTATGACATATTATATATTAGTTTAAATAGGAAAAGGTGTATGTTGTTTTTCTAATAAAATTTTTAGTATAGAACATAAAAAAAGCTAAGAATTGAAAAGAAAGAATGGAAAGTTATGATGAAATAATTTCTCGCTTACCCCTCAAGTTAATCCACAGTACTGGGTCCAATAAATCCAAACTGAATAAAATTTTACACAAACACAATTTCCTCACAGGAAAATGTACACTAATTATTTATTTACAGTTAATTTACAATCTACAATAAACTGAAAACATAAAAACACAAGTGGGCAGTGGGCTATAAGCTTAGAAAAAAAACTTAAAAACAGTTAAATTTTAACACAAATTGGCTCTGAATTCAACCTCGAGCTTGCCTCATTTCCACGTTTCTGATACTGGAAGGAAGTAATACTACCAGCTTTGCCAGATTTTTTTAGTATTCATTCATTCATTTGCATGTCCCTTGCAGAACTTTGCCTCCCTAACAGCACTCCTGTAGGCCTCTCGGTTGTGAGTAAGATGGCATGCTGTTGATGCATCCATTTTTTAGTATAGTTAGGATAAATTCAAAATTAGAGACCAACGCATTAAGAGTGGGTAAGCAAACTCATGTGGACTCCATCCATGCAAGGCACGTTGAAAAAGACGCAAAGAGTTAAAACGTGGTCTATCTGGCTGCATGTTAATCTGTCAAGTGATTTCCATGTTTGTTTATGGATGTTCTTATTTTGAAATCGTATAGTGCTTATTCTCATTCCACAAGCTTCTGCCATATTTATTAGTCTCCATCCATTACCATTAGATGTTTCATGCAGACTTTCTTTTCCTGTGATGTGTCTGTGTGATTCTTCCTTTCCTGTCTTTGCATTTAAATCTAATATTGTCAGTATATCATGTTTCTGGGTCTTCTCTATTACTCTCTCTAACATCTTGTAAAATTCTTCTTTGAATTCATCCTCTATATCTTCTGTTGGTACATGCACATTAATCAGTATTACATTTTTCTTTGTTCCCTTGATGTGGAGGCTGCTGATTCTTTCATTGGTGGCACTAAAGTCCATCACTAAGTCCGATACTTTTTTTCTTGACAGCAAAACCCTTCCCAAGTTCATGTCTTCCAGTGGTAACACCTGTTAGCTTATCTTATTTCGTGCTCTGAAAAAACACAATGAGTGCACAATTTATGATTTTTCAATTAAAAATTACACTTTTTTTTCTTTTCCCCACATTTTGCATTGTCATGCGCAGGTCAGAAAGGCTCTTGGAATGCCGAAAAAACCATTGAGTTCCTTTGGCTTATTTGTTTCTGAAAAGTTTGCCGATCGAGGTGATGAAAGCGTGCCTGTGAGTACTAAGTACACATCATCAAACTTCATAGCCTGCTTTAAACAGTGCAGTTTGTTGACTTTTTGAGGTAGCTTTTTTTCAAAGATTCAGATGCTCAGTGTTTCAATTAGTTTTATGTTGTTGGCTAAAGATGGCATCCCTTGAGTGTTGCCAGAAATAGAAATGAATCCACTTTCATTTAAAAGATTATAGAATTAGCTCGTCGAATATTTAGCCCTTTATCTTGCACCTTCTATACTTTCGACACATTTTCAACATTTTATGTAAGAAATGGGTAATAGATGTTCATAAAATTTAACTCTACAGAAAGTCAGACTTCATGAGCAAGAATAGAAGACTTAACAGAATTTGTAAGGCATGTATGTGGCCAGTGGTTCTTTTAAAGGTCCCTCAGTTAAAAAAAAACTTCATGACATTAAAATTCCTTCCTTCTTTCATGTAACAAGACTTGTTACAAAATTTCCTTCCTCTGACTTGTAAATAAAAATATTACTGTAACATAAAATAGTTCCCATCCTTGGAAAGTTTTAAGGAATTAGCTTGCACTTGTCACTCATAGTGTGGTCAGCAGTTCAAGTCTGGCAAGTAGAGCACCTGTCGTCCAGCTGCAGAAATAGGTACCTGATGAGGTGAGGAAGTAAAGACAGCCTGGCATGATGCTGACCACAATACTCTCATGTTTGCCAGCTAGTCAAGGGAAATGACACTTATCCTGTATCTGCCCCCTTTTTTTTTTTTTTTGGTCCTACTGAATTCTTGTTGAACCTGTGTCCCAGGCAGCTCTTGTTGCTGATGCAATGCAAAAGAGCTGAGATCCAACTGATTGCAACATTTCTGGAATGAAGATAATGAGTGACATTACTTATGTTTAGAATTGTGTAACTCAATGGAGACTCAATTTTTCTGTTGTTGTATGTTTCAGTACTTTAATTCATATTGAACATTATGTCATACCACAATGACGTTATAAATTATTAGATTTGTAGTTTTATTGTTATAATTCCTAAGTTAACTCATCAATACAGTCAAGGAATCTGTGAAAAAATATGGATAAGTCAAGAAATCACAATTTTCTAATGCCTCTTGCAGCCCTGTGAGATTAGCTGAGTGAGAATATAAGTTTTTTCTATTATTGGAGCGAGTCCATGTGCAAAGCACAAGTCTACAACTGGGTTGTGCAGGCTCAAGAGAGTCACAATATCAGAATCGTATAAGGATCTTGACTAACATAGAGGTATATGATATTGTGTTATTTTTCCTGTACTGAATAAGTTTTGTTATCTTTCATTTTTGGACTTTTGATTCATCCTTGTATGATAGAAATGTCACCCCAAGGATTCCAGGTAAATGATTTTTTCCCTGTATACAGTAAACATATAATAAATGGTTTTCCAGAATTTTGTTTCCACTTTAACTCATATCTGTCACTAATACTTGCAGGTGTACTTTAAGCTGCTCTTAAATGAATGGAACAGAATGAGTGATGCTGAAAAGGAGGTAAGTCACGGCCTTGTGTTTCATGTCGATTTATCTGTATAGCAGAGAAAGCAGTGTGTTAGGCAAACTCTTGGTTAAAAAAAAGAACACTTTTTTTTTTTTAAGTGCAAAAAAATAGTAATCACTAGAAAACTCTGGAGAAAAAAGATGAGGAGGAATACTGAGACAAAAACTAGGCTGACCAAACAGCCCAGGAAGAGAACAACTTTTTAACTGATTGGCAACATCAAGAACCGCACAGATTGGATTGATTGATTGATTGATCTTTATTTTAAAAGGGTTCAGAATTGGGCACGCAGGCCCGTCTGACATTCTGCCCTTTATCATACATCTTTCATTGTATTCCAGACATTCTACAAATATGCTGTTCATATAACAAACATAACTAACATTGAAGCTGAGAGACATAAAATAAAATATAACATTTACGTTTCGCTCTTAAACATTCACTCAGTACAGAAGTAACTACATACATTATAAATGACTATCTACTAAACAAAATTTTGGGGACTATTCAGAAAACAATTAATTGTATTCGGTGTCTGTAAGAGCAGTTTAAGATAACTTTTAAGTTTTATAATTCATGGAGGCATGTAGACGACATCAAATAGATATTGGGAAAGCTTGTAGTTGTAGGAAGGAGTATAATTTATATTTTTTATATAGGATGGGAGAGTATTCCAAAGATGAGTAGCAGAATAACTAAAGCTTTTCTCGTAAAGATCAAGTCTAGGTTTTGGAAGACATATGTTGTTCAAGCGTTGGCCGCACTTTGGGCTAAATTTAAACAGGTTCCATAGATAAGGTGGGGCATGCCGTGAAAGAATTTGATGTACTAACTTGGCTTTGTTGAAGAGGAACCTGTTCTTAAGAGGTAGTATTTTGATACGTTTGTGATGGTTAGTTGTTTGTGCTTGATCTTTGTCACTAATAAACGTTACTGCTCGCTTTTGGAGTGGGCAAAGCCTCTTTGTATTTGACACTGAGCAATCATCCCAAACTGTTGAGCAATAGTCTAAATGTGTTTGTATATGAGATATGTAGTATGTCTTCCTAGTGTCTTGATTGATGAAGTGCTTAATTTTAGCTAATTGGTATATTTTTTGTGCGATGAGTTTTGTTAGACATTGCACATGAGAGTTCCAGGTCAGATGTTGGTCAATAATAAGACCTAGTGTTTTGTGCTCGCTAACGTTTTCTATCTGTGATGTTTCAGTACAGAGCCGAAGTGTTGTTTTTGTTGCGTTTTGTAGTTCCTGTCTTGTTGTTATGAGCATTGATTTTGTTTTATCGGTGTTTATAATCATGCCATTATTTTTGCTCCATCTAATTAAATTGTATAACTCGACCTGAAGAGTTGATTCTAGATTAACACAATCGTAGTCACTGGTGTAGACTGTGCAATCATCGGCAAAAAGGTCACAAGAAGAGTGTTTAAGATGAAGTGGAAGATCATTGATATAGATAGCAAAGAGCAACGGGCCTAGAATAGAATTTCTTGCAGAACACCAGTGTCAGCTGTAGCAGAATTTGATAGAGAATTGTTGAAGAATACTACCTGTTGTCTGTCTGAAAGAAACAATGCAATTAATTTTATTAGGTTAGGGTGCAATTTATACGTCTTTATTTTTCTTACAAGAATATTGTGGTCAATCATATCAAATGCCTTTTTAAAGTCGACAAAGATGGCACCACATGGTCTGTCGTCATTTATGTTTACTAACCAGTTTTCTGTCATTTTAGTAAGAGCTGTGTGGCAGGAATGATTGGGTCTAAAGCCTGACTGACTGTCTATGAGTAAATTGTTCTCTTGCATGTGTCGTAGAGTTATTTTGTGTATGTGTTTTTCGAGTGGTTTTGATAATGACGATAATATGGATATTGGTCTATAGTAGGTAAGATTGTTGGATGAGCCAGATTTAAAGCGAGGATACACCTTAGCAGTTTTAAAAGCCTCAGGGAAATAACATTTTGCAATACACTGGTTGTAAATATATGTTAGTGTATGTGAAATGACAGGTGCAGCATAACGTAAGATCTTATTACTAATATCATCAAGCCCAGCTGCATTGTTTTTTAAGGTTAAGAGATAACTGTGAACTTCACTGACTTAAGAATGGAATGTATAACTGTTTAAAATCAGTACATCTGCTGTCCAGGAATGTTTGTAGTTCATGTAAGTCGCATACAGGAGCTGATATTGATGATTTAAGAATGTTAATTTCTTCTCTGAAATGTGTACTGATATGTGCGCTAGTGTATGCACGATTGATGGTTTGAGAATCAAATTCTTTTCTTTTATTTGATAGGGTATTTATGGCTTTCCAAATTGATTTCCTGTCTGATTTATTCTGTATTAGATTCCTGAAGTAATTTTTTTCCTCTTGTCTTATTAAGTATTGAACTGGAAAAAGCATGACCACCAGCCATATTTATCATGGCACATAGTGAATGAATGACTTTGTACTTTAGATTTGTGTCTTCTAGAGAAGAGCAGTTAAGGAAAATATGGGTGCTAGCATCCTTACATGCTTTAGTGATAGGAGCATGGAGCGGTTGTGGCTTTAACCTTTTAGAATATTATCTTTGCCTCTTTTTTTTTTTGGCTGTCTTTACTTGAGTAATTCCTGTTTTACATTCTTTCTTGTGTTTGTTTTGTGGTGGTGTAGGTAGTTTAATCAGTATGTTCGGGTTTTTAATGTTTGTAGTTATTTATGGTAAGTCTTTCTTGGTTTACTATGTTTCACTTATATTTCGTAGTGTTTTGTATTTTCAGATGATGTTGGAGTTTATTAATAACAAACATTTGTTCTTGTTTCTTTCAGACATACAGACAAAAGGCTGCTGTTGTGAAACACAAATATGTTGTAGATGTGGCCAGCTGGGAGAAGGAGATGATTGCACAAGGGAGATTTGATGTTATTCGGAAAACAGTTTTAACAAAACTTTTGAAAGCAAAAAAGGGGGAGAAGAAAAAGAATGTTGGATTTTCTATAGATAAGGGTCATGACAGTGACCAGGACAACATATGAAGTCAAATGTTATGAAAATCTGATATAGGTTCAGCAGGTTTTCATTATTTGTTTACAAATAAGGATTTTGTGTGAGCACGTGAAAGATGGTTGACTTTTGAAGCGTTGTGTGGAGATACATGCTAAATATGTGAGGGGATTTTTTTTTTCCCCTCAGAATTTATTATTATTATTATGTGTTTGTCTGTATCTTCTGACTGCCTTATATATTTTGTAGGGGAATCTCCTTTTCTTCTTATGTGTTCAGGTGCTAGGTCATACTAAATCTGGAAGCCCTGATACCAACATGAGGGCAGTAGCTCTTGCCAGGTTTGGCAACATTTATCTGCTTAGACTGGATATTCTAGTAGCAGGTTTTCTGAAGTTTTGATTCCGGTCCTGTCAAGACATCATTTCCCCTCCTCTCTGTCACAGTTTGAGATGTTCACACTCATTTTGTTTGTATTTCCTTTTACTTTCCCTTTTCATTTGCATAATATCTGACTGACTGAATCTTAAATCCTTTATCATCTTTATTATTATGTTTTAAATGGCAGATAAGTTTGATGCAAGTAGCAAACATCCATTTTTGGCATCTGATCAGCAGCAGAACTTTTGTATATAAACCATACATGATTTTGTAATAGTTTTCTAATATTACATGTTTTTTTTTGTAATGTTTTTTAGTGTGAATCTAAGTATGTCTTCTGCTGGATTTAGTAGTGTCACAAAAGTACTGATTAGACTAGAATAATTCAAGTGTTGAGTCTTTCTTGTATTGCCGTTCATTGTGCATGAGTACATGGAAGAGTTGTTAGCTCAGTACACTTTAACCCATTTGCTGCTATGGATGTGTTTAGATGCTCTGCCAAATCACTGCTAAGGATGTCTTAATGCATCCTAAGGTTTCTGCTGCCCTGCTGCAGAATGTATTAGCTTGTTCAGCATTTTACAAGTTGCTGCTATAAACATCTGTAGTCGTTCTGCAAGATGGGGGCTTGTCAGCAAGTCGGTACAAGTATTATTTTTGCACCATGGGGCTAGAGGAATTACACGTTCATTGCGATCCATTGTTCCATCTTACATTATCTGCTATACTTGTATTTTGTGGTCGTGTTGTATTTAGTATATATAAAATGTTTCTTATACCATGGCCTGCAAACAAATTTGTATATGAAACTCTTAGAATTTCTTACAAATCAGTAAATCATTTGCATGTCCCTTGCCGAACTTTGCCTCCCTAACAGCTCTCCTGTATGCCTCTCGGTTGTAAGCAAGGTGCCCTGCTGCTGGTGCATCCATTTGCAAATTATCAGCATCTTGCAGCCATCTTCACCTTGGTCTTCCTCTTTTTCTTTTTCCCATTATGTACCATTCCAAGACAAGCCTTCTCTAAATTATCATGATGTTTAATGTGTCCAAAGTATTTAAGTTTTCTCTGTTTAATCCTCTTTACTAACCAACCTTCTTCAATATTAAGTTCTTGTAGTATGGATATATTTGTTCTTTTTTTGTGTCCACGATATTTGAAGAACTTTTCTGTAGCATTTATGTGTTTCTCAGCTATTTTGTTAAGTGTCCAGGTCTCACAGGCATATGTTGCGGTGGGAAAGATGCATGCCCTTACAAATCTTCTTTGTGTGGTTCTGTCTGTTCCTCTCCACAGCTTCAGTTGTTTTATTTTCTGAAGAGTAATAGATGTCCTATTATTATTTAGTAGTGATCCAAGATATTCAAAACTCTCCACATCTTCCAGTTTTTCATCATTGATACATATTTCAGCTGCCTTAAAAATTGAGATATGTAGTTCCAGTGGTGAACAGGATAATCAGGGCTCTTATGCCTAGCCATGAACATCGACTGGATGGTTGGCAAGAATTACAAGATTGAAAATAGATGAATGCTTGTCAAAAAACTCTTTGCTTTGATCACCTGTGTTTAGTGGAATCATGTTCAAGCACAATTTGTTAGTGCTTTTAAGCAAATGGCATTTCTCAGACAATGGTACTAAAGGTGGTGGACTTCTCTGAGAGACATTTCCCATAAATAGTATGATGAACAGTGAAGGAAAAGGGTCCACTAAAGAAGTACGTTGTATGTGTACAGAAACGAGATGCATGTGTAAAGACTGTGATGTCACATTATGTATTTTATGCATTGTTTTGGAACTTTTCATGGCAAAAATACGGGGGGGGGGGGGGGGGAAACCCTTTTTTTTCATTTTGTGTAAAAATCATTACCTGCAGAAGTTTTAATCATCAAAAAGATAAATAGTAACGTGCCTGGGGGGAGCAATAAGTCTTACATTTTCAAATGACGTTAACTCTTCCCGTGCCTTTCGTTGCATAGATGACGGTTACTATTTCTAGCATTGTGCCTTTAGTTGCTGTAGTGAGGTTTGGTTTGTTTCATTAAAAAACCAGTGTAATGTTTAGATTGTAAACATTTAGTGCGCATGCCCCGTGACCTGTTCTCAAAATGGCCGAAGAGTGGTTAGTTACGAGGGAGAAAATTGAAGTTTTCTGTGAGAAATTTCAATTTTTGGTGATGTAGATAGGGATATGGACATACCCTCTGACCAGACCACTGTTCTTGAATGTATCCCAAGTAGATCTAGACATATTATACGACTAGAGAAGTAGTTAGAAGGTTATTTCAGACATTATTCTACCGATAATGCAAATTTTTAATCACAATACGACGTCAACAGATGGTACATATTGTACCTCTAGACCTATCTGATGTTAAGATGGACACAGTCATTGTCTAAAAACATCACATTACTTATTTTTTTCCTAAAAAACTCTGCATTTATGAAATGTTCATACATTCAGTTATATTTTGAAACATAATAAGTACATGGAAATACTGTGTTTCATTCAGTTTTACAACTATACTTCCTGTACATATCAAGACCTATGCTTTTAATCCTGCACCCAACTGAACGTCCGCGTTTCTTCCTGAGGCACGGAAAGAGTTAAAAAAAGTATTTAGCACGGGGGGAAATCTTGCAAGCGAAAGTATATAGCACAGAGGATCATGGAGCACAAACATAGCAACAAGAAGATTATGCTTAGTGATAAAGCTTATATTTACCAGATTTGCTTTATGTCCCTCATAAAACATGCTTGTTTGTTTGAGGCTAATAACTTTCTTAAGGGCATTATAATACAGATAGCATGGAAAAAGGAGAGCGTGTTTAAATTATTGTATCTTGATGATAAATCATTGTGTATAAGTTCCATTTCTACCTTCTTTCTGTTGTCATAAGAAAGAGGACCAGTTTTGTCAAAGATTTCCTCATTAATTTATGAATATTTATGCAAGAGATCCCTAAGTCTGCCTATCTGTGCACACGGTCATGGGGTATTCAGTATTCTGACTGAACTCGTGCTGCATTTTCTATAACTGTTGCATATAAAACTTCTGTCTTGCTTGAAGTTTCGACATTGATCACTGCACTGCCAAACCATTTTGAGATTAATGGAAAGAAGTTAGCAGATTTGTCTTCATAAGTTTGGAGAGAAAAAAAAATAGTGAACATTAGAAAATATGGTTATCATTGTCTCCCCTGAACAGCAAACTTTCTCTTTCTTTCTTGGTAGCTGTGTCACAGCAGTGTGTTGTGTAATGAGAAGATTATGATGCCTTTTCATGAAGAGATATAGAGGAAGAAGCAGGCAAAATGGCAGATTTTAAACTCCATGGGCACCATTTTGAGTCCTGCCTTGCTGGAAATGGAATAGGGTCTTGACTAGATATGGTCTGGACAACTGCACTGAAACCATATCAACAGCAGTAAATACCAGACATGAGATGATGATCATAAGTAACTTGAGAGATCACTTTTATGTGTTGTGGCAATAAATTTTAATATATGAGATTTTGTTTTACATAAGAAGGAACTGTCATATCTGAATGCTTTGTTGATAATTTTTGTAGGATAATCCAGACTCCTGACATTTTACTGCCCTGTCAGCAGTTATTGACCAAACACACCTAAGTCTGCTTTTGTCTACCTGGCTGTGCACTTTTAGCCAGAAAATGGAGCGTTTCCTATCACATCCATATTTTGATAAAGTACACTCACCATAATTTATATATCCAGACAGCCCTTAATTATGTTATCCAGCCACCTTTTACTGAAGGATGATTTTCAAGAATCACCAGTTTCATAAAACCAGTTATCTGAGCAAACCAAAGATACCCACATACATTCACATATTTTGTGGGATGTTTAGTCTTAATACTTTGCTTGTAGAGTTAGGTGGAGGAATATGGTGTGATTTTACACAGGTGCACATACTTCCTGTGCCGCTAAACGTCACGTGGTAGTTTGCCAAGATTTCCTGTCTTCGGCGAGTTTTTCAGTCTCATCAAGGGATGTTATGCCTGCTGAACTGGCTTCTCTTAACAGTTGGTATCCCTAATGCTCGATTTATTTTATTGCAAGTTTCTGTAACAGTTGGGTTTTTTTTCCTCTAGATGGGTCTCAGGATAAGATTGTTGGCCTTATTCCCAACTCCCATTTTACAATAGGTGTTGACGCAAAAGATTAATATCAAAGTATGCCGGCAAGAGCGTTAAAAAGCTCCCGCCGTCTATTACGTGACCAAGAAGCAAAAACCCATGATTTTACACAAGCAGGTAGTTATTTTGCTAGTAATCCTGTATTTTGAATATATGGTGTATGTGGCTGATAGTGTTCATGGATATAACATCATATGGATTCTGTTTTATGGATCATTCATTTGCTCATTAGATGCTGGTAAGTTTAAATGATCATGCTTCTCTGATTGGTTCAGTCGAGTTTTTGTGACATTTTGTGTGACATATTTGGGCTTTCCAGATGTAACAGTTGGTCTTATTCTACTGCAAGTGATAGGAATAAAGTGCCTTGTCTAGTTTTGTGTCAAAAGAAACTAGTCTTTAAATAAAGAACATTGAAATAGCATGAAATTGATGGTGCTGTTATTTTCTGCAAATGCTGCAAGGAACATTGCATGATGGGTCATCTGAGTAAAATAGTTACCACAGGTGCAAAACATAAATCTCTGCTGCTGCATCCATACAGATGTCCCCAGATCTGAAAAGATATTTTATGGAGTTTTAGTTGTGTAAAAATTCTTTGAAATAGTGGTGTGCAGATCAGAAGTTGTGCCTAATGGGTGACAAAGGCGGATTAGGAAGAACTGGAACTTATCTTTCTTAAATGCTGCTATCATAAAGTGTTGCTTCTTATATGCTACTATCATAAAGTTTTGCTTCTTATACACTGCTATCACAAAGTGTTGCTTCTTATATAAAAGGTAAAAGTAATCCTGTCATGCCTTAGAGGCACATAGGTATATGGTGTTTGTGCCCATATTTTCCTTGACCTGTCAGCACACTAGAGGGTGATATGGTCAGTATCATGCCTGGTCACCTTTCCTTCCCCAACTCCAGAAGAAGTCGGGTACCATCATAAAGTGTTGCTTCTTATACGCTGCTATCATAAAGTGTTGCTTCTTATATGATGCTATCATAAAGTGTAGCTTCTTATATGCTGCTATCATAAAGTGTAGCTTCTTATATGCTGCTGTCATAAAGTGTTGCTTCTTATATGATGCTATCATAAAGTGTTGCTTCTTATATGATGCTATCATAAAGTGTTGCTTCTTATATGATGCTATCATAAAGTGTTGCTTCTTATATGATGCTATCATAAAGTGTTGCTTCTTATATGATGCTATCATAAAGTGTTGCTTCTTATATGATGCTATCATAAAGTGTTGCTTCTTATATGCTGCTATCATAAAGTGTAGCTTCTTATATGCTGCTGTCATAAAGTGTTGCTTCTTATATGATGCTATCATAAAGTGTTGCTTCTTATATGATGCTATCATAAAGTGTTGCTTCTTATATGATGCTATCATAAAGTGTTGCTTCTTATATGATGCTGTCATAAAATGTTGCTTCTTATATGATGCTGTCATAAAATGTTGCTTCTTATATGATGCTGTCATAAAATGTTGCTTCTTATATGATGCTGTCATAAAGTGTTGCTTCTTATACGCTGCTATCATAAAGTTTAAAGGGCTGAAACACTTGTCTGAGGGGGGGTACCTCCTCTGATGATCTGAAGGAGTTGTGTTGTTGTTCCGCTCTCTACGGTAGAGAGTTTCCTGTATATATATATAAGTGTTGCTTCTTATACGCTGCTATCATAAAGTGTTGCTTCTTATATGATGCTATCATAAAGTGTAGCTTCTTATATGCTGCTATCATAAAGTGTAGCTTCTTATATGCTGCTGTCATAAAGTGTTGCTTCTTATATGATGCTATCATAAAGTGTTGCTTCTTATATGATGCTATCATAAAGTGTTGCTTCTTATATGATGCTATCATAAAGTGTTGCTTCTTATATGATGCTATCATAAAGTGTTGCTTCTTATATGATGCTATCATAAAGTGTTGCTTCTTATATGATGCTATCATAAAGTGTTGCTTCTTATATGCTGCTATCATAAAGTGTAGCTTCTTATATGCTGCTGTCATAAAGTGTTGCTTCTTATATGATGCTATCATAAAGTGTTGCTTCTTATATGATGCTATCATAAAGTGTTGCTTCTTATATGATGCTATCATAAAGTGTTGCTTCTTATATGATGCTGTCATAAAATGTTGCTTCTTATATGATGCTGTCATAAAATGTTGCTTCTTATATGATGCTGTCATAAAATGTTGCTTCTTATATGATGCTGTCATAAAGTGTTGCTTCTTATACGCTGCTATCATAAAGTTTAAAGGGCTGAAACACTTGTCTGAGGGGGGGTACCTCCTCTGATGATCTGAAGGAGTTGTGTTGTTGTTCCGCTCTCTACGGTAGAGAGTTTCCTGTATATATATATAAGTGTTGCTTCTTATATGCTGCTATCATAAAGTGTTGCTTCTTATATGATGCTATCATAAAGTGTAGCTTCTTATATGCTGCTATCATAAAGTGTAGCTTCTTATATGCTGCTGTCATAAAGTGTTGCTTCTTATATGATGCTATCATAAAGTGTTGCTTCTTATATGATGCTATCATAAAGTGTTGCTTCTTATATGATGCTGTCATAAAGTGTTGCTTCTTATATAATGCTATCATAAAGTTTAAAGGGCTGAAACACTTGTCTGAGGGGGGGTACCTCCTCTGATGATCTGAAGGAGTTGTGTTGTTGTTCCGCTCTCTACGGTAGAGAGTTTCCTGCATATATATAAGTGTTGCTTCTTATATGCTGCTGTCATAAAGTGTTGCTTCTTATATGCTGCTGTCATAAAGTGTTGCTTCTTATATGCTACTATCATAAAGTATTGCTTCTTATATGCTGCTGTCATAAAGTATTGCTTCTTATATGCTGCTGTTATAAAGTTGATGTTTAAGAAGATTTGTCTCTAGTTCAGTGAGCAGAGTACTGTTGACACACTGTCATATTTGATCTCTCTGGGGTGTCTTTTGCAGATCCACCTTATTCTGGGATGTCCACTAATTGTTACCGAACTATTTCAGACCTATTTATTTCTTATCTAATGTCACCAAGACTTCCAGTTTGCTTTTCTTGGGCATTTCCTATTAATTGTACCCAACTTTACATTCATTTGAAATAGTACCCAAAAAAATGTTAGCAATAAGAGTGTCTGCAGTTGCGTACTTTACATTTTTTAAAACATTTTATAACAGTTTTAGTGTTGAAGTGGTTGTGTGTATTTGACTGAATTCTGACAAGAGATAGGCCAGTTTTTATTAGAATAAATACCTCATGAAAATAAAACATAAATTTTTACAATGAACAGTGTGCTGTCCTTTCTCTGATTTTTAAAATTTTTTTTTTTCAGTCACCAGCTGGTAAAATTTCTATCTTTCATTTTCTTATCTTACATCCTTCCTAATCTATTATTAATCTAAGATTAATAATAGAGAAATGCAGGGAGTTTAATGTGAATCTATATTTATCCTTTATAGACTACTCAAAGGCATTTGATTGTGTACAACACCAGAAACTTTGGGAAATAATGGAAAAAATGGGATTTCCAACACATTTGATACAATTAACATCACTGCTGTATTTAGACCAACAAGCAGCAGTAAGAATAAATGGTGAAACAACAAGTTGGTTTGACATAAAACAAGGGGTCCGTCAGGGGTGCATATTGTCACCCTCCTTATTTAACTTGTATACTGAAAATATAATGAGGAATGTTAGAGAAGATGTAGACAAAGAATATTACGATGCCATAACAGTTGGAGGTTATGAAATACCAGAGATTAGATATGCTGATGACACAGTATTGCTGTCCACAACACAAGAAGGAATGGAAAAACTAATTATGTCAGTCCGCAAGAACAGCGAAGAGCAGAACCTCTATCTTAATGCAAAGAAAACTAAAGTGATGACAACTGACAAAACAAACAAGGCAACTGAAATATGTATCAATGAGGAAAAACTGGAAGAAGTGGAGAGTTTTGAATATCTTGGATCACTACTAACTAATAATGGAGATACAATGAGGGAAATTAAACGGAGGACATCTATTGCTCTTCAGAAAGTAAAACAAAGAATCTGTGGAGAGGAGCAGACAGAACCACAAAAATAAGATTTTTAAGGGCATGCATCTTTCCTATCGCAACATATGCCTGTGAGACCTGGACACTTAACAAAACAGCTGAGAAGCACATAAATGCCTTTGAATGTAAATGCTATAGAAGAGTTCTCCAGATATCGTGGACACAAAAAAGAACAAATATATCTATACTACAAGAGCTTAATATTGAAGGCTGGCTAGTAAAGAGGATTAAAGAGAGAAAACTTAAATATTTTGGCCACATTAAACGTCATGATAATTTAGAGAAGACCGTATTGGAAGGATACATAATGGGAAAAAGAAAAAGAGGAAGACCGAAACGAAGATGGCTGCAAGACATCGTTGATGATCTGGAAATGGATGCAGCAGCAGCAGGCCATCTTGCTCACAACCGAGAGGCCTACAGGAGTGCTGTTTGGGAGGCAAAGTTCCGCAAGGGACATGCAAAGGAATGAATGAACATCCTTCCTGTGCTGTTAAATGTCACATAGAGATCTCATGGTAGTTCACCAAGTTTTCCTATTTTCATTGAGATTTTTAACCTCATCAAGGGATTTTATGCCTACTAATTTGGCCTCAAATAGCAATGTCCTCTTTAGAGTTTCACGTGGTCAACCTCTTTTTCTTCGGTTCCACTTGATAGCTTGCTTTGGTATTCTCTGACTGTTTCTTCTCATTGCATGATCGACGTATGCCCATTTCCTTTTTCTAATCACCCATGAGACAGGTTGTTGTTCATTCATCTGCCTTATCTCTGCGTTGTTCTTGAATTTTTTCCACTTTATACCGAGTATTTTCCTTCATACATCTTACATCCTTCCAGTGCCATTAAACGTCACATAGGGCTCGCATAGTTGTTTGCCAAGTTTTCCTGTTCTCAGCAAGTCTTTCAACTTCATCAAGGGAAGTTATGCATACTAAACTGGCTTCTCTTAACAGTGTCCTCTTTAGAGTTTCACGTGGTTGACCTCTTTTTTTTCCGCCTGTTGTACTCCACTTGATACCTAGTTTTGGTATTCTCTGATTGTTTCTTCTCATCACATGACTGACATATATCCACCTTCTTTTTCTAATCACCCATGAGACAAGTTGTTTACTCATCTGTCTTATCTCTTTATCTATTTTCCTTAGCCATTTTTTTTCAAAAGAGTCTTGTTTGTTGTCTATTTCTTTTAATTATTTTCCAGCTTTCGCATGCCATGAGGGTGAAT
The DNA here is from genome assembly GCA_009760885.1 of Achatina immaculata. NCBI lineage: Eukaryota > Metazoa > Mollusca > Gastropoda > Stylommatophora > Achatinidae > Lissachatina > Lissachatina immaculata. The sequence goes on along the minus strand of CM019719.1, from coordinate 8,022,003 downwards.
ATTATATTTGAATTGAATAATCTTAGCTTGATTTGTGTGCTTATGACTTTTGTGTGCCATATGTTCTGAAGATTTTTTAAGGTCAGTGCTGCTTTTGCAGTTCTAACTTCCTTTCTGGTGTCACCATCCTGGGCTATGTAGCTGCTGGGGTGTGCAAACTAGTGTACTTCTTCAATAGCTGTTCCTTCTATGTGTATTTTTCCTTCTTGATTAATGAGAAGTTTCATTATTTTTGTTTTTTTTTCCTTGTTAATTTCATGTCCTATTTTGCTAGCCAGTGGAGACAGGGTATCTTAAAGTCCATGAAGTTCAGGATTAATGGTTTTTTTTGCTTTTCAGTATGTTCTTCAAATACTATTTTCAGATAAAGAACTGGTCAAGACAGCTTCTCTTTTTTCAAAATCCTGCTTATTCTTCTCTCAGAAGAGGGCAGAATGTTAGACGGGCTTGCATTCCCAATTCTTAACCCTTTGAAAATAAAGTATGTTCATTCGTTCATTCACTGCAGTATCAACTATATTTTTAAGTCTGTTCAGAATGACTTTGCAAAATACTTTTGACACAACTGATAGTAAGGTTACTCCTCTCCAATTACTGCAGTCACTAAGATTGCCCTTTCTTTGCAGAGGTATTTTAACAATGATTTCCTTTTTTCTATTTTGAAAGGACCTTTTCTTCTTTCTAAACTTTATGAAACACTGTCAGTAGTTAGCTTGTGTTGTCACTGTTCTTAGCTTTTAACATTTCAGCTGTTATTTCATCTTCATCTGCAGCTTTACTGTTAGCCATTAGATTCACTGCTGTTTCAGTTTCCTTCAGTGTAACTTCATCTAGGTTGACATTTAGTTGTGGGATTGGTAAGTCAGTTTCAAGGTCCATCAGTTCTTTTTGGTGTGGTTGACTAAGTAATTCTTGGATGCGTTCAGCCCATCTTTGTTTCTGGTCTTTACTTGATGTTAATAGGTTTTCAGTTTTGCTAAAGACTGGTCTTTTTTTGGATGTGATAGTACCAACAATACATACAAGACTGTTGTGAAAGAATAGGACATCAGAAGTGGGGAAGAGATGGTGAAATGTTTAAAGAAATGAAGACATTGATGAGAAATGTCACACCTAAGCTAAATGTAATTTGTAACGAGATGGGAAAGACCTTGAAAGAGACGGAGGAAATTCTAGAAAGATGGACGGAATATTGCGGAGGAATGTATGATACAACTGACTGTGAAAGCAGAAATCAACAGTGAATTGTTCTTCGCAGAGAAAGAACCCGAACCAACAACTGGAGAAGTTTTATGAGCAATAAAGAATCTGAAAAATGGTAAATCACCTGGACGTGATAACAGCTGAACTTATTAAAGCAGGAGAAAAGGAATGTGCTACAATCTATCATGCACTATGTAAAAAGAACTGACATTCGGGTATTTGCCCAGAAGAATGGAAAAGAACTATATTCATACCACTGCTAAAAAAAGGGTAACTTGAAATTATGCATAAACTACAGAACTGTTGCACTGATTAGTCATGCCAGTAAAATTCTATTAAAAATCATAATGGGTAGGCTTCTTAAGGAAATAGAAGACGGCAATATGGTCCAAGCTGGTTTTAGACAAGGAAGAGGAACAAGAAATCATATATTCAGTATAAGATTAATAATAGAGAAATGCAGAATTTAATGTGAATCTATATTTTATCTTTTGTAGACTATTCAAAGGCATTTGATTGTGTACAACAATAGTAACTTTGGGAAATACAGTGAAACCTCAGGTCACAAATGCCTCTAGTCACAAACAAATCGGCCTACGAACACAATTTCAGAACAAATTTTGACTCGACCTGCGAACAGTGCCTCAGTGCACGAACGCACAAACATGGCAATGGCATCATGTATTCAGCTCGCGAACAGCATCAGTTGAACTTAGGTTTGCGTGCTGTGAACATTGTTTGTCTTTGTGTTGTTCTCGATACAATTTTTTTTTTTTGCTTTTTGCATTAAATGAACCCTCATTATGGCTCCCAAGAAAGTGAAAAGTGTTAGTGACAGTGATGTCAAGAAGCATAAGTGTGTTACAGTAGAAACGAAGACGGAAATAATAACTAAACTTGAGAATGGTGTTCGTGTTTCAGATCTCGCCAAGCAGTACAACTTAACTAAATCTACAATCTGTACTATCTTAAAGAACAAATGTGTGCTAAAGACAGCTGATATAGCTAAAGGAGTGACTATGTTAATGAAGCAAAGGTCTTAAGTGTTAGAAGAAGTAGCAAAATTATTGTTAGTTTGGATTAATGAAAAGCAGCTTGCTGGAGACAGTGTTAGCGAGGCCCTAATATGCAAGGTTTTGCTTTTGCACTGTGATTTAACAGCGAATACAGGTGATGCTAGCGTGACGAATTTAAAGCAAGTAGAGGCTGGTTTGAGAAATTTCATCGATGAACTGGAATTCATAGTGATGTTAGGCATGGCGAGGCAGCTAGTTCAGATAAAAAAAAGCAGCAGATGCCTATATAGAGGAATTTGCAAGCTTTATCAACTCTGAAAGTTATGTACAGCATCATGTTTTTAATTGCGATCAAACTGGACTTTTTTTTGGAAAAAATACCAAGAAGGACCTACATAACCCAAGAGGAAAACTCACTGCCTGGCCACAAACCAGTGAAGGACAGGCTTACACTTTTATTGTGCGCTAATACAAGTGGGGATTGTAAGATTAAGCCTCTTTTATTTTACCACTCTGAAAATCCGCACGCTTTTAAACGCATTAAAGTGCTAAAGGGTAAACTTCTTAAGGAAATAGAAGACGGCAATATGGTCCAAGCTGGTTTTAGACAAGGAAGAGGAACAAGAAATCATATATTCAGTATAAGATTAATAATAGAGAAATGCAGAATTTAATGTGAATCTATATTTTATCTTTTGTAGACTATTCAAAGGCATTTGATTGTGTACAACAATAGTAACTTTGGGAAATACAGTGAAACCTCAGGTCACAAATGCCTCTAGTCACAAACAAATCGGCCTACGAACACAATTTCAGAACAAATTTTGACTCGACCTGCGAACAGTGCCTCAGTGCACGAACGCACAAACATGGCAATGGCATCATGTATTCAGCTCGCGAACAGCATCAGTTGAACTTAGGTTTGCGTGCTGTGAACATTGTTTGTCTTTGTGTTGTTCTCGATACAATTTTTTTTTTTGCTTTTTGCATTAAATGAACCCTCATTATGGCTCCCAAGAAAGTGAAAAGTGTTAGTGACAGTGATGTCAAGAAGCATAAGTGTGTTACAGTAGAAACGAAGACGGAAATAATAACTAAACTTGAGAATGGTGTTCGTGTTTCAGATCTCGCCAAGCAGTACAACTTAACTAAATCTACAATCTGTACTATCTTAAAGAACAAATGTGTGCTAAAGACAGCTGATATAGCTAAAGGAGTGACTATGTTAATGAAGCAAAGGTCTTAAGTGTTAGAAGAAGTAGCAAAATTATTGTTAGTTTGGATTAATGAAAAGCAGCTTGCTGGAGACAGTGTTAGCGAGGCCCTAATATGCAAGGTTTTGCTTTTGCACTGTGATTTAACAGCGAATACAGGTGATGCTAGCGTGACGAATTTAAAGCAAGTAGAGGCTGGTTTGAGAAATTTCATCGATGAACTGGAATTCATAGTGATGTTAGGCATGGCGAGGCAGCTAGTTCAGATAAAAAAAAGCAGCAGATGCCTATATAGAGGAATTTGCAAGCTTTATCAACTCTGAAAGTTATGTACAGCATCATGTTTTTAATTGCGATCAAACTGGACTTTTTTTTGGAAAAAATACCAAGAAGGACCTACATAACCCAAGAGGAAAACTCACTGCCTGGCCACAAACCAGTGAAGGACAGGCTTACACTTTTATTGTGCGCTAATACAAGTGGGGATTGTAAGATTAAGCCTCTTTTATTTTACCACTCTGAAAATCCGCACGCTTTTAAACGCATTAAAGTGCTAAAGGGTAAACTTCCGGTATTGTGGAGAGCGAATAGCAAGGCTTGGGTAACAAGATTACTTTTTATGGAGTACTTGATTGAAGTTTTTGCATCAACTGTCAAGAAATACCTTGAGGGAAATAATTTGCCCCTTAAGTGTCTGCTGGTTATGGACAATAAGTATGAAAGAAGACCTTAATGTTGAATATGACTTCATAAAAGTCAGATTTCTGCCTCCTAACAGCACTCCTCTCGTCCAGCCCATGGACCAGCAAGTAATTTCCAACTTCAAGAACTTATATACAAAGTCTCTTTTTTCCAGGTGACCAACGACACAGATTTGAGCCTGCGTGATTTTTGGAAGGATCACTTCCATATCTTCCACTGCATAAACCTCATTGACAAGGCATGAAACAACATTTCAATCTGCCCGGAGGAGACTGGCCATGTTATGTGCCTGATAGAGACTTCAAGGAGACAGATGTAACTCTAGTAAATGAGACTGTGACCATTGGCAAGAGTTTGGGGTTGGAGTGGAGGATGTGGTGGAGGACCACAGACAAGAACTCAACACAGATGAACTTGCTGAGCTGCAACGTGAACAGATGAAAGTTTTGCAGGAGGAGTACTCAGGAGAGGAGGAGGATGAGGTGGTACATGCTTCAAGTGCTGAGATCAAAGATGTGGTACATGCTTCAAGTTCTGAGATCAAAGATGTGGTACATGCTTCAATTGCTGAGATCAAAGATGTGGTACATGCTTCAATTGCTGAGATCAAAGATGTGGTACATGTTTCAAGTGCTGAGATCAAAGATGTGGTACATGTTTCAAGTGCTGAGATCAAAGAAATTTATAGCAAGTGGAGTGAAGTGCATGTTTTCATTGAGAAGCATCACCCTAACAAAACTAACCAGCAGAGCAGTGGACATTTTAAATGACAATGTCATGTCCCATTTTCGGAAAATTATCCAACAAAGAAAAAGACAAATGTCTCTGGATCGTTATCTTGTGAAAACACCGGTCACAGAGCCAGCAATCAAACCACTTCCCAAGATACAAACAAGAGAAAAAAACACCAGATATACCTACACAGTTGCCCGACGTTATTATGGAATGGGACTTTCCTTCGAAGGAATAGTCTTCCTCATCTACCATCTACCTGTGCCAGCAACTATCAACCACAAAGGTGTATTTTTTATATGATATATTTTTGCCACACATAAATCCATAAAAAAGTAAAAAAAAAACAAAATGTTTCTGGGGCGGGCTAACGGATTAATTGGATTTGCATTAATTTCAATGGGAAAAATTGTTTTGGTTTGCGAACGGAGTCAAAGAACGAATTAATTTCATGACCCAAGGTACCACTGTAATGCAAAAAAATGGGATTTCCAACACATTTGATACAATTTACATCACTGCTGTATCTAGACCAACAAGCAGCAGTGAGAATAAATGGTGAAACAACAACTTGGTTTGACATAAAACAAGGGGTCCATCAGGGGTGCATATTGTCGCCTTACTTATTTAACTTGTATACTGAAAATATAATGAAGAATGTTAGAGAAGATGTAGACAAATAATATTATGATGGCGTAAAAATTGGAGGTTATGAAATACCAGAGATTAGATATTACTGTCCACAATTAAAAAATGAATGGAAAAACTAATTATGTCAGTCCGTAAGAATAGTGCATAACCTCCATCTTCATGCGAAGAAAGCTAAATTGATGACAACTGACACAACAAATAAGGCAGCTGAAATACATATCAATGAAGTAAAATTGGAAGAAGTGGAGAGTTTTGAATATATTGGATCACTACTAACTAATAATGGAGATACAGTGAGGGAAAGTAAAGGAAGACATCTATCACTCTTCAAAAACTAAAGAAGCTGTGAAGAGGAACAGACAGAACTACAAAAATAAGATTTTTATGGACATGCATCTTTACTATCACAACATATACCCGTGAGGCCTGGACACTTAACATTGCCGAAAAAAATGCCTTTGAATGTAAATGAAGAGTTCTTCAAATATCATGGACAAAAAGAACAAATATATCCATACTATGAGAACTTAATATTGAAGATGGTTGGTTAGTAAAGAGGATTAAACAGAGAAAACCTAAATATTTTGGGTACTGAAGTGTAATGACAGCATATCTTGAGCCTGTCTACACAACAGATGTGCCACACCATCACTTTGCTTACTCCAGTGTTCTTACACTCTCTTGTTATTTTCTTGGTGTAAATTTTGTTCTGTTGAACTAAAGAAATAGACAAGAAATTAGACTCTTTAGAAGAAATAGACAAGAAATTAGACTCTTTAGAAAACAAATGCCTGAGGAAAATACTCGGTATCAAGTGAAACGAATTCAAGAACAATGCAGAAATAAGACAGATGACTGAACAACAACCAGTCTCATGAGTGATCAGGAAAAGGAGATAGATATATATTGGTCACGTGATGAGAAGAAACAGTCAGAGAATCCCAAAACAAGCTATAAAATGGAACACAACAGGCCAAAGAAAAAGAGGCTGACCCCGTGAAACTCTAAAGAGGACATTATTAAGAGGAGCCAGTTTAGTTGGCATAACATCCCTTTATGAAGTTGAAAGACTCGCGGAGAACTTGGCAACTACCTTGCGAGCCCTGTATGACGTTTAACGCACAGGAAGGATATAAGATATAAGAAATATTGTTTCAAAGCAGAGACCAAACACTTAGAAAATTTTGGAAATTAAATCCCCTTTGTATTTTTTTGCTCATTAACTTTTTATACCTAAGAATAGTTTTGACTGTGATCAGTGAAAGACCCTATTTATGTATTCATTTATCTTTATCTTAGTTGTACTCTGCATCAGAGGATTTTAGACAAAACAATTTTATATTCCAATCCTGTGTCTGAACTATCTTTGTGATAAATTTCTAACTAATAAAAGAAAAAATGTATTCATTACATTCAGCAAAAATAATTTATTCAGAATAATTTTCATGTTTCAAATTCCACATGGCAAACAGAAAACAAGAAAAGTGAAACAATAAAATCAGTGATGCCATTAAAAAATGGCTTCATTTCAAGCACTTTTATTTTTTCAAGCTTATAAATATGTGAGACATTTTCTTTGTTTTTGCCTGAACAAGACCTGCTGAATATATTGTTGGTTGCCATTAAGTAAAGCTAGCCATATTGTTTACCATTAACTTACAGCAATGCCTTCGTTTATTTAGTTCTTTTAATGCAGGGAGTTATGAACATTGCACAAGAATGACGGAGACAGGAGAGAGAATATATCAGCACTAGAAGGTCCAAGAAAATGATATAAACGATTAAAAATCACGGCTGTTGTGTCAAAGGAAGTAGACATTGGGTAGTGATGGGACAAACCTTGTCTCATCCCCTTTCTCACGTATTTTTCAGTGTTCAGGGGACAAGTAGTTATCTCAGTAGTGCTTGGCGATTACCTGTGTTTTTCTGTGTGTAGTAAACAGATCCACTATCAGCTTGCTGGGCCAGGTGCCGTTTAAGGGCAGAATTTAACCCAGAGAAGCCTGCCTTCTTGAGTATGAGACCAGTTAGCCAATGGCTTCACGGCTACCATCTCTAGCCTGCACAAACAGGGATAGGTCATGAAGACAAACATGGGTATTTTGTTTAATATTTAAGATGGCTGCCTAAATAGGAGAGATTTTTTTGGAGGAATGATTTAAGTGACCATGCATGCAAAGGTACTTAGTCAACAGGATAAAAAGGATATCAGCACATTCTAGAAAAGATTGAATACCAGATACAAAAGTGTTATGACCTATGAACCTTCCAACAAGATATCTAAGCTATCGGTTTGGCATGACCACCAAATGAAAAATGGGGATACTTTAAAAAAATGATCTATAGGGGCAGCTGGAAAATTATAAAACAAAATCACTTTAAAAGAAAAATATTTCATATTTAAAAATTAGCATAAACACGGTATGAAAGTACAGGTCATTCTACTGTTACCTGCTAGCTCTTCCCGAGCGTATTGGCACTATCCTGCCGCTTCCGGTTTCAATGCTGAGAGCGTATTGTCAGGATAGTGACAATTGTTTGTTTCATTAAAACAAGCGGTGTAACATTTAGATTGTACATATTTCGTCCGCGATTCCGGTGACACTTTCAAAATGGCGAATGCGTGCCTAGTTACGAGCGATGCCGAGCGAGAATACGGACGAGAAGCATGGAAATTTTTCAATTTTTTACGATGTAGATAGGGGTATGGACATAGCCTATGGCCACCCCGCTGCTCTTGGATGTTTTCTAAGTAGATTTAGACATATTTAGACGACTGGAGAAGTAGTTAGGAGGTTATTTCAGACATTCAGTAAGCGAAAATGCCATACGGAGTCACAATACGAGATCGACAAGTAGATCTACACATCTTAGATGGTAAATAGGGGTAAGAAGCGCGAATCTAGATCTAGCCGATGGTGAGCTGGCCACAATCAGTGTCTAAAAACATCACATTACGTCTTTTTTCCTAAAAAACTCTGCATTTATGAAATTTTCATTCATTTAGCTACACTTTGATACATATTACGTATACGGAAGTACATGGAAACACTGTTTTTCATTCCATTTTACACCTAGACCCCTTACTGACAAGGACCCGCGTTTTTACTCCCGCACTCCAGAAAACGTCCGTGTTTCTTCCTCCAGCACGGGAAGAGGACTACACTGGCAGCAGCTCTCAATGAAAACGAATCCTTAACCATGACCTCTACGAGATTAGCTACGACACAGACCCCAAGGCTAAATTTAGTAAGTCGTGTCTCCCGATATTTGGTCAGTCTTCTCTCAAGATGTTATGACTAAATGGTTATGTAAAACACACGCCAAACAACAGTCTCGTCACTGTGTTTTGGGACAACATAACCTAATGTAAAAATAACAGTTATGAAGTGTCACATAAAAAATCTCCACTAGATTCCCCACCTCCTTTTTTGACGCTGGGCTTAATGCCAGAAGGCGCATCGTTACAGCTAAATCGCCACTGACCATCACATCAGAAATGACTCTTGCATCAGCTAGAGGAGAGGGTACAGAAAGAGCAGCACTGGGGAAAACTGCAAGAACTGGACTTGCTTCGAAGGCTAATCATTCAATTACAATAAACCACAGAAGGAATTTGCCTTTAATTGTCTTCCGCGGAGCAGAGAAAAATCAATACATTTTAAACCATAACAAAGATGGAGGAAAATGTAACAAAGAGCTGTTAACATAAAGGAAAACCTCCGTGGGGATAAAAGGGTAAACATATACAGCATAAATCCTCATACCCAATATGTGCACACAAACATGACACTTTTTTCAGTAGCCTGTGGTATTTCTTAAGTTTATGACAGTACGGCATTCTTGCTTTTTTTATAACTGTGTAAGGTGAGATCGGACCGCTTAGGCCTGATCGTCCAATGTGCAGTGAGGATGATCCATCGACGAACTAACTATAATTAGAGATAAGAGCCCAGACGCCGCACAAAAACTCATGTTCTCATAAATACAATTCATCCTCATTACTGTCTGCCCTGGGGGTGGGGAAATGTCACAGCAACTCGTGATCTCGATTCATTCGCCAAGATGACCATACAAGCAAACGTCAGTAGTCTTATGACAGGGAAGAAAGAGGTTAGGCATACTTGCTTGGAGCGAAAAGAACAGCGCCATGTATGCCGTACAAACCGCGTTAATCATGCTTCAGTAACGATCTCGATCACTCGGTGGTCTTCTTCTTCTTCTTCTTCGTTCGCACTGTCTGTCTATATCTGCAGTCCTGTCTCTTGGATAAATTTCACTGTTTTTTGTAACTCATGTATGGAACCGTAGAGCTTATCTTCTTTAGTGGTTTCACTGGGCCAGTAATTATTTCTCAGTGTCTCGTAGTTGATGCAGTTCTGGAGGATATGTTCCACGGTTTGGGGCACCTGGGCACATGTACATAGATTAGTAGTACCAACCTTAAACTTTGTATACATATGACTTCGGAGTCGGTTGTGTCCTGTTCGGAGACGGAAGATGGTGACTTGTTCCTTTCTGTTTAGCATGTGATAGTCATCATGTGGTGGTGTTTGTGGCTTCCTGTAGGTTTTACTCGGTGGTCATCAGCTGGTAAATGATGAGATGCCATAATCTTATCTCTGTTATTTACCTCCCTTTTTTAATTATGCTGTATCTTACAATGTGCAGATGACACAGTTCTGATTGCTAAAAGTGAAGGGGAGCTACATGCTCTTTTGGACATAGTGGTTCGTGAAAGTTAAAGTAAAGGTCCCATCCCGAATAAAAAGAAGACTGAAGTGATGGTCATCTCAAAGAAAAGAAAACCACCAAAATGTAGCATTACCATCGATGGCACAGAACTGAAACAAGTTGATAGATTGAAGTACTTAGGAACAATTATAACAGCTGATGGGAAATATCACAACGAAATAAAAAAGCAGACGTGCTCAAGCCAAGTCAGCATTCCAGACAATGAGAAACATCTTGTGCAACAGATCTATATCAATGGAAACAAAATTTTGAGTACTCAATTTTGTTTTATGAATGTGAAGCATGGTCCATGAATAAGAGAGTACTGCGAGAAATGGAGGCCATGGAAATGCGGTTCATAAGAAGTATGTTGAAGGTACCATGGACAGCTAAGAAAACCGACGAAGAAGTCGCTGGAGTTAAAAGGCAAATACAGCGAAGATCAGAAGCAGACAAGCGAGATTTTCTGAGAAGAGGAAAATTGGAACATATTGTGGCAATGGAGAGTGACAAACAACAACAAAGATAAATATAAAACTTTAACAAAAGAAGTACGAAGAAACATAAGAAAAGACAAAAAACAATACATACAAGATTGTTGTGAAAGAATAGAAGAACATCAGAGGTGTGGAAGAGATAGTGAAATGTTTAAAGAAATGAAGACATTGACGAGAAATGTCACACCTAAGCTAAATGTAATTGTGATGATGGGGAATACCCTGACAGAGACAGAAGAAATTATAGAAAGATGGAAGGAATATTGCAAAAGGATGTATGAAACAACCGACTGTGGAAGCAGAAATCAACAGTGTGAATTATTATTGGAGGAGAAAGAACCCGAGCCGACAATGGAAGAAGTTTTATGGGCAATAAAGAATCTGAAAATTGGTAAATCACCAGGATGTGATGAGATAACCGCTGAATTTATTAAAGCAGGAGGAAAGGAGTGTGCAACAATCTATCATGCACTATGTAAAAAGATATGGCATTCAGGTATTTGGCCAAAAGAATGGAAAAGAACTGTATTCATACCACTGCCAAAAAAAGGGTAACCTGAAATTATGCACCAACTACAGAACTGTTGCCCTGATTAGTCATGCCAGTAAAATTATGTTAAAAATCATAATGGGTAGACTTCGAAAGAAAATAAAAAAAGAAGTCAATATGGTCTAAGCTGGCTTCAGGCAAGGAAGAGGATCAAGAGATCATATATTCAATCTAAGATTAATAATAGAGAAATGCAGGGAGTTTAATGTGAATCTATATTTATCCTTTATAGACTACTCAAAGGCATTTGATTGTGTACAACACCAGAAACTTTGGGAAATAATGGAAAAAATGGGATTTCCAACACATTTGATACAATTAACATCACTGCTGTATCTAGACCAACAAGCAGCAGTAAGAATAAATGGTGAGACAACAACTTGGTTTGACATAAAACAAGGGGTCCGTCAGGGGTGCATATTGTCACCCTCCTTATTTAACTTGTATACTGAAAATATAATGAGGAATGTTAGAGAAGATGTAGATAAAGAATATTACGATGCCATAACAGTTGGAGGTTATGAAATACCAGAGATTAGATATGCTGATGACACAGTATCGCTGTCCACAACACAAGAAGGAATGGAAAAACTAATTATGTCAGTCCGCAAGAACAGCGAAGAGCAGAACCTCTATCATAATGCAAAGAAAACTAAAGTGATGACAACTGACAAAACAAACAAGGCAACTGAAATATGTATCAATGAGGAAAAACTGGAAGAAGTGGAGAGTTTTGAATATCTTGGATCACTACTAACTAATAATGGAGATACAATGAGGGAAATTAAAAGGAGGACATCTATTGCTCTTCAGAAAGTAAAACAAATGAAAAATCTGTGGAGAGGAGCAGACAGAACCACAAAAATAAGATTTTTATGGGCATGCATCTTTCCCATCGCAACATATGCCAGTGAGACCTGGACACTTAACAAAACAGCTGAGAAACACATAAATGCCTTTGAATGTAAATGCTACAGAAGAGTTCTCCAAATATCGTGGACACAAAAAAGAACAAATATATCTATACTCTCTCTCTCTCTCTCTGAACCTTAAGTGCCCAGGGCACATGGGGCTTCCGCAAGGGTTTTCCACAAATGCCTGTCTTTCGCCTTTTTTTCTGCTCTTGCCCAGGTGAGCCCTCTATTGCTCAACATCCTTTCTGTTGTTCTTCTCCATGTCTCTTTTGGTCTACCCTTACTTCTGCTCCCCTGTGGTGTCCATCTTAGTGCTATTTTTGGTAGTGAGTTGTCAGTCATTCGGAGCACATGTCCCAACCATCGCCAGCGTCTTTCCTCAATAATTGTTGTCAGTGGTTTCATCTGCATTTCTGCCAATAAGATGTTATTTCTTATGGTGTTTGGCCAAAATATTTTTTTAATTCTACGTAAACATTTAGTCTGGAAAGAATTCAACTTGTTTTCTATGGTTTTGGTGATTTTCCAGCATTCACTTCCATAGAGTAGTACACTTAGAACATTACTCTTAAATATCCTGATTTTCATATTTATGCTTAGTTTATTTGATTTCCATATATTCTGTAGCATTGCAAAAGCCTGGTTTGCTTTAGTAAGTCTGCTGTTGATGTCCTCTGTGCTGTCTCCATTTTCTACTACTCTGCTGCCAAGGTATACAAATTCGTTGACCTCCTCCACTAACTTGTTATCTACTCGGAGTACATTTCTGTTGTTCACATTTTGCTTCATTAACTTTGTCTTTCCTACGTTGATCTTTAGTCCTATGTTGTTTGCATTCTGGGTTAACTTGTTTATTTTATCTTGCATATCTTTGTGACTGCTTGATAATAGACAAATGTCGTCCGCAAAGTCAAGGTCCTCCAGCACTGTGTTAAGGGTCCATTGTAATCCTCTGCATTTGTCTGATGTTGCCTCCTTCATTAACCAGTCTACTGCCAAGATAAATAATGTTGGTGATAGTACACATCCCTGTTTCACTCCTGTTTGTACCCTAAAGCTGCTGGAGGTATGTTCTCCACAGATAACTTTGCACTGAAAATCCTCGTATAGGGCTTTGATTACATTAACTATTTTATGGGGGAGGCCATGCCATCTTAGGATTTTCCACAGTGCATCTCTGTTGACACTGTCAAAGGCTTTCTCAAAATCTATGAATAATGCATATGTTGTGCTATGCCATTCATTTGCCTGTCTAATATTTGTCTAAGTACAAATATATGGTCTATGCATGATCTTCCTTTCCTAAATCCTGCCTGCTCTTTCCGAAGTTTTTCCTCAAGTGTTGGTACAATTCTGTTGATGATTATTCTGCAAAATACTTTACTAGTGAGTGGCAGTAGGGTAATGCCTCTCCAGTTCCCGCAATCTCTGAGGTCACCCTTCTTTGGTAGTTTTACTATAAGACCAGTTTTCCACTCCTCTGGGGCTTTTTCTAAATCCCAAATTTGTTGTAATAACGGCAAAGTTGTTTTGGTGTTTCTGTTTCTTCTGCTTTCAACATCTCAGCAGTCACTTCATCTTCACCTGGTGCCCTGTCTGATTTTAGCATCTTTATCGCCTCTTTTACTTCATTTATTGTATTGGTCCTGTATTGATGTTTAGTTCCGCTTTTGCTTCAGGTATATCTATTGCTTGTGCTGCTTGTGTTCTGTTTAGTAGGGTGTTAAAGTGTTCCCTCCATCTTTCAATTTTTTTTCTTTCTCCACTGACCAGTTGTCCATTTTGTGTTCTACTGCACTTTCACATCTTGTATTGAAGTTACCTGTCATCTGCTTTGTGATTTTATATATGGTTTTCATGTCATTTGTATATGCTGCTTTCTCTGCTGTCTCTGCTAAGTTGTCATAATACTGACGTTTATCTTGACGGCATGATTCCTTCACTTCTTTGTCTTTTTGTGCATAATTACTTAAAACTCGTTCTTTAAGCCGTTGTGATTTGGTGTTCAGTAATTTTTTCTTGATTTCTTTTCTTTGCTCTATCTTTTCCCATGTGGTCTCACTTATCCATTCCTCTTTTCTCCTTTTCCGATATCCCAGCACCTCTTTTGCTGTTTCCTGTAGTGTTTTATTGAACTCTAATATGGACATTTCTGCTTCGTCTTGTAGGACACTGAAGCGGTTCTTAAGTATTATTGAGAATTCATTTCTTGTTTGCTGGTCTATCAGTTTTCTTGTATCAAAATGTATCTTTCTGTGTTCTCCGATTCTGGCTTTCCTTAATTTTAGTTTTATTTTTGCTACCAGAAGGTTGTGATCACTTCCTATATCTGCTCCTTTCTTGCTCGCACATCTTGTAGTGACCGTTTCCACTTGTTGTTTATTAGTATGTGATCGATTTGGTTTTCTGTGGTTTTATCTGGTGACCTCCAAGTCACCTTATGGATGTTTTTGTGTTGGAAAATTGTCCCTCCGATGGTCATCATGTTTTCTTCACAGAAACTGCACAGTCTTTCTCCATTTCATTTATTTCTCCGATTCCTTCCCTTCCCATGATTCTTCTTCTATCTTCATTTCCTTCACCTACTTTTGCATTGAAGTCGCCCAAGATGAGTAGCATATCATGCTTGGGTATTGTTTCTACTGTGGCTTGGAGGCTGTTGTAAAAATCTTCTTTTAATTCCTCTTCAGCTGCTTCTGTTGGTGCATAACAAACTATAATAGACAGCTTCGTGAATCTTGAGTTGAACCGTGCATATAATAATCTCTCATTTATTGGGGTCCATTTCAGCAATGCTCTTGATGTTTCTTTTGTTATAATCAATGCTACTCCTCCTTCATGAAGATCTTCTTTACCTGACCATATTATTGTATCTTCTGTGTGCTGTGTTGTTAATTTCCTTCTGCCTTGTCCTGTCCATCTTGCTTCTTGTATTCCTAGTATGTCTAGTTTGTATCTGTGCATTTCCTTGATGGTTTGTGCTAGTTTTCCAGTCTGGTTTAGTGTTCTTACATTCCAGCTGCCTATATGCATCTTTTGTTTAGGTTCCAGGAGGTCTGCAGTCGGGCTGGGGACTTCCAGTGGCTGGCTTTCATCCACAACCTTCATGGGCTCAGTTTCCTGATACGCATTTCTCCTTCCACCTGCATTTGCTTTTTCCCTTGCTTCTGTTTCTGTAGCAGTCTGATAGTTTTTTACCAGATAGGGTTGCTGGCCCTATGCTGAACCCTCCTTAGTCGCCTTTTACGATCATGCATGGTAGGGTACAGTGGTCCTATTCTTTGCAGATCCCGGGTACCACACGGGTAATATCTATACTACAAGAGCTTAATATTGAAGAAGGCTGGCTAGTAAAGAGAGAAAACTTAAATATTTTGGACACATTAAACGTCATGATAATTTAGAGGAGACCATATTGGAAGGATACATAATGGGAAAAAGAAAAAGAGGAAGACCGAAACGAAGATGGCTGCAAGACATCGTTGACGATCTGGAAATGGATGCAGCAGCAGCAGGCCATCTTGCTCACAACCGAGAGGCCTACAGGAGTGCTGTTTGGGAGGCAAAGTTCCGCAAGGGACATGCAAAGGAATGAATGAATGTGGAACTGGAAAAATTGAGAGAAGAAAAGACAGAGAGGGAAGTTACTGGATGGGCTGTCAGTGTGGCTAGGAAGAAGGTCACCGGCGGATCTCATAATCGAGTCTAAGGACAGGGAATTGTGAAGAGAAATGATCGCCTACGCCACGGTACTTGATTGATATTTTACAAATAAACATCTCCCCCTCCCCCCTCATTGGCTGTATTGTCACCTCGGCTGTCATTCTGAAAAGGTGTATCGCTGTTTATAAACCATGAAAACACACGGGTCAAAAGATGATTTTTTTCTAGTATATGGTTTTAATTTACACATAGTATTGAAACAATGTTCACTTGAAATCTGAGTTCTAATAAATTGTTTTGATTTTTACAAAACAAAGAAGTTTGTTCACATTTTATGTATGTTGTTCTTTTATTTTGTTGCTTTCATTCAACAATGTTATATTTTTAAAAAGCTGGGCAGAACGGAAATGAACAGCCTGTAGACAGCGCTCGCCAAGCAAGCAGACGGTGTCGGCCATCTTGCATTGTACTTTAACTTTGGGTTACTTATATGTTAGACCCTTGTAGCAGTGACGATTCAGTTATATAAACCTCGCCATTATGACTGCGCACGATCAGATACGAGCTATGCTCGATGAATTAATGGGGACTCGCAGAGATGGTAAGCAGATAGGGCTCTTATGTGTTCTCAGTTACAGCTTGTCTGGCTGAAGTTGACACTGTATGAAGTTATAATGGGGCCATTTGCTTTTGGTTAATAAGAGGCATTTTAATCATTAGATCTCCCCAAAAGTAATTAAAGGCCTTCATTCACATTATTGAAACGTGATACTCTCAATTGGGTTATTTATAAAGGTCAAATTACATTCGATTTTGACAGATTCAAAATGTTTGAACTTTTTATCGACCGCAGTTTTGCTATAATGAATCAGTCCCTGGGATATGAAAACATCAACAACAAAACAAAAAAAAATGAAGAGGGTAAAATATCGGTCATTAATCAGAGCATCAATTTAAATGAATATTCTTTTTTGTATATGAGGATTTGGGGGAAAATAAATGTAAGTGAAATAGATGCCAGAATCAGAAAGATCAGTAGAAATGTTTATGGAGCTAAACAGAAAAACAGATTAAAAATTGTTCAAGTTAAAAGTTTGATATGCTAGCACCACAACCATGATGAATTTTATCCATGTTTGACTCCTTTATTATTATTGACCTGTGAATATTCTTGTCAGATTGTACTGTTGTACTTTGCAACTAATAAAGATGGATTATTACAATATATAACTTTTCTGTTTAAATGTTTGGTTGCGTTGTTCACTCAAGTGTTCATGATCCATTTGTATGTATTTTTGAAGACACTGTCCAGTTTGACAGTCAGTGACACAAATCTGACATGATTGCAGCAAATGTGGCCAACACAAAGATGCTGCTCAACCTCTCCATTCATATCTACAGTAACAGAACAGGGATCACTATAGTCCCCATGGCAGTAGAGTCTGCTAAAGAAGAATTGCACACCCCCTGCTTTTTAGCTTCCTCAAATATTGAAAAAATTGCCATAACCTATTCTGAACCTGACATGAAGCTGTGCCTCCCCATCTCCACCGCATCAGCTGCAAAGAACATGCTAACAGTGCCTGGGAGATAGAACAACAGTATACATGTTCTTGGACACTGATCAGCAGAACATCAGCTTTGTTGTTTGAAATGGGACAGCAACAGATTCTGTCCACCTCTCATTGTCTGCAGTCAGTCTGTATAGTACCCAGGGTTGTTACATACTCTCCATCTTGTCCATAACTGTTCTTATCAGAGTTTTTTTATATAGGACTATATTGAAAGCATTCATTCATGTGGCATGTCCTTTCCAGAACGTTGTCCCTCTCACAGCCTCCCTGAATGCAAAACGGTCTTGCGTAAGTTGACCGGCATCTCGCAGTGACACATTCGGACTTTCTATGGTGTCCTAAGTCCATCTGCGGGGAGGTCGTCCCTTTTTCTCTTTTGCCGGGCACTGTGTCTTCTATTGTCAACCTCTCCAAGCTATTGTGTCTCTTGATGTGGATAAAGTATCTCAGTTTTCTAATTTTTATGGTGTTAACAAGCCAGTTTTCTGCAACACCTAATCCCATCAAAATCTCTTTATTTGATTTTTGTTCTATCCACAATATTCTAAGTGCACTTTCATACCATTTCATTTCATTTCAAATGCTGGTATTCTCTTTTCTAGTGATTTGTCCATGTTTCACATCCGTACATTGCCACTGGGAATATGTAATCTCTTAATAAACATAACTTTGTTTTTTTGTTTGTACCTTGCATTGAAAGCTTTACAAATCATTAAACTAAGAAACATGCAGATGGTGTTTTTTTGTACATTCAGTATCATGTTCATTACACTGTATACTACTTTTTGTGTAGAAAACATGTTAATAAATATTAAAGGAAGAGTAAAATGAAAATTATTGCTAACAGTGGATTTTTTTTTGTCTATAAGTGACATTTATTGTCCCATAACACTATATAATAATTGACATTCTCTGACATATAGTCCTGGCAAGTCTTGGCATATTGACACAGGCAAGGAAACATTTCATATTTTATATATATATATCTTGAACATTTATTAGAGAACAAATTCTGATAAATAATAAATAAACATAAATTAGCTTCAGATTGGTGAAGTTAATAATAATTATAAAATATAACAAAATGTAAAATGCAGGCATATATCCATCAGCTACCTAGAAGTCTTAATCTGTAGTAAGAGGTTACAGTGTGAGGCATTTTATCCGGCAAACTGAGAAGCAGCAGCATTAGGAAACTACATTGTTGCATTGGAAATCCCTTCGCCAGATCTTCAGAATAAAACACTGACGAGCCATTACTGAGTTATATTACTGTACTGAGAGTTTATCAGCACAAATGGTACTAGAGTAAAAATTAAAAGAATAATTGCCAAACTTCTCCACAGACAACAGCAACACTGCTGTTTGGACACACTTATGCATATATGAATTCCCATGGGGGATGGAGGGGTTGTTTCTTGAGACATAGCAGTATGATGGCAACACAGAAAGCTTTTTCAGCTGAGAAAATGTTCCCAAACTAGAATCATTAGTAACATTGATATTAGGTAGGCTTTGGCTTTAAAATTTGTATGCCAAGTTCTTTAGACATAAGAAAGAAAAATAGTAAAATGTATGGATAAGATTGAGAACAACACAAAATCCTAAGAAAAAAAAAATGAAGAGTTCAGCAAACCTGCCAAAAACAACTAGAGTAGAGCACAGCAGCTGCTTGATGGAACAGAGAGAAATGGAAACGTTGATACCAGATGTAAAACAGCCAGCAGAATGAAACAAGTCACCAAACAAACTGCAGAGGTGTAAAAGATAGTATAAACATTCAGGACACAATGCAGAAGAAAAAATGTGGACATAAATTGTTAACCAGAGCTGTTCACCCACACACCGCTCTGTCTCACTCCAGAACTAGTTACTGTGGGCAGCAGGGTCACTTTAAGTAATTCAAAATATACTATATATTAAATGATGGATGCACAGCCCATATGAATCTACATAACCAGACCAGTCTAATGAGTTGGACCAGAGACAGAAGCTATAGGACAGCTACAGAAATCTGGAACATTGTACTGGTGATGGGTTTCACATCTTTTTAACACTGAGGAGTAAACTGCACTGTTGGATACAAAGCTGAAGATTAATAAGCACTTAGGCTTATTTGATGCAGTCGGGATAAACCGTATGTACCCGTTTTGTCAGTCATGTTAGAGGTGTAGTGACCTTTGGGAAGTTGTGACTTTGATGTATCCCTTCAGAAAAGTTACTAAAGTTCTTTATTGTTGATAAAATCTTTACTCTGATTTGAGATTATGATTTTTGCCAAGTATGATTTTTGTGTGTATAGATAAATCATACCTGCATTTAAATGTGTGTGACTAATAATACTTGTGCTCATTTATATGTGACCTAGTAGTGTTTGTATGACTCCTACTTAGATTTATATGTAATCAGAAGAAATAAGATAGTAAATAATGGAACACTATGAAACATGACTCCTTCCAGTTAGCACAATGAGTGTATGACAGATAATGAGTATAAACATAGGAATCAGTCCTTTCTACTGCCAGACCTCGGTAGATCTGACAGACATGCTCACCTGTTAACACATTCTTTCTTCTCCATGAATTCTCACTGACCATAGGCGAATCTGACAAGTATCGAGTGAGATTTGATGACCCACGGGTATGTAAGAGCTTCCTACTCAGCTGTTGCCCCCATGATATTCTGGCTAGCACGGTGAGTGGTTTGTTTTTTGGGCGGTCACCTTATTGGCCTGCCTATTCCCAGAAATTTGTTCCTCCAGGCAATTGTTTTAATTTACATTTTTTTCTCTCATTCCTCTATAGCTTCAAAAAAGCTACTTGGGAACAGGTTGGTGTCTCATACTGTTACATACATTGACATTCTAGGAGTGGGTACGTAAGAAACCGTGAGTTGGACCCATTTTGAATCAATGAAATGCATACAAACCTGTTTTAAAAACGCTAATGGTTTCAATGCAAGTCTGTAAACATTGTGGGAGGTTAATTTTTAAAATTTTATTTTTATTTTTAATTCTCGGCAAAAAGTAAGGGAATTCTGTTTGAAATAACTTCATGTGGGCATATAAAAAGCACAGTGCGGAATTGTGGGAAAGATAACTGCAAGATTTGTTTTTGACATTAAAAGTCTTTGGGTTTTTTTTGGTTAGTGAAGGGTTTTGCAGCGAGAAATAATGGGGGAAAAAATATAGATTTAGTGTTATTTGAAATTGTGAGCGGGTTCTGTTGAGTGAAGTTTGAAGACTGTGCTTTCATGGCTGAGTATGTGCTTGACTGTGTGTGTTATTTTAATGAGGATTGGGCAGGTAATTCCTCCTCTCAGTATCACTTTTGAGAGTATTTTTTTTACACTCTTGAATTATTCACACTTCACTGCAACAGATCCTGCTCTTTGACAGTTTGTTACATGCAACTTTGTTTCAGCTAAAATTAATATTAACATGTTCTCATAAGTAGCCATGAGCCAACCAGTGTCCTCTGTTTTTGTGATGCAGCTGCCCAAGCAGCCAGGACTAGCAGGCTGCTTATGTGTGTATGTCCCCAGATAATAAAGATATATTTTAAGTTTCATTTGTCTACTCATTCACTGTTTCACCATGCATTTACTTTAGCTCATTGTATTATGAGCTATAAAAAATAAATGTTATTAGTTTTTTGTTTAACTCTGTTCCAGCTATGACTCGTGTATTTGTCATGCTTTGTCAAAAATTGTGAAACAAATTTGCTGTGTCTGTCTGGATTTGTTCTTTGCTTTAGAGATTCATTGGAGATTATATTACTGCATAAGCTAAAAATATACCTATGGTCATGTCACACTTAAAGACATAGCAACTGCGTTTATTATAAATTGTTGTATGAGGTCTTGGCATCTTTGTTTGCTAGTGAAAGAGTTAAAGCTTGTAAGCAGTTACATGTTTCTATTGATTTTTTTTTTCCCCATCATAAATCATACTGGAGCATTATTTCTCTTCTATGCTATTTGTGCTGAGAAAGATAATGAGCTTCTTTCAGACCCAGTACAGGTTGTTTTGGTAAAGTTGTTCTTCATGTAAGGTTAATGTTTGAAAGATTTTCTATTGTAGCGCATGGACCTTGGAGACTGTCCAAATGTGCATGATCTGGCCTTACGTGCTGACTATGAAATTGCTGCCAAGAATAAGGACTACTTTTATGATATTGATGTGAGTTTTTTCCCTTCTTCTGTGAACTTTTAGGATGGTAAATTTACTGATTTGTTTATTAAAACATGTTTTATGATGATGAAGTTACATTTAAAGATGTGTTTATTACAACTTGTTTTATAAAGATGCCATGGGTGATCAGGAAAAGGAGATGGACATATGTTGGTCACTTGATGAGAAGAAATGATCAGAGAATCCCAAAACAAGCTATCAAGTGGAACGCAACAGGCCAAAGAAAAAGAGGCATACCGCGTGAAACTCTGAAGAGGACATTATTAAGAGAGGCCAAATTAACAGGCATAAAATCCTTTGATGAGGTTGAAAGACTCGCCGAAGACAGGAAAAATTGGTGAATTACTTTGCGAGCCCTATGTGACGTTTAACGGCACGGGAAGGATATAAGATAAGAATTAAATTTTGTGACATTTTAATGTGGATTAAATAGTGAGCTGGAAAGATTATCTTTCAAAATGATCTTGGTATAAGGCACTGCTAAGAATCTGACCTTCGTCAGTCACTTATGTGACTGCTGACAGTGTACCATCTTCTAGACCTTTTTTTTTTCAGTGTGTCTTTTAGGATAGGAAGTCCAGGTGCGCTAAAGTATATGAACTGCATTGTATTTCAGCACGTTTTTCCAAAAGATAATATCAGTGCTCCACTTTAGTGAGGTTTGCATTGGATACTTGACACTATATCTTCATTGTATCAGTTGTCTAGTGTCTACCCACAGCAGCCAACTGTCCCTGTTTTTCTGATAGGATTATGTGGGTAGAGGGTCTAGATCCACATGACCACAGGGGGTGGAATTGAGAAGAAATCAGCACTAGAGTAAGAATGACATCTGCAGGATTTAGATATCTTTGGCCCGATGTAGGCAGACATTACTGAAAATTCTCACATTTGTTCAAGAGAGTAATGGACAGTGGTTTAGAAGAATCATACAAATTCAGTAAGAGTATAGAGGAAGAAACTTGGAGATTACACAAATAATAGGAATTAATAACATTAATGATGATATCTAGCTAGGAGAAGTGACTTGGGGTTACATTTAGGATATTTTAAAGAGGTCATGATGGGCAAATTTTTTGAATGAAGGAGATGGCCACCCAAGGAGGAATCAGGATGCAAGTTTCTGAATGCTTAACACTTTGTTGACCACAGTTAATTACCCTGAAAAACCCCCAGTTCCCAGCCATTTTTCTGAAAAATGAACTTTTTTGAGTGAACTTAGAAAAACATGCATATCTCTACTCACCCTTTAGGGAATGTAATCCAACTTGGTAGACAGACTCCCAAGACCCTCTAGTACTTCTTGAGTGTGTGATATCTTGTGAAACAATTATCTGGATGCAGTGGAACTTGACAACTTTTACAAATAAATCTTGTTTCACTCCTTTTCCCATTGACTGAGCACACTCTGCACTTCCTAGATGGTGGTTTTTTAGTGCCTTGACCCTCAAGCTTCACCAGGACATGATCCTTTACTATTCCAGATAATCTTCCTGGAGGATCCTTGCTTGGAGCCCTTTTGAGCTGTTTGGTAGGGGGTTCATTCTCAACACCTGCTTCCAAGATTTCTTGAACAGTAGAAGTGGTTTCAGAGAGCCAGAATCTTGCCACTTCAACCACATACTGCTTATAGGTCTTCTTGTTCTTATTTAAGGCTCTGTAGATTATGTATGAGTTAAACAATGCACAATTGATGAGATAGAATCCTACTTTTTTGTTCCATTTCACCGTCTTCCTCAAGATGTTGTTGTACGAAAGATACTGATCAGCCCTGTCTACTCCCTTCATGTGCTTGTTGTAATCAACAATGCAAATTGGTTTCATCAGTGGCTGTCCAGTTTTTCTATCTGTCTTCCCAGTAGCAACTATTCTTGAATTGTGCATTGTTGATATCATGCGAACAACTCTTTTGTCTTTCCAGACCTGAAGCAGTGTTTGGTCTTTCCGACAAAATGTGCTTTCACTTTTCTTTATTTGTTTGGAAGCAGCTTTCAAACTTTTGGCAGTCCTCTGTTTTCTCTAATTGTTCCACAGACTCTGGTTTTGTTCTGCAGTAGAACTTCAGCCATTGACACACTGTTGTAATAGTTGTCTTGGTATACATGATGCCACATTCCAAGATAGGGGCTCAGAACAGATAGGACTGTTTCTTGTAGCTTCTTTCCTTCTCCTGTATATATTTCCATGTTTAGTATGTAGCCTGTGTCACTCTCACACACCAGTCTCACAAGGATCCCATACTTTGTTAACTTTGAAGGATTATATGTCCTAAATTTCAGTCTTCCTCTCCAAGGGATCATTCCTTCGTCAAGCGAAAGCTGCTGTTTTGGTTTATACAGCTCCTGAAACTTAGGCAAAAAATAATCCAGCAGAGGTTTTATTTTGCCAATTCTGCCTGTTTCTGGAAGTATCTGAGAGTTATCAGAGAAATGCAGAAGGGTCAGAAGATGCTCAAATTTACCTCTGCTCATTGTTTTGGAAAATATTGGAGTTTCCAGTAAAGGGTCTGTTGTCCAGTACTCTCTCCAGTGTGGCTTCATAGTCTGGCCCATCAAAATGATTAACCCAATGAATTTTTTCATGTCTGCAGGTGTTATGCTTTCAGACAAAAAGGTAGTAGGTTTGTGCATATGTTGGGTCTGTGCACGGTATAAATTTTCATGATGAGCCAACAGTTCAAAAAAATCATTCCCAAACATCATACTGCAAATTTCCTCTATGCTGTCTGGTTTGTTTACGTTCACTGAAACACCAGGATTTCCTAGAAAATGTTCAAGAACTGGTGTAGAATCAGTGTTACTCCACACACCTATATCACTGCTAACTATATCACACGAAAAATGTAAAATACCTGCAACTGGAACATTACATCTTGACACTGAATCACAGTCACTGTCACTAGAAGTTTGACTATCTGACGCAGCAACACTGTGCCTAGTTATCGTATTTTTAATCCGATCGCCGTCACAGGAATCACTTTCACACGCATCATTTTCATTAGAAGAATCATTAAATAGTGATTTTTCATCATCACTAGGGCAATCTGACAACAAATCATAGCACATTTCAGCGCCAACAGCAGTATCTTCGAGAGAAGCATGCTCCGCCATTTCGAAAAAATGTCGACTTGCGAAATCTCGCGAAACACGTGTTTTCGACAGCTGAAACCGCGAGATTTCTATTTTTTTTTAAAGTTACGAAGATTGAAAACAGTATTTTATTATATTAGCTTTGCAGTAAAAATACAGACAACCAAAAATTATTTTAAATAACACACTAGAAACAGTTTAAATAAGACGACCATCGAATACGGCAAATCCGCCTTTCGGTCAACAACGCACGGAAACCAGAAATACGGATCTTCCCGTATTTGGTCAGGAAAGTGTTAATATGAAGTTGAAGAATACATTATATGCTTGTTATGCTGTTCCTACAGTCTGCTTGCTCTCACCTAGATCGCAGTTGTAATGCTACATTGCAGTGTAGGACATGAACATTTCTTCATGTTTTGTGTATGTGATGTTGAAATTTTCCATCTTTTATAGGCTATGGAGCACCTTCAGAGCTTCATTGCAGACTGTGACCGTAAGACAGAAGTTGCTAAACGTCGCCTGAAAGAAACACAGGAAGAACTCAGCGAGGAGGCTAATGCCAAGGTTAGGACACAAAATATGACCACAAGTAAAACTGTAATAGAAGTTAGCTGATGTAATGAACATATATCTTCTTAATCCTTCTCGTGCCATTAAACGTCACATAGGGCTCGCATAGTTGTTTGCCAAGTTCTCCTGTTCTCGGCGAGTCTTTCAACTTCATTATGCTAACTAAACTGGCTTCTCTTAATAATGTCCTCTTTAGAGTTTCACGGGGTCAGCCTCTTTTTCTTCGGCCTGTTGTGTTCAACTTGATAGCACGTATATATAGGACAATGTCCATCTTCTTTTTCTGATCACCCATGAGACATGTTATTTGCTCATCTGTCTTATCTCTGCATTGTTCTTGAATTCATTCCACTTTATACCAAGTATTTTCCTTAGGCATTTGTTTTCAAAAGAGTCTATTTCTTTAGTGATTTCCAGCTTTCACATATATATTGGATATTACATTTGAATTGAATAATCTTAAATTGGTTTTTATGCTTATAACTTTTGAATGCCATATGTTCTCAAGATTTTTTAAGGACAATGCTGCTTTTGCAATTCTAACTTCCTTCCTGGTGTCACCATCCTGGTCTGTGTAGCTGGCAAGGTATGCAGATTGGTTTACTTCATCAACAACTGTTCCTTCTACGTATATTTTACCTAATGAACATATATATGGACATTTAAATAGCAGATTGAGAGTAAATGTAGCTGTGTTTGAGAAATTACATTGCTACAGCAGTCAGTGAACCAGGACAGCTCAAAACCTCTTTCTTTGCTTGCTCACAAGGGTAAGCTTTTGTATAGATATTACCCTAGACTGTCGTCATCCCGATGAAAAGGTATTTAGAAACATAAGAATTGAAAGAGAAAAATGTTCTTGTAAATTTTTGTCATGTTTTGACCCATATTGGTGTATTAGATACCTGTTGTTTGTTTACCTACTTTAACTAAGCTGACAAACAATCCAAGGATGTATGTATTTCCTTTTTTTTTTTTCTTTTTCACTACCTGTGGTAACTCATCACTTGCTCACTGCATATGTTCTTCATAGTAACAAGTACAACTTTTTTTGTGGTAAATTATGTAACTGCAAACTGTTTTGTTTGTACTAACAGGCAGAGCAGATTCATGTTCTTGGTGAACAGATTGGGACTTTGATGGCCAAAGCTGAGGAAATTGGAGCTGCTGGTGAAGTTGATGACTCGGTGAAGATGATGGAGGAAGTTGAAGCCTTGAAAGCAAAAAAGACACAAGCAGAGGTATGTTAGACTAATCTTTTTTTTTTATTATTATGACTGCATTGTCTGTTCCAGGGGAGGTTAATACAAATACAGAATATAAGTTTTGAAAAAAGGAGGTTAATACAAATAAAGAATATGAGTTTTGAAAAAAGGAGGTTAATACAAATACAGAATATAAGTTTTGAAAAAAGGAGGTTAATACAAATACAGAATATGAGTTTTGAAAAAAGGAGGTTAATACAAATACAGAATATAAGTTTTGAAAAAAGGAGGTTAATACAAATACAGAATATAAGTTTTGAAAAAAGGAGGTTAATACAAATACAGAATATAAGTTTTGAAAAAAGGAGGTTAATACAAATACAGAATATGAGTTTTGAAAAAAGGAGGTTAATACAAATACAGAATATAAGTTTTGAAAAAAGGAGGTTAATACAAATACAGAATATGATTTCTGAAAAAAAAATGGAAGAAACGATAAATCTTTCTTTTGTTGATGTATGCAACAAAAATGTGTTTTATCTGAAGAATGCTAAGACAGATGCAGCTAAAAGACGATCATTGAGAAGCATTATATTTAAAACTGTAAAAAGCTGTTGGACATTAAAATGATTTGTAGTGGGAAAACTGAGACTGGGGGGGGGGGGGATAAATGGGAAGAAAGACCAGGAAGGCAAAGATAAGGAGCAGTCTGACCATGGCTGTGGGGCTGGATGCTAGTCTGGGGAGTAAAGGATGAAGCTACTGCTACTTTCCATGCATGTGGTAAGAGGCGACTAATAATAAAGTTCCAACATGTTACAGAAACGGCAACAATAAGTCAAGTCTCATAGTGGGATGGACCTCCAGAGTGTCACGCTTGTGTGACTGCTAGCAGTGAAAGCTGACAGGAAGCCAGTACCATGACAGCAGATGTTCTGACCATACAATTTGAAACTACAATCAGTTTTTGGAATGTTCAAACGTTTGAAACCGCTAAGTTGCAACAGATAAAAAAAAAGAAATGAGGAACTACAAACTGCACATCCTAGGAATAAGTGAGAGCAGATGGTCAGGGAAAGGGAGGATAAAAACGGCAACAGGAGAAACAGTGTTATCTTCAGGGAGGGAAGACCGTCAGCACCATAATGTATAGAAAGAGTATTTTTGGAATCTTACATCTTTCCCATGCCGTTAAACTTCACATAAGGCCTGCATGGTAGTTTGCCAAGATTTCCTGTTTTCTGCGAATTTTTCAGTCTCATCATGGGATGTTATGCCCACTGAAATGGCCTCACTTAACAGTGTTCTCTTTAGAGTTTCACATGATCGACCTCTTTTCTTTGGCCTGTTGTGTTCCATTTGATATCTTGTTTGGGGATCCTCTGATTGTTTCTTCTCATCACATGACCAACATATGTCCATCTTATTTTTCTGATCACCCATGAGACAGGTTGTTTTCTCGTCAGCCTTATCTCTGTTGTTCTTGAATTTGTTCCACTTTATACCGAGTATTTTCCTTAGGCATTTGTTTTCAAAAGAGTCTAATTTCTTGTCTATTTCTTTAGTGTTTTCCTGCTTTCACATGCATAAATGAGGGTGGATATTACATTTGAATTGAATAGTCTTAACTTGGTTTTTGTGCTTATAACTTTTGAATTCCATATGTACTCAAGATTCTTGAAGATTGATGCTGCTTTTGCAATTCTAACTTCCTTCCTGGTGTCACCATCCTGGTCTTTGTAGGTGCTGAAATATTCAAAATGGTTTACTTCATCAACAGCTGTTCCTTCTGCATATATTTGTCCGTCATGGTTAATGAGAAGTTTCATTATTTTTGTTTTATCTTTGTTAATTTCAAGTCCTATTTTGCTAGCCAGTGAAGACAGGCTATCTGTTTTTACTTGCATTGATTTCACATTGTTACTGATAGAGTTATGTCATCTGCAGAATCAAGATCTTCCAGTTGAGTCTCATGTACCCAATCAATGCTTATTGTACCTGTGCAGCATTTTTTCATTATAAAGTCTATGGCAATTCCAAAAAGCAAGAGAGATAATATACATTATTGTTTCACACTTGTTTCAATCTGGAACCATTCACTCATTCCTTCTTCTGTGTTGATTGCACAAACATGTTCATTGTAGAGGTCACTAATGATGTTGACAATCTTTATGTTCTTAAAATTCCCTATATTGATTCTGTGTGTGTGCTATCAAATGCTATTATTGGAGTGGACACCTATAAATAACAGACTGATAAAAATAAGACAAGGTGATTCACAAACATTACTATAATACGGTGCTATTCCCCAACAAATGATGGCAGTGAGGGCAAAAAAGAAGACTTGTGTGAACTACAAAAAAGAATTAGAAAAATGCACCCAAACATGATCACGTAATATTAATGGGAGACCTCTATGCCAAGGTTGTAACATACAATTTATACAATGAAAGAATCATGGGAAAGCATATGGAATGCCTGTCCTTTGCTTTTTTCCCCCCCTCTTGCCCAGGCGAGCATAAATTAACGTGGTATTCACCAAATGGTCAGGACAGAAGTTGGATAAATCATATATTAATGGTAGGTAGAGACATTCCCTACAAGATGTGAAAGGAGGTGCTGGTATGGGTAACAATCATCACCTTGTAGAAGTGAAGAAATGAAGATCAAGACACAAAAAAGAACAAACGAAAGCTATATGATATTGGGAAACTGAAAAAAAAAAAGCTTATTAAAAAGATCTTTGTAATGGAAATTTAAAAAACTTTCCAATGGGACCAACAGTTAAGAAAATACAGGAAGAAAAGATGTAGATCAGAAATGGAACAAGATAGCAGCTGTGTACAATGAAAGCTGTAAAACTTGCTTAGATTTCAGAGGCAAGAAGTCTGGATGACACCAGAAATTCTTAAAACTATAGAGTTAAGGAAAACAGATCAAAAGTAAGAAAATGGAAGCCAAGCCAGAAAGACTAAAAGAAAGATATAATGCACAGTACAGCCAGTTAAATAAGTTAGTGAAACAACAAACCCTGGCTGATGAAAGGAAATGCCTGGAAGAATTAGCAAGACAAGCTGAGGATGCAGCATCGATAGGTGAACATGGTACATTGTACAAAATAACTAACACCATCAGTGGAAAGCATAGGACAACCAACAGTGTTTCCGTCAAAGATAAATATGAAAAGAACACTTTAGATACTATCAGCAGACAAGTGGGGCTGAACATGAATATAAAAAAGTGAGAAATAGTAAACAAAAACAAGCAGCAATTAAAATTAATGACCACAATCCAACAGAAGCAGATACCACCACATACCTTGGCAGTATATTAACACTGAATGGAGGAACAAATAAAGACATAGAGAGTAGAATAAATAAAGCAAGAATAGCGTTCATTAATCTTAGAAACATTTGGAAGTTGTCCCAGTACAGTACCAGAACCAAAATAAAACTCTACCAAAGTTGTGTGTTATCCATTCTCCTCTGTGGAGCAGAATGCAGGAGAGCAACTGAAAAGAAAATGAGCAAATTATCCTCATTCCTCACAATCTGCCTCTGAGAGATTTTAAATATTTACTGGCCACAGACAATAAATAATAAAGACCTACTAGAAGATACACATATCGTAATAACAAAACAAAAAACGCTGGAAATGAATTGGTGATACACATATCTTAGTAGCAAAA
Source organism: Achatina immaculata (assembly GCA_009760885.1). Classification (NCBI taxonomy): domain Eukaryota; kingdom Metazoa; phylum Mollusca; class Gastropoda; order Stylommatophora; family Achatinidae; genus Lissachatina; species Lissachatina immaculata. The sequence continues at coordinate 7,991,806 of CM019719.1, read as the reverse complement.
AACGCTGGAAATGAATTTGTCACATGCTTTGAAGAGACTAGCAACATTGCTAAAACAGCCATGTGACGGACATCCAAGGGAAAAAGAGAGAGCCCCAAGACTACCTTGTGGATATCTGTAGAAGCAGAAACGAGTAGCATTCAGCACAACTGGGGCACAATACAAAGACTGGCCACAGACCGTGACAGGTGGAGAGAGTTTGTTGTAAGATGCCACAGGGTGTACTGGATGGTGATTGCTTAGCTGATCACCAACCACGGACATGGAAGGATGGATGGTTATGAATTTTTAAAAATAACAAATTGAGCTGATAGAAAACGGATAGATTACTGGAGAAATGTAGTGACCCTTCATCTGTTAGAACAGTATTCTGCAAAGACGATAATCTTTCATGATTTTCATAAAATTTATTACACAAGGGTACTACATTTGTTGGTGCTTCTTTTGCAGATTGAGTTGAGGAACTCTATGCCAGCATCTAGTTATCAGCAGCAGAAGCTGAGAGTCTGTGAAGTTTGTGGTGCCTATCTGGGTATCCATGATAATGATCGTCGTTTGGCTGATCACTTTGGGGGCAAGCTACACCTGGGCTTCATCACCATCAGGGAGAAGTTGGAGCAGCTGAAGGTGAGCAGACTTCACACTCTAAGTACACATATCAATATCATAAACATATAATGTATAGGTATTAAGAATGACTGGGAAAAATACCCAGTGTATTGCATTATCAGGCAAATGGGAAAGTTAGAAAATTCCAGATTAGACATATACATCAAAGATTTCTATTTATAAGTTATTGTCTTGCAGATTAGGAGCCATTTAAAGCATGAATTAATGGATTCTTTGTTTTTAAAGGATCTAAGTCAAATATGCTTTTATTTAGAAGATAAACTGTAAAGAAGTTTGGAGGGTGTAAATTTGGGGCTAGCCAGGGAAAATATTTAGAATAGCAAATGCATGGCAATCCCAGATGTTTCTTATCATTTATTGCCAGACTTTGGTGACTGAGAGACGAGCACAGAGGGAGGCTCAGCGAGAAGAAATGCGTCAGAGAAGAGAGATGGAGAATGATGGAGACAGGAATAGAGACCCACCTGCAACTGACAGGAGTCGCAGCCACAGCAGAGGCAACTATGATCGAGGTGATTCTGAAAGGGGAGCTCGGAACCGCAGCAGAGATCGACGTAGATCACGTAGCCGAGACAGTCACAGGAGGAAGCAAAGGTTTGTCATGTTGAAGAATACAGTGAACAGTAAGAGTTTTTGGTGGTGGTGGTGGTTTGTTTTTTTTTTTAATCCGTTTCTGAGACAAATTATTTCAAAGTTTGTCCATAACTAAAAAGAAATTGAGAGTTTTTAAATAACTTTTCAGTTATTTAGGGTTTGATATCGCAGAAAAGTTTGTACCTATGAGGCAATGGAAAAGTTTCCAAATTTTTACCAGTTTAAATGTTGCTCATAAACTTTCCAGTATACAGTAGATCATGTCATTGTCTCTAAACAAACATACCAGTTACTTTACAAGTTACTTCTGGAAATAATAGGCACTTTGACATATATTTTGAAAGTCTTAACTTAATATTTTGGTTTTTTTTTTTTTTTTTCGCGAGCTACTAATTTGTCACACAGAAATTAAAGTTTTAGAAACCAAATTACAAAAAAAAATTCTGATTTTCCAGAAGTAGGTGTATTGATATGTTGCTGACAATGTTGTCAGCTTTCAGAATCTTATAAAATATTATTCTGTTTTTTCTTTTTGTTTTTCATCCATCCTTCAGTTCAAGGTCAAGAGACCGTAGTTCCAGAAAGAGGACTAAACGTAGCCGATCTCGATCCAGAAGGTCTCGATCGGATTCTAGGGAGAGGTAAGTTTTGTAACTGTTTTCTACACTTTTGTTTTCATAATTCCATCATAGAGTAAGCTTTTAAGCTCATTATCATCAGTTTTGCATGTGTTTGTTTTTTTTTTAAAGAAACTTCCATCACAAATGAGAATATGCTCATTTGCTCTTCAAGTAGTCATTTAATCCAAGAATACATTTAGAGTTATAAGAAAAATAAATTTTTGTTTATTTTAGACTGCATGAGTGGTTATTTTTATAAGTTTTCTGAGATTTTGTGGTTTTTTGTTTTTTTTTGTAAAAGCCGTCGGCGGCGTTCCCGATCACGCAGTCACTCAAGACGCAAGCACCATCGACGCAGTCGCTCAGGAAGTCGATCGCGGAGTCGTCGATCTCGTTCAGGATCTGGTGACAAGAAGAGGGAGTGAGTTTATTTTCCTCCAGTTCCTGCTCATGTGAAGAAGTATAGAGATTGGTTGCAGGACAGAGCCAGTGTTACAGCATACAGATGTAGAACTTGGGCTGAGTTTTACTGGCTTTGTTTTCTTTCTTTCTTCATTTTGCATTTGTCTCTCTTGGAAAAGCTGTATGTGACCTGATAGACAAGTCACACAGTAGCAAAAGTATAAGAGAGGATTAAAACTTCCAGAATCTCTTGTTTATATTGCAGTGTTTTTGTTGATATCTGAAAGCACATACAAGAAAAGTCTGATCTTCAGGATTGCCAGTTTTCACTTTTTTCCCTTCTGTTAGGTCTTAGAATGTATGCAGATCTTTTTCAGTTATTCTGTACCTCTATATAGTGTGCCAGTTAGAGGTGTTTGTACACAAGAAAAGAAAGACTCTCCTGGAAAGCAATATATTTATTTCAAATTTGTCCTAGAGCACATTCTCAGAATTCTGATTTTAGTACATCTGTAAGCAGTTTTTTTATTATTTTTTTTAATGGAAAATCTGTCATTGTTTTGATTTAAATGAAATAGGTTAACTCTTCCCGGGCACAGAAAAAAACACGGACGTTCCCGTCCGTGCCACACAAAAACCACAGGTATAGTTGTCTTCTTCTTCTTCTTCGTTCGCTTCTACCACCAAAACCGCACTGTGATCCTACTGAATTTACGCCTGTGGTCCTCGTTAGGTCCCGTGGTCCCCGAAAAGACCACACGAGATCCATGAGAGGTTCAGAGTATCACAGGGCTTTAGCCTGTATTCTTGGTGGGTCTCGGAAGCGGGATTGCGTGACACCGTGGTTTTCATTGCACCAGTTTAGTCTAGGGTTAGGTATATTTGTAAAATGGAATGGAAAACAGTATTTCCATGTACTTCCATGTACTTATTATGTTTCAAAGTATAGCTAAATGTATGAAAATTTCATAAATGCAGAGTTTTTTTTAGGAAAAAAAAAAAGAAGTAATGTGATGTTTTTAGACAATGATTGTGCCCAGCTCACCATCGGCTAGGTCTAGATCTGCACTACTTACCATCTGAGATGTCTAGATCTACTTGTTGATCTCGTATTGTGATTCTGTGTTGCATTCTCGCTAAATTAATGTCTGAAATAACCTCCTAACTACTTCTCCAGTTGTCTAAATATGTCTAGATCTATTTGGGATACATTCAAGAGCAGTGGGGTGGTCACAGGCCATGTCCATATATCTACATCATCAAAAATTGAAAATCTTCAATGTTTCTCTTCCGTTTTCTAGCTCGGCATCGCTCGTAACTAAGGACTCTTTCACCATTTTGAAAAATGTCACCGGAAACACGGACGAAATATGTATAATCTAAATGTTACACTGGTTGTTTTATTGAAACAAATGAATTGTCACTATAATGACTATGGCACCCAACTCAGTAACTGGAAATTATCACTATCGCGACTTTGGCACGGGAAGAGTTAATGAACTACCAAAAAAAAAAAAATGATATGTCATATATCAGAGGTGCTAATAGATCTTAAATGTATGAAGAAAGGATAATCCAGAAATGTGCAGTTAATATTCAGTCTTGGATTGTAATTTGAATAGTGTAGTTTTTGTTCAGTCACCTACTCCCAGTGCTAGATGATTGCTGCTGTTAACCTCATACAACCAGCAGTAGTTAGCTAGAGAAATATACATAAGTAGATATTTTAACGTTGGGTCCCATTGAAACTTGTCATGATTTTAAATGATGCCAGAAGTGTCTTCTTATGTGTGGTTACAGAATTGTGTGCTTTCATTTGATAACATTCTGTTAGTCATTTAATTTTTATTACTTTTCCATCAATGAAATATATAGAAGCACAGATTATAGGTGTTCCTTCAGTCCTTTTTTGTTAAGATTAGCTCATTGAGCATAGTTGTCACTGTTTTGTCTGGAGTTCTCTGTTTCCGCTGAGTGCCTCTTGAAAACAGACTGTATCACAAAAACATGATGAGCAAAGTAGTGCAAGTTTGAATCTGGCAACAGTATGACATTTGCTGGAGGTAACCAAGGTAGTCTTGTTAGCTTTTTATTCCCATTGGAGGTTAACATGGTCACTATCATTACTGGTCAAGCAAAGACTGTGAAATCACTGGGTGTCTGGAGCAGTGTAGTTTGTTGGATGTCTCACGGACTGAGCCAGTACATTTACTGTTTTAAATTTGTATGTTTTTCAGAAATGGAGCAAGAGAATCAAGGTAAAAGGACACAGTGCATGCTGAAGACTACATATGTCTGTACCAGAAGACTTTAGCTTTGTAACTTTTTTTTTTCACTTTGTTATGTAAAAGCTGAAGAAAATTTCTACTGGTTTTGTTATTGTTTGACTTCCAAAAAGAAAATGTAAAGTAAGAGTTCTGAATTTTTCACATGATTTATGCTATTTATGTGGAAATGTCTAAAATTTATCAGTCAGAAATTTGGAATCTAGACATAAGGCAGGTATACAAAGTGGCTCCATTTACATGTAATTTTTAATGAAAAGGTTAAAAATACATCATTCTAGCATTATCTGTCACATTTTTGTCTTCTGCTGTTGGTTTTACCAAGTTTCAGTGCCACCATTTTTTATCTTATCCTGATCTCAAGAAAGTGCATTAAAAAAAAAAATCACCAGAGAATTAGCTAAACAAAGGAAACATTTTTAACATTTATTTTGGTAGATCCTGTATGACTTGTTAAACAGCAGATATCTTTTTTTTTTCCACATGACCAGAATGGGCGTATTGATTGTGACACATGTACCATAAGTATTCTGTGCTGTCTGTATATTGTCCCACATTATTTCTGTATGATTTATTTCAAGGTAGACGACATTGTAATACAAATAATAGCATTCAGTATTTGGCTGCCTCATGGCAGGACAGCACAGAGTACTGCTTTGTTAATAATAAAGTTATCATTGAAGTATTTTGTCAGATTCATGGTCACATATACTCCTAGTCTTTGAGTTTTTTTGCATTTTTGTGACATTTTATTAACAGATATTTCATGGCCATGCCCTCTGCTGTTTTACATATAGTGTTGTTTGTGTCATATTGAACATGATTATTCATACTTACATAGAGATCAGTCTAAACTTGACATCACTTCATCATCTGCATCATGTTTGTTTTTGTGCTTTTTTAATATTTAAGGAGGATTTTTTTTTTTTTTTTGTTGGTACAAGTCTCCCTGTAACAATACGTCTTATTTATTGCAGCTGATGCTGTGGGCATAAACATCCAGTTGAATGTAATGGAGTCAAGTAGTTTATTTGAAGACTTAAAGTAAAATACCCATTCCCATGCCATTGAGACATATTGGGGATATGGTGTTAGGTCCATATATTTCCAAGATCATCAGCACATGAAATTGTGATGTGGTCAGTATCACACTGACTGCAAACTGGATAAAGTCCTATTTACACAGTAGAAGAGCTAGAGTAGTAATGGATGGACACAAAAGCCAGAAAGTACTTCTGCGACATGGTGTACCACAAGGAGTCCTTCGCCTACACTATTCCTTGTATTCATTAATGACCTGGTCAAGGAACTTCCCTATGGAATCAAAGTGGCACTGTATGCAGATGATCTGGTCATGTGGTGTACAGATGAATATGCAACAGTTGCTACACAGAGACTCCAAAGAGCAGCAGACATCTTGACATCATGGACAAACAAATGGTGTGTAAGTATCAACACAGAGAAATCAAGTACCACTCTGTTCACTCTCTCATCTAAACAGAAAGCAGGTAAGATCCTTGTAAATGAAATATCCTTAAGGATGGACAACCAACCCACTTACTTAGGAGTGACTCTTGACTCAAAACTGACTTGGAAGCAACACATCAACAGTGCAGAAGCAAAAGCCAGAAGAAAACTAGCCATATTAAGAAAATTAAGTGGAACCACATGGGGAGCTAGTGAAAGAATCCTCAAGAATGTATATCAGCAAAGTATTCTACCACATTTAGAATATGGCTCAACATCTTAATGCACAGCATCAAACACTACGCTGCATAATCTAGACAAGGTTCAAAATCAGTCACTACGGATTATCACAGGTGCCATGAGGTGTGTGTGTGTAGCAGAAAAAATGCCCAGTATGAGCAGATTAGTAAAGTACTTAGCTAACCATGCCACCACTTGAAGACACACAGAGCAGATAAAAGATAACGTGCTTCTGAGCAGCCGTGGCGACTACAGGGAGACCTAGCCAGCAGACCAAGTTAAAGAAGTAGCATAGAGAGGTGTGTGATAGAGTGTGTGGCCAGCTTTGTTTCTTCTTACAATTTGTTTGCACAGACCTCATTGTTTCCAGTTCTACTTAACTAACATTGATCACTCTTCTCAGGCTTTGTTGTCTCCTCAGTGTCCCTAGTCTAAGATGTAGTTGTTATTGATCTGGTTCTAGTGTTTCTATCAAGTATTAAAGTCTGTTCTTGTACTAAATATGACAAACTGGTCTTATCTATTCGTGCTAGGGCTGTGAAGTTTAGTAAGGTTTTTTTTTCTTTGAAATAAAGTATGATTGTTTTTCTAATTTGAGCGATTATCATTATGTTAAAGAATTTGTTTTTATGTGCATTGTTAATGTTTGAACAGAATTCTATGAAAGTTTCCACAGTACATTATCCTTAGTTCATTATTGTCTTAAGCAGGAGGATGACAAGTAATAGTATGCTACTTTCTGAGAGGGTTGCTTTTGTTAAGGTTGACTGGATCTAGCATCGTTTAAATAAGTTATAGATGTAAAAATGGAAGAATATAAAGCTGACAGTTCCCTGTCCTGTTTTATTGTTGCAGTACTCTATATTCATCTAGGTCATAGCAAGTTATGATGGTGACGATCCCAAGTTTGTTGCAGTCATCATTGAAAATGTGTGATAACAAGGTCTAAAGTTTTCAGTTTTGTATAATCATAGTGCAAGAGTTTATGGAAAAATTCCTTTTATTTATCTGCTTTATTGTCCACTATGGGGTGCTGATTTGTCAATAAAATCATTTGTTCTATAAATCATTACCAAGCTCTTTTCTCAGTTTTTTTTCTTTTACATTAGTTTTGATTTTTTAAAAAAATCTCATGGGTGGAAATGCAGTAAGACATGGCCATCAGCAACCCACAGCAGCTGTTCACAAGATGAGTTGATGAACTACCTTCAGACAAGATCTTATCCCAGTTCTCCGTTTGTACCCCACAGAAACACTCCTAGCCTGGCTAGCAGGGAAAGGATCACTATAATCCCCATGGTGGTTGAGTTTTATAAAGAAGTCTTGCACCTTGTCTTGTTTTTTTTTTTTTTAAACCTTCACTCAGAAATGTAGCTGCCCTAACCCACTTTCATTTGACATCTACCCTCAGCTCACAGTTCCAGAGAGAGAAGAACCAAAAAAAAAGTCTCTCACAGTCACCGAAATAACCAGAAAGCAGCATGGATAGATACAGCTGGAGAACAAGAATGTTTGAACATAATTGTGGCATGGTGTAGGTTGGAAAAACAGCCAAGTAAAATCAGTGGCTTGTTGAAAAGATTTAACTTTTTTTATTTTGTAACAGTTCCATGCACCAGATCTTTTAAATTATTCATATGTTTTGAATTGACTGTGAGTACATGGAATACCTTGGAAATGCTTTTTTGTGTCTGGTGCATGTTTATTTTGTCAGGTCACACGATAGGCTTATTTAGAACTCGTTGCATCTTCATGCCTCATTGAAGATACTTCCTCGTTCTGTGTATCTCTGTGTGTGAATACTTTATGGGTGTCCGTATGGGCACTTTCAAGGGAAACGGCGATCACATTACTAAATTGATACACGTTAGTAGAATTACTCTCTTTTGAAAACAAATGCTTAAGGAAAATACTCGGTATAAAGTGGAATGAATTCAAGAACACCACAGAGATAAGAGGGATGAGCAAATAGCCTGTCTCATGGGAGATCAGAAAAAGAGGACATATGTGATGAGAAGGAAACCGAGGATATCACAAGAAGCTATCAAGTGGAACACAACAGGCCAAAGAAAAAAATAAGTTGACCACGTGAAACTCTAAAGAGGACATTGTTAAGAGAGGCCAGTTTAGTGGTCATAACATCCCTTGATGAGGTTGAAAAACTCGCCAAAAACAGGAAAACTTGGCAAACAACTATGCGAGCTCTCTCTCTCTCTCTCTCTGAACCTTAAGTGCCCAGGGCACATGGGGCTTCCGCAGTGGTTTTCCACAAATGCCTGTCCTTCGCCTTTTTTTCTGCTCTTGCCCAGGTGAGCCCTCTATTGCTCAACATCCTTTCTGTTGTTCTTCTCTATGTCTCTTTTGGTCTACCCTTACTTCTGTTCCCCTGTGGTGTCCATCTTAGTGCTATTTTTTGGTAGTGAGTTGTCAGTCATTCGGAGTACATGTCCCAACCATCGCCAGCGTCTTTCCTCAATAATTGTTGCCAGTGGTTTCATCTGCATTTCTGCTAATAAGATGTTATTTCTTATGGTGTTTGGCCAAAATATTTTTCTAATTCTTCGTAAACATTTAGTCTGGAAAGAATTTAACTTGTTTACTATGGTTTTGGTGATTTTCCAGCATTCACTTCCATAGAGTAGTACACTTAGAACATTACTCTTAAATATCCTGATTTTCATATTTATGCTTAGTTTTTTTTATTTCCATATAGTCTGCAGCATTGCAAAAGCCAGGTTTGCTCTAGTAAGTCTGCTGTTGATGCCCTCTGTGCTGTCTCCATTTTCTATTACTCTGCTGCCAAGGTATACAAATTCGTTGACCTCCTCCACTAACTTGTTATCTACTCTGAGTACATTTCTGTTGTTCACATTTTGTTTCATTAACTTTGTCTTTCCTACGTTGATCTTTAGTCCTATGTTATTTTTTGCATTCTGAGTTAGCTTGTTTATTTTCTCTTGCATATCTTTGTGACTGCTTGATAATAGACAAATGTCGTCCGCAAAGTCAAGGTCCTCCAGCACTGTGTCAAAGGTCCATTGTAATCCTCTGCGTTTGTCTGATGTTACCTCCTTCATTAACCAGTCTGCTGCCAAGATAAATAATGTTGGTGATAGTACACATCCCTGTTTCACTCCTGTTTGTACCCTAACGCTGCTGGATGTATGTTCTCCACAGATAACTTTGCACTGAAAACCCTCGTATAGGGCTTTGATTACATTAACTATTTTATGGGGGAGGCCATGCCATCTTAGGATTTTCCACAGTGCATCTCTGTTGACACTGTCAAAGGCTTTCTCAAAATCTGTGAATAATGCATATGTTGTGCTATGCCACTCATTTGCCTGTTCTAATATTTGTCTAAGTACAAATATGTGGTCTATGCATGCTCTTCCTTTCCTAAATCCTGCCTGCTCTTTCCGAAGTTTTTCCTCAAGTGTTGGCACAATTCTGTTGATGATTATTCTACAAAATACTTTACTGGTGAGTGGCAGTAGGGTAATGCCTCTCCAGTTCCTGCAATCTCTGAGGTCACCCTTCTTTGGTAGTTTTACTATAAGCCCAGTTTTCCACTCCTCTGGGGCTTTTTCTAGATCCCAAATTTGTTGTAATATCCGGCAAAGTTGTTTTGGTGTTTCTGTTTCTTCTGCTTTCAACATCTCAGCAGTCACTTCATCTTCACCTGGTGCCCTGTCTGATTTTAGCTTCTTTATCGCTTCTTTTACTTCATTTATTGTTATTGGTCCTGTATTGATGTTTAGCTCCGTTTTTGCTTCAGGTATGTCTATTGTTTATGCCCTCTGTGCTGTCTCCATTTTCTATTACTCTGCTGCCAAGGTATACAAATTCGTTGACCTCCTCCACTAACTTGTTATCTACTCTGAGTACATTTCTGTTGTTCACATTTTGTTTCATTAACTTTGTCTTTCCTACGTTGATCTTTAGTCCTATGTTATTTTTTGCATTCTGAGTTAGCTTGTTTATTTTCTCTTGCATATCTTTGTGACTGCTTGATAATAGACAAATGTCGTCCGCAAAGTCAAGGTCCTCCAGCACTGTGTCAAAGGTCCATTGTAATCCTCTGCGTTTGTCTGATGTTACCTCCTTCATTAACCAGTCTGCTGCCAAGATAAATAATGTTGGTGATAGTACACATCCCTGTTTCACTCCTGTTTGTACCCTAACGCTGCTGGATGTATGTTCTCCACAGATAACTTTGCACTGAAAACCCTCGTATAGGGCTTTGATTACATTAACTATTTTATGGGGGAGGCCATGCCATCTTAGGATTTTCCACAGTGCATCTCTGTTGACACTGTCAAAGGCTTTCTCAAAATCTGTGAATAATGCATATGTTGTGCTATGCCACTCATTTGCCTGTTCTAATATTTGTCTAAGTACAAATATGTGGTCTATGCATGCTCTTCCTTTCCTAAATCCTGCCTGCTCTTTCCGAAGTTTTTCCTCAAGTGTTGGCACAATTCTGTTGATGATTATTCTACAAAATACTTTACTGGTGAGTGGCAGTAGGGTAATGCCTCTCCAGTTCCTGCAATCTCTGAGGTCACCCTTCTTTGGTAGTTTTACTATAAGCCCAGTTTTCCACTCCTCTGGGGCTTTTTCTAGATCCCAAATTTGTTGTAATATCCGGCAAAGTTGTTTTGGTGTTTCTGTTTCTTCTGCTTTCAACATCTCAGCAGTCACTTCATCTTCACCTGGTGCCCTGTCTGATTTTAGCTTCTTTATCGCTTCTTTTACTTCATTTATTGTTATTGGTCCTGTATTGATGTTTAGCTCCGTTTTTGCTTCAGGTATGTCTATTGTTTATGCTGCTTGTGTTCTGTTTAGTAGGGTGTTAAAATGTTCCCTCCATCTTTCAATTTTTTCTCTTTCTCCACTGACCAGTTGTCCATTTTGTGTTCTTACTGCACTTTCACATCTTGTTTTGAAGTTACCTGTCATCTGCTTTGTGATTTTATATATGGTTTTCATGTCATTTGTATATGCTGCTTTCACTGCTGTTTCTGCTAAGTTGTCATAATATTGACGTTTATCTTGACGGCATGATTCCTTCACTTCTTTGTCTTTTTGTGCATAATTACTTAAAACTCGTTCTTTAAGCCGTTGTGATTTGGTGTTCAGTAATTTTTTCTTGATTTCTTTTCGTTGCCCTATCTTTTCCCATGTGGTCTCGCTTATCCATTCCTCTTTTCTCCTTTTTCGATATCCCAGCACCTCTTGCTGTTTCCTGTAGTGTTTTATTGAACTCTAGTATAGACATTTCTGCTTCGTCTTGTAGGACACTGAAGCGGTTCTTAAGTACTATTGAGAATATAACAGTTGTAACCACATGTATAACAGTTACAAGGCACCAACCAACTAACATCAGACAGTCAGACATGTATAACAGTTACAAGGCACCAACCAACTAACATCAGACAGTCACACATGTATAACAGTTACAAGGCACCAACCAACTAACATCAGACAGTCACACATGTATAACAGTTACAAGGCACCAACCAACTAACATCAGACAGTCACACAGGTATAACAGTTACAAGACACCAACCAACTAACATCAGACAGTCACACAGGTATAACAGTTACAAGACACCAACCAACTAACATCAGACAGTCACACAGGTATAACAGTTACAAGACACCAACCAACTAACATTAGACAGTCACACAGGTATAACAGTTACAAGACACCAACCAACTAACATTAGACAGTCACACAGGTATAACAGTTACAAGACACCAACCAACTAACATTAGACAGTCACACAGGTATAACAGTTACAAGACACCAACCAACTAACATCAGGCAGTCACACAGGTATAACAGTTACAAGACACCAACCAACTAACATTAGACAGTCACACAGGTATAACAGTTACAAGACACCAACCAACTAACATCAGACAGTCACACAGGTATAACAGTTACAAGACACCAACCAACTAACATCAGGTATAACAGTTACAAGACACCAACCAACTAACATCAGACAGTCACACAGGTATAACAGTTACAAGACACCAACCAACTAACATCAGACAGTCACACAGGTATAACAGTTACAAGACACCAACCAACTAACATCAGACAGTCACACAGGTATAACAGTTACAAGACACCAACCAACTAACATCAGACAGTCACACAGGTATAACAGTTACAAGACACCAACCAACTAACATCAGACAGTCACACAGGTATAACAGTTACAAGACACCAACCAACTAACATCAGACAGTCACACAGGTAAACAGTTACAAGACACCAACCAACTAACATCAGACAGTCACACAGGTATAACAGTTACAAGGCACCAACCAACTAACATCAGACAGTCACACAGGTATAACAGTTACAAGACACCAACCAACTAACATCAGGCAGTCACAGGTATAACAGTTACAAGACACCAACCAACTAACATCAGACAGTCACACAGGTATAACAGTTACAAGACACCAACCAACTAACATCAGACAGTCACACAGGTATAACAGTTACAAGACACCAACCAACTAACATCAGACAGTCACACAGGTATAACAGTTACAAGACACCAACCAACTAACATCAGGCAGTCACAGGTATAACAGTTACAAGACACCAACCAACATCAGACAGTCACACAGGTATAACAGTTACAAGACACCAACCAACTAACATCAGACAGTCACACAGGTATAACAGTTACAAGACACCAACCAACTAACATCAGACAGTCACACAGGTATAACAGTTACAAGACACCAACCAACTAACATCAGGCAGTCACAGGTATAACAGTTACAAGACACCAACCAACTAACATCAGACAGTCACACAGGTGTAACAGTTACAAGACACCAACCAACTAACATCAGACAGTCACACGTGTATAACAGTTACAAGACACCAACCAACTAACATCAGACAGTCACAAGGTTTAACAGTTACAAGACACCAACCAACTAACATCAGACAGTCACACGAGTATAACAGTTACAAGACACCAAGCAACATTCTAGAGCCCGCAAAATAGAAAAGAGTGCGACCTAACTGCAGGTAGACTCAGGACATATAGAAAATCTGAACATGTCCTTGTGAGAATATTTTAAATTTGGTACTCGATACCTCTGTAATGACATATACACAACAAAATAAATATGATAGCTCGATATTGTGGTCTTTTGTTCTTTGCCTCTAGCAGGGTCAAGATGTTGATGTAAATATTGAGATTCATAAAGTTAAAATACTTCAGTCACTTACATTTGCTGTTTCTTTAAATATTATTTTAATTACGTTGGAGTATACGGGAGAACTGCTTGCTTGGCAGTCCCTCTACCCAAGCAATAGTGTAGAGATTACTAACAAGTCATTAAAATCTTTTTTCAGTTCATCGAAACACAAACATGTGCTTTATTGGACATTTTTTTTCAGTTTTCTGAGTTGTTTCCCCTCTAAGTGTTTAAGTACACTTTGCCCCTTATTTAGTTATCGGCAGGTTCTTTGTAGTCTTCCCTACTTTTTTTTTTTTACATTTTCTAAGACACAACCAATCTCAGAACTCTCTCTCTCTCTCTCTCTCTCTCTCTCTCTCTCTCTCTCTCTTCTCTCTCTCTCTCTCTCTCTCTCTCTCTCCTTTCTTTTGTATCTATTTTTCTAATTCTTGTCAACCTTCTATAGGTCGTTGCAGTTTGTGTGTGTGTGTGTGTGTGTGAGAACTATATACTTAATTACTCAACTTGTTAGTGAATTCACATATTTCAGCGTTTAATTATTCAGTAGTTAGACGTGTCTCTCTTTCACCTTCCAATTATTTCAGCTAGTGAGGTGTGTACCAGTTGAAAGTTTAATATACAGAGTGTGTCTCTGTGTAATATTTAAAAGTTTATTTACCTCAGTATTAAGTATCATAATAGGAATTATTTTAAAACCAGTAACAGGAGACAGGAAAATAAAATGACCCCACCTACCGAAAAATGGTTACATAAGGAAGGACTTCGATTAGGCCATCTGAATGTATATCACCTATTAGGTAAAATTCCTGAAGTAACACACATATTACATCAAAACTTCCACATTTTTGGCTTCTCTGAAAGCCGTTTAAATAGGAACATAACCGATGAAGATATTAGAATTAACGGTTTTAACCTGATCCGGCGTGACCCAACCAGGAAACTAGAAACAGATCTAGTAATGTATGTCTCCACAACTATCCAGTTTAGTCGTAGAGAAGACCTTGAATCATCAGAGGTAGAGTGTATTTGGGTGGAAGTTAAAATGCCAAACCAGAGTCCATTAATTATTGGACTTTTGTACCGTAATCCAAATGCATCATCTCTGTGGTACGATCACTTCACGACTATGATGGATGAGGTTTCAACCTTTAGGTTCAAAGATATTATCATTCTTGGAGATTTCAACATAGATCTAACACAATCACATCTAACTTGGAGCAATATTATATTATCCTATAATCTTTGCCAAATTGTCACCAAACCTACCAGAGTAACAGAAGTATCATCCACATTATTAGATCATATATATGTAGCCCAACCAGAAAACATCACTGAATGTAACATCCTTAATTCTTCGTTAAGTGATCATTACCCAGTCTGCTGTACGTGGACAAGAAAGGGGTATAAACTTCCTAAACACAATCACATCAGTATGAAATTTAGGAGCTTCAGAAAATTGAACCTAGAATTATTCCTTAATGATTTGCAAGAATCTTCACTTACACACGTGCACCAGCTAACTGACCCTGAGGAGGCAATAGAATATTGGCTAAAGATCTTCAGAGATATATTAGACAAACATGTCCCCATGAAAGAGATGAGAGTCAAACACCAGACGAAGTCACCTTGGATAACACCTGAAATACTACAATCCATGAGAGAACGTGATCGGGCGCACAAAATCAAGGACTTTATGACCTACCGTTCACTCAGAAACAAAGTTCAATACTTAATAAGACAAGAGAAAAAAAATTATTTCAGGAATCTAATACAGAATAAATCAGACAGTAAATCAATTTGGAAAGCCATAAATACCCTATCAAATAAAAGAAAAGAGTTTGATTCTCAAGCCATCAATCGTGCATACACTAGCGCACATGTCAGTACACATTTCAGAGAAGAAATCAACGTTCTTAAATCATCAGTATCAGCTCCTGTATGCGACTTACATGAACTACAAACATTCCTGGACAGCAGATGTACTGATTTTAAACAGTTACACATTCCATTCTTAACAGTCAGAGAAGTTCACAGTTATCTCTTAACCTTAAAAAACAACAATACAGCTGGACTTGATGATATTAGTAATAAGATCTTACGTTATGCTGCACCTGTCATTTCACATACACTAATATATATTTACAACCAGTGCATTGCAAAATGTTATTTTCCTGAGGCTTTTAAAACTGCTAAGGTGTATCCTCGCTTTAAATCTGGCTCATCTAACAATCTTACCAACTATAGACCAATATCCATATTATCGTCATTATCAAAACCACTAGAAAAACACATACACAAAATAACTCTACGACACATGCAAGAGAACAATTTACTCATAGACAGTCAGTCAGGCTTTAGACCCAATCATTCCTGCCACACAGCTCTTACCAAAATGACAGAAAACTGGTTAGTAAACATAAATGACAACAGACTATGTGATGCCATCTTTGTCGACTTTAAAAAGGCATTTGATATGATTGACCACGATATTCTTGTAAGAAAAAAAAAAGACTTATAGACTGCACCCTGACCTAATAAAATTAATTGCATCGTTTCTTTCAGACAGACAACGGGTAGAATTCTCTATCAAATTCTGCTAAAGTTGACACTGGTGTTCCGCAAGGTTCTATTCTAGGCCCGTTGCTCTTTGCTATCTATATCAATGATCTTCCACTTCATCTTAAACACTCTTCTTGTGACCTTTTTGCCGATGATTGCACAGTCTACACCAGTGACTACGATTGTGTTAATCTAGAATCAACTCTTCAGGTCGAGTTATACAATTTAATTGGATGGAGCAAAAATAATGGCATGATTATAAACACCGATAAAACAAAATCAATGCTCATAACAACAAGACAGAAACTACAAAACGCAACAAAAACAACACTTCGGCTCTGTACAGAAACATCACAGATAGAAAACGATAGCGAGCACAAAACACTAGGTCTTATTATTGACCAACATCTGACCTGGAACTCTCATGTGCAATGTCTAACAAAACTCATCGCACAAAAAGTATACCAATTAGCTAAAATTAAGCACTTCATCAATCAAGACACTAGGAAGACATACTACATAGCTCATATACAAACACATTTAGACTACTGCTCAACAGTTTGGGATGGTTGCTCAGTGTCAAATACAAAGAGGCTTTGCTCTCTTCAAAAGCGAGCAGTAAAGCTGACAAAGATCAAGCACAAACAACTAATCATCACAAACGTATCAAAATACTACCTCTTAAGAACAGGTTCCTCTTCAACAAGGCCAAGTTAGTACATCAAATTCTTTCACGGCATGCCCCGCCTTATCTATGGAACCTGTTTAAATTTAGCCCAAAGTGCAGCCAACGCTTGAACAACATATGTCTTCCAAAACCTAGACTTGATCTTTACAAGAAAAGCTTTAGTTATTCTGCTGCTCATCTTTGGAATACCCTCCCATCCTATATAAAAAATATAAATGATACTCCTTCCTACAACTACAAGCTGTCCCAATATCTATTTGATGTCGACTACATGCCTCCATGAATTATAAAACTTAAAAGTTATCTTAAACTGCTCTTACAGACACCGAATACAATTAATTGTTTTCTGAATAGTCCCGAAAATTTTGTTTAATAGATAGTCATTTATAATGTATGTAGTTACTTCTGTACTGAGTGAATGTTTAAGAGCGAAACGTAAATGTTATATTTTATTTTATGTTTCTCAGATTCAATGTTAGTTATGTTTGTTATATGAACAGCATATTTGTAGAATGTCTGGAATAGAGTGAAATATGTATGATAAAGGGCAGAATGTCAGACGGGCCTGTGTGCCCAATTCTTAACCCTTTTGAAATAAAGATCAATCAATCAATCAATCAATCAATCTGAACCTTAAGTGCCCAGGGCACATGGGGCTTCCGCAAGGGTTTTCCACAAATGCCTGTCCTTCGCCTTTTTTTCTGCTCTTGCCCAGGTGAGCCCTCTATTGCTCAACATCCTTTCTATTGTTCTTCTCCGTGTCTCTTTTGGTCTACCCTTACTTCTGTTCCCCTGTGGTGTCCATCTTAGCGCTATTTTGGTAGTGAGTTATCAGTCATTCGGAGCACATGTCCCAACCATCGCCAGCGTCTTTCCTCAATAACTACTGTTAGTGGCTTTATCTGCATTTCTGCTAATAAGATGTTATTTCTTATGGTGTTTGGCCAAAATATTTTTCTAATTCTTCGTAAACATTTAGTCTGGAATGAATTCAACTTGTTTTCTATGGTTTTGGTGATTTTCCAGCATTCACTTCCATAGAGTAGTACACTTAGAACATTACTCTTAAATATCTTGATTTTCATATTTATGCTTAGTTTTTTTAAAATTTCCATATAGTCTGCAGCATTGCAAAAGCCTGGTTTGCTCTAGTAAGTCTGTCTCCATTTTCTACTACTCTACTACCAAGATATACAAATTCGTTGACCTCCTCCACTAACTTGCTATCTACTCTGAGTACATTTCTGTTGTTCACATTTTGCTTCATTAACTTTGTCTTTCCTACGTTGATCTTTAGTCCTATGTTATTTTTTGCATTCTGAGTTAGCTTGTTTATTTTCTCTTGCATATCTTTGTGACTGCTTGATAATAGACAAATATCGTCCGCAAAGTCAAAGTCCTCCAGCACTGTGTCAAAGGTCCATTGTAATCCTCTGCGTTTGTCCGATGTTGCCTCCTTCATTAACCAGTCCACTGCCAAGATAAATAATGTTGGTGATAGTACACATCCCTGCTTCACTCCTGTTTGTATCCTAAAGCTGCTGGATGTATGTTCTCCACAGATCACTTTGCACTGAAAACCCTCGTATAGGGCTTTGATTAAATTTACTATCTTATGGGGGAGAGAACTCTATATACAGAGTTATATTTATCAGACTTGGACATTAACTAAAAACATGCGTGAAAAACAAAGACTTCTGAGCTGAGATACTCGTATATTGAGTGCGAAATTTGAAGAGAATAGATACGAAATGAAGAGATACCCCCCCCCCCCCCCCCCGGCACAGTATTTCACACAGTAGACCACAGACGTCAAGAGAAAGAAAATGACATCAAGCAAGACCTGCAGTGAGTTTATATACTGGAAGTTTATTATGAGAGGTATTCACATTTTATATAACGCCTTCACTGTTTCTCAGTGTATTCCAGAACCAGTTCTCCTCTAGTGGATTTCTTCATTTCAGAAATTACAACTTCCGGGATCTCACGCATTTACGTGTCCCGGGTGCAAATCGACTGGCAGACTCATTAGCAGGGGCCTCTTGTCTGGACGCTATATCGGGGAAGAATGTGCACTCATATCCTCGAACACATCCGCATGAAAAATTACAGGCGTCGTTCCGTCGTCCAAGTGGTTTGCATGTCCCTGTGAATAAATCTTTTAGTTAACAGATCTGTGTTTACAGAACATGACCGCAGGATGGTGTTTGTGTGTGTGGGTATGTGTGTGGGGAGGAGGGGTGGAGAGGTGGGAAGAGAGAGGGTACTGATGGTCTGAACGGCGGGGCTGAGCTGGTCAAGACCATACTTCACGATGTCACGATGCTTTCAGTAATAGACAAATGCGTTGTTTCAGTCTTCTTCGAACATTCTCACACGATATGTTTGATATATTTCAACAAAATAGCAGTCAACACTGGGTTGCCTACATCGCTGTTGTAGAAGGAGCTGGACAGAGACTGGTAATGGATATGTGTGCCGTCTTTACTCCTCACATACGTGGCAGTCTTGCAGCAGAGGCAGGGCTGTGATGTCCCCAGTGTGCCACAGCTGCACGCATCAAAAGAAAGGATTAAGTGAAGTAAACAGTAGTCTCGAGGTAAGGACTGCTCAAATCACGGCACCTCTGGTCTGTAGGTCGGTCACGTCCTATGTGCACTCATATCGGGTGAATTGCCTGAACTGGCTTAACCCATAGGTTAAGACACTGCTGGCGAGATTCTTCGGATTCCGCACGTGGAGTGAAACTCCTCCCGGTGAATGAAGAAAATTCGAAAAAGAAATTATTGTTGCCGTGCGGCGCCGATATGAAAAGGTGATGGAAAGGATAAAGTGAAGCTTAGTCGGTATGTCCAGTAGTCTCGCGGCGAGAGCTACTCATACCACGCCACCTCTGCTCTAGAGGCCGGCCATGTCCGATATACACCTATACTGGTGAAATATGCCTAAACCGGCTTAAACCAGGAGTGAAACTTGATGGCTACTCATGTCATGATAGAGGACTAGAGGTCGGTCACGTCCTAAACACGCCCATACTGGGATAATATGCCTAAACTGGCTCAACCCAGGGGTGAAACTTACTATTGGCGAGGATTCGTCCTCCTGGACAAAAGCACCATCTTGGTCACAACTAGGAAGGGTAGCGGCCACGATCACAGAATGCTGAAGTCGGAGACGCTGGACCAGTGCAGTCTAGATAGGCAACCAGCTCTCACCCGGCGGGGATGTATGCGTATTCTAATTCACGCTGTGGTTTTCCGGTGAGAAAGTCTAACGCTGGACTGGATGGGGATACACGGATATCCCAAAACACGTCGAAGTTTTCCGGTGAGAAAGTCCAACTCTAGACTAAACTGGTGCAACGAAAACCACGGTTTCATGCAATCCTGCTTCTGAGACCCACCTAAGAATACAGGCTCAAGCCCTGCGATACTCTGAACCTCTTGCGGTCCTCTCGTGATTCTCGTGTGGTCCTTTCGGGGACCACAGGGGGACAGCGAAACCTATCGAGGACTACAGGAATAAATTCAGGAGGATCATGGGGCGGTCTTGGTAGTAGAAGCGAACGAAGAAGAAGAAGATATCTCAGTGTCGTATCTATCTTCAGTTTATTATACATGTTATATCTCAGTCTGTCGTGTCTATCTTCAGTTTTGCTATACATGTTATATTTCAGTCTGTCGTGTGTATATTCAGTTTGTTATACATGTTATATCTCAGAATGCCGTGTCTATTTTTAGTTTGTTATATATGTGATATCTCAGTTTCTCGTGTCTATCTTCAGTTTGTTACATATATGATATCTCAGTCTGTCGTGTCTATCTTCAGTTTGTTATACGTGTGATATCTCAGTCTGTCGCGTCTATCTTCAGTTTGTTATGTATGTTATATCTCAGTCTGGTTCTAAGGACTGTTAGAGCCGGAGGTGGGGTGGTGGATGCGCTCTCAACTCCACTGAAATGTCTCCAAGACGTGCGTCTTAAATAGCCTCTGACAGTCAAGTCCAGCTCCTGGCCTTCTCGTGGCAGAAATGTTGAAACTGACAGGAGAAGGGACGAAAGCGAATATCTGGCACCTGAAAACCAGACGCTTCGGGTAGATGAGAGTCATGTTTGGTAGCTCATCTACCGCCGCGGATTGGGGCTCCTCCTGGTCAGTGAAGAAAGGTGCGAATGGGGTTGACGTGCGGCGCCACTGTGGAAAAGGTGAAAGAAAGGAGTAAGTGAAGTAAACAGTAGTCTCGAGGTTAAGACTGCTCAAATCACGGCACCTCTGGTTTGGAGGTCGGCCACGTCCTATGTGCATTCATATCAGGTGAATTGCCTGAACTGGCTTAACCCAAAGGTTAAGACACTACTGGCGAGATTCTTCGGATGCCGCGCGTGGAGTGAAATTTCCCGGCCAATGAAGAAAACGCGAAAAAGAAATTAGGATTGCCGTGCGGTGCCGATATGAAAAGGTGATGGAAAAGATAAAGTGAAGCTTAGTCGGTATGTCCAGTGGTCTCGCGGCGAGAGCTACTCATACCACGGCACCTCTGCTCTAGAGGCTGGCCACGTCCGATATACACCCAACTGGTGAAATATGCCTAAACCGGCTTAAACCAGGGGTGAAACTTGATGGCTACTCATGTCACGGTAGAGGACGAGAGATCGGTCACGTCCTAAACACGTCCATACTGGGATAATATGCCTAAACCGACTCAACCCAGGTGAAACTTACTAGTGGCGAAGATTCGTCCTCCTGGACAAAAACTCCGTCCTGGTCACAAATAGGAAGGGTAGCGGCCACGACCACAAAATGCTGAAGTCGGAGACACTGGACCAGTGCAGTCTAGATAAGCAACCATCTCTCACCCGGCGGGGATTTATGCGTATCCTAATTCACGCTGAGGTTTTCCGGTAAAAAAAAGTCTAACGCTGGACTGGAGGAGGATACACGGATATCCCAAAACACGTCGAGGTTTTCCGGTGATAAAGTCCAACTCTAAATCAAACTGGTGCAATGAAAACCACGGTGTCACGCAATCCCGCTTCTGAGACCCACTTAAGAATACAGGCCCTGCGATACTCTGAATATTTTTTTGGTCCTCTCCTGAATCTCATGTAGTCTTTTCGGGGACCACAGGGGGACCACGGGTCCTATCGAGGACCACAGGAGTAAATTCAAGAGGATCATGGGGCAGTCTTGGTAGTAGAAGCGAACGAAGAAGAAGATATCTCAGTCTGTTGTGTCTATCTTCAGTTTCTTATACATGTGATATCTCAGTCTGTCGTGTCTATCTTTAGCTTGTTATACATGTGATATCTCAGTCTGTCGTGTCTATCTTCAGTTTCTTATACATGTTATATCTCAGTCTGTCGTGTCTATCTTCAGTTTCTTATACATGTGATATCTCAGTCTGTCGTGTCTATCTTTAGCTTGTTATACATGTGATATCTCAGTCTGTCGTGTCTATCTTCAGTTTGTTATACATGTGATATCTCAGTCTGTCGTGTCTATCTTCAGTTTGTTATACATGTGATATCTCAGTCTGTTATGACCAGTGCGAGGTCTGAAAATCTTGACCTCTGGGTCTCTGTCCAGCTGGTGACTAGAGTATTTTCTCTGATAATCTGGGATCCTTCTGTCCAACATGTTTTTACATCTGATCTTCATCAGTGTTGGAGTTTAGTGGGGTTTAAAATATTGGAACTGTGAAGAAAATCCACTGAGAATATTTCTTGAGCCTGTTGTGTCGTTAACTTTCAGTTTGACATTCTAGGAGTGTTTCAGTGTCATCCAAACCTTGTCTCACTTCTTCAGGGATGTCAAAAAAAGAAGAAGAAGACATTTTAACACTTCTCGTGCCACAGGAAGAAACGCGGACGTTCAGTTGGGTGCCGGAATAAAGGCGCGGGTCGTGATATGTACAGGGGGCATAGTTGTAAAATGGAATGGAGAACAGTATTTCCATGTAGTTCCGTGTACTTATTATGTTTCAAGATATAACTAAATGTATGAAAATTTCATAAACGCAGAGTTTTTTTTAGAAAAAAAAGTAATGTGATGTTTTTAGATAATGATTGTGCCTAGCTCACCGTCGGCTAGGTCTAGATCTACACTACTTACCATCTGAGATGTCTAGATCTACTTGTCGATCTCGTATTGTGATTCTATGTTGCATTCTCGCTAAATTAATGTCTGAAATAACCTCCTAACTACTTCTCCAGTCGTCACAGAGGCCCAAACTCGAGAACAGAAAACAGAATAGACTAAACCTGACAACATTAGCATTGTGTGTTGTCACTTTAACCAGTTTATGTCAATCAAATATAGGTAGAATAAACAATGATAGAAGCTGCTCAACCGAAGTGATCCTAAGAAATTTCCCAAAAAATTTATTAATTTCGTCAAAACCGCCTTTTAAGTGGAAATAAAACTTTATAAAACTCTGCAAGTACGATTTCCTAAGAAATCTAGTCTGCCTAATAGTAGAAATGAATAGCAAACATTTTTTTAGATAACAGACAGATGACATTTTTAGATTCTTCTAAGTTCAATGAAAGGTTATGTTTACTGTGAATTAGCAGGGCTAGGAACAGAAGATCTATACGGCGCCACTGTGCCAACACGGCAGTTTCATGATAGCTTGGTGCGTAGTGGTCTCTCATTTACTCGATCACCCCATGTCAGCTAGTCACTGAGCACATGCAGTAGATTGAGCTTGTCTCCGTGCATCTTGCCATTTTTTAAAGTTCTAAATATGATTTTGAAATTCTGTGAAAGGGACAAAAACTTTTACTGAGACTTTTCAGATGTTACCGCAAGTTTGTGGAGAGAAATGTTTTTAATGTTTTCTGAAATATGTCACAAAAGATGGTGAAATTTGTATGTACGGGAACAATACTGAAAGAAAGGCGCAAAGATCGCAGCGGTTGAGAGAACTGTCACCACGACCAGAGAAAGCTTGTCGGAGTAGATCTAAAGTGAAAGTGATGTTGATCATCTTTTTTTTTTGATTAGTTGGGCATCGTTGAAGATAGGATTGTTCCACCTGGTCAGACAGTCAGCGGTTAGTTTTACTTGAATGCCGTGAAGTGTTTGAAAGAGACAGTGCGACGAAAGAGGATGGAAGAGTGAAGAAACAAGACCCGGACACTGCACCACAGCAATGTTTACTTGTCCCTCATCTGTGAATGTTTAGTGAAGCATGAGATGACTCTAGTCCCGCATCCGTCCTGCTCTCCAGATTTGTCCTCTGCAGTTATATATATATATCTTGGCTCCAGAAATTGAAATACACACCACTGAAGGGCAGTGGATTTTAAATGATGGAAGAGACAGAAAAAAAAAATCCACTGTGGGAGTCAGGCACTATTCTGGAAAACGAATTCCAGGACGCGTTCCAGAAAAAGAGAAAACTTTGGGAGCGTGTGCAAACTGTGAAGTGAAATACTTCGAAAAAGAAACGCCAGAATAAGTTATTAATAGATGTATATTAATAGATGTCGTATATTTTGCAGTTTAGTGTAAACATTCCAGCTTAGCAACGGTAGTCTCTCTGTTTCCCACAGCTATGTCTCCCATGACTTTTGGTGTAAAAAATGAGAGAATGGTCTATACCCAATGTGCTCCACCTACCTGCTTGAGGAAGGAACTTTGCCTGTCTTCTGCTCGCTATAAAACTCTCTTGAAAGCAGCATTCACTACAACCGCATTCAGCTTCAGAATAACAGGTAATGTGATGTTTTTAGATAATGATTGTGCCTAGCTCACCGTCGGCTAGGTCTAGATCTACACTACTTACCATCTGAGATGTCTAGATCTACTTGTCGATCTCGTATTGTGATTCTATGTTGCATTCTCGCTAAATTAATGTCTGAAATAACCTCCTAACTACTTCTCCAGTCGTCACAGAGGCCCAAACTCGAGAACAGAAAACAGAATAGACTAAACCTGACAACATTAGCATTGTGTGTTGTCACTTTAACCAGTTTATGTCAATCAAATATAGGTAGAATAAACAATGATAGAAGCTGCTCAACCGAAGTGATCCTAAGAAATTTCCCAAAAAATTTATTAATTTCGTCAAAACCGCCTTTTAAGTGGAAATAAAACTTTATAAAACTCTGCAAGTACGATTTCCTAAGAAATCTAGTCTGCCTAATAGTAGAAATGAATAGCAAACATTTTTTTAGATAACAGACAGATGACATTTTTAGATTCTTCTAAGTTCAATGAAAGGTTATGTTTACTGTGAATTAGCAGGGCTAGGAACAGAAGATCTATACGGCGCCACTGTGCCAACACGGCAGTTTCATGATAGCTTGGTGCGTAGTGGTCTCTCATTTACTCGATCACCCCATGTCAGCTAGTCACTGAGCACATGCAGTAGATTGAGCTTGTCTCCGTGCATCTTGCCATTTTTTAAAGTTCTAAATATGATTTTGAAATTCTGTGAAAGGGACAAAAACTTTTACTGAGACTTTTCAGATGTTACCGCAAGTTTGTGGAGAGAAATGTTTTTAATGTTTTCTGAAATATGTCACAAAAGATGGTGAAATTTGTATGTACGGGAACAATACTGAAAGAAAGGCGCAAAGATCGCAGCGGTTGAGAGAACTGTCACCACGACCAGAGAAAGCTTGTCGGAGTAGATCTAAAGTGAAAGTGATGTTGATCATCTTTTTTTTTTGATTAGTTGGGCATCGTTGAAGATAGGATTGTTCCACCTGGTCAGACAGTCAGCGGTTAGTTTTACTTGAATGCCGTGAAGTGTTTGAAAGAGACAGTGCGACGAAAGAGGATGGAAGAGTGAAGAAACAAGACCCGGACACTGCACCACAGCAATGTTTACTTGTCCCTCATCTGTGAATGTTTAGTGAAGCATGAGATGACTCTAGTCCCGCATCCGTCCTGCTCTCCAGATTTGTCCTCTGCAGTTATATATATATATCTTGGCTCCAGAAATTGAAATACACACCACTGAAGGGCAGTGGATTTTAAATGATGGAAGAGACAGAAAAAAAAAATCCACTGTGGGAGTCAGGCACTATTCTGGAAAACGAATTCCAGGACGCGTTCCAGAAAAAGAGAAAACTTTGGGAGCGTGTGCAAAATGTGAAGTGAAATACTTCGAAAAAGAAACGCCAGAATAAGTTATTAATAGATGTATATTAATAGATGTCGTATATTTTGCAGTTTAGTGTAAACATTCCAGCTTAGCAACGGTAGTCTCTCTGTTTCCCACAGCTATGTCTCCCATGACTTCTGGTGTAAAAAATGAGAGAATGGTCTATACCCAATGTGCTCCACCTACCTGTTTGAGGAAGGAACTTTGCCTGTCTTCTGCTCGCTATAAAACTCTCTTGAAAGCAGCATTCACTACAACCGCATTCAGCTTCAGAATAACAGGTCTCCCCCTCTATAGCCTGAATTGATCAGAGATATGGAATAATTTAGCCATGGAGACAGAAATAATTCTTCTTCTTCTTCTTGAGTGTTTATTAATCAATGCTACTAACCTAAAGATGTCTGCTGTCGAGCAAGAATAAGAATATGTGTTGCCGGGAATTTGGTGTTTGAGTCTCATTGATGCTCGCACCCTTCGCCTCCTGTACTGTTCCTTCTCTCGTGTCTTAGGTTCTGTGGCCTCCAATATTGTTCTGCTAAGGAGCAAGTTTCCATCGACAGCTAGTTCATCTAAGATGCCTTTGGTGCTCCTATTATCCTTCCAAGATATTCTGAGGGCTCTTTCAACAAAAGTTATCACTTACTGGAGAAACGGCCATTCCTCCATGTCTCAATCCGGCTCACATGCCATGGACCTTGGTCTTATCTGTGGGGTTAATATTCACACGATACACTGTTTTCTCTTTATTCGCGGACCTTGTCTTCTCTTTATTCACTGACAATCGTGTTCAGTCTGGTGTACCTCGCATTGCAGACAGAAACACTATGTTCGGAGCCTGTCTTACCCCACATTGCTGTATCGGGTACACACCTTCACTGCCCAGTAGACTCATGATAGCGTGGTGAGTAGTGGTGACCGTGAACTTTAGTCTCTCGTTTACTCGATCACCCCATGTCGGTCACTGAGCACATGCAGTAGAGTGAGCTGTCTCCGAGCCTCTTGCCATTTTTTAAAGTTGGAAATATGATTTTGAAATTCTGTGAAAGGGACAAAAACTTTTACTGAGACTTTTCAGATGTTACAGCAAGTTTATGGAGAGAAATTTTTAAAAATGTTTTCTGAAATATGTCACAAAAGATGGTGAAATTTGTATGTACGGGAACAATACTGAAAGAAATGAGCAATGATCGCAGCGGTTGAGAGAACTGTCACCGCGATCAAAGGAAACTTGTCGGAATAGATGTAAAGTGAGAGTGATGTTATTCATCTTTTTTTGATTAGTTGGGCATTGCTGAACATAGGATTGTTCCACCTGGTCAGCGGATAGTTTTACTTGAATGCCATAAAGTGTTTGAAAGAGACAGTGCGACGAAAGAGGGTGGAAGAGTGAGGAAACAAGACATGGATACTGCACTATAACAATGTTTGCTTGTCCCTCATCCGTGAATGTTTAGTGAAGCATGAGATGACTCTAGTCCCGCATCCGCCCTGCTCTCCAGATTTGTCCTCTGCAGTTATTTATTTTTTTTTTTGGCTCCAGAAATTGAAATACACACTGAGGGGCAGTCGATTTGAAATGATGGAAGAGACAGTAAAAAATCCACTGCGGGAGTCAGGCACTATTCTGGAAAACGAATTCCAGGACGCGTTCCAGAAAAAGAGAAAACTTTGGGAGCGTGTGCAAACTGTGAAGTGAAATACTTTGAAAAAGAAACGCCTGAATAAGTTATAAGTATATTAATAGATGTCGCACAACGTGCAGTTTAGTGTAAACATTCCAACTTAACAACGGTAGTCTCTCTGTTTTCCATAGCGATGTCTCCCATGACTTTTGGTGTAAAAAATGAGAGAAAGGTCCATACCCAATGTACTCCACCTACCTGTTTGAGGAAGGATATTTGCCTGTCTTCTGCTCGCTATAAAACTCTCTTGAAAGCAGCATTCATGACAACCGCATTCAGCTTCAGAATAACAGGTCTCCCCCACTATAGCCTGCATTGATCAGAGATATCGAATAATTTAGCCATGCAGACAGAAATTTTTCTTTTTCTTCTTCTTCTTCTTGCGTGTTTATTAATCAATGCTGCTTTATTGACAGCTAACCTAAAGATGTCTGCTGTCGAGCAAGAATAAGAATATGTGTTGCCGGGAATTTGGTGCTTGAGTTTCATTCATGCTCTGCACCCTTCGCCTCCTGTACAGTTCCCTCTCTCGTGTCCTAGGTTCTGTGGCCTCCAATATTGTTCTATCTGCGTTAAGGAGCATCGACAACTAGTTCATCTAAGATGCCTTTGTTGCTCCTATTATCCTTCCAAGATATTCTGAGGGTTCTTTTACAGCATATCAGTGTTATGCCGGGGTCAACAAAAGTTATCGCTTGCTGGAGAAACGGCCATTCCTCCATGTCTCATTCCGGCTCACATGCCATGGACCCTGGTCTTATCTGTGGGGTTAATATTCACATGATATGCTGTTTTCTCTTTATTCGCCGACCTTGTCTTCTCTTTATTCACTGATAATCGTGGTCAGTCTGGTGTACCTCGCATTGCAGACAGAAACACTATGTTCGGAGTCTGTCTTACCCCCACATTGCTGTATCGGGTACACACCTTCACGGTCCAGTAAACTTGATGGAAGTAACGGAGCGCAGTTAAGCACATGAAGACTTTGATCATGAGTTAGTGTAAGTGATCGACTATCTGAACAAGCCAATTATGGACGTTCTAATAGCTACAGTTTTCGCGATCCTCTTGAAAGTTCATTAGAAGAAAAGGGTATGTGGTTTCTTAGAAGAAAGTTAAGAACACAGTGAACAGATAACACAGGAGTTTAGAAATGTCTGACAAAAGCACATGCAAAAAATTAAAACTGCCAGAAAAAAACAATAAACATTCACTTAACATAGTGAGGAAATAAACACAACAAGAGCAGGAAAGACAAGCGGTAAAGTAAATAGATTTAAGATGGAAGAAAGAAGAAGATGGACAGTTTAAGGCTATGTTTTGAAAGAAAGTTACCAACTGAGCTGATTAAAAATATTAAGGATTGAGATAACTCAAATCTGTAGGAAAGTAAACTTGTACCAACCTTGGAAATGGCATCACACACGATGATGAAGTTCATTTTTAGAGTAGTTATACGAAATGATATATAATTTATATAAATTATTCAACACGCAACACACAAATGCGAAAAAAATAACGCATGTAAAAATGTTAGATTATAACTTATTATACAAATCGTCTCACTACAGTAGTCGCAACCAGGCATATCGTTAGTAGAAGAAGAAACAATTTCGACATCGCTAAGAGAATCTTTGATCTGCCGAAGTTAGAGCAGTAACAGGATCTTCAATATCTGACTCTGTTACTCTATATAGACTTTTTCTTCGTTTAAACAGAGAGGGTGACTTCTAGAGCCTGCCACGTACTACGTGCTAGTTTGTGATCAAAAGAACAGCTGTC